>CM035147.1:43754272-44964272 GCA_020205605.1 Panax ginseng | reverse complement strand
ATAACGTCCAAATTGTCAACATGATACTGCTTTGTGGAGTAAATTTCAAAAATGCTCAGAAGAATATTTCCATGAAAAAATACTGGATGAAGCGCAAATATCAAGGATATTCCACTAATTTCATGGAGTATAGAAGTTAAAACTTTAATCAACTGAGTATAATAGAATATATGAAACTGCAAATGGATTTTTGCCGCCATTCGGTAATCCACGTAGACAGATTATTCCAACAGAATAATAAAGAATGGAATATCGGAAGAATTCACCAGCGCAGTGTAATAATCCGTATTGCATGTGTTATTCCAATGTAATAATAAAGAATGGAACCAAAGTCATGCGTAATCCGCATGCATGTGATGTTCCAATAGAATAATAAAGAATGGAACTAGGTCATACGTAATCCGCACAGACAGGATGTTCCAACAGAATAATAAAGAATGGAATAATAGAAGAATTTTACCATATATGTGGTATTTTGCATAGACATGTTATTCTAACATAATAATAAAGAATGGAATAACAACTCTTACGAGTATTGAAAGAAAATAACTCTCTTCATGAATACGAAAGAAATAATACCCCTTACCTTAGAAAAATCGGATAATGGAATAGTGAGGGTAGTAGATTTCTTCTTCTTTCTCTCGATAATTTCTCTCTATAATAATTACTCTAAAGCTTTTGTGAATTGGTGAGAAATGAAGGAATAATAAGCTTCTATTTATAGGAAAATATAATTTCGATAATTGCACGTTTTGGGGCTCGAAATATTACAGTATAATACATTCCTCTTTTTCTTTATTTTTTAATTTAGTCCTGCAAGTATTATCAAACTTGCACCACCTCCCCTAATAGTAAATAATGTGAATTAATAGTTCATTCATGTGACTCAATAGTATAATCATGTGAAAAAACTAATTACAGTATAATACCTTCAACTATACCTCTAATTTAGTCATGCAAGTATTATCAATCTTGCACCACCTCCCCTAATAGTACATGAATGTGAATCAATAGTACACACATGTGAACAAATAGTTATAAGCATGTAAAATAATAGCCATTAATAACTCATTTATCCGATTAATTACCTGATTGGTCAATATAACCTCCAGACATCAATTATTATCAAAATAAATATTGATTTCCACTAACACTAATAATCCCAACACAATGGAACTATCAATTTCATCTTTAATCAATACAACTTATTCATCATTAATATTATAACTCACAATATTTAACAATCAGGTCGTTCCAAGGAAAGAGGGGGCTTTCCGATAAGAATTTCTCCTTATTAGCGCGTAATTAGGTGACTAAACCTCTCATTGACAGAACTTCTAGACATTGTCAATATTGTAAATAATAATATGAATAACTTTGTCGTCTCAATTATTGATTTAATAATAATAAATATTATGCAGATGATACTGTGACAATAATTGAATCAATAATATGAGAGATATGATGCAACAATTACTGTTGCAATAATTGAGTATAACTGAGTAACTTCTCACTTAAGCATCAATAATCAATATCGTGTGCTACTATGCAACCACGCCAGACATCTTGACTTTTTACTAGGGTAGTTCAACATTTGTAACGGTAACACTTTCGCCGTTATTTTTATAAAAAGATAATTCTGTCGTTTTCTAACCATAACAATACTTCCGTTGTGGGGTCCACCAATGATTTTACCGTCGTACGAATATTCCCCGACTAATCGAATATAATATAACCACTTGCTTACTTTGCAAAATTTGTAAATATTACCCATAACTATAACATTATATCAAATTCACACCATAATATTCAAAAATATATTTCGAGAAAATTATTCTTTATTTATAAAAGTTGGGGTCTTATATCAAGTCTCAGTTTCCCCCCACAGTCAATATTTTTGCTTGCAGATCTTTTAATTATGTGTTTTAACCATCACCATTTCATTTCCCACGCGCATATTTTCAAAGACTGCATAAAAATTGTCGTAAAGTTCCGCTTTTGAACACTGGCCAGTCGGAAGAAAGCCGATATATGTTCTTTTAAATCCCTCTGAACTCTTAAACACAAATTGGCGAAAACTGAACTGTAGTTCAAGTAACTTTGTAAATCAACATCCTTTGTTATTATTGTTTGCTACATCCATAGTTACAGTAATATACCCTTGGTTGGGATGATCCAAGGTGCACAAAAATAACCTATGTTTTACAACATAATAAATATAAATAATTGACAGCAGCCAAACAATTTTACATATTCTTGTCATTAGCTTATAATAGTTATAACTTATATTTTCATTTAGCTCATTAATCATATAATTTCTTACATTCAAGCAAAGTTTATAGGAATATATCTTTCTGGCGGTACTTGAATTTTGCTACATCCTTTGATAAAAATGTGTCAACGCTAAGACACTCGCAAAACATAAATAAAATTGTAAATCTTGTCATTATGTAAAATAGAATATGCAAAAATTAACTTTAACCAACAAAATTTTCTTTTACCTCCACAGTATCAAAATCATCTAAAAGCTCTTCTATATCCATATCAAGGTCTAAATCATGTTTCTGACAAAAAGATACATGAAAATACCAAATACTTAGGTAGAATAAATTGTGACTAGATGGAAACTAAGTACATTTAATAAAATAGAACAACATACCACCATACATCAATACCGTCCCTTCTCTGATACATCTAATAGGTTCGCTATTCGGTCGAGTATCACGTCTTAAAATCTGGTTTGGAGGAGAAATATCATCTCTTATAACGAATAAATTGTGAAGCCGGCCTTAAAACCATAAGGTAAACAAATTCTCCTATTTTTTATTGTAGCCATAACCTAGACTATTTGAAACGTCAAGTAACTTTACAACAAAACTGTTGTAGAAGCCATTTGCCATATGTTGGCATGAGTGAACTATGTTGCACTTTGAAAAAAGATGGAAGGGTTGGGAAGAGGCTTTTTTGGCGTACTTTTGCTTGGGGTATTAGTGGGGTTAGGGTTTGATCCCGAAGCATTTTTACTGGGACTGGGTGTAGGAGGAACAGTGGTGAGAGGAATGGCCTGGATTGAAATGGCATTAGCAGAACCGGAAGACGCCATTGTTGACGATTTGGAGAAGAAAGTAAGAAAGCTGAGAAAGGAGGAGAGGAGGTCTAGAGCTCGAAAGGGCGTCTGAAATTCGAAATGGCAAGTAAAGTTGTTAATTTGGGAGAATTACATTTTATATTGACAGTTACACGGTACACGAGAGAGGCACATTTAATTCGCAGCAATGATGGTGAATTGGAAGAGGTAGCGTCCGGCTTTGGGTTGTAATATCTTAACCGGAGTGGGCTTTTCTCTTTTGGGCCTCATTTTATTTAAAATTGTTGATTGGCATTCATCTGTTGGGCCTCGGCTGGTTTCAGATTGGACCCCTTGTGATTTATTACAATTCATCGTATCATGGGCCTATATTATTTACAGTCTTCTATTAAACATCCCGCTTAATAAAAGACTACAGGGGCAATGTCAGCCATAATACTTTTCATTATTAAGTAGGACCTAATGGGCTCCTCCTTGGACTATGTTACATTTATTACATTAATAGAATGGTTTGAACCCAGTTAGTTGATTATTCTATTTGGGTCATTCCGGTCAGATGAGTCGTCGTTGGTGCATTGGGCTTAGACATTGGATCGGCCCATTATACAAATTGTCTTTTATCTCATCTTTGACCGGCCATCATAACAAAGGATAACAGTTGACTGTTGTCTGCCACCTTTCTGCATGGCATTAATGAGGATGGGACTCAGATGACCGGCGGTGGCAAACAGTGGCAGCAGATAGGGGGTAAGTTGTAGACTTTCGGCTGAGGGGACTGGCGTGGAAGATGGCTGTGTCAGGCAGTAGTGGGTAGCACGGTAAACCGGGTTTGGAGGGTGTATGGGGGAACGATCATACAAGGAAGGAAGGTAACAAAAACTAATCACTTATCTAAACTCTTATTCTCTCTCAAGCACTAGACATTTTTTTCCTCCATTGTTAACCTTGTGATCGCCGATACTGACTCTCACGCCGGAGCTATCCCCCGACGGTCAAGCCGTCAAGCTTTTGGTGTTGACTTGTTTAAATATGCAGGATATCGGACGCGTCTTGGTGATTGGGACGTGGGGAAAGATCTTGGCGTTAACATTGGCGCTAGAAGGAGGGCTGAGTTCTAGTGTCCTTAGTATTTTTCAATCACAAACTGTGTTTGTTCTACATCAGTATTCATGGTGAAGAGTAGAACACCTACACCCGAAGGGCAGCCGATGACTGTGAGTGAATTAGCACCACGAGTATCTGTCAAGGATCGTTTGGGAACAGCACTAAGTGTTCATGCCAGCACAGCGTCCAAACGTTCACATGAAGATTCTCGGCCGAGGGCTGTGGGAAACGTTAAGGGAAAGCTAGTTTTCACGACAGAGAAAGGGTCTAGCCATGGTCGGAAATGAGTAGAAGGCACCTTGCCTAGAACTCGATACCGAGATGACCAAGATAATAAGGCCTCCCAACTGGCTAAGATGGCAGATGAAGCAGATAGGGCCATGGAGGTACTTGTGAAGCAGCGACAGGATATAGCTGAGCAGATGGATCGAATGGCAGAGTTGAGGGATGAAGATTTCAGTTATGTTCAGTTCGAAGAACGAGGGCATCGGAGTGGGAAAGAACCTGCTCATTCAGGACATGATTCTCGGGGCCAACCTCGAGAAAGAAGAAGATCTTAAAGCCCTACTCCTCAAAGATCGAAGAGGGCACATCACCTTGTCAGTTCTAAGGAGCAGGGTCGAAGCGAACGAAGAGGTCGATCCAGAGATCGCACTCCTGAGAATACAAAGAAGGCACTTGTTATCGCGCATTCTCACCATAGCGGCCGAGTTCAGAAACGAAGTAGATCCAGAGGTCACACTCCCGAGAGTTTACTGAGGGTACACCACCCTGTGGACGCTCATCATCGGAAAAGTCCCTCTAAAGTTGGAGGTTCTATTGTAAGAGACCGGTCCACTCAGAAGAGGAAGGAGTCACCGTAAAAAGAAGCATCATCCCAACGGAAGGTGTGGAGTATCCGGTTAAAGAATTGAAGGAGCTTCAGCGACTACTTGCCAAGTCTGTAAAACGAAGATATTTCTGGGAAAGAAGGCATCCCTTTTTCCGCAGAGATTTAAAAAAGAAAAGTCAACCCCACCAAGAAGTTGCCCCACATTGAGAGTTATGATGGATCGGGGATCCCTATGACCTACGATCGAGCGTTCAATCGATCGATGGATTATTATGACTTTAGCGATGCTGCTAAGTGTCATACTTTTATCACGACACTCAGGAAGGATGCCAGGTAGTGGATGGGGACTCTGCCTTCGAATTCAATTTTATCTTAGGCAGACATGTGCAATAAGTTCCATGCTCGCTTCGGGAGCAATAAAAGGAGGGGGAAACCAACTGGCTCGCTGGCTCAGGTTCGACAGTATTCGAATGAGTCTTTGGGCCAATATGTAAAGTGGTTCCGTGAAGTAGTCGGCCAAATAACAGACTTGAATGATCTACAAGCCGTAGGACTATTTCAGAATGGGTTAGATCTGGTCAAATCAGAGAAGTTGGTGAAGAAGTTAATGTTTCACCACCCGAAGAGTCTCGCCGAAGCCTTCGACAAAGCTGAAGGTTATATCGTGGTAGAGGAAGCTATGAATAGCCTCAAACGTCCTTCTTCAGATCGGCTTAAGGAGACAGATTGGGACAGAACAGAAGGGGACCAGAAGAAGAATGAAGGTAATAAAGACCGCTATGATGGCGGGTCAAAGAAATACAACAATAATTGGAGACAGGGTGGAGGACGTTCGTCCGCTCCAGCCCAGAGAGTAAATAGGACGTATACTGCACTCAACACTGACAGGGCTGTTATCTTGGATCAGATTAAGAATCAACCTATCTTCGAGCCACCTCGAGATAACATTAAGCCCAGAAAAGGAAATACTCATAAGTATTGTGACTATCATCAAGCCTCGTGTCACGATACAAACGACTGTGATAGTCTGAAGGACTTTATAGAGAGAAAGGTTCAAGGTGGGGCCTTAGTTCGTTATGTGGTACGCCTGACATAACTCAAAGAAGTTCAACAGAGGGATAGAGAGCCTGCTCAGCAAAGCCCAACCAGATTCAAAGAAGCGTTGCCGGCTCTCGGATGACTGCAAGGCATGTGGTAGATGTCATCACTGGGGGTACTTTTGGCAAACTTGTTGGAAAGAAGCGATGAAGTCACTTGGATTGATTCGTGGCCATGTCATGGTACCTAGTCCAAGATAGATAGACCTTATCCAAAGATGCAGTAATCTCCTTTACTGACGAGGATTACCCTTTGGAAACCATCGAATCGCATGAGGGATCATTGGTGCTAACTGCGCAAGTGGGTTCGGTGGATATGAAAAGAATGATGGTAGACAACAGGTCTTCTGTAGATATCTTGTACGCCCACGCTTATCAAAGGATACATCTGGACGGGCTGAAAATGGAGATAGGGCAGGAGGCTCCTTTGTACGGTTTTAGTAACGATCCGGTCAAGGTGACTGGCACTATTGAACTACCGGTAATCTTCGAAATGGCCCCCCAGCAGGTAGAAATTATTTGCAAATTTTACGTTGTGCATGTAGATTCTGCTTATAATGCTATTTTGGGGAGGCCTACTTTAACTGCTTTATAAGCTGTGACCTCAATCCCTCATTTCAAAATCAAATTTCCTATGGCTCATGGGGTTAGTGAGGTGAAAGGAGATTTGGATCTGGCCAGAAGATGTTATAGAAATGCTGTGATCACTTAGGGAGTAGGGGTATCGAAGCAAAAGCAGACCATGACGATAGAGATCGAACCTTTCACTGAGAGCAGTTCCGAACCATTGGTCACGCCAGCTGAAGAAACGGAAGAGATAGAGCTCATCTCGGGCAAGGAAAATAAGACAGTAAAAATAGGTTCGGGTCTGCCGGAACCTCTCCGGACGAACCTCATGGAACTCCTGAGATGCTATGTTGACATCTTCGCATGGGAACCTCAAGACATGCCGGGAGTGAGCAGGGATATTGCTGAGCATCGATTGGAAGTGGACCCGTCAAGGAAGCCAGTTCGACAGAAGAGGAGGATCTTTGCACCCGAGCGCCAGCGGATCATCGATGAAGAGATTACAAAGTTGTTAGCTGCTGACTTCATCTTTGAGATCGACTACCCGCAATGGATGGCAAATGTGGTGCTGGTCCAGAAGCAGAACGGGAAATGGCGAGTCTGCATCGACTATACAGATCTGAATAAAGCTTGTCCAAAGGATTTCTATCCGCTACCCCACATCGACCAGCTCATCAATGCCACTTCGGGGTATGCTTTATTAAGTTTCATGGACGCATTCTCTGGGTATCATCAGATTTCCATGAGTAAAGAGGATATACCGAAGACGGCGTTTATTACGCATCGTTCGGTATATGCCTATAAGAAAATGACCTTCGTCCTCATCAATGCCGGGGCCACATACCAGAGGATGATGAACTACGTCTTCAGATATCAGTTGGGCAAGAATATGGAGGTGTACGTGGATGACATGATTGTTAAGAGCATGCTAATACATAAACATCTGGATGATTTAGAAGAATGCTTTCAGACAATTTGTCATCACAACTTGAGACTGAATCCCACTAAGTGCACCTTCGGATTAGGGGCTGGCAAGTTTCTAGGTTATCTTGTCAGTCAAAGAGGAATTGAAGCCAATCCAGAGAAGATTCAAGCGATCCTGAACATGAAGACTCCTCAGTCATTTAAAGATGTTCAACGTCTGACTGGAAGGATTGCAGCTTTGAGGAGGTTCATGTCCAAGTCGGCAGAAAGGTGTTTGCCGTTTTTTGATACGTTGAAAGGGCCGAAGAATGTAAAGACGTTTCGATGGACTTTGGAGTGTGAGGACGCCTTTCAGAGCATTAAGTCCTACTTATCTTCAGTGCCTTTGTTGGTGAAGCCCGCTCTCGCCGAGCCCTCGTATTTGTACTTAAGACTAGCTTCGTTTTTGCGGTAGGAAGCGGTTTTGGCGCGTGAAGTTAGTCAGTAAGGTAACCCGATTTATTATGTAAGCCATGTCCTTCGGGATGCTGAAACAAGGTACCCAAACATTGAAAAGTTTGCTTTTTCTTTAATAACTGCTAGTCGAAAGCTTAGGCAATACTTCTAGGGTAGGTTGTTAATAATATACACAGATCAGCCTTTGAAGAAGATTATGGGCAAACCTGAGGTCTCGGGGAGATTAGCTGCATGGACTATGGAGTTGTCCCAATTTTTTATTGAATATCATCCCCGAACCGCCATCAAGGGGCAGGCCTAGGCTGATTTTGTAGTCGAATGTTCGTTTTTCGATGTTGATGAAGTTATGGCGGTCAAGGATCCGACGGAAGCGATTCGAGATTCTTGATGAGGATTTTTTGTGGACGCCAGATGCGAGATGGGTCTTCTACTACGGATATCAGTGGAGCAGGGATTATTCTGACGAGTCCGGATGGATTCAAAGTGCAACAGGCCATCAGATTTCAGTTTAAAGCAACGAACAATGAAGCTGAGTATGAAGCGGTACTCGCAGGTTTACGACTAGCGAAGAGTCTTGAAGTGCAGAGAATAGTCATCTTCAATGATTCTCAGTTAGTCGTTAAGCAACTCTCAGGGGAATACGAAGCTCGAGGTCCTAGAATGATCAAGTATTTGGTAGAATTAAAAGGGCGGCTTCAGTATTTCCAGTCCTACTAGTTTCAAAGGGTCGAACGTAATGACAATTCCATTGCCGATGCACTCTCCAAATTAGCCACTACAGATGTTAGCGTTTTTGATGGGTCAGTTTACTTGGAAATTTTGCAACATCCTAGTGTTCATCATGAATCGGTAATGTACGTTGACCGAACCAGCTGCTGGTTGACTCCATATCTGGAGTATCTGGCAGATGGCGTCTTACCTTCGGATCAGATGCTGGCTAAGAAAATCAAGTACAAGAGTGCTAACTTCGTTCTAATAGATGGGGATCTATTTTGAAGGGCTTTCTCGTCTCCATTGTTAAAATGTTTGACTCCATCCGAAGCTGAATACGCTCTCCGAGAGGTTCATGAAGGCATCTGCGGCGACCATATGGATGCTAAGTCATTAGCCTATAAAGTACTTCGTCAGGGGTACTACTGGCCTACCATCTTCAAGGAAGCGACTGAATACGTCAAGAAGTGTGAGAAATGTCAGCTCAACAGTTCGATCCCACATCAGCCACCAGAAGAGCTATACTCAATTTTATCTCCTATACCCTTTGCTATTTGGGGGTTGATATACTGGGTCCACTATCGAAAGCAAAAGGGCAGGGCAGTTTTGTCATAGTTGTCATCGACTACATGACCAAATGGGTAGAAGCAAAGCCACTTAGGTTAATAACGGAACAGGAATGCTTGAAATTTTTGAAGGAGTCAGTAGTGTTCCGTTTCGAAATCCCTAAGGTGGTGATATCGGTTAACGGACGTCAGTTTGTGGGATCAAAATTTAAAGCATTTTTGAAGGAGTTGGGAGTTCAGCACAGAAAGACTTCAGTAGCTCATCCTCAGTCGAACGGGCAAGTCGAAGTGACTAACAGAACGCTGCTGAATGGGATCAAGCGTAGGTTGGATGAAGCTAAGGGAAGATGGCCAGAAGAGCTCCTCAGCGTGTTATGGGCTTATCGGACTACCCTGAGGACTACAACGGGAGATTCACCTTTCAGACTAGCCTATGGTACTGACGCCTTAGTCCCAGTTGAAATTGGATCCCCAAGTCTTTGGGTCAGTCAATTTAAAGAGATCTACAACGACGAAGGACTGAAGATCAACTTAGATCTGTTAGAAGAAGTCAGAGAGGTGGCTTTGATCAAGCTAGCAGCCTATCAACGGAGGGTAGCCAGGCATTACAACAAAGGGGTAAAGCTTCGTAGATTTGAAATGGGAGATTTTGTTCTCAGAGAAGTCGAAGCATCTACACCTCAGAATTTGGGAAAGCTGATGCCGAACTGGGAAGGACCGTATGAAGTCATAGAAGTACCGAAGCTGGGGACTTATCGGTTGAAGGCATTAGATGGATCAGAAATTAAAAATACTTGGCATGCGGGAAGATTTCGGAAATACTTTAAGTAGATACAATGTCAGTACACCGGAAGTCTGTAAATATTTAAGTCCTCATCAATAAAAGTTCCTTTTTTCTCAACAAGCCTTGTCTTCGTTGTTGTTCAGTTCATTGGTGTAAGGAGGTTCGGGCGGACTTGCTGACCATTCGATGGTAGCTTTAATGGCAGGTGGTCCTTATGGGTTTGTCAGGCCCTTCGTGGTAGGCAAACGCCATCCTTTAGACGTTGTCAGGCCCTGCGTGGTAGGCAATTATCGACCTTTAGACCTTGTCAGGCCCTTCGTGGTAGGCAAGTGTTATCATTTAGACGTTGTCAGGCCCTGCGTGGTAGGCAATTGTCGACCTTTAGACCTTGTCAGGCCCTTCGTGGTAGGCGAGTGTCATCATTTAGACGTTGTCAAGCCCTACGTGGTAGGCAATTGTCGTCCTTATGGGTTTGTCAAGCCCTTCGTGGTAGACAAATGTCATCCTTTAGACGTTGTCAGACCCTTCGTGGTAGGCAACTGTCGTTCTTTAGACTTTGTCAGGCCCTTCATGGTAAGCAAATGTCATCTTGTGGTTTTGTTAAGCCTTTCGGGGTAAACAAATTCCCTATGAAGGAGATCTATCTCACACTTCGGTAACGAATAAGTATTCCTTTACTTTATTACCTAAATTTTTCTAAGTGTTGAGTTCGGATTGCCTCGTTACTTCACTTCATCTTATCTGTTATATAACTTATTTAGTTACTTATTAACAGTTTAAGTTAAGGGTTCATACATTTTTTAAGATGCTATCGATATAAATTAATAACAAAGGAGTAATAAGGAAAAGACTGATATTTCATTAATATATTGTCAAGTACAAAAAGGCAAAGTTTTTTTTTTACAAGACATCCTATAAGCTAAAAAAGAAAAATAGACATTCATCTTTAGGCAATTTGCTTCATCTTGATTTAATCGAGAATGGTAGGATCGACTTATTAGCCATGACAAGTTTTGCCTTGTCTTTCCTTCGGCAGTCGTAATACCCATCAGAAAACATCTGAACTACCTTCTCATTCAGCTCATTCGACTTTCGGTATTCGTCTTGAATTTGTTCGCGCTCTTCGGTTAAGGGTGGACCTAAAGCCTGCAAGGCTTCTAGCTTACCCTGAAGCTCGAGACGAATGTTTAGATTTTTCTCTTTGTCATGACGGGCCTCCTCTTGAAGATTGTCAACTTGTATCGCCAAGATTTGATTGGCTATGCAAAGTTCTTCATTTCTGAGCCTCAGAGCATGGTTCTGAGTGTCAAGCTCGACGTTCAAACTCGTCATCTCCTGTTGGCTGGCCTTCGTCTTCTTCAGTTCTTCGTTACAGATCTTCAACTCCTCCATTTTTCGAGTTAAATCTCTTTGGAGGTTTTCATTGTTGAAGAGGGCAGTGCTGAGATCACCTATTTCCTTAGTCAAAGCTGACTTCAGAATGATATTCTCTCGACGAGCTGCATCCTCTTCAGCTTCAGCCTCTTCGTAACGTGGAAGAAGACGCCCAAAGACTGCATTCGCCTATAAATGTCCACACACAATTAATTATTCTTCAAAACGATGCATATAAATTCAAATGAACAGACAGTTAAGTATTTACCTTGGCGTGATAGCTCATGCCTTCCTTGATAAGGTCCATTATTGAACTATTGCCGAACCGATGTTCATCGGTCTCCCTAACAAAGGAATTGAAGAGTTGGAAAGGGAAATTGGCATTGAATTGTAGCCATACAGTTGGAGACCCCCTCGCATCATTATGAAATTCATCAACTGATGGCCTTGAGAGGAAGGGTGTACGTTCTTCACGGGGAGGTGATGGTGAAGGATCCAGGTATATGTTTTCAGGAGATGGAGAACGGACAGGAGTAGGTTCCCGCGTTGGTGAAGGGATTGATGACGAATGTGGTTGCTCGGAAGTCGGTTCTTCAAGTGGTGGTGGTTGATCATTTGAGAGTTGTTTTCTTTTTCGAGAGGGAATCGAAGTCTCAGGTTGTTCTTCATGATCCTCTTCGGAGACTTGAATTTCCACTGGGCCAGTAGGAACCCTAAGCTCGTCGGCAGACAGAGGAGTTACCTTGACTCACCTTTTCCTGATTCGAAGGGCCTGCATCCGTTCGTTTGCAGGCATATCGATCAAACTGAAAGTAGAGATTGGTTGGACTTCTTAGGAAATACCTCTCGGCTTTCGAACAACTCTCTTCTTCTTGCGAGGTCGGAGAGTCTCTTCAGCAGCTTCAGGTTCTATAGGAAGATCTTCGACATCTGGGGCTTCAGACGCCGGAATCTCTTCTTGGGGGGTTTCGGTAGTAGGAGATGAGGGGGGTTTGCTCGAAAGAAATTTTTCTAAATCCCTTCGATCCATCGATGAAGGTTTGATCAAAGACACTGCAATAGGAAAATACATCCTATTAGATATGTTTACAATAATAAACTCAGAAATTTTATTTCGGTAAAAATTTGAGACTTACATTTGTGGTCATACAACCAAGCTTGTTTGGTGAGAAGATTGTAACTCCACTCCTTCTTCGGGAAGTTATCCAGAAGTTCAATCATCTCTTTCACATGCTCTTCGGCTATATCACCAAAGTCGGCTGATACTTTGTCCAATGTCGTCCAATCGGGGAAGGAGGCAATTTCTGGCCCTTTGACGAAGAGTCATTGCTCATGCCATCCTCGGTTGCTGGAGGGAGTGTTGATCAGAGACCGTCTCTCAAATTTCTCTCCATCTTTTGCAGGAATTTTGCTCAGAACCTTGAACCCCTTCTCTCTGGACTTGGTAATACTGTATATGGAGAAGAAGAAGTCGAGAGTGGGGGCGACATCTACTTCGTGACAGAAGGCGATGAACGCCAAGATGTGGATCTAGGAGTTAGGGACTAGTTGGGCGAATCCGACGCCAACAAACCCCAAGAGTGTGACCAGAAAGACGTGCAAAGGGAATCGAACCCCTTTTTCTAGCAGCGTCAAAGGCATGGCAGTCCAGTCGTCCGGGCACTAGTACATCCTCTCAGTGGAGGTGGGACGACGAAATTGGTGGGTCGCCGAAACTTGATACCGATGGTATGCGTTCTGAACGTCCTTCTCAGTCAACGTTGATGCGGTGTTGGCATGAGTGAACTGTGTTGCACTCTGGAAAAAGATGGAAGGGTTGGGAAGAGGCTTTTTTGGCATACTTTTGCTTGGGGTATTAGTGCGGTTAGGGTTTGATCCCGAAGCAGCTTTACTGGGAATGGGTGTAGGAGGAACAGTGGTGAGAGGAATGGCCTAGATTGGAATGGCATTAGCAGAATCGGAAGACGCCATTGTTGACGATTTGCAGAAGAAAGTAAGAAAGCTGAGAAAGGAGGAGAGGAGGTCTAGAGCTCGAAAGGGCGTCTGAAATTCGAAATGGCAAGTAAAGTTGTCAATTTGGGAGAATTACCTTTTATACTAACAGTTACACGGTACACGAGGGCGGCACATTTAATTTACAGCAATGATGGTGAATTGGAAGAGGTAGCGTCCGGCTTTGGGTTGTAATATCTTAACCGGAGTGGGCTTTTCTCTTTTGGGCCTCATTTTATTTGAAATTGTTGATTGACATTCATCTGTTGGGCCTCGACAGGTTTCATATTGGACCCCTTGTGATTTATTACAATTCATCGTATCATGGGCCTGTATTATTTACAGTCTTCTATTAAACATCCTGTTTAATAAAAGACTGGGGGGGCAATGTTGGGCCATAATACTTTTCATTATTGGGCCGGACCTAATGGGCTCCTCCCTTGGACTATGTTACATTTATTCTGTTGGGCCGAATGGTTTGAACCCAGTTAGTTGATTATTCTATTGGGTCATTCCGGTCAGATGAGTCATCGTTAGTGCATTGGGCTTAGTCATTGGATCGGCCCATTATACAAATTATCTTTTATCTCATCTTTAACCGGCCATCATAACAAAGGATAACAGTTGACTGTTGTCTGCCACCTTTCTGTATGGCATCAATGAGGATGGGACTCAGATGATGGTGGTGGAAAAGCAATGTAAAGCAGACAGGGGTAAGTCAGACACTTTCGGTGAGGGATCTGGCGTGGGAGATAGGCGTGTGTCGAGCAAGAGTGGGTAAGACGCAGAACCGGGTTTGGAGGGTGTATGAGGGAACGATCATACAAGGAAGGAAGGTAACAAAAACTAATCACTTATCTAAACTCTTATTCTCTCTCAAGCACTAGACATTTTTTTCCTCCATTGTTAACCTTGTGATCGCCGATACTGACTCTCACGCCGGAGCTATCCCCCGATGGTCAAGCCGTCAAGCTTTTGGTGTTGACTTGTTGAATTGTGCAGGATATCGGACGCGTTTTGGTGATTGGGACGTAGGAAAAGATCTTGGCGTTAACACCATACAAGCCTCCAAAATGCAATATTAAAGGCAAGTACACAGTATATACCCAAAGATAACATTTTGTTCATATGACTGGAAACATTGAGTTATGGAAAAAGAAATACCCAAAGAGCAGCAAGGACAACAAGAAATAACAATACAACCAGATACCAATGTATTAATTCAAATAACAAAATATTTTAGTCAATCAAGACTGTTAAAAAAATCAAATAGCATAGAAGATGAAAAACCCTCAAATATTTAACCCAAATATGTCTGGTCCCGAATAGTTAAAAGATAATTATTGCAGGTATACATTAGCTACTAGTGTCAACACACTTTCACAGCAACAACATATGCAGCAGCATGTGCACCCACAACCAAGCCATACTCGGCTCCAGCACAAGGACTTAATTAAGTGGAAAAATTTGAACTTGGTTGTTTAAATCAGAAAATAAGTGTAAGTTCGTTGGTTTTTCGTTTAATTTATCCCTTGTGCAAATTGTGAATATTAGAGTGGACTAATTTTGACATTATAAGAACGAATTAGAGATTTCAAAGGTTATGGAATACTTACGGCTCAAATTCCTCATTTACAAACACTGCTTTATTCAGGGATTCTTTTCCGATGAATTAACGATGACGGTTTGCAGTAGCGACGGAGGACAAATTCAGATTGGAATACATGAAGTTTCAGATGAGTTGCTTGCGGAGTTGGGGTGGACGAAAGAAGAGAGAGAAACTCATTATCCAATGAAAAATTATCATTAACCTGAAAGTGAATTGCTTAGTGGTATGTCGCTAAGGATAAAGACAGTAGTGACCAAATTCGTGGAGCTGCAAGAAGCTCTAGATGCAGATATACAAGACATGATAATGAAAGAAAGAGATGAGTTACATCGAAGAGCGCAAACGGGAGGTCATATACTTTAAACTAGGAGGGCGAATTTCATTTGGGGTTTTAGGTGTCTACTGGATAATGCTGTTTAGGACGACTACACAATTTAGGTACACAATCGGACTACAACATTCAAATCTGAAAATCAAACTGGCCGCCGAATTGATTTCGTCTGGAAATCTCATCAAACAATTCATAGAAAGAAGATAACAGTAGTAAGCTTCATTCGTAACCCCTCCAGAAATGTGATCTGCATTGGTTTTGAAAATTTGTGAGGGTCATTTGTTTTAATTCCGTTGCCGGAGAGTGAGATGTTGATGGAAGTTGCAAAGGGGACGAATGAGAGAGAATAATTTAATTTCCATGTCAGATATTCCACGTCAATTGTTGTAAGAAAATTAATATTTAATATAAAATGCCATGTAAGAAAAAATAACCAGTCTAACAAAGTCAACTAAAGTATATTTACATAAATTAGGTAAAATTGATTCTCTCTTGACATTAAAATTTAAAGTGAAAATTTTGTATGTAGAGAGTTTAAATATTATTTTGGTTTGCTATGGTGGTGTTTTATTTGTTATTAGATAACATATTTGTGATGGTTGGTTGCAACTTTATTTTTTATGTGGTGTTTGTTGAATTCTTCATTTCTTTTACTAATTTTTAATATCAAGTGAGTTGTTTTTGGATTGTTATTGATAAGTATTATGATAATTATGCTTTTAATGTTATTCCATAGTGTTATGTTTTGAGTTTTAATGTATATAAAATTTTATTGTCAATATACTTGTGAAGTAAAATAAATAACATATAAATTGCACATTAAACGACTTGTGTAAGCCTTTACGGACGCTTATGGCGATCGCCTTAATAAACAAGCGTCCAGCAATCGATCATCGTCATGACTCATTGTGTGGCGTCATAACAACTATGTACACCTCTGGATAACCCGTAACTTTGTATTGGTAATCCATGTAGCATCATACGGCTCCAGGTGAAGCTCAACTTATAACCCAAATTACTTAAGTGCTTCTTCAAAAATAACATCCGTACAACTCCCAGTATTAATCACAAGAGAGCACACCTATCCTGCACATGACTATCGTCTGAAAAGTTCGCCCACGATGGATTTTAGGATCATCCTTTTATTACTGGGCAACAAGTAAAAGTCAAAGAATACTTAAAAATCCTTCCAAATTCATATTTGTTGTTTATCGACTTACAAATCTCTTCATTTAAGTCAGCTTTCCCGCACGCTTTGTCAATAATAGCAAGTTGCCTAGAGGGAGAAGAGTCAACATTCATCTTTGGGGAAGGACACTCAAAAGACATGTGACCAAAATCACGACAGTTATAACATCTAGACGAATTGTTGTTGCTAGCATTAGAAGAACTTGAGGTACGACTAGGCCTGTTAGTAGTTGAAGGGATTGTTGACAATCTTTCCATTGGCCTATTTAAAACAGGCTCCACAAACGTACGCTCTTTCCGAGTTTGGACTTGTATTGGAGGCCTAACAGAACTCCTTTTCAAATTATCCTCTATTTGGGTGGCAACTTGAACAATATCATCCAAGAGCAAGAGTTTACCTGTAGATACACCACCTGCAATCTCTAGATTCAATCCTTGACGGTACATGGAGATTAAACTTTTTCAACTTAAGGAAATTCAGACCGTGTAACCAAACTGTAGAATATTGAAGTATACTCGGCTATAGATTTACTTACTTGTACCAGCTCAATTAACTGCAAATATGCTCGCTGCTTATAATCTGAAGGTACAAAACGTTGTATTAATGCAACTTTCATATCTTCCCATCTTCTCGTAGATGTATACAAATTTCGCTTATGTTGATCTCTAACACCCCCTTCCCGAAAAAGAAAGGGAGGTCACGTGCAAAGCACAACAAACCTTAAAATAAGAAAACAGAACACTAATAACCTCAAAATATTAATAGTGGTGATCCATTAATAGCGTACTAAATACAATTCTCCAAATAGAGTCAAAATAATCAAAACTTAAAATTTGAAACAACCTAGATGGTCAAAGGCAACTCTCTCATCACTGTGACGCCCGCAAATCTGGGTCCCTTTGAACCTCGGATCCGGTCCGCCATGATACTACTATTGACAAACTATTTATATTTTTCATTCATAACTTAATGAATTTAACTTTACTTATTACATAGTTTAGAATATAAGTTCTTTCCATTACCAGGATCTGCACAATGGCCCCAAACTTTTATAAGTTTGACAACTTGGTCATTTACTATTCCTGTTTTACATTACATTTGATATTATATAAATATGCGGAATAATTTAAACTTTTTCAATCTCCTTTGAAAATAAATCTTCTATTGATATCTTAACTTGAATCAATTACATATCCTTGAATCAAATTATGTTAGGATTCATTCTATTCGAATTATTGTATAAATCTTTACATCTCGATTCAAATTTCTCTATGTACCGCCTAGTACAACTTTACAAGCTAATATGTATTACACATCGTAACCTACTATCAAGCATATCTACTAAAACATGGTTCGATAGCATATATTTAATTAAATAAATCAATCTCCTTTGATGTAATTGAACTTTATCAATCAAGTAGCACGTAACCTTTACCGTGTATCCTTAACCTGCAAAAGTGGTTATTTGCAAGGGTGAGCTCGACAGCCCAGCAATTCTAACAGTTTTCATGCATCACATAGCATATAATAGCATACTCAGTTCATGCATTCATAATCAATAATATTTACTACGCATGTTATTTCTCACATAACAGGTATAGACATTTACTTCACAAGCATATCATCAAAGATCAACTTTCAATTTCATACATATCTCATATGCATTTCATATATATACATCAACATTCTCATAGCATAATATAGCTCAACTAACAGTTATCAAATTCATATATCAAATAGAATTGAAAGACTTGCTTGATTCGTAGTTTATCAACTACGACTTAACTGCTTAAAGCTTATCTGCACTGCGTGTATTCCTACACAGTTATATAATCATGGATTCATATCCATTAGTCATACATTTCATACGTTCTTAATACAACAATAAATATTACATCGTTTCTTAACTAGGTTTGTAAAACCTTTATTTCACTTTCTCATCGCACTCTTAGAATAGCTAGGTATGTATAAGTATACTTAACCATCTGTATTTGACATCAACATTCATGTACATTTATCACACACTTGACTCGCTATGTGTTCGACACATATTTAAAGTTTATAGATACATGATCTACATTGTTCATATTCAAACTACTTAATTTCATGATGATATATTTCAATCAATAAAGCTTAACAACTTACTTTAACAAGATTCAATGTTATAAGCTTTTAAACCATATATTGGTACTAATAAGCCTCTACTAGTATGCTTCACATAGACATAGCATAGTTCATTTATTTGAAAACGTATTTTAAACCACACTTGAAACGTCCAATTCATGCTTAGCTAGATGATGAACATATCCGTCATGTCTAGAGGCATAAGGCATTCAAGTTCACTTTTAAAAGTCATTCTAGGCCAAGGTCAAGCAACTAGGTGCAGCTTTTAATCTAATTTCATAGCTAACTAAGCCATGTATATATGTTATCATGTTTAGAACTTCAAGTACACAAGTTACTTTAAGTTCGTTCTTAAAGTTTCAAGTTTTCTTTAGAAATTATTTTCAACTAAGCTATTGTAAGTTGATAATAAGTAAAGTAACATTAAATCACTTCTCATTCTTAAGTATACTCATAACTCAACAAGATATATGTGTTAAAATATCATAACTTCAAAGACTCAAGGTTCGTCAATATTCATTTTTTAAAACTCCAAGTTTCTGTTCAAAACACATACTAAGCCATGCTAAAGCATTCTATAATGAGTAAGGAAATCTTATATGTCATGTCTATTATCATGCATTTTTATTTTACATCACTTAGAATAACATATTCCATCGTCGGGAGCACTATGCTTGCGCATGTGCTCGCTCGACGCCCTCCGATGGCCTTCGATTATGTAATAGTCAAAAAGATGACTATTTTGACCCTTCCTAATGACCTCAAATTGAAACATTTAAAGAACAAAAGTTTTAGGTCTATTCGTTCTCGTTCCGGATCATCTTGAATTTCCACAATCGGAGTTCGTATGAAAACATTATGGGCGTTTTACCAAACCATGTTCTGTTAGATTTTTCTCATCATCTCAGATAGACCACTTCGTCGGGCGGGGGTCTTGTTTTAAAAATAGCCCACCGGGCGGGCATAGCTCTTTGTAAGTGGGAAATTTCATGCCTGTTATTTAGCTAACAAGCCAAACTTCCCTTCTAACCTTCATAATTTGAGTTATACATGTCCAAATTAGTTAGTTTTTCGATTCTATGGATTCGTAATTCATAGAACTACAACATACTAGATACCCATCAACTAACATAAACATTAACTAACCCAAATATGAATCTATAACTCATGTTCATACTAATTGTTCATGTTTTGACAAATTAGCGAATTCGTTCACTACGAATTCGTTTCTAAACCAAATTGGTTCGTTTAACTTTCGTTGTTTTCGTTTCTAACTATGTTAATAGTATCTAGAAACAATTCATGGATTACAACAATCCTTAGCCATCAATTTTTGGACTTAAAAGTGACTATTTCATGACATTTCCAAGAAATTGCAAACTTAGGAAATCAAGAGCATATAAGTTAATGTTATTACCTTTTGAATGCTTCAATATGCTAAGCATAGCCTTCCTAACTTCTGATTGCTCTCCAATTTTATTGACTCTTCATAGCCACTTCTCAGACATCTCAACAAAAGAGAAATAAGATGAAGGAGTCTTTATTTATAGAGGAAGGATTATCCAAATCATGGCTTTGCACATTGAATTAATCCAAGGGGAGGAAGAAGAAGCCATTGGATGTTTGAGAGTTGGTTACCAACTCCACTTCCCCCATCCTTCTAGCCATCATCAGACTACAACGTAATGAAGAAGAAATGAGACAGGCCTTAGCCTTTTTGCCAAACACGTGAATGATAAATAGAGAGCAATTGGGACACTAGTTTTGGGACAAGCCAATTATCTCAGCATTCTTACAACATTTATACTAATTCCTACTCTTATGTCACATTTTATCCACATCTCAACCTTACAATAATTATAACTTAGTGCCACAATATGATTTAATATTTCAAGGTAGTAGGTGTTATGAAACATACATATAATCCATGTATATTGGTTTATTCCAATAAATATTTTAATTGGGCTAATTATAAAATAGTTGGATATTCTCAACCCATCATTTTCCATAAAATTTATCATCTCAAATATACCCAATTATCATAATGATAATTAATATCAATTATTTATTAACTCCTCATTTATTTTCCTATTAAATCCCCATTTAATTTAACTTCACTAGTTATGCCACACAAGACATAATTATGTGAACTTAGTAATTAATAGCTCACAAGCTTATAATAATATAATCTCACAAAATAATATTATTCTTAACTTTACATCTTATAATATGGTCATGGAAGTGGTTCATTGCACTATGTTACATTTTATTATCTCACTTGTACATAATGCTAACATACAAGCCTTTATACATATATATTCAAATACTTCCTATATTATATAGTTACCATTGAAGTGTTCTACTTCATTTCATATCATATAGATGTAGCTACTATATAATATAAGACCATTGCACATACAAATTTAATTCCTTCAATTATTCATTCATTAAATTATTAAATGGATGCTTATTCCATCACTTTGCCACACTAGGCATATCACACAAGCTTACATTAAGCTTATTACTTATTCTCATTACTTATTCATTTCCCACCACATTACTATAATCAAAATTATGTACTTCTCCATAACATAAGATGTTTTTATCATGTTTTTTCTAAATATAAGAACTAATCATAATAACACGATTTACTCATTTTCGCAAGATATTATTCTTAATATAATATCTTTGTATTATTAAAATATTTACATGCACGACACACGTACACACTATATATAGAAAATAAGTTTATTTCCTATTATGATAAATTGTTTCCATCAACTTATATAGAAAATATGTTTTAATATATTTACCACATTACTTAATCCCACACATTTCTTCGTACAAAGCTACATAAGGTAATATCAAAATAATATTCCCCCTTTTATTAAAATAATCAAATGCTAGAATTTATTTTAATATCCTTTAGTAAAAATATACTATAATTATTTTTCTTCCACCAAATCACATAATTCAAGGTATATATATAACACATATATACATTCCTTTAATTCCCTTCTCGCCGTGTATCAAATTACTCAATAATTCTCTAACCACTTTAAAGGTATATCGACTTTCTTCTCTCATCAACAACGTACATATGTACAAGTCCAAACCTAGCACACATCGAGTCTTTAATGGTATTAAATATAGTACACTGAGTGGTTTCCCACAAACAACCAACAAATTAGTTTTCGTTCTCGCCTACACCTTTGTTTTCACAAATGAGTTAGATCGATTACTAATTAAGTATATACCTCCGCTCTCAAAGAATCGTTTAGCCCAGCTCTTATACATCCACCATTAAAGGGTACGGTTGTACTGCCTTAGACTTGATACATACTCGTACATGTACTCAAAGAATTGGTGATTATCAAAGATATTTAATGTCACCAACTAAGATAAAATAATTCTATAAATTATTTAATGCCGATAGATAAGTCTTATCCATCTTCTTACTAATTCATCTCTACAATTTATAATAAATATATAATAACGATATATATTTATTAAACACAACATCACTTATTTCATAGCTCATATTACCCTATGTAACACAATACCACATACCTCGTAACACAATTCTATTCTTGTTCGAACCCTTCACATGCCTTAAGAATTTTATTTACTAAATTCTTATTTTAATATTTTCTGAAAATTCGGGTTCTTACAATCACACTAACCCTGAATCACCCCTGCAAACCTACTGGAAGAAAAACACAGCATGAGCCAATTGCCCAGTACGGATACAGATATACAAAAGATATACAACTGATATACGAAAACAACTGAGACAAAATACTGAACAAAGCCTCCAGTGTAAATACTGACAAAAATATAATCTCCAAAGATCTGAATGGAATATATTTGAATAAACAGAATTGACGAAACCAATAGAAGAATAAAGAAATAACGAACTGAAGTAACCAACTCAATGAATTTAACTGAACAGAAACAAACAAAACCAATACAATGAGATAATAGGCTGAATCAAATGGTTGGGTGTTATCTCATACCGAACGAGCTCAGAAATACACATTGCCACACAGGCAAATCAAATGATGGCACATAGGCAACCAAAACAATGCCACACAGTCAAGTCAAAATAATGCCACACATGCAAATCACACATTGGACCGCGAATCCAAATGTATACACGGATAGGTGTGTTTGGCACAACATCACAAATCCGTAGAACAAAAAAACTAGGGTTAACCCATACGCCTCCCACAACAGAACACCAAATGGCCCACTTCCTCCGGAGCCCAAACGGAGACGCCGTGGACTAATCACACCTCCACGAAAAGTGTCATGCCTCTCGTGTCAAGACGACATGCCTGTGGTACCCCCACAGGTGGTTATAGCTCAGGTATACCATACGGTATATTCTAACAAAAATACCATGTCACAACACATGCGACATAATATCAACAAAAGGGTTCTATATGTACATGTTGAACCAAATCAAATTATAGTCACCAGGTTTCAAAAAGAATGTAGCAACATGTACCGCTCTATAATTTTCAAAAATAAATAATACTAAACATGATCACCTAATTCAAAGAGTACAAATACGAGTCATATGTATCAACTCCAAAATGAAACTAATATATTTATTTCACAAGAAACAATTATGTGAAATAATAACGAAATTCGAATAGCGATAAAACGAACAACTCAATTTTAACAAGAGTATTGTTGAAAGAGTACGAAATCCGTACCTGATACTTCCAAACCATTTATAGCACACTCCACAAAATCTTACCCTCAATTACCAACGATATCAAATACGAAACGTTATTCGCAACCTAAACATATTCACCTCAAATTAAAAACAACTCAAACTAATCATTCCAAAATAATTCATAATCTATTTAATATGCCTTTAATCATCGCCTTTTATCAATTATTAATACTCCAAAATTTATATTCCAAAAATAACTCTTTAAATTCTCTCCGCTCGATCTAATAATAAAATAAATTTTATTACAAATCTAACCATTACTAACATAATATTAATTAATTTTATTAAATAAATATTTTTTTATAATTTTAACAAATAAACGAATTCGATTTGAATTAATATACAAAACTTTCGGTACAATTTCTAAATATAACACAATAATTAGCTATTTATTAAGCTAGTATACTAACTTTATCAACCCACTGCCTTTACTACCATCCGAAATCAGATTGCTAAGAAACAAAATATCTAAGTTTACATATTGCTCATTATTATACTTATAATTCATATAAAAGACATGCTGACTTTATTATTCACACAATATGAATATAAGATTTCCTTTGCCATCCAATCATTATATGTACACTATCATATGATTATAATTACAGACTCTAACTAGGAAAATTGCAAGTACTCACTGAAAAAAAATTGGCAACCAAAAGTGATCTGCTCTCATGCGCCGCCAACACTGCTCCGTTTTTTGTTTGTTTTTTTTCCTCCTTCATCGCGTCAGACTTATTATGTGTAAGATTAGGTTTTACCTATTATTCACTTAAAAAACAGATTTTAATAATAATATATTTATTAACTCTCCAACTTTTAATAGGATTTTAAAATTACACAATTATAAATTAGACCCCACTTAGTTTTAAGGCCCAAATTGTACTAAATTAATTTACCCATATCTTATTAATATTTATTAGCCCACATAAATTAAATAACTAGTTTGACCCAAATAAATGACAAAGTCCAATTAATATATTTTTAAAATAAAATAATTATTTATTAATTAATATTTATTATATATATATATATATATATATATATATATATATATATATATATTCGGGTATTACATCACCTACCCCTTAAAAATGATTTCGTCCTCGGAATCAAAAGAATGAACTTACCTAATTATCAAAAGATGCGGATACTCCGCTCGAATAGACTCATCTATCTCTCAAGTAGCTTTCTGCTCCGAATAATTTTATCACAAGACTTTAACAAAAGGAATGATCTTTCTCAATTTTAATTTAATCAGTTATTTAATTACTAACTAAAAGAATTTAATTTTCCAAACAAAACAAGGAAGAAAAGAGGGAAACAAAAAAAAATCATTTACCTTTTTCAATTTAAATACAATTGTATAAAATAAAGTCAATTAATATTTAATTATTAAAAAATGGATTATTAGATTTTTCACCCCTTAAAAATAATTCCATCCTCGGAATTCCAATAAGCTACAAAAAAAAATTAGTTGAGACATAGCGCCGCAATTTGTAACGATACCGCGGATAAGTCATCGGTCAACGTAATTATCAATGTATTTGTAAAAGATTCTTCAGCTACCATGTCAAACCTTGGTAAGGTTCTTTGTGTTGCATCAAAGTAGATCACCTGATCCATCGTTGGTGCGGGCTGTCGCTAATATCTTTGAGTTTAATTCTTGTAAACGTACTCTTCATAACATAATTCGAAATCACAAAAAAAAAATTCTTTATCTAAATACGATTCAAATACCCAAAATATTTAAAATTATCTTCAATTCGTAAAATGTTTATGTTTCACACATAACAAAGACCTAACAAATTATTTTTGTATTATTTTACATAAATTCATACAAAACTCTAATGACATCAGATAAACAAAATAACTATGCAAACTATATTACCAACTCTCCCCAAGTCCTCAAGAGTTTCAAAATATCTCATCCTCAATTTGAACTAGTCCTCAAATATTATTACACCAAAGAATATACTACTAATATCTCTTTATCACCAACTCTCCTAAGTCATTAAGAGTTTCAAAATATCATAACCTCAAATCAAATTAGTTCTCAAATATTATTACACCAAAAATATACTACCAAGATCTCCTTATCACCATATCAAACTCCATGTCACATATTTTACCATCTGTATAAGCAAACTACAACTATTCAAGATCTCTCAAAATCAATTGAATTTCATCACTTGCTATGTAAGACCCCGAATTTTATGAAATAAAAGTATTCAATTTTTCTATTCAGTAAATGGTTAAATTGATAAAAGTTAAAGTTAAGGGTGATATATGAATTTTTTCAAAATATACAAGTGGTTATAAAATATTCATTGTTGTCGGGGAATATTCGTTGGTCGTGGAATATTCTTTTCTACGTGGGGAATATTAAATGCGATGGCGCTGACTATTTGTGGGCCCCGTAATAGATAATCGTCGGAAGAAGAAAACGACAAAATTGAATAACGGCGTAGTTATTCTATCAATTAACATCGTTGGAATACCCGTGGTTAAAATCTGATGAATCTGGCGTGGTTGCACAAAGAAGACAACCGTATTGCACAAAGATTGTTGAATTATTGATCCTTACGTAAAAAGGCACTACTCAATAATTGTTACATTAATTCTCGCTCAATATTTTATTTTATTTATTCAATAATTCTTTGCGTTGATATTTTATATTATTGTTGTTTCAATAATTGTCATCAAGACAAGATTTTCCATTATCGGATCAATAATTCATATTATTTGGAATAATATTATTAGATAGCATTATTGGCAATGTCTAGAAAGTTACATCAAGGAGAGGTTTGGTCACCAAATGCGGCGCCAAAGAAGGAGAAATCCTTATCGAAAAGCCCCTCTTTCCAGGAACCTGCTGGTTGTCATTATTGTGATTCTGTAATATTATTTGTGAATAATTAATTATTGATTTATATGATAATGAAATATTTATTTGATGTGGATATAAATGATGAATTTATTTATGTGGGTATAAATGAAAGAATTAATGTTGAGGTATTTTATCAGTATTTTGTCGGATTCGAGGTATTAAAAGATCAGGTCGGTGTTCTTACAGCTCTATTGTGTGAGTTATAATTTTTAATCCGACCGTTGGATCATTTTGATTTTTGGATATGTTATACATATATACGTTGAGTATATGTTCACAAATTTTGAACCGTTAAAAATAAACGAATAATTTGTTATGAATTTTAAGATGCAACTGATTCGGAAATTAGGTTTTGGTGGAAAATTCTAGAAATGGGTGGGCCCCACTTTTGGTTGTTGGGGGAGATGGCTGATTTTTGGTGGGTGGAATAGTAGCAGGTAAAGCCATCAGTGTGAGTCAAGTGCGCTTTCCGTGCTAACATTTTCCTATAAATAAAGGGCTAAGTTAGAATTAAAAATCACACCAGAATTCATAAGTTTTCTCTCTTTTTCTCTCTAGATTATTGAGTGTATTTTGTGAGTATTTAGATACTTGGTGAGTTGAGATTCATCAGTGCAAGTTTCCTTCAGCGTCATATCCGATATCCAGTCAGAAGTGCTGCTTTTTGAGGTAAGGGATTTTAAGGATTATTATGTTTTTCAGTTTCGTAGTTTTTTCGACTCTCAAAAATTCTGGAAAAATTGGAAATGATATTTTGATGAGTTTTATTGATTGTGTCCGAAAATGGTGATTTTTGGATGTATAAATTAAGAGTTATGAATTTTATGAGAAAAGACTATTTTAAAAGTAACCGCTTATAATTCCTTGTGGTTAACTCTAAAATTGATGAAATTTTTATTGGAAGTACATCTATATAATATCAGTGTACTCTGTGAATTTTGGAATTTTTGGATAAAATTACAATTTATGATAAATGTCTAAATATTCGGCGGTTTTGGCCATATGAAAAATAGTAAATGAATTTTAAAAATTCTGAGAAAAATATATGTTCACTATGGGACTATATTATGCTAAATCCCAGAAAAGAAATATTTTTGGAACTGATTTGATATTTTTCATGAAAATGGACTAGTTATGAATAAATGAATTAAATATGTTATGTGAAGGAAGAAAATTGGAAAATAGGATTTTATTGCTTGATAATCATATATGAGATATATGCAGATTTTTTATGAGGGTTTTGGTTGTTGATGACGAAAATTTATGAGTTTGGCATTTTAGGATGATTAAATGCATTATTTAGTAAAGTGTAAACAATTAAAATAAATTGTTTATAAGTTTAAGACATGTTATTCTTTCAATATCATTATACTGAAATATTGGTATGGATTTTATTGTGGAATTTCTACCTTTTTGAGTCGGGGTTACTATTCACGAGTTATTATTCACGAGTTACTATTCATAAGTTACTATTCACGAGTTACTATTCACGGGTACTATTCACGACAAAGTTGGTTTCTTTTTCTGACCAAATTATCGTTGATTTATGATTGTTGCTCTTGAAATTAAATGCAGTTGTTGATCATATTGTTGTTATTATCATATATAACATTTTTATAATCCTGGTGAAGATATTTCTCTTTGACTTGAGTGTAAAGATGGGTAGATTATTGGTATGATCATGACTATGGGTTCTCTTTGGCCAGTAGTGCAAAGATGAATTGTGACTAGTATGATCATGACCATTGAATTTACAATTGAATATTTTTAGCTTAAGTGCAAAGGTGAATTGATCAACATGGTTATAATTATGGTTTATATAGATTTTGAAATGATTATATATTTCTTTGAGATATCTGTTGTTGAATATCTTTGGCCCGTAGTGCAAAGATGACCTGTTGTTGAATATCTTTGGCCTGTAGTGCAAAGATGAACTGTTGACGAATATCTTTGGCCCGTAGTGCAAAGATGAATTTATTAGTATAATTATGAACAGGAACTGTGATTTGGTATACCCATGATCTTTGATGTTTCAGGTAAAGACAGGTGGTGAAAATTATCTTCGTCTTGGGTACGAAGAGGAATTTAGAATCACAATTATGATTATGAGATATTCATATAATTGTGGAAAGGAACTGTTGATTGATGTTACATGGATAAAACATTGTTGGTGAACTTTTAATGTGGAGAAGATAATAGACTTTATGGTCTATTTGACTCTTCTAATGGATTGCTCGTTCCGCTGCAACTATGGTTAAAAAGTTTTATCATCTACCATATGTTCTAAATCTCTGATTTATTATTGATGAAGGCTATTGATAATTTAATTATCTTTAGTCATGATATTCTTTACTGAGCTAGTTGTGCTCACCCTTTTGCTTCACAATTCCTTTCAGGTAATAAAAGTGTAGCTGGGTCGAGCGGGGGTAACAAGGGAATAGAACGGTGGTCTCTAGCTGTGGAGTTCTCCCTAAACAGTTTTTGACTATACCTTTACGTAAGGTGTCATTCTGACGTGCTATCCAAGGTTGGAATGAGAGTCACAGTTGGTATATATTTTTATCCAAACTCACAGCATATGTGTTGTTGTATTTTGTACGACAATTATTGTAATAAAGTTGTAGTTATTTTCTGTACCATGTATTTGGCGACTCAGAATAGATTGGATGGATTGGACCTGTTTTGGGGGCGTTACATGCTATCTAATCATATAATAAATCAATCATCCCTTATTGCAAACCTTAATCCAATAAATTTCAATGTCTCCCCATACTATCACAAAGAAATTTCATAGAACATAACTCCAATATCTTACTAGAAATAGTCACAAAATTGATCATTAACTCCAAATGATTAATCTAATTACCTCAAATATCAACAACTCAAATTACAAGAAATCATTTGTACTTAATAATTTTCACTTTATCAATAATATGTCATCAATATACAAATCTCAAATTATCCACAAGCTTAACATAAATCAAAACCTAACTCACATCAAATCCTCAATTCAACGATCATAATAATTGTCACAAAAAAAAACAACTCTAACAAATAATTTTTTCCAAAATCAATATCTCGTCGATACAAATACTCGCATCATAATCGCATCTCATATAAGATCATTTCTTATCTTCACAAAGTATAATTGTAATCACCTCAATGATTAAATCACAATTCTTAACTAATATCATTACTCAATCAGCTTAACAAATTATTCCACTTTCCTCAAATTAACTACAAATCGAAAAGAAATCGACAGTTGGTCAAAATAGAGACCGACCAAACAAAGAACAAAATCGAATCAAACTCCTACGTCTACCCAGGGATTTACCCACAACTCACAAGTCAAACCTAAATAGATTTTCTACAAGAAAGAACCTAAGCTCTGATACCATCTCTGTAACACCCCCTTCCCGAAAAGGAAAGGGAGGTCACGTGCAAAGCACAACAAACCTCAAAATAAGAAAACAGAGCACTAATAACCTCAAAATATTAATAGTGGTGATCCATTAATAGCGTACTAAATACAATTCTCCAAATAAAGTCAAAATATTCAAAACTTAAAATTCGAAACAACCTAGATGGTAAAAGGCAACTCTCTCATCACACTAGCCCTGAATCACCCCTGCAAACCTGTCGAAAAAAAAACACAGCATGAGCCAATTGCCTAGTACGGATACAGATATACAAAAGATATACAACTGATATACGAAAACAACTGAGACAAAATACTGAACAAAGCCTCTAGTGTAAATACTGACAAAAATATAATCTCCAAAGATCTGAATGGAATATATCTGAATAAACAAAATTGACGAAACCAATGGAAGAATAAAGAAATAACGAACTGAAGTAACTAACTCAATGAATTTAACTGAACAGAACCAAACAAAACCAATACAATGAGATAATAAGCTGAATCAAATGGTTGGGTGTTATCTCATACCGAATGAGCTCAGAAATACACATTGCCACACAGGCAAGTCAAACTAATGCCACACAGGCAAATCAAATGATGCCACAAAGGCAACCAAAACAATGCTACATAGGCAAGTCAAAATAATGCCACACATGCAAATCACACATTGGACCGCAAATCCAAATGTATACAAATCGGATAGGTGTGTTTGGCACAACATCACAAATCCGCAGAACAAAAAAACTAGGGTTAACCCATACGCCTCCCACAACAGAACACCAAATGGCCCACTTCCTCCGGAGCCCAAACGAAGACGCCGTGGACTAATCACACCGCCACGGAAAGTGTCATGCCTCTCGTGTCAAGATGACATGCCTGTGGTACCCCCACAGGTGGTTATAGCTCAGGTATACCATACGCTATATTCTAACAAATATACCATGTCACAACACATGCGACATAATACCAACAAAAGGGTTCTATATTTGTAAGACCCCGAATTTTATGAAATAAAAGTATTCAATTTTTCTTATAATTACTATTAGGTAAATGGTTAAATTGATAAAAGTTAAAGTTAAGGGTGATATATGAAATTTTTTTTTTTTCAAAATACGCAAGTGGTTATAAAATATTCATTGTTGTTGGGGAATATTCGTTTAGTGGTGGAATATTCTTTATGTGGGGAATATTCGTATGAATGCCATGACCATTTATGGGCCCATAATGAGAATAAGCATGTCGGATGAAGAAAATGACAAATTTGAGTTTTTTATAAATAACGGCGTAGTTATTACAATTAACAACTTTGTTGGAATATACGGTGGTTAAAATACGATGTCTGGCGTGGTTACGAGTGGCTACGGTATTGCACGATATTTTTTCAATTATTGATTCTTACGTGAAGAAGGCACTACTCAATAATTTTTATAGTAATTCTTATTCAATATTTTATTTTATTGATTCGATAATTCTTTGCGTTGATATTTTATATTATTATTATTTCAATAATTGTCTTTTTGCGATATCTCCATTATCGGATCAATAATTCATATTATTTGAATAATATTATTAGATAGCATTATTGGCAATGTCTAGAAAGTTACATCGAGGAGAGGTTTGGTCACCTAAATTGCGCGCTTGATGAGGAGAAATCCTTATCGGAAAGCCCCCTCTTTCACGGGCGCTTTGGTTGTCATTATTGTGATTACTGTAATATTATTTGTGAATAATTAATTATTGATTTATATGATAATGAAATATTTATTTGATGTGGATATAAATGATGGATTTATTTATGTGGTTATAAATGAAGGAATTAATGTTGAGGTATTTTATAAGTATTTTGTCGGATTGGAGGTATTAAAAGATCAAATCGATTGTTCTTCTGACTTTATTGTGTGAGTTATAATTTTTAATCGTAGTTGGATCGTTGTGATTTTTGGATATGTTATACATATATAAGTTGAGTATATGTTCACAAATTTTGAGCCGATTAAAAATGAGCGAATGATTTTTTATGAATTTTAAGAGGTGGTGATTAGGAAATTAGGTTTATAAATGATTTTGGTGGAAAATTCTAGAAATGGGTGGGCCCCACTTTTGGTTGTTGGGGAAGATGGCTGATTTTTGGTGGGTGGAATAGTAGCGAGTAAAGCCATCGGGTAGTCTGAGTCAAATCTGCTTGGCGTCTTTAACATTTTCCTATAAATAGAGGGTTAAGTTAGAATTGAAAATCACGAGAATTCATAAGTTTTCTCTCTTTTCTCTCTAGATTATCGAGTGTATTTTGTGAGTATTTAGATACTTGGTGAGTTTCTATTCATCGGTGCAAGTTTCCTTGACGTCATATATCCGATATCGATCGGAAGGAAGTCTTTTGCTTTTTTGAGGTAAGGGATAGTAAGGGATTTTAAGGGTTGTTATGTTTTTCATGTTTTGTAACTTTTCAGACCTTCAAAAATTCTAGAAAAATTTGATATGATATTTTGATGAGTTTTATTGATTGTGTCCAAAAATGGTGATTTTTGGATGTATAGACTAAAAGTTATGAATTTTATGAGAAAAGACTATTTTAAAAGTAACAGCTTATAACTCCTTGTGGTTAACTCAAAATTGATGAAATTTTTATTGGGAGTACATGTATATGATAGAAGTATACTCTGTAAATTTTGGAATTTTTGGATAAAAAGTACATTTATGATAAATGTCTAAATATTAATTTGTTTTGGCCGTATGAAAAATAGTAAATGAATTTTAAAAATTAAGAGAAAATATATATTCAATATGGGACTATATTCTACTAAATCCCGAAAAAAGAAATATTTTTTATCTTGATTTGGTATTTTTCATGAAAATGGACTAGTTATGAGTAAATGAATTAAATATGTTATGTGAAGTAAAAATTGGAAAATAGGATTTTATGGCTTGAGAATCTATATGAGGTATATCTTGATTTTTGATGAGGTTTTGGTTATTGGTGATGAAATCTTATGAGTTTGGAATTTTAGGATGATTAAATGCATTATTTAGTAAAGTGTAAATAATTAAAATAAATTGTTTATAAGTTTAAGAAATGTTATTTCAATATCATTATCTTAGAAATATTGGTATGGATTTTATTGTGGAATTTCTATCTTTTTTGTGTCGGGTTTTATTCATGAGTTACTATTCACGAGTTACTATTCATGAATTACTATTCATGAAGATTACTATTCATGGGTTACTATTCATGATTCTTATTCATGACAAAATTGGTTTTTTTTCTAACAAATTATAGTTGATTTATGAATATTACTCTTGAGATTAAATCTATATGTTGATTATATTATTTTTATTATCATATATAACATTTTATAACCCTAATGATGATATTAATTTCTCTTTGACTTGAGTGTAAAGATGGGTAGATTATTGGTATGATCATGACTATGGGTTCTCTTTGGCGATGGTGCAAAAGTTGAATTGTTGGTGGTATGATCATGACCATTGAATTTATAATTGAATATCTTTAGCTTAAGTGCAAAGATGAAATGATAAACATGGTTATAATTATTGTTTATATAAATTCTAAAATGATTATATATTTCTTTGAGATATTAATATATTTGGCTGTAGTGCAAATATGAGCTGATTGATGAATATATTTGGCTGTAGTGCAAATATGAAATGTTGAGAAATATATTTGGCACTTTGTAGTGCAAAGATGAATTGTTGATGAATATCTTTGGCCCGTAGTGCAAAGATGACATGTTGTTGAATATCTTTGGCATGTAGTGCATAGATGGTGATGATGAATATTTGATGAATATCTTTGGTAGTAGTGCAAAGATGAAATTATTAGTATGATTATAAATAGGGCTGTGATTTGGTATAACCATGATCTTTGATGTTTTGAGGTAAAGACATGTGATGAAAATTATCTTAACGTCACGGATGCGAAGAGGAATTTAGAATTACAATTATGATTATGAGTTATTCATATAATTGTGGAAAGGAAGCTGTTGATTGATGTTACGAGGGGATAAAACATTGTTGGTGGACTTTTAATGTGGAGAAGATAATAGACTTTATGGTTTATTTGACTCTTCTAATGGATTGCTCGTTCATTTGCAACTATGGTTGAAAATTTTATCATCTACCATATGTTCTAAATCTACGATTTTTTTTTTATTGATGAAGGCTATTGATAATTTAATTATCTTTAGTCATGATATTCTTTCTTGAGCTAGTTGTGCTCACCCTTTTGCTTCACAATTCACGGGTAATTCCTTTTTCGAGGTAAGGAAAAGTGGTGTATTTGGGTTCGGCGGGGTAACTGAGGAATAGAGCGGTGGTCATCATTTAGTAGTTATATTTGGTGAATCAAATAGGGTGAAGCGAACCCAACGTTGGAAGGGTGTTTTGCCACTATCATACAAGATGTCTAAAGACATACAACCTCGTGTCATCATAAAAAGGGGTTGTGCACATCCACTTCTTGAGTATATCTCACGAGCACTACCTATATGATCTTGGTGTTTGTTTGAAGTATAATTCTCAATTAGAGCAGTGGAGATAATGATATGTCGAGAGAAGACTCACCATTGGAAAGAATATGATAGTAATCTTCTCATTTTTTCTTTGGGGTCTATTAGATTGACCAAGGATAATTACTGTGGCCATATGATATCTATTATAACCTAGCAGCATGGCCTCCCATGTATACGAAGGTTTCTTGAGCACTTCCCAAAGATTTTAATTTCTAAAGCAGTTTTTGACTATACCTTTATGTAAGGTGTCATTGTGACGTCTTTATCGAGGTTGGGATGAGAGTCGCAGTTGGTATATATATTTGTATCAAAACTCACATGATATGTGTTGTTGTATTTTGCACGACAATTGTTGTAATAAAGTTGTAGTTGTTTTTTGTACCATGTATTTGGCGACTCAGAATAGGTTGGATGGACTGGACCTATTTTGGGGTTGTCACATTTGGTATCAGAGCTTAGGGATATGGTCTCTGGCGGAGATCGGGGAATAGAACTAGGAGGGGAGAGATGGGTAAATCCTTCGTTAGTGTGTCCTTCCTAAGCTTATTTGTTGGTCAGTCATAATATCGGGATATTATGTGATATATTAATTTGTTCAATTAACCCTTGTTTTGAAGTTGTATTCTAGAATGATATAAAATCTGAGGAGATGAGCAATGGAGAAATCATGAGGGCGGGGAGAGATGGAAGCAAGGTATTCTCAACTCTTTGAAATACCGAGTACGTAAATTTAGGGATGAAATTTCATAAGGAGGGAGATTGTAAGACCGAATTTTATGAAATAAAAGTATTCATTTTTCTTATAATTACTATTAGGTAAATGGTTAAATTGATAAAAGTTAAAGTTAAGGGTGATATATAATTTTTTTTTTTCAAAATACATGAGTGGTTATAAAATATTCATTGTTGTCGGGGAATATTCGTTTAGTCGTGGAATATTCTTTTTTTGTCGGGGAATATTAAATGCAATGATAGTGTGACCATTTATGGGCCCCATAATGAATAATTGTCGGATGAAGAAAGCGACAAATTTGAGTTTTTTATAAATACTTGGCGTAGTTATTCTGAATTAACCTTTGTTGGAATACACGGTGGTTAAAATCTGATGTCTGGCGTGTGGTTGCGATGCTTAGCGCACGGTATTACAGTATTTTTTTAATTATTGATTCTTACGTGAGAAGCCACTACTCAATAATTATTACGATAATTCTTATTCAATATTTTATTTTATTGATTCAATAATTCTTTGCGTTGATATTTTATATTATTGTTGTTTGATAATTGTCCTTTTACTGATATCTCCATTATCGGATCAATAATTCATATTATTTGAATAATATTATTAGATAGCATTATTGGCAATATCTAGAAAGTTACATCGAGGAGAGGTTTGGTCAACTAATTGCGCGCGCGATGAGGAGAAATCCTTATCGGAAAGCCCCCTCTTTCACAGGAAGCTGCTTTGGTTGTCATTATTGTGATTACTGTAATATTATTTGTGAATAATTAATTATTGATTTATATGATAATGAAATATTTATTTGATGTGGATATAAATGATGGATTTATTTATGTGGTTATAAATGAAGGAATTAATGTTGAGGTATTTTATCGATATTTTTTGCCGGATTGGAGGTATTAAAAGATCAAATCGGTGTTTTTACTGACTTTATTGTGTGAGTGAGTTATAATTTTAATCGTAGTTGGATCGTTGTGATTTTTGGATATATTTATACATATATAAGTTGAGTATATGTTCACAAATTTTGAGCGAATTAAAAATGAGCGAATGATTTGTTATGAATTTTAAGAGGTGGTGATTAGGAAATTAGGTTTATAAATGATTTTGGTGGAAAATTCTAGAAATGGGTGGGCCCCACTTTTTTTTGGTTGTTGGGGAAGATGGCTGATTTTTGGTGGGTGGAATAGTAGCGAGGTAAAGCCATCGGGTTAGCAAGTCAAGTCACCTTGGCGTCTTAACATTTTCTATAAATAGAGGGTTAAGTTAGAATTGAAAATCACACGAATTCATAAGTTTTCTCTCTTTTCTCTCTAGATTATCGAGTGTATTTTGTGAGTATTTAGATACTTGGTGAGTTCTTTATTCATCGATTGCAAGTTTCCTTGACGTCATATCAGATATCCGATTAGAAGTCTTTGCTTTCTTTTGAGGTAAGGGATAGTAAGGGATTTTAAGGGTTGTTATGTTTTTCATGTTTCGTAACTTTTCAGACCTTCAAAAATTCTAGAAAAATTTGAAATGATATTTTGATGAGTTTTATTGATTGTGTCCAAAAATGGTGATTTTTGGATGTATAGATTAAGAGTTATGAATTTTATGAGAAAAGACTATTTTAAAAGTAAGCTTATAACTCCTTGTGGTTAACTCAAAATTGATGAAATTTTTATTGGGAGTACATATATATGATAGAAGTATACTACTGTAAATTTGAAATTTTTGGATAAAAGTACAATTTATGATAAATGTCTAAATATTTCATTTGTTTTGGCCGTATGAAAAATAGTAAATGAATTTTTAAAATTAGAGAAAAATATATATTCAATATGGGACTATATTCTGCTAAATCCCGAAAAAAAAAAATTTTTGGATCTTGATTTGGTATTTTTCATGAAAATGGACTAGTTATGAGTAAATGAATTAAATATGTTATGTGAAGTAAGAAAATTGGAAAATAGGATTTTATGGCTTGAGAATCCTATATGAAGTATATCTCTGATTTTTGATGAGGTTTTGGTTATTGGTGATGAAATCTTATGAGTTTGGCATTTTAGGATGATTAAATGCATTATTTAGTAAAGTGTAAACAATTAAAATAAATTGTTTATAAGTTTAAGAAATGTTATTTCAATATCATTATCTTAGAAATATTGGTATGGATTTTATTGTGGAATTTCTACCTTTTGTGTCGGGTTTACTTATTCATGAGTTACTATTCATGAGTTACTATTCATGAGTTCTATTCACGATGAAGTTACTATTCATGAGTTACTATTCACGAGTTTCTTATTCATGACAAAATTGGTTTCTTTTTCTAACCAAATTATAGTTGAGTTATGAATATTACTCTTGAGATTAAATCTATATGTTGATTATATTATTTTATTATCATATATAACATTTTTATAACCTAATGATGATATTAATTTCTCTTTGACTTGAGTGTAAAGATGGGTAGATTATTGGTATGATCATGACTATGGGTTCTCTTTGGCGATGGTGCAAAGTTGAATTGTTATTTGGTATGATCATGACCATTGAATTTATAATTGAATATCTTTAGCTTAAGTGCAAAGGTGAAATGATCAACATGGTTATAATTATTGTTTATATAAATTACGAAATGATTATATATTTCTTTGAGATATTAATATATTTGGCTTTTGTAGTGCAAATATGAATTGTTGATGAATATATTGGGCTTTGCAAATATGCTGTTGATGAATATATTTGGCTTTGTACAAATATGCTATTGATGAATATCTTTGGCTGTAGTGCAAAGATGAATTGTTGATGAATATCTTTTAGTGCAAAGATGACATTTGTTGAATATCTTTTGGTAGTGCATAGATGAATTGTTGATGAATATCTTTGGCGTAGTGCAAAGATGAAATTATTAGTATGATTATAAGCGAGGGCTGTGATTTGGTATAACCATGATCTTTGATGTTTTGAGGTAAAGACATGTGATGAAAATTATCTTCATCACGGATGAGAAGAGAATTTAGAATTACAATTATGATTATGAGTTATTCATATAATTGTGGAAAGGGCTGTTGATTGATGTTACGAGGATAAAACATTGTTGGTGGACTTTTAATGTGGAGAAGATAATAGACTTTATGGTCTATTTGACTCTTCTAATGGATTGCTTCGTTATTTGCAACTATGGTTGAAATTTTTATCATCTACCATATGTTCTAAATCTACGATTTATTATTGATGAAGGCTATTGATAATTTAATTATCTTTAGTCATGATATTATTTTCTTGAGCTAGTTGTGCTCACCCTTTTTGCTTCACAATTCCTTTTAGGGTAATAAGAGTAATTTGGGTGAGATAAGTGAGGAATAGAGCGGTGGTCTAATGAGGGAATAGAGCGGTGGTCATCATTTAGTAGTTATATTTGGTGAATCAAATAGGGTGAGGCGAACCCAACGTTGGAAGGTGTTTTGCCACTATCATACAAGATGTCTAAAGACATACAACCTCGTGTCATCATAAGACAGGGTTGTGCACATCCACTTACTGAGTATATCTACGCGCACTACCTATATGATCTTGGTGTTTGTTTGAAGTATAATTCTCAATTAGAGCGAGTGGAGATAATGATATGTCGAGAGAAGACTCACCATTGGAAAGAATATGATAGTAATCTTCTCGTTTTTCTTTGGGGTCTATTAGATTGACCGAGGATAATTTTGTGGCCATATGATATCTATTATAACCTAGACGCATGGCCTCCCATATACGAAGGTTTCTTGAGCACTTCCCAAAGATTTTAATTTCTAAAAGCAGTTTTTGACTATACCTTTATGTAAGGTGCCATTGTGACGTCTTTATCCGAGGTTGTGATGAGAGTCACAGTTGGTATATATATTTTTATCAAAACTCACAGCATATGTGTTGTTCTATTTTGCACGACAATTGTTGTAATAAAGTTGTAGTTGTTTTCTGTACCATGTATTTGGCAACTCAGAATAGGTTGGATGGACTAGACCTGTTTTGGGGGCGTCACAGTTGGTATCAGAGCTTAGGGATGTGGTCTCTGGCGGAGATCAGGGAATAGAACTAGGAGGGGAGAGATGGGTAAATCCTTCGTTAGTGTGTCCTTCCTAAGCTTATTTGTTGGTCAGTCATAATATCGGGATATTATGTGATATGTTAATTTGTTCAATTAACCCTTGTTTTGAAGCTGTATTCTAGAATGATATCTGAAATACAGGAGATGGGCAATGGAGAAATCATGAGGATAGGGAAGATGGAAGCAAGGTATTCTCAACTCTTTGAAATACCAGGTACGTAAATTTCGGGAACGAAATTTCATAAGGATGGGAGATTGTAAGACCCCGAATTTTATGAAATAAAAGTATTCAATTTTTCTTATAATTACTATTCAGTAAATGGTTAAATTGATAAAAGTTAAAGTTAAGGGTGATATATGATTTTTTTTTTTTCAAAATACATGCAAGTGGTTATAAAATATTCATTATTGTGGGGAATATTCGTTTAGTCGTGGAATATTCTTTACGTGGGGAATATTAAATGCGATTTGTATGACCATTTATGGGCCCCATATGAGAATAAATCGGATGATAAAGAAAGCGATAAATTTGAATTTTTATAAATAACTTGCGTAGTTATTACAGATTAACCTTTGTTGGAATACGGTGGTTAAAATACGATGTCTGGCGTAGTTTGACACGATAGCTTTGCGGTATTACGCGATATTTTTTCAATTATTGATTCTTACGTAAAAGGCACTACTCAATAAATTGTTAAATTCTTATTCAATATTTTATTTTATTGATTCAATAATTGTTCGTTGATATTTTATTTTATTGAATCAATAATTGTCCTTTGCATGATATCTTCATTATCGGATCAATAATTTATATTATTTGAATAATATTATTAGATAGCATTATTGGCAATGTCTAGAAAGTTACATCGAGGAGAGGTTTGGTCACCTAATTGCGGCTTGATGAGGAGAAATCCTTATGGAAAGCCCCCTCTTTCTCAGGAAATGCACGGTTGTCATTATTGTGATTACGTAATATTATTTGTGAATAATTAATTATTGATTTATATGATAATGAAATATTTATTTGATGTGGATATAAATGATGGATTTATTTATGTGGTTATAAATGAAGGAATTAATGTTGATGTATTTTATCGGTATTTTGTCGGATTGGAGGTATTAAAAGATCAAATCAAATCGGTGTTCTTATGACTTTATTGTGTGAGTTATAATTTTTAATCGTAGTTGGATCGTTGTGATTTTTGGATATGTTATACATATATAAGTTGAGTATATGTTCACAAATTTGAGCAGATTAAAAATGAGCGAATGATTTGTTATGAATTTTAAGAGGTGGTGATTAGGAAATTAGGTTTATAAATGATTTTGGTGGAAAATTCTAGAAATGGGTAGGCCCCACTTTTGGTTGTTGGGGAAGATATTTGATTTTTGGTGGGTGGAATAGTAGCGAGGTAAAGCCCATGGTAGTAGGTCAAATGCGCTTGGCGTGCTAACATTTTCCTATAAATAGAGGGTTAAGTTAGAATTTAAAATCACACCAGAATTCATAAGTTTTCTCTCTTTTTCTCTCTAGATTATCGAGTGTATTTTGTGAGTATTTAGATACTTGGTGAGTTTCTATTCATCAGTGCAAGTTTCCTTCAACGTCATATCCGATATCCAGTCAGAAGTGTTGCTCTTTTGAGGTAAGGGATAGTAAGGGAATTTAAGGGTTGTTATGTTTTTCATGTACCGTAACTTTTCAGACCTTCAAAAATTCTAATTTGATATGATATTTTGATGAGTTTTATTGATTGTGTCTAAAAATGGTGATTTTTGGATGTATAGACTAAAAGTTATGAATTTTATGAGAAAAGACTATTTTAAAACTAACCGCTTATAACTCCTTGTGGTTAACTCTAAAATTGATGAAATTTTTATTGGGAGTACATGTATATGATAGAAGTATACTCTGTAAATTTTGGAATTTTTGGATAAAAGTACAGTTTATGATAAATGTCTAAATATTCGGCTGTTTTGGCCACATGAAAAATAGTAAATGAATTTAAAAAATCCGGGAAAAATATATGTTCAATATGAGACTATATTCTGCTAAATCCCAGAAAAGAAATATTTTTGGCACTGATTTGATATTTTTCATGAAAATGGCTAGTTATGAGTAAATGAATTAAATATGTTATGTGAAGTTAAAAAAATGGAATCTAGACATAGATGATTGAAGATCTTTTAAAACTGTTGCAAGAAGGATGAAGTGAGCCGACCAATAAGCTTGAGAGGCATGGACAACTGACTTGATAAGTTGCAAATGGCCGGCGTATGATCAACCAAGGATAATTCTGTGGACATATGATATCTATCATAACCCAGACGCATGGTCTCCCATGTACGAAGGTTTCCTTGAGCACTTCCCAAAGGTTTTAATTTCTAAAACAGTTTTTGACTATACCTTTATGTAAGGTGCCATTGTGACTTAGTCCGACTGCGGTTGGAAAACTCCACATTATCATAAAATAAAAAAAAGGTGCCATTGTGACGTGCTATCAAAGGTTGGGATGAGAGTCACAGTTGGTATATATTTGTATCAAAACTCACAGCATATGTGTTATTGTATTTTGCACGACAATTATTGTAATAAAGTTGTAGTTGTTTTCTGTACCATGTCTTTGGCGACTCAGAATAGGTTGGATGGACTGGACCTGTTTTGGGGGCGTCACATGTATCAACTCCAAAATGAAACTAATATATTTATTTCACAGGAAACAATTATGTGAAATAATAATGAAATTCGAATAGCGATAAAACGAACAACTCAATTTTAACAAGAGTATTGCTGAAAGAGTACGAAATCCGTACCTGATACTTCCAAACCATTTATAGCACACTCCACAAAATCTTACCTTCAATTGCCAACGATATCAAATACGAAACGTTATTCACAATCTAAACATATTCACCTCAAATTAAAAATAACTCAAACTAATCATTCCAAAATAATTCATAATCTATTTAATATGCCTTTAATCATCGCCTTTTATCAATTATTAATACTCCAAAATTTATATTCCAAAAATAACTCTTTAAATTCTCTCCGCTCGATCTAATAATAAAATAAAATTTTATTACAAATATAACCATTACTAACATAATATTAATTAATTTTATTAAATAATTTTTTTTTTATAATTTTAACAAATAAACGAATTCGATTTGATACAAAACTTTCGGTACAATTTCTAAATATAACACAATAATTAGCAATTTATTAAGCTAGTATACTAACTTTATCAACCCACTGCCCCTACTGCCATCCGAAATCAGATTTCTAAGAAACAAAATATCTAAGTTTACATATTGCTCATTATTATACTTATAATTCATATAAAAGAGATGTTGACTTTATTATTCACACAATATGAATATAAGATTTCCTTTGCCATCCAATCATTATATGTACACTACCATATGATTATAATTACAGACTATAACTAGGAAAATTACAAGTACTCACCGAAAAAAAAATTGGCAACCAAAAGTGATCTGCTCTCATGCGCCGCCAACACTGCTCCATTTTTTGTTTGCTTTTTTTTTTCCTCCTTCATCGCGTCAGACTAATAATGTGTAAGATTAGGTTTTACTTATTATTCACTTAAAAACAGATTTTAATAATAATATATTTATTAACTCTCCAACTTTTAATAGGATTTTAAAATTATACAATTATAAATTAGACCCCACTTAGTTTTAAGGCCCAAATTGTACTAAATTAATTTACCCATATCTTATTAATATTTATTAGCCCACACAAATTAAATAACTAGTTTGACCCAGATAAATGACAAAGTTCAATTAATATGTTTTTAAAACAAAATATTTTTTTATTAATTAATATTTTATTATATATATATATATATATATATATATATCCGGGTATTATATTACCTACCCCTTAAAAATGATTCCGTCCCCGGAATCAAAAGAATGAACTTACCTAATTATCAAAAGATGTGGATACTCCGCTCGAATAGACTCCTCTATTTCTCAAGTAGCTTTCCGCTCCGAATAATTTATCACAAGACTTTAACAAAAGGAATTATCTTTCTCAATTTTAATTTAATCAGTTATTTAATTACTAACTAAAAGAATTTAATTTTCCAAACAAAACAAGAAAGAAAAGAGGGAAACTAAAAAAAATCATTTACCTTTTTTAATTTAAATACAATTGTATAAAATAAAGTTAATTAATATTTAATTATTAAAAATGGGTTATTACATGATCCCACTAAATCTGAGTTGTTCTTTTCAACTTTGCTTCAGCAAAGAATAGTTTCGTTTTATCAGATAATTCATACTAACGAAAAGAAGCTATCCAAACTATGAATCTAATTGAAGAATGCTTTGGGATCATTATCGCCATTGAAATCTCCAACATCTAATTTTGCTCTATCCACTGCATTTCATCCTAAGATTTAGAACATTCACTCGTGGATTAGGGTTATGCTGCTATAGTCTTAGATGATTAAGATCCGGGATGCGGTATTCCAAATTTTTATGAGAATTTTCTTTTCCCTTATTTACACGTTCTGTGAGTACATAAACTTTTAATGGAAGTGCTGTAATAGAAGTCTGAACATTTGCAGTAAGTGTTGTGATCTTCAATCCTTTTGAGACGATCGTCTTGTTGTAATATATAAGCATCAAGTTTGGCGTTGATTTCTCCCGCATTTACCATGGTTCCTACAAATAAAGTACATACTCTTCTTCTTTTTCATACTTTTTTTTCACTTGATCTAGGGGCTTAAGTGCAAAAATATAAAGAAACAGGGGCTGAACTAAAACTTATGAAATTTTAGGTGCTGAAATTGAAGAATATGAAAGTACAAGGATTGATATGTAAAATTTTCAAGGGTATTTTGAAATTTCAAAAAACTTGGGGATTAAACTAGAAAATTATAAAAACTATGGGGGGGTACTTAACCGTAATTTACTAGTAGATATTTAATACTTCAGATCTAAAAGCAGGCTGCGGTTTTCTTTTTCTCTATCCTTGAACACGTTCAAGAGGGAAAAAAAGGAGCATCAAGCTTGAGGAGGCTAATAAAATGAGGATGGTGGTGGCGGGTCGCAGCGGCGGTGACGGTGGTGCTGCAATGGCGGCTTCTCTCTAATTCTTCTCTCTTTCTTTCCTTTTTTTCTTTCTAGTTTTGATATAGCTGATGTCTGAGGATGGGTTTGGAATAAGGTTGTTTGGCAGATTATAAAAAAATGGCTTATGGCTAGTGTTTTGATATGATGCAAATGGGTTGGGTAGATTTAATGTGGCAGGGCTTTGTGCGGCTAGGGTTTTTTGGCTAGTATTTAATCAGTGATGACACTAATTTTGGGACAGAGGTAGGGACGGAGAAGGTTGTGGTTTTAGGTTTGGCTTTGATACCAAAATGATGGGGACAGAGTTTTTTGGACAAAGGTTAATATCACAAACAATTCTCACGCAAAACTCAATCAATTAATCATTCAATGTCTCCAAATAATGAAGTACATTACTATTTATAATATTCCTAAACAACTTTCCTAACCTAAATTGAACTCTAATACGATAATTACAAATTAAAGAAATTAATTAAAATACAACTTCTAATTCATATAGGCTTTCAAAGTCTTTTATATTGTTCTAACCAACTTTTATGGACTCGTCGTACATCAAACGATCTTAGAGTTCTCTTTAAATACTTCATGATAGTAGAGTAACTTCAGCCTTTATTCAACGAATTTTCAGCTCCAGCTATTACAAGGCTATACTCTACGATTTTGGAATCAAGCTAAGTTCAATATTTTCCAACATGAGCTCTAAACATTCAAGTATTTTTGAGTTGGACAAAAAGAATGCAAGCACTCTCTCCCTCTCCATTCAGATAAACCATATGTGATGTTATTACTCTTATTTTTTTTCTTTCTTTTTTCTTCTTTTTGGTGCAAAGCTCAATAATTAGTCAAATTTTATTACTTGCATCTTTCATTTTCACATAATCAACTGTAAATGTAATGCCCAGTAAAAAAATAATAATAATAATATTTAAATCCATATTTTAATTGGGCTCTTCTTATGTTTGGGTCAAATTGTATTTAATTTGTGTGAACTATAATAAATATGTGATTACATTAATTTGGGTATTTAAACTAATTGGGACAAACTAATTTTTTAAGTAAAGGTTTGGGCTTGTTAAACTATTTGAGCCCAAATTAAGGTGATGGGTTTATAAACCAAATTGGAATAGGAGTAATATATTAGGTTAAATTCCCTCTTCATACATATACTGACATAATCGACTAAAGAGGTTTCTAGCGTAGCGAGAAAGAGGCGGAAGAAGAATGAGGAGAACGATGAAACGTGGCTGAAATTAAAAAGGGTTTGAGAGCAAGACCATTAAAACTTTATTCATCATATTCTTCTTCTCAAAGGTAATTATTTGGACTATTCTTGAATACAAAATAATTATTTTGCTGCTGTAATTACAATATAATTTCTTGTTGTGTTTGCAATCTATTTTAAAAATATATTATGTAGTTTGATTAATTGAATTTGTTAATAAAATTTTAATTTATAATAAGGATATATGATATATATATATATATATATATCAAATATATTATATCTTTTTTTTATATATCATATAAATTATTATATATATATATATATATATATACATCCCGATTCTTATATATATATATATATATATATATATATATATATATATATATATATATATATGTATACGTTTATTATCTATATATATATATATGCAATTAGATTAGATTATATATATATATATATATATATATATATATATATATATATATATAAGATATGCAAAATTTTTAAAAAAGGAAAGTGATAAATAAATTATAATATTTTTATTATAATTAAAATGTATCTTTTAATTACAAAGTGAATATAGTATATTAAAATTATTGAATTTATGAAAATATAAACTATATAAGTTCATAATTTAATTATATGTATTGTATTTGGTTTTGATAATTAGATCGGATTGAGGGAGTCTAGCGGATGATATTTGGATTCGGGGAATTATTTTGGTATTATATTAAGGTACGGATTTCGTACTCTTTCAGCGATTCTTTTGTTAAATTTGATTTATTCGTTTTGTTCCTCGTTTCAAATTCTGTTATTATTTCACATAATTGTTTCTTGTGAAATTGATATATTTGTTTCATTTTGGAGTTGACACATTGGACTCGTATTTGTACTCTTTGAATTAGGATATCATGTTTAGTATTTATTTTGATAATTGTAAAGCGGTACATGTTGCTACCTTCTTTTTGAGACCTTGTGACTATAATTTGATTTGGTTTAACATGTACATATAGAACCCTTTTGTTAGTATTATAGCGCATGTGTTGTGACATAGTATTTTTGTTAGAATATACCGTAGGGTATACCTGAGCTATAACCACCTGTGGGGGTACCACAGGCATGTCGTCTTGGCAAGAGAGGCATGACACTTTCCGTGGCGGTTGATTATTCCACGACATCTCCATTTTGGGCTCCGGAGGAAGTGGGTCATTTGGTATTTTGTTGTGGGAGGCGTATGGGTTAACCTAATTTTCTGTTCTGTGGATTTGTGATGTTGTGCCAAACACACCTATCTGATTTGCATACATTTGGATTTGCGGTCCAATGTGTGATTTGCCTGTGTGGCATTATTTTGGTTGTCTGTGTGGCATCATTTTATTTGCCTGTGTGGCATTATTTTGACTTGCCTGTGTGGCAATGTATATTTCTGAGCTCATTCGGTATGAAATAACACACAACCATTTGATTCAACCTATTATTTCATTGTATAAGTTTTGTTTGTTTCTGTTCAGTTCAATTCATTGAGTTAGTTATTTCAGTTCGTTAGTTCTTTACTCTATTATTAGTTTCGTTAATTCTGTTGATTCCGATATATTCCATTCAAATCTTGGGAGATTATATTTTTGTTAGTATTTATACTTGAGGCTTTGTTCAGTATTTTATCTCGGTTTATTTCGTATATCAGTTGTGCATCTTCGTATTATCTATATCCGTCATTTAGGCAATTGGCTCATCTCTTGTGTTTTTCTTTGGCGAGGTTCTTTGGGGTGATTCAGGGCTAGTGTGATGAGAGAGTTGTCTTTGACCATCTAGGTTGTTTTGAATTTTAGTTTTGGTTATTTTGACTCTATTTGGAGAATTATAATTAGTACTTCATTGATGGATCACCACTATTAAGATTTTGCAGTTATTAGTGCTATGTTTACTAATTTTGAGGTTTGTTATGCTTTGCACGTGTCCTCCCTTTCCTTTTCGGGAAGGGGGTGATATGGAGATGGTATCAGAGCTTAGGTTATTTCTTGTAGAAAATCTATTTAGGTTTGACCTGTGAGTTGTGGGTAAATCCTTTGGGTGAGCGTAGGGAGTTCGACTCGATTTTGTTCTGTTTGTTTGGTTGGTCTTGCTTTTGTGAAGTGTCCTCCATTTTTCGAGTTGTAGTTGATTTGAGAAAGGTGAGATAATTTGTTAAGATTATCATTGTTATGCGTTGGAGCAATGATATTAGTTAATAATTTTGATTGAATCATTGAGGTGAATAAATCTATACTTTGTGCAGATAAGAAACGATCTTATATGAGATGCGATTATGATATGAGTACTTATATCAGCGAATATTTTATATTGGAGAATTATTTGTTAGAGTTATTTCAGGTATCAATTATTATGAGATCTTAGAATTTAGAATTTGATTTGATTTGGGTTATGCTTTAAATTTTGTTAAGTTTGTGGATAATTTGAGGTATGTGTATCGGTGGGATATTATGATAAAGTGAAAGCTATTAAATATAGAGGATCTCTTGTAATTTTGAAGAGTTGTAGAGGTTCGAGGTAATAAGATTAATCTTTTAGAGTAAATCAACTTTTCGGTTATTCTAGACTTTTTCGGTTATTCTAGTAAGATATTAAAATTATTTTATATGAAATTTCTTTGTGATAGTAGGATGAGATTTTGAAATTTTGAAATTTGTTGAGTTAAGGTTTGCACTAAGAGAATTATTGATTTATTGAATGATTAGATATATAATAAGTGATGAATCCAATATATCTTGAGAGATTTTGAAAGCTATAGTTTGCTTATTCAGATAGTAGGATATATGATTTGGAGTTTGGTATGGTGATGGAGAGATCTTTGTAGTAGTATATTTTTGGTGTAATAATATTTGAGAACTATTTTGATTTGAGGTTATGATATTTTGAAACTCTCAAGGACTTAGGAGAGTTTGTGATAAAGAGATATAAGTAGTATATTCTTTGGTGTAATATTATTTGATGAATAGTTCAAATTGAGGATGAGATATTTTGAAGCTCTTGAGGACTTGGGGAGAGTTGGTAATATAGTTTGCATAGTTGTTTTGTTTATCTGATGTCTTTAGAGTTTTGTATGAATTTATGTAAAATAAAACAAAAATAATTTGTTAGATCTTTGTCATGTGTGGAATATAAACGTTTTACGAATTAAAGATAATTTTAAATATTTTGGGTATTCGAATCGTATTTAGATGAAGAAAATTTTTGTGATTTCGAATTATGTTCCGAAGAATACGCTTACAAGAATTAAACTCAAAGATATTAGCGACGGGCCGCACAAACGGTGGATCATGTGATCTAATTTGATGCAACACGAAGAACCTTACCGAGGCTTGACACGGTAGTTGACGAATCTTTTACAAGTACATTGATAATTATGTGAACCGATGACTTATCCGCGTTGATAGTTATAAATGGCGATGCTACGTCGTAACTAAAATTATTTATTTTTTTCTGTAGCTTATTTGAATTCCGAGGACAAAATTATTTTTAAGGGGTGAAAAATGTAATAACCCATTTTTTTAATAATTAAATATTAATTGATTTTATTTTATACAATTGGAGTTAAATTAAAAAAGGTAAATGATTCTTTTTTCCCTCTTTTCTTCCTTGTTTTGTGTGGAAAATTAAAGTCTTTTAGCAAATAATTAAATAACTGATTAAATTAAAATTGAGGAAGATAATTCCTTTTGTTAAAGTCTTGTGGTAAAACCATTCAGAACGGGAAGCTACTTTGAAGATAGAAAAGTCTATTCGAGCGGAGTATCCGCATCTTTTTGATAATTAGCTACGTTCATTCTTTTGATTCCGGGGACGGAATCCTTTTTAAGGGGTAGGTGATGTAATGCCCGGTAAAAAAATAAAAATAAATAAATAATATTTAAATCAATATTTTAATTGGGCTCTTCTTATGTTTGGGTCAAATTGTATTTAATTTGTGTGAACTATAATAAATATGTGATTACATTAATTTGGGTATTTAAACTAATTGGGACAAACTAATTTTTTATGTAAAGGTTTGGGCTTGTTAAACTATTTGAGCCCAAATTAAGGTGATGGGTTTATAAACTAAATTGGAATAGGAGTAATATATTAGGTTAAATTACTTCCTAATACATATACTGACATAATCGACTAAAGAGGTTTTAGCGTAGCGAGAAAAGAAGCGGAAGAAAAATGAGGAGAAACGATGAAAGCGTCATTTGGAATTAAAAAGGGTTTGAGAGCAAGACCATTAAACTTTATTTTATTCATTCTCAAAGGTAATTATTCTATTCTTACAAAAAGGTAATTATTTGGATATATTCTTGGATACAAAATAATTATTTTTGATTAATTAATTAATAAAATATAATTTTAATAAGGATATATGATATATATATATTTGCAATCTATTTTAAAATATATTATGTATATTTGATTAATTGAATTTGTTAATAAAATTTTAATTTATAATAAGGATATATATATATATATATATATATATCATTAATATATTATATCATTTTTTATATATATATATTATATATATATATATATATATATATATAAGATATGCAAAAATTTTAAAAAAGGAAAGTGATAAATAAATTATAATATTGTTATTATAATTAAAATGTATCTTTTAATTACAAAGTGAATATAGTATATTAAAATTATTGAATTTATGAAAATATAAACTATATAAGTTCATAATTTAATTATATGTATTGTATTTGATTTAGATAATTAGATCGGATTGAGGGAGTCTAGCGGGTGATATTTGGATTCGGGGAATTATTTTGGTATTATATTAAGGTACGAATTTCGTACTCTTTCAGCGATACTTTTGTTAAATTTGATTTATTCGTTTTGTTCCTCATTTCAAATTCTGTTATTATTTCACATAATTGTTTTTTGTGAAATTCATATATTTGTTTCATTTTGGAGTTGACACATTGGACTCGTATTTGTACTCTTTGAATTATGATATCATGTTTAGTATTTATTTTGATAATTGTAGAGCGGTACATGTTGCTACCTTCTTTTTGAGACCTTGCGACTATAATTTGATTTGGTTCAACATGTACATATAGAACCCTTTTGTTAGTATTATGTCGCATGTGTTGTGACATGGTATTTTTTTGTTAGAATATACCGTAGGGTATACGAGCTATAACCACATGTAGGGGTACCATGACGCATGTCGTCTTGCACGAGAGGCATGACACTTTTCGTGGCGGTGTGATTAGTCCACGGCGTCTCCGTTTTGGGCTCCGAAGGAAGTGGGTCATTTGGTATTTTGTTGTGAGAGGCGTATAGGTTAACCCTAGTTTTTACATTACATTGATTTGTGATGTTGTGCCAAACACACTCAGGATTTGCATACATTTGGATTCGCGGTCCAATGTGTGATTTGCCTGTGTGGCATTATTTTGATTGTCTGTGTGACATCATTTGATTTGCCTGTGTGGCATTATTTTGACTTGCCTGTGTGGCAATGTATATTTTTGAGCTCATTCGGTATGAAATAACACCCAACCATTTGATTGAATTTATTATTTCATTGTATAAGTTTTGTTTGTTTTGCATTAGATTCAATTCATTGAGTTAGTTATTTGATTCGTTAGTTCTTTACTCTTTTATTAGTTTTCGTTAATTACATTGATTAGATATATTCCATTCAAATCTTGGGAGATTATATTTTTGTTAGTATTTATACTTGAGGCTTTGTTCAGTATTTTATCTCGGTTGATTTCGTATATCAGTTGTACATCTTCGTATTATCTATATCCGTACTGGGCAATTGGCTCATGCTGTATTTTTCTTCCAACAGGTTTGCAGGGGTGATTCAGGGCTAGTGCGATGAGAGAGTTGTCTTTGACCATCTAGGTTGTTTTGAATTTTAGTTTTGGTTATTTTGACTCTATTTAGAGAATTATAATTAGTACTTCATTGATGGATCACCACTATTAATATTTTGCAGTTATTAGTGCTTTGTTTACTAATTTTAAGGTTTGTTGTGCTTTGCACGTGACCTCCATTTTCTTTTCGGGAAGGAGGTGTTACAACTTAACCTTCAAAGTAATTATTTTGCACGTATAATTTTTTTTGAGATTGTACACATAACGAAGGAATTGTAAGTTGCGTCTTTAATTTTTTTTGCAATTTCATTTGCAATAATGTGAGGAGTTTCAAAGAGTTTAGTGTTGTGAAGATCCCAAGACTAAATGTCTTAACTAACACACATTGACTGCAATTGGGTGCAAGCTTCTATTATTTCTTAATAAGACAAAACTTACCTCATTGGCCGGAGTTCAGAAACTTGTTGGAGCTAGTGATATATTTTCTCTTTCATGAACTTTGTGAAAAGAGAGTACTATGATAATGTTTTTATCTTGGTAGGTCGTTTAGAGGGGAGGGTTGTAACTTGTAAGAGAAAAAAAATCACTTTGATATCACAAATGTATTTTCAACAATAATCTTATTATAAATAGTAGTGATCTATAGCAACTATTTACTATGGACATATTCCAGCAAACAGATCTCTTAAAAATCTAATTGTCGAGATTGACTTGAGCATGAGTATGACCCTCTAAAAGGACTAGCGGCTAGTGAAACTCCTACTAGTAGTCAGGGAAATGACTAAGTACGTCTGCAAGTACGTCAACTATTACGTGCGAAGCGACCTTGACGTTATTTTAATTTCAATTGGTGATATTTTAGTTTCAATGTATGATATTTCAATAGTTTACTAATTTTAATAAGTGCTTTGTGCATCTTGAAGGATTTTAATTATTCTACTGTTTAGATGATAACAAAATAAGAATGACTAAGTTTTACTCTACGAACTGGTTTTCTATAGTAGAGCGACTTCAGTCTTCACTCAACGATCGTAAAGTCAATTGTAAAATTCGCTTTGAGCACTTCACTCTACTCAACGATGGTAAAGTTCCCATTGAGCACTTCATTTTCCCAGCTCCTAGTCTTTCTAGCGGTCGGGCCTATGTTTAAGTCGATCTCGAACATTAGATCTGCTATTGGACAGTGAGAGATTTGTTTGTTGGAATAATGTCCATAGCAAATAGTTGTTATCGATCATTAGGTTATTGTTTGAAATATTTGTGATATTATAAGATTACTATTGGAAATATATTTGTGATATAAAAGTCTTTTTTTTCTCGCACTTTGTCAAGGATGTGGCTTGTCATCCTTGCAAGTTACACCCTCTCCTCTCAATGACATACCAAGGTAAAGACATTATCATAGTACTCTCTTTTCACAGAGTGCATTAAAGAGAACCACAAGTTTTTGAATTCAATATCATCACTAGCTCCAACAAGTTTCTCAATTCCGGTAAGTCATGTAGTTTTGTCTTATTAAGATATGGTAAAATCTTACACCCAATTGCAACCAATGTGTGTGCTGGGTGACATTTAGTCTTGGGACCTTTTCAACACTGAACCCTTTGAAACTTATCACATCGTTGCAAATAAAATTGTAAAAAAAAATATAAAGACAACTTATAATTTTTGTTACGTGTACAATCTCAAAAAAGAATATACGTCTGAAATAATTACTTGAAGTTCAAGTAATCATCAAGTGTGACGCCCCCAAAATAGGTATACATTATCAATCTTGAGTCGCCAAATATGTAACACCCCCTTCCCGAAAAGGAAAGGGAGGTCACGTGCAAAGCACAACAAACCTCAAAATAAATAAACAGAGCACTAACAACCTCAAAATATTAATAGTGGTGATCCAATAATAAAGTAATAAGTACAATTCTCCAAACTGAGTCAAAATAATCAAAACTTAAAATTCGAATCAACCTAAATGGTCAAAGGCAAAATTCTCATCACACTAGCCCTGAATCACCCCTGCAAACCTGTCGGAAGAAAAACACAGCATGAGCCAATTTCTCAATACGGATACAGATATACAAAAGATATACAACTAATATACGAAAACAACTAAGACAAAATACTGAACAAGTCTCAAGTGCAAATACGAATGAAAATATAATATTCAAAGATCTGAATGGAATATAGCCGAATCAACATAATTGACGAAACCAATAAAAAAATAAAGAAATAACGAACTGAAGTAACTAACTCAATGACTTGAACTGAACATAAATCAACAAAACTAATCCAATAAAATAATAGGCTGAAACAAATGGTTGGAGTTATTTCATACCGAATGAGCTCAGAAATATATCTTGCCACACAGAAAAGAAACTAATGCCACACAGGCAAATCAAATGATGCCACACAGGCAACCAAAATAATGCCACACAGGCAAATCACACATTGGACCGCGAATCCAAGTGTATGCAAATCGGATAGTGTGTTTGGCACAACATCACCAATCCGCAGAACAGAAAACTAGGGTTAACCCATACGCCTCCCACAACAAAACACTAAATGGCCCACTTCCTCCAGAGCCCAAACGGAGATGCCGTGGACTAATCACACCGCCATGCCTTTCGTGCCAAGACGACATGCCTGTGGTACCCCCACAGGTGGTTATAGCTCAGGTATACCCTACGGTATATTCTAACAAAAATATCTTGTCACAACACATGCAACATAATACCAACAGAAGGGTTCTATATGTACATGTTGAACCAAATCAAATTATAGTCACAAGGTCTCAAAAAGAAGGTAGCAACATGTACCACTCTACAATTATCAAAAATAAATACTAAACATGATATCCTAATTCAAAGAGTACAAATACGAGTCCAATGTGTCATCTCCAAAATGAAACAAATATATGAATTTCACAAGAAATAATTATGTGAAATAATAACAGAATTTGAAACGAGGAACAAAACGAACAAATCAAATTTAGCAAAAGTATCGCTGAAAGAGTACGAAATTCGTACCTGTACTTCCAAACCATTTATAGCACACTCCACAAAAATGTTACCCTCAAATGCCAACGATATCAAATACGAAACGTTATTCGCAACCTAAATATATTCACCTCAAATTAAAAATAATCCAAACTAATAATTCCAAAATAATTCATAATCTATTTAATATGCCTTTAATCATTGCCTTATATCAATTATTAATACTCCAAAATTTATATTCCAACTATAACTCTTTAAATTCCCTTTATCCGATCTAATAAAAAGTAATAATAATACTATTAAAAGTTACTTACTAATTATAATTTATACTAATATGAAATTAATTCCCAATTATACCAATTTTACAAAACAACCTTAATTAAATAATAATTTATCTTCTACTCATTTTTTTTATACTCTAACAAATCAATAATCTAAAGATATTATATATATAATAAACTTCATTCATTCATTAAAGTAGTAATGTTATAAAAATATATATATGCTTGATAGAAGGCTTAGTCATGATTTGATTTTTTTTTTATTCTATAAAGAAGTTCTCAATTACATGTACTGCCAAGTTTTGATAATAACCTAATTATGGTACTGCCTCATCTAACAGGAAAATAGCGCTTAAGTTATAATTGCCCATTACCCTGTCATATGATATTATCATCAGGGTCAATCTTAGCCAATTATCTGCAACAGTAAGACATACATATGCATATGTATTTCAAATTTTAAATTATGAACTAGAATGATAAGACTCCATAACCCTGTACAAAAAAAAAGAAAGAAAATCACCTGCTTTTGATTCTTCAGTAGGCTAATTCCATCTCGCAACTCGCTCTTCCTCTTAGTTAAGTGGCAACCACCTCTTCTTCTTTTTATTTGACGAATAAAGGTAGGGTTCACTATATATGATTTTTGTTTTATTTATTTATTAATATATATTACTAGTTCTCCTAATTTTAATAGGTTTAAAATTACACAAATATAGGTTATACCCAATTAATATAAAGGCCCAAATTAATGTAATCACTTACTTATTATGGTCCACAATAATTAAATACAATTTGACCCAAATAAAAACAAAGTCCAATTAATATATTTTAAAACAAAATAAATAATTTTTTTTATTTAATATATATATATTTTTATTTAATATATATATATATTTTCGGGTATTACATCACCTACCCCTTAAAAAGGATTCCGTCCTCGGAATCAAAAGAATGAACGTACCTAATTATCAAAAGATGTGGATACTCCGCTCGAATAAACTCCTCTATCTTCCAAGTAGCTTCCCGCTCCGAATGATTTTAGCAAAAGACTTAACAAAAGGAATTATCCTCCTCAATTTTAATTTAATCTGTTATTTAATTATATATTAAAAGAATTTAATTTTCCAAACAAAACAAGAAAGAAAGAGGGAAACAAAATCATTTACCTTTTCCCATTTAAATACAATTGTATAAGATAAAATCAATTAATATTTAATTTTAAAAAAATATATGGGTTATTACACTCCAAGTTTGACATCATTTCTTCTTCATGATTAGAAGTTTGACCTTGTAATTCAGGAGTGTATGATTGGCTTAGAGAAAAAGGGTTGAGCTAGGTTGTCATCGCTCCATGAAAAATTTAGCGGATTCCTCACTCATGATGATAATTACTAGAATATTCATAATTGTTGGGGTAATCGCCGAAGTTGTCACTATACTGTACTGACTTGAAACTGATGGCGCATTGATGCCACATCACTGCTACACTTTGAAAGGGTTGTGCTGCCAATCTTCCTCAAAAGTGTCTCAAATTGTGTTGACAATTTATTGAGTCAATAATTCCCTGCCTCCTTCGACCGAGTAATTCTCGAATAAGGCCATTGGTAATCAAATTCAGCCATGGTACCTGAAAAGGAATTAGACTAGAGAGAGATAAAAAAGCGTTTAAATTAATTTGATTGAGATTAATAATAACAAAATATTAAAATAAATCCTCGACAACGACGCTAAAAATTTGTTGCCTAATTTCTTACTAGCACTTAACACGCAAGTATACACGTTCATTTATAATATTCTACAAGCAAGGATATCGTTCCCACGAGAAAATATATTAACTTTTATCAATTACCAATTTCAATGCAATTAATCCTACTTTAAACTACGAAATATTGTTTGTGATTTGAAAATAAAATTAACAAAATTAATAATTAAGATCAGAATTTCACAAGAGTAACTGCAGATTTAACAAGTTAAGAGTAACAGCTTCCCTTGGTATTTTATTTAAATCAATTTACTTCCCATTTAACTCAGCTAATTAATATGAATCATTATCCAAGAATGCTTTATAGTACTCACGCACTTCTTCTAAAGACACGTGAATAAATCCTTCTAAATCTGATCTTTAAGACACAGAATTATAAGGAAACAATCTAATCAATCAACTCACTATATTCCTATGTGAATTAAGTTAATTAGAGTTTTACGCACAAATTCTATTAATGGATACAAAAGACACATTTGTATATTCCTATCCTACATGCTAATCATATTAACCTTACTCAGATTATATGAAAAGATGTTATTATATCAAGATCTTAATCTATACTCCATTTTTTAATTTTATATAGATTATCACATTAATTGTTGGCCAAACAATTAAATAATAAGTGCAAGATATAATCAACAATTCAATAGAAACTAACTTTCATTCAATGGGAAGAATTAATTTAAATTATATACCAAGTTCCGTTGCAATCTTAATTAAAATTTAGTTCATAATGGCAAAGGAAAACATAATCCAAATTAATAATTCAAACATCCCAGATAATTACAAAGATTAAGAATTAGCGAAAAGATTAGAAGAACTTGTCAGGTTGCTCCTAATTCTCCACTTGATCTTTAGCATCTGAAATATACTTCGTGTTTCCCTCGTTGTTCTCTCTGCAATTGTCTTGATAATTCCTTGATACTTCATGTAATACGTCTTTTTTTAAGTCTTCTCTTATTTGTATTGGTCCAAACCCTCGTCAAGATTCGTATTTGGCTCAAAAATCTAACTTGCAGCAAAATAGACCAACAAAAGTCGTGGCCTAGCGCACTAGGCGCTAGGTTTAGTATAGTTCAAGCGCACTAAGCGCTAGGTAAGGACCAAGTATTTACAAAAATGCCACTAGCTCAAATTTTAATTATTTTTTAATCCTTTTCTTCTCCCAAATGACCAATTTGTCCCTCCAACTCCATCCTACAAGAAATAAACACAAAAACCAATAAAAAGATACTAAAATACTCAAATAAAACAATAATTAAGTTTAACAATATCATATTCGTAGATATATAACTCACTTATCACCCACAAATCAAGGATGGGCGTGGTAGTCCACCCTTGTTCCTTGTGCAATAGCTCGGATGATAGATTTCTCAATCACCTCGCCCACATTAATAACCATGCCTTGCACCAAACGGTAAAGTAAAACAGCCCTCTCCTTTGTGTCGTCGCTTACATGTGTGGAAGTCATTAGTTTGGCACAGATAAAAGCGAACCATGCTTTTCCGTAGCAGCTTAAGGTAGAAAGCGATAATTGCATGGCCGCTTTGTCTTTTACCATCCATGGTGTACCCGTCTGGCATAATTTCTGAACAATCAACTCATAGTTTGGGCCTGTTCGCATATATGCAGCATATTCATCACATTCCACACTCGGCAGTTGATAGTAATGGTTGATGGCGTCACTGTGGAAATAGACGGTTTTCCCTCTCACTTGCACGTCATAGAAGTGATGGTCCTTTGCATTGGCGTAATTTTACCATCTCAGTTCTAATATGTACGACCTCTTACATGAATAGTATGAACCACACCAGCCTGAACCTTTTCTTGTACAAAATGACAATCGATTTCAATGGGTTAGGTGTGAGTATGAAACATAGGATTTGATGCTATGTAGTAGGTGTGAGTATGTTTCTTAGCTTGCCAGGAAATAGGAGAAGAACCAAAAAACAAACAATAGCCAGTGACGACAGACCTTATGGATTCAGCACATGTTCCCCAATCACTATCACAATATGCTGTAAAGACCAAATTGTTATCCGAGGAAAGAAGAATTCCTTGGCTGAGTAAATGAACTGAAAAAGCAATATCAGGCCTAGAAACTGTGAGATAAAACAAATAGCCCAATATTTTTCTATTAAGCTGATGGATCAGATAATAAGGTACCAACATCAGGCTTCAACTTAACATTCCGTTCCAAAGGAATAGCAAGGGGTTTAGCACTTAGAAACCCAGTTTCATGAAGCATATCCAGTTTCTTACTCTGTTGTCATTACCTGAAATCACCTGTGGTAGTAGTCTATCTCAGTTGTATATAAAGTCCCACAAATTTCTAATCAGTAGTAAATTATTTTAAGGGTGGTTCAGCTATTGCTGATAAAAATAGTCATTAATCTTGTATATTGTTTATAAATAATTTGACGACTTCGCATGTTTTATACCTGTTTTTGCACAAGTTGATTACAAGACTGCTAACTAGAATTTTTTTTTCGGAATTCTAATTTTCTTTGCTATTAAAAAGTTCTCATTTTATCCCAAATGGAGTTTAGTTTTCCTTCTCTGGGGTTTCAAGTCTAAATTTAATTAAAGCATGGCAACCTCCAAATAACTCTAAATGAAAAATGGGTAAAACAACTTTACTTAATACTTCCTCTATTTTAAATAACAAATTTTTTTTATTTTTGTTTCAAATGTACGAGAACCGACTTCTTAATGTCAAAAAATAAAATGAGTGCTTTAGTTTTTATATTTTAAGAGGTTGTTCTTATATTAGATCAAGGAGAATTAATATTATTAAATAATTGATTTAGGAGATTAAATGATAAAACTTACACACAGTTTATAACATGAACTCTTAAGTGGAGTTCTGTACAACACTAAATTGGTAACCGTGAAATGCACGACTAGTGCCAGAAAATGCAATTTAAAATTGTAATTGTAATATGTACTATTTGGTGTACATTTTAAATAAATAGTATAGTATGAATGGTAGCATTGAACATGGAAATTGAATAGGTATATGTAGATCAAAGAGTAAATAAAGTTAAAACGAACGAACTTTCGCATTCTTTCTATTTTAAAAATCAAATCTAGAAACATCATTTAATCAAAATTATCATAAAAAAAGTCATCTCCATCTCTTCCACGAGAACTACTCTCATTCAAAGGCGTAGGTGGTGGTCTTTCTCCAAAATCATCTTCTACATCTTCATCATCATTTGGAATTCTCTCTTCTTCATCAACTTTATTATCGGAGTCGGAATCTATCAACCTTGATTCCCTTGAAGTTGAACCACCACTACGTCGAGAGTATGTCATTAGATTATTACTAGTATTAGCATGAGCACTCCTTGAAAGATTGCGACCCTCAAGCGTGTTGGATGCACCGGTTGCTCGATCCACATCATTCCATGTAAGATCCCCCCGGGATGAACAACAACCAAGCATCATTATCGATCCATTCATTACCCCATTCAAAGTCATCAATGACTAATGGATCAAAATTATTGCCAAGTTCACGCCTCTTTTGGAACCTTGAGTCGATCTTTCGATTGTATTGGACATACACCAAGTCACTCAATCGTTTGTGTTCCAATCTATTCCTCTTCTTCGTATGAATCTAAAATAAATAGAACAAAAAATAATAATATTAATGATAAAATTTTAATAATAGTGAATGATTTATTCCTTTGAAATTTGAACTAACAATAGAAAGTACTTACAAACTCAAATGTACTCCAATATAATTGCGCTCGCAACCGGAAGAAGAACAACATAGGCCTAGAATTCTTTTTGCAAATGAGGATAGCTCAATAGCTCGCGCTCCAAAAGCATTCCACCAATCAACTAGCAACCATTTAAAAGAAATATAAATATTTTTAAAGGGAGGTAATGAAGAATGTATATAAATTATAATCATAATATATCTTTATATATATTTTAATATACGACGAGGATTCTTTATTTTAGATTTGCCTAATCACCATTTCTCTTGCAAAAGTATTATGAGAAGCATCATAGTTGTTTCATTAGATTGCTTATCTTGTCTAGCAAATCTAACTCGGGCACCATCTTTGCAAGAACATCATTGAAGTCATCTCGTAAAGCATTAGCAAACAACCGAAGTTCCTCTTTAATATCAAAGTACTTGCTCGGATTAAGAAACAATGCAGCCCCATATATTTTTTGCTCCATTTGATATTCCCATCACCGCTCAACAATTTCAATCACCTTCTTATATAGTCTTTGTTTGTTATCAAATGCATCTTTGATTTTTTTCTTCGCGCATTCTATCGCAACAATAACTTCAGGCATAACAGGCTTCTCATCACTATCAACAATCCTTAAGACTATAAGAAGTGGTTGTGATGCCCTAATGCAATCCTCAACAGTATGCCAAAATATTATTGAAATAACTGTATCACATACTTTCTTCCCCGCTTCAGTAGCCGACAACTTTGATTTTAACCAATCCTCGCTGATGAACAAATGCCTCAATGCATCTTTATTCTTGTACAAACTCTGCAAGGTGAGGAAAGCTGTAGCAATTCTAGTAACTGCTGGTCTCACAAGATCCCTCTCATTCGTTTTCTCCCTCATCGCACTAAGAAGACGACCATGTCTATAAATGAATGTTGTGATTCTCTTTGCATTTGTGATTGTGGGCTGAAATTGCTTTAACTTGCTTATGTCCTCTAACATAAGGTCAAGGCAGTGAGCGACACAAAGTGTCCAAAATAGTGTAGGTCTCATCTCCATTAGTATATGCCCCGCTGCCTTGTAATTAGAGGCATTGTCTGTGACCACCTGAACAACATACTCGGGGCCAATTTCCTCGATCTTGCTATCAAGTAGAATTGCCAAGATTGTGGCATCTTGAGACTAACTGGAGGCATCAACATAACCCATGAAATAAGTCCCCTCAGGTGTATGGTTACATTTTTCATTGGCAAGCTTAAGGATACCTTTATGTATGATGTTCTACCCCTTAAAGTTTGTCACATTATCTTAGGGCGTAAATGGCTATGGGATCTGTAAAGCCCCCCAAACTCGGGTACTTGAAACCCGAACTCAGTGCTTCACGATACCATTTCTATGAGCGGAAAATACTAATAATAATAACAATAATATAAATATCAAACTTATCTTACATTTATCAGAGTCTAATCCCAATTACGCAACCTTTACTATAATTCTTTACATGATATATAATACATATCATTATCTATATATTGTCTAACTATTACAAAAGACACCATTAAACATGTTCTGTTTACTTTCCTTTTCACTTTTTCTTGTCTGAACCTTCGGGTTGATCATGCCTAGCTGAAAACATTTAAATTTAAGCAAGGATGAGCATTTGGGTGCCCAACAAGTAATAACAATTATGAATATAATTAGTTGAAAGAAATAAATATTTTCTTTGTACATCACTTCTACAACGAATTTATAGTTGTGAAGTAAACTGAACCGATAATAAGAACATAACAATTCTATCTCAAAATTTTAAAACTACGTATTGACTATATATATAGGTATTAGTTGACATACTATGAACATTATTTTTAGTTTTCGCTAAGGTTTAGCAGAACTTCATCTGCAAACCGTCATAACTTACGGGCGTTAGGTTGTACTTCCCATGGGCCCTGTATTGATCAATACTACATTACAAGAACGATAGGATCGTTTACTCTGTCCGCCTTGGGTGCATAAAAGTTTTTCCGTGATCAGGATGTTCATACTTAGTCTGGAATCCGAACCAAAATAATTTGATTGGATACAAAAAGGTTTTTATCATATTCAACGACATTTCAAAATTTGGGTCTAGCTGATCAAATAGCTTAGGCGGCTTATATATATATATATATATATATATATATATATATATATATATATATATATATCAACATGTGATTAAATACAATAATTATCCAAGTGGGGACACTTGTGTAACCATATATAGAAATTAATCTAATATATAATATATATATCCGAATTATCATATACTAACATGTTGATAAACAATGATCGGATATAGAATATATCACAATAGGGTTAATAATATAGCATAATAATAATATAATTCTGAAACTTCTTACTCATGTCCATTGCATAAAGGAAATGCAAATGTAAGATACTTGCCTGATGCGCTGCTTACAGTTCGTAACTTAGTTCTATCTTTATATAACACCTATCAGTAATAAGATCATTTGATCGATTAGAATAACATACTATAACACATAACACTGCTTATTGTAGTCAGTCACATAACCTAATCACATTGTCACATATGTTTTACAACCATTGAATCACAAATAAACACAAATACAGTCAAAATATCAAAGTCCAGATCAATTTCTGAAACATGTCGGTGTACCAACGGCTTTATCGGGTAATTATCGAGTCCAAGACTCTATCCTGTAGTTTAATATCTGTAAGTATCAGTCATATTATTTTTAAATGACTTATAATAATTTTTAAACAGTTATTATCTCTTATCACGCATTTTCAAACACCGGAATCATTATTAAATGATTTAAATATTAAACAAATCTATTATCATTAATATTTAATTAATATTAAACCATTAATGAAACCATTGCCAAAATGTTAAAGTTATTTATAATAACTCAAAATACTTTTAAAGTATTAATATTACCCTTAAATAATTTTTAAATAATAATCATTACTATTAAAGTATTAATGTATTATTTATCAAAATATTAAAAGTCATTAATTATAACTTAAAATATTTTTATTTTATTTATTTCCTTTTAAATGATTTTAAAACAATTTTAAACTATTTATTTAATAAAATTATTAAATAAATTTAATACCATTAATATTAAATTAATATCATTTATTAAAGAAATTATCCTTTAAACATTAAAAGTTATATTTTATAACTTAAAATATCCTTAAACACTTTATTTTTATTTAAAAACGATTATTATAATATTAAAATTATTTTTAAATTAAACTATTTAATATAATTATTAAATAACTTTAACATCATTAATAGTAAATCGATTAATGAGTTTTATCTTTAAATATTGAAAGTTATATTTTATAACTTAAAATACTTTTAAAATCTTTATTTTCATTTAAAATGATTTTTCTAATATTAAAATTCATTTTAAACTAATTTATTTAATATAAGTATTAAATAAATCTAATATCGTTAATATTAAATTATTAATATTTTTCATGATAAAATATCAAAAGTTATATTTATAAATTAAAATACTTTTATAACCTTTTAAATCATTTTTCTATAATTTTTAAATCATTAATTCTATTTTTCGTAATTTATTTAATATATTAAATAAATAACTTAATTATCATTAATATTAATTAATTAATGAAATTCATCACAAAATATTAAAAGTTATCAAAAATAACTTAAATTATTTTCTCATACCATAATATAATTTTAAATGATTTTTCATGTATTAAAATCATTTTTAAATAATTTATTTAATATTATAATTAAATAAATTAAATACTTTTAATATTTTCAAAAATATGAAATATTTATGAAATATATTCAAAATATTTAAAAATTAATTTTTGGATTTAAAATAATTTTTAAAACTAAATTTATAATTTTCGTGAATTTATTTCTATTTTTAAAGCATTTTTGAAATTTAAGAAATTAAATTAATTAAACCGTCATTAAAGGACCCTATAATATTTAAAGCTATCATTATAGGTGTTCTTGAAGTTTGTTCTTGGCCAAACCAGAAAAAGCGTGTCGTTGATTAAGGTGTCACGTTTGACCAACAATTTCGCCGTGATCCAAAGGTATTTCGTCACCTAAACTATTTGGAGTGTAATATAAATGCAATACTACAATTAAAAAATCGATAACATGGCCAACACACATCTCATCGATAGATCTAAGCTCTCGAGATGTCTTGTCAGAGTTGTTCTTCATTTACGGGTTTTCGAAATGAAGAAACGATTCATCCGCTTCTTTTCAATCTTTATAACTCTTTGTACAGATATGATTTATGTGATATAACACTTTAAGTATGTAGATGATATGTTAGTGAAGAGATCTAATACACAAAATACATATAACATCAACATAATTGATAGATACATGCTAAATTCAAACCACCATCTTGAAAAATTTCTCATGAAGGTTCTGGGTTTCCCAGAAACCTTCATAAGGTAAAACAGTCAACGTACTTTGACCAGGGCTAACTTCGATCTTGTTCATGTTCTGGGTAATATAAAAGCATGTATGTGTAGTCCTAATGTCAAGTTACAATAACAAAACAACAACTTGGCCAAAACATCAAAACGCAGCGAGATCAGAAGCTTTGAAAACCTTGTCAGAGACACCTGGGAAATTTGGGCTGCCCAGATTTCTAGTTTTCGTGGTTGGTTAACTGACTTTGACCACAATTATCTTACAACCTATGCATGATCTGGTCCTACTAAAAGTTTGAGAAAACAGATCTCACAGCATGCAACAAGATCCAACATTGAAACAACAAAAACACGTAACGACAAAAGATTTATGAGGTCTGACATTTGACTGTCAGACCCAAAAATAACATTTTCCAGATTTTGAAAATTTTCAAATTCATGCACTTTGATGTTATTGATCCATCAACTACCAACCCAGATCAACTATATGGACTCCAAACAACATGTTTAACACAAAAAAATAACATCTAACAAAGGATCAAAGTCAGATTTAAAATTAGGGTTCTACATCTTTACACCTTGATCCTTGATTCTGATCTTGTGATTTGTTATGGATGCTAGTGGGGCTCGGTTTTATGACTGATACACTTATAATTTTCGTGGGTTTTAGAGAGAGAGGGTCATGGAGGAGAGTTGTGCAAAAAAATGAGCTAACCATTGATATTTCTCTCTCCTAGATCTATTTATACAACGTGTATGCAATGTATTTGGCTGGCAATTAATTGGGCTGATCTGCTGAGATTTGTCACATGGGGTGGTTGGATTTGGTCACCAACTCACCTAAGGTCAAAACCTATGTTTTTAGCTTTAATAATGCAAGGGGTATTTAGGTCTTTTCGCTTTTATTTTTAATGGCAATCTTGTAAACTTGTCAAACCCTTAGGGTTTAGGGTTTGGGTTAGGGTTTAGACTTTGAACCATTTTAGGGTTTAAAAAATAATTTCTAGAATTTCCAATTTAGGGTTTGTAAAAAATAAAATAAAATAATAAAATTTTAGTTTCTAAAATACAAAATTAAGGTTTCTTAATTAATTAGGTTTTCTAATCACATAGACTTGATAATTAGATTTATGTTTTACTAATTATCATTAAGCGTGCCTAATTAGCAATTAGGGTTTATAATTAGCAAATTTAGGGTTTATAATTTAGAAAATTAATAATAAAGATTTATACCCTTTAAAAAATTAGGGTTTTGAAAACAATTAAGATTCTCCCTAACTAGGGTTAATATCTTTAATACCGGTCATTACAAACATTATCATGATTACATAACGACTTAACAAATTCATAGAGTCGTAAATGGCCTTCGAATTAGGGTTTCAAATCAATTAGGGTTTATAATTCAAATATTAGGGTTTCTAAAATTAGAATTTTAAATATTAATTAGGATTTTTCTAATTAACATTAAATTCTATAATACACCACTTAAATCACATAACACAGTTATATAACAGTCTCGAACTCAAATTGAGTTTTAAATTAGGGTTTCTAACTTTTAGAAATTAGGGTTTTAAATTATTAATTAGGGTTTTAATATAATAATTAGGGTTTTCCTAATTAAAATTAAATTCTAATAATACATGTCATTATTCATATAACACAGTGACTTAACAGATTTTAAAGTATTATTTGACTGCAAAACTAGGGTTTATCAGTAACACTAGGGTTTGGTCATAATACACCATAATTGACCAACCATTGTCAGTCCACAAACATACAGTACATATTTATAGCACTGAAAAATCAAAATATAATATTATTATATTATTATGTTATCCATTGATAAAAATCCCAAAATTAGGGTTTGGATTCCATATCGATTTATTCTTCATATATAACATTATTAATTAAGTTAAAATAACTAGCTTAATTAATCTTACATAAATTCATATAATAAAATAAATAATTATTATAATAATTCTAAAAATCATATCATATATTATTTAAATAATATATAATCATATTTTCATAGAAAATAAATAATAAAAATATTTCTACAATATTAATTATTATAAGAATATACTTTATAATAATCAATAATTCTAAAATAAAATTATTTGTAAATATTCATGTAATAAATATATTTTTAGTTACCACATAAATACATATACATATTATCTTGTACAAATCCTCATCCTTAAAATAAAAAAAAAATTATATGTAAAATTTCTGATTTATTTATACAGAAAATATCGGGTTGTTACAGGATCGTCATGCGCAACATGATGCTCGTGCTAATATCTATTCAATTATCAAAGACAATACCAAATTCACTCTTATTTGCGCTCTCGACATGCCGAATTTGAAGCTTGCAAAGACTTTCTTGGTGATCCGACGTGATTGTTCTTGTGTTGATAACTGGGTAAAATGCAAAGTCGACCACTAAACTTTAGGGGTTTTTGGGTATTGAGCCATTTTCTTTTAGTCAACGCAAATTAAGCCACTTTCTATTAAAAAATTTGGATTTTGAGCCCAAAGCTGCTACATGCAAGGCTGACCTGACACGTAAGACCTACGCCGACAATCGGCGTGGATATTTTTCATTTTATTTTACATGTGGACTCGAGACCTCCAGTTTGGAACTTTAATTCAATGACCACCTGAGCATCACGGGTCTAGCTGTTATTATTTTGCACAAATTAATTTTTATAACTAAACAATTCATTTCACCCAAATTAAAAGATAAAACAGATCCCCAAATTAGATCTCACAAGTCTAAACTCTCATTTCGTACTTTCGTTCTTCATCTTCGTCTCCCTCTCTCATCTAAAGCTGAGAAATTTAGATACCCACAAATGAGGGTTCGGTAAATTGAGGCAAAAAGTTGGGGTTCATCACCAACGTAACATCTAGGATCTTGTGTGTATGTGTGTGTATATATATTCGACCTTTTGTTCTACTGAGATTTGAGGTGAGTTTTTGAGGAAAAGAACGAGTATGAACAGCCACATCTTCCAAATCTTTGATTCTCTTCCGGCGTAGTTGAGATCGTGTGTGAGTTGGGTTTCACATGGCGAAGCGCATGTATGAAGTTTGGCATAATTAGTGAGTTTTGATTGTTTTAGGGGTTTTTGGTATCTTCTGCTTGCTACAGTTTAAAATGTGTACTTTTGGTGTTTTTGTGATTAAAGTTTTGAAATGCTTTTGTAGGTTTTGAAGAAAGTTTGTTGTGATTTTTGGAATCAATTATAATATGCATAAACTAGCACCAAGCTGGAGTTATTAAAACATGGGTGTTTATTCAAAGAGTTAGCTCAAAAGTGAATGCACAGAGATACTTTTTTGCATCTCGTGAACAAAGTAGAACAAGTTGAAAGCTAAAAGAACTTGAGCAAATTTTTTAGCAAGGAACATATTAGGCTATGGCCTTAGCTTCAGGGAATCAGCATAAGGGACGTGCCAGATGCTTGTTTGGAGAGGCAGGCTTCATTTTAGTTCTTAGAACGCAAGGGAAACTGAAATATTATAACAAATAAGATGAAACACATACAACGTTGTAAGAGATTTGAAGTTTGGACATCTATTATACATCAGGCTTAAACTTTGACATATTTAATTGGTTACTTAAATAATATCTTCTGTTGTACTAGATAGAGCTGAATACTGTAGTCCTCTAACAATTATTTTGGATCTTTAGTGGTAGTTTGAAATCAATGTCATTTTTTGAAAATTATTATTATTGTCAAGAATAAAGACGGTCTTCATCTGCTGTTTAATATTTCTTTTGCTTGCATTCTTTTTATAAAAAGCCCTTTTCCTTTTCCTCCTTTCCCTTTCATTTCAGATTGTCCGTATAAAGTCATTATTCCTGAATCAATTTATTTGTAACTGGACTGAAACAGAGTATGTCAGTCAGACGCTAACAAAGATCAAGCGATTTGCTCAACACCATTCTTGTCATGTTTGGTTTGTAGCACATCCAAGACAGGTTGGTAACTGCAAACTTCAGTTTTGCACATCCAAGGAAAACATGGGTCTTTACCAGTAGAATATAATTTACATTGAATTCATGGAATGCTATTTATGATTTTGGAAATTCAAATTGGTAAGCCAAGAGCCATAAGCTGAAAACGGCTGAATTTGTAGCATTCTAGTTATGCAAGCTTTAATTAAGTGTGTCCCATTTAATGAGCAAGGGATAAAGTACAGGCTATTTGAGTGTTGCGCAATTGTATTTGAGGTTGGGTCTCCATTCCTAACAGACACATTAGAAATAGGCTTATAGGGCAATCTCTTACAAGTGATGCATGGCTGGACCTACAATCATGATGCTTTATTTTACACGTTAGATAGCGTCACACAGTGTATGCATGACAACATGGATGATTGCTCGCAAAATGGTACATTTTACGTTTTGAAATTTCATTTCATTTTCCATTTATATGATTTTGTATATACAAGTTGTTGTACTTCCATTTATATGATTTGGTTATGGTATCTACTGCAGTTATGATGTCTTTAGTCTTCTGGGTTATATACGGGAGAGAGAGGCGGCATCGTGTTTATACGAAACAGCTCCTGGCTCATGAATACGAAGCGGACAAGAGTACTTGAAGAAAGTATTGGATTGCTGTGTGCAATTTGGTTCTTAAGATATTTGTATATTAGGAGAGCCTCCTTTTGTATGTATTGGTGACACTATCAAATGATGTTAATTTGCAGCTTAAGGAAATTTTTTAAGTATGTTTGGTATGGATTCGATACAAATCTCACTGGGAAAAAGAGTTTTTCCATCTTGGTGTTTTTCACAAGTAGAGAAACTGAGAAATAAAATATAGAATTTGGATTTCCTATAGAAAGTAACACCCGACAACCGCATAAGTGTTTCGTATGTAAATAATATGGAGAATAAAATGAAATTTTTATAAATTTTGATGAATTAAATTAGAAGATATAAAAGTTTAAAACTAACATAAAACAATAATATATCTTCACTTATAACAGTAAAGAGAAAATAATTTTGTGATTCAGTTTCTATGGTTTTTATCATAAAAGTATTAATGAATTGTTTAGTTATAAAGATTAATTTTTGCAAAATTATAACTAGTCCCATAGTGCTCGGGTGGTCATTGGACCAAAGTTTCAAATTAAAGGTCTCAAGTTCGAATCTATGCAGCGAAATTTGTTGGGATAAAGTTCAAAAAATTGCCACGTCATCTTGTCCACGTGTCAAATAAAATGAAAAATGACCCCGTCAGATCTGCCACGTACGCATGTCAACGCACATGTGGCGCCTTGGGCTCTCAAAGTCCAAATTTTTTAATAGAAAGGGCTTAATTTGTGTTGACCAAAAGAAAAGGGTTCAATACCCAAAAACTCCTAAAGTTCAGTGGTCGACTTTGCATTTTAAGGGCTTAATTTGTGTTGACCAAAAGAAAAGGGTTCAATACCCAAAAACTCCTAAAGTTCAGTGGTCGACTTTGCATTTTACCCGTTGATAACTCGACGGAGTCGAGTTTTTTTCAGCGGAGGAGAAATGATGTAGGATAAATCCGTGAAAGTTGGTTAGAACAATATATAAGGCTTTGGAAGCCCATATGAATTAGAAGTTGTATTTTAATTATATTCTTTAATTTGTAGATATCGTATTAGAGTCCAATTTAGGTTAGGAAAGTTGTTTAGGAGTATTATAAATAGTGACGTGCTTCATTATTTGGAGACATTGACTGATTAATTGATTGAGTTTTGCGTGAGAATTGTTTGTGTGATATTAACCCTTTGTCCCAAAAACCCCGTCCCCATCATCGTTGAGTGAAATGTCAGTCCGTAGAGTAAAGGAGTGAAGTATTCAAAGAGAACTCTAAGATCGTTGAGTGAAATATCAGTTCGTAAAGGAGTGAAGTACTCGAAGAGAAGTCTAAGATCTTTGGGTAAATATCAGTTCGTAAAGGAATGAAGTACTCGAAAGAGAACTCTAAGATTCTTGAGTGAAATATCAAGTTCGTAAAGGAGTGAAGCACTCAAAGGGAACACTAAGATCGTTGAGTGAAATATTAGTTCGCAAAGTTAAGGTTGATGTCACTTAACTATTGTAGAGTAAAGAAGTAAAGTACTTAAAGATAACTCTAAGATCGTTAAGTGGAATACCAATTCGTAGAGTTAAGGCTGAAGTCACTCTACTATCGTAGAGTAAAAAGTCACTCTTATGTCGTAGAGCTTTTGCAAAACGTAAAGTCTAGTACCGTAAAGAGAAGATACACTCTTCTACATTAAAAGTCAGAACGACCAAAATCATAGAGTTAATTTGTTTGAAAAAAATGCTTTTAGTCCAATTACTAAATAATTGAATTATAGTTCCTTTTTGACTAATTAAAGAATTTGAGTCATACGAAAATAAAAAAGTAAAATAAATATATAAATATTGTACCATGTAATATAAAATCATGTGAAGATGATTCTATCCTAGTTTTTCTAAAGACTTAATTTTTATTTTGTTATCATCAAAACAGTAGAATAATTTAGACCCTTCACAGAACTTCAAGCCTTTAACAATGACATTATCATAGTTTCAACCCCCATGATCAAAGCTTATTGGACAGTTTTTCAAGGGAATCGAAATTTGAGTTCAATTCCACCCACAATGAATTTCGAGACACTTGCACCATCTCCAAATAATATTTCAGATCCTTCAATTATTACTTCAAATGGCACCAGTACAAACCCCCAAAATGAGGATGTAACCCAATTTCTCTGTATGTGCAAGAGAGAGGATGAGAGAAAGCAACTGAAAGCGTAAAGAGTAAAGTGAAAAGTGTGAAAGAGAATGATAGAATCTAGCAATGGGATGAAATTATTTCTCATAGAGCGTATAGAGTAAAGTAAAGTGAAAAGTGTGAAAGAGAGATAGAATCTAGCAGTGGGATGAAATGATTTCTCATAGTATGAAGCATGGGAGACAACATACTATGATATATATCCTTAAAATTGCTTAGCCATGCGCGTTTCTCATAAGCTCAGATCACATGAATAAGTAAGAACAATAATATGCAAGAAGAAATGAAAATTTTAATAGCTTTAAATTGAATTCTTCTAGTTTTAGATTGTTACCGTCACAAAATGAGATGAGATCCAAAAGTATTAAATTGCGGATTGACTAGGGGTATTTTGGACATCATCCAATCCACATTATTATACTGCGGAATCCCCCATATTAAACTACGGATTAGAGATCATCCTTAACATTCCTTACCGTTCGATCCACGGATAGACGATTGAGATCTGTTGTAAGGACTATGGATCAGTCCCCTATATATATATATATATATATATATATATATATATATAGATTTGTTCGTCTTGGTTTTCTTATCCCCAATCGCGTGCCCAACTAAGTTTTTCCTATTTCAATTGCTTGCCCAAAATCAGAATCTATAAAACTTCTTGCATCTCTTGTGGATAATGAAGGAGCTTTTGATGGTGGAGGTGCAGGGTAGCTAGTGTCATTGGTGAGGAAGAAACAGAGGTGGTGAAGAAAGAAGACGTGAAAATCAAGAAGGAAGATGATGAAGGGGTTGTTGTTATATTAATTTTTTAGTTTGTTTAGTTAATTATGTAAGTTTCTATTATGTTTAGTTTAATTTATATTTTGTTTCTTTACCCAAAGAAAAGTAATTATATTTTGTGTCTGTGTTGGGGGAATTGATTGATTAAGTATTTAAGTTATTTGTTGGGAAAACTAAACATTTAGGCTCAAAGTGCTCAGGTGGTCTTATGACTAACACTTCAAATGTGAGGTTTAGGAATTGAATCCATGGTACAACAAAGTTTTTGGTAAAATTTGATTTTATATCCACATCAGCGGTACTATGTAAGCAAGTCAACGTATACGTGGCACCTAAGCAGTGGCAAAGCCAAGAATTTTTGTCAGTGGGGTTGAAATTATTACTCAGTTACAAATAATTTGGCGGGGGTTCGTGGGCAGCGCCCTCGAGCCAATTTTTTTTAATACTTTATACTTTCGAGTATATATATATATGCTATATTATAATGAAAATATAATGAGTAATAATATATGGTATATATACACTATATTGACTCATACTAGACTTTTTTAATCACAACTGTTCATAAGTAAGTAATTCATTATTTATTTTTAGAAATAATATAAATTATGTTAGTTCCCAGAGGGCACAATAGATCTAGAAGGGGGGGTTGAATAGATTCTTTTTATTTCAAATTCTTTTCTGGTTTATATTATATTGTTCATAATTAACATATGACAAACATACGAATCTTTTCAAGCACAGCGGAATAAGTGAAAGATCCCCTTCATTGATATATTCATAATCATACATACATTGTTTGTTGAGTAAGTTTAGTTGTAAGTAGTTAAAACATACATAGCAGTTATAATAGTTATAGTACATAATGTGTAAAACCCCAACTTTTTGAATAAAGATGAATTTTCTATAAATATTATTTTTGAATATTATGGAGTGAAATTGATATAATGTTATAGTTGTGGGTAATATTTATAAATTTTGCAAAGTACGCAAGTTGTTATATAATATTCGATTGGTAGGGAATATTCATTTTAACAGGAATATTCGTGATAACCAAGACAATCATGGTGGATCCCACAACGGAATTATTATCGAATTGAGAAAATGACAAAAATACTTTATGAAAATAACAACGGAAGTTTTACTGTTAATCTGTTGAAACACACCTTGTTAAAAAATGCGAAGAATAATGGCATGTGGTTGCATAGTAGCATTACCAGTATTAATTATTGATGTTTACGTGATAAGTCACTTAGTTTTGTTGGTATTATTAATGTAATAATACAAAAAATCTTTTTATATAAAACAAAATACTTTTATAAAGTTATTCTATAAATAGAATATATTATATTCTATTATGCATAGTGTTGCATAGTGTTTTTGCATAGTAAAAATTTTTATATAAAATGTAATGCTTTTATAAAGTTATCTGTTTTATTAGACAATAATTAGAATATATTATATTTTATTATGCATAGTGTTTGCATAGTAAAATCTTTTATAAAGTTATTCATTTTATTAGATTATAAATACAATATATTATATTTTATTTAAAAGATTTTGCTTTAAATATGGACCGTCAGATTAAAGTAAATCAATCTAGACCATTCATGAGTTAGTTACTATGCAGTCCATTTTTCTATAAATAGAAGCTCATTCCTTCATTATTTTCATTTAAATCATCGAAACTCTAGAGATAAACTATAGAGAGAAAGAAGAAAGTATTCTGCTACTTCACTACTTATATATCCAGTACTCTTCTTCTTAAGGTAGGGAATATTATTTATTGTACTCGTAAGGGGTGTTATTCTTTTGTATTCATGAAGAGAACTTATGTTATTCTATTCTTTATTATTCTATTGGAATAACCTGTATAAGCGGGCTACCCTATACTTGGTGACATTCTTCTATTATTCTGTCTTTATTATTCTGTTGGAATATCCTGTCTGTGCGTTTTACGCCTGACTTGATTCTGTCTTTATTATTCTGTTGGAATATCCCGTTTGTGAGTTTTACGCCGGACTTGATTCCGTCTTTATTATTCTGTTGGAATATCCTCGCTCAGGCGTTTTTACGTCGAACCGGGTTCCGCTTTTATTATTATTACATTGAATATCCTGTCTGCAGGCGCTTTTCACGGACCGATTCCGCCCTTATTAATATATTCGTTGGAATAACTGCTCATAATGGGCACCGCATACATAGTGATTTCGTTGTTATTCCATTCTTTATTATTCTGTTGGAGCATCCCGCTTTGCAATAATTTCACCGACCGGTTCCGTTATTTAGTATTCTATTGGAATAACCTGTCTATGCGAAGTACCGCATGCATGGTGATTTCTTTTGTTATTCCATTCTTTATTATACTCAGTTGGTTAAAATTTTGACTTCTATACTCCATGAAATTAGTGCAATATCCTTGATATTTGCGTTTCATCCAGTATCTTTTCATGGAAATATTCTTCTGAGCATTCTTGAATTTTACTCTACAAAGCAGTATCATATTGACAATTTGGACATTATTAGTTCTTGGATAAATTAATTCTTGAACTTGTTTTATTGAATTCTTATATCATTGTCATCATCCTCATGTTTATATTTTTTGAAAGTCAACTGTATTTGTAGTGTATAGATGGACTTGGTATGATTATGACCAAGGATTATTCCGTGTAATCATGACCGTAATGTTACAAATGATGTGGTAAAAGTACTCATTGGCCCGTAGTGCATTGATGGACAGTTGTTGGCATGATCATGACCATTAATGAATACATAAATATTCTTGGCCCGTAGTGCATGGATAATTCGTGGTCGTGATACTAAAAGAATATCATTGGCCTGTAGTGCAGGGATGATTTAATGATGTGGATTATTTATTAAGCTGAGTCTCAACGATAAAAGTGATGAAAAACCTTTTTAAATCATAGAAGATAGTAGATTATATTTCTACTTGACTCTTCTAATGGATTGCTTGTTCCACCGCAGCTTAAACTTGATGTTTGTTATATTTTATCGGTTTAACATCGTTGAAGGCTAATGATAATTTATTACGCATTATCTTAGTCATAATATTTCTTCTTGGGCTAGTTGAGCTCACCCTTTCTTTCACCGTTCTCTTCTGTGAAATGAGAACGTAAATGGGACTTGTAGCCTGGGGAACGGAGTGATGGTGGGATGATAGTATTAGCTAGTAGTCCTCACTATTCTGTTAAATAGTGTGACAATAAATATAATGAGGACTTATTCTGATAGTGGATATTGTCTAGAAGATAGTATTTGTATTAAAACTCACAGCTCTCTTGTTATATATTAAAGATTGTATTTGTATTCGTACATCATGTATTTGCTTGAACTCGTAATAGGTGATGTATACCTATTTTGGGGCGCCATGATTGGTATCAAAGCTTAGGGATATGATCCCTGACTAAGATGTGAGACTAGAACTAGGAAGAGAGAGACGGGGAATTCCTTCGCTAGTATGACCTATCTAAGTTTATTTGGTATTTAATTGGTCGGTCAAAGTATAGGGATAATATGTTATATGTTAATTAACCTTTGTTTTGTGGCAGTATCGGAAAATGACATCCGAGAATGTTGAGAATAGCAATGGAGTACAAGAGACCGTTGAGTCTCCACATATCAATAATCAGGAGAATGTGCATCAGGAAGGCGACAATCCTCATGCAAACAACAACACTGACCAAATGGTGGATTGTTTAGAGGCTTTATGCAAATCATGCAACATCAGGCGAGAGCGGCTCCTGTCCAAAATGTAGGTGGAAACACTAGAAACTCTCGGACGGTCATCGCTAAACAGTTCAAGGAGCTGGGACCACCGGAGTTTATAGGAGAGACAAAACCACTTAAGGCGGAAGCATGGATAAAGAAGATCACCAAGATATTTGATGTCTTGGGATGCTCCGAAGAGCAAAAGGTTCCCTTCGCCACCTTCATGTTGCGTGAAGAGGCAGACATCGGTGGGAATCAGAAAACGTAAAACCGTACCCAACTGACGACTCAAGATGTCTTGGGAGAAGTTCCAAGAGCTATTCAACGACAAGTACTTTCCCGAGAGTATTCGTCACATGAAAGAGGTGGAGTTTATCAAGTTGGACCAAAACAATATGACTGTGTCGCAATACGAGGCTAAATTTGCGGAGTTATCCTGGTTTGCATCCCATTTGGTCGATAACGAGGAGCGAATGACGCGAATGTTTTTAAGAGGTTTAAAACTGGAGATACGTCAATATCTTATTTCTCATAAACTGTGTTTGTACTCAAATGTTGTAAATAGGGCTCAGTTATTGGAGCGCGGTAACGAGTCAACGCAACCTAGAGAAAGCAGCCGACAACATAAAAATACCAGTGGTATCAATCATCGAAATGGTGACAACAAACGTGGAGGAAATCAACATGCCAAAAATGGTAACCACTTCGGTGGTAATCATGGCCAAGACAGTAAAAATGGACATTTCAAGAAAAGGAGATTCAACAATGATGGAAGGACGTCATCACCAGCACCTGTTGTTAAGGAAGGAGAACGACCACCTATCATATGCTTCAAATGTGGAGGGGAGGGATACATCAGTCCAAACTGCGCGATGCCGTCCAAAGCATGTTATAATTATGGAAGAGAAGGTCACTTAGCCCGATTTTGTCGTTCACCCAAGACAAGTTGGCCTGGATGGAGGCACCAAAGGTCATCGAGAAAAGTCAATTTGGTAGTGAAAGGGAGAGCATTTGTTGTGACCTCCTAGAAAGCAAGGAACCCGAATGAGCCGGATCTGGTACTACGTTTTCCAATACCACCACCTCATCAAAGTTGTTTGTACTATGAGACTTTATTTCAGCTTTTGGCTTTGATATCAGCTCTTTCTTTACGATCAGAGAGTATCCTAATTCTTTTCCACCTGACATCTACACACAACTTATCTTGATTAGTAAATAGTATATACACACAACAAATAATAGTTTTATAAGAGTTATCTTTTATTTTGTTTAACGATGAATTTATTCAATTCATCTCCTTTTAAACTCCATATGAGTTATCTCAGATTTTTAACGTTTCCCCATGTCCTAAGGTTATAGCCTAAAGGTCGATCCCACCTAAGGTTTCTAACCCTAAAACTTTGATATTAACTCATGACGCTTCAAATTCGGTATTGAAACCCGAACCTCGGTGCTTCACGATACCATTTCTATAATTTGAATAATACTAATAATAATAACAATAATATAAAATTCAAACTTAATTTACATATGCATCAAAGTTTACTCCTGTGCATTTAGACCTTTAAACATTCATTACATCATAGATAATAAGTATCATTGTCTTAATAAACTTTAACTATTACACAACATATTATAAATCTCATTCGAACAACTTTCCTTTCCCTTTGTTCTTAGTTGAGCCTTCGGGTTGATCATACTTAACTGAAAACATTTAAATTTAAAGCAAGAATGAGCATTGGATTGCCCAACAAGTAATAACAACAATATATATTAGCTGAAAGAATTAAATGTTTTCTTTGAAAGACACTTCTACAACGAATCAATAGTTGTGAAGTAAGCTGAACCAATAATAACAACATATCATTTCAATATGAAATTTTTGAAACTACGTACAGACTATAACTGGAGATCAATCAACATACTATGAACATTGTTTTCTATTTTCAAAAGTTTAAACGAGAAATTCATCTCATAAACTGGTTATAACTTATGGGCACGGGGGGTGATCAGCCCGTTATGCCCTGTATTGATCAATAATACATACAAGAACGATATTATCATTCACTCTATCCACCTTAGGTGCACAAAAGTTTTCCCATATTCGGGATGTTCATACTTAGTCGAGAATCCAACCAAAACAACTGTTGGATACAATAACGTTTCTATCTTGTTCAACAATATTTTTATGTCTAAATTTGGATCAAATAGCTTAGACGGCTTTTTAAGTCAACATATACATACTTGAAATCAATAAGTATGTATCAACATATGATTAAATACAATGGTTATCCAAGTGGGGACACTAGTCAACCCTATATACCTAATTAACTAATCGAATAAATATCTCAGATTATACAATAATACAATGATCGAATAATGTAAGAACTTGTATGAATACAAAGATTGGATACATAATCAATAATAATAGAGTTAATAATCCGCACAATAATAATATATTTCAAACTTTCTTACTCATGTCCATTGCATAAAGTAAATGCAAAATTAGGATACTTGCCTGAGCTGCTGCTTACAATAACGTAACTTAGATTAATCTTTTATACAGCGACCTATCAGTAATAAGATCATTCGTTTGATTAGAATAATATATCGTAACACAAAACACTGTCTATTGTAGTCAACACATAACCTAATTACTTTGTCACATATATCTAACAATTATTGATTCACTAACAAACACATATCTAGTCAATTTATCTAAGTCCAGATCAATTTCTAAAATATTTCGGTGTACCGACGGTTTTATCGGGTATATATCGAGTCTAAAACTCCATCGTGTAGCTCAATATTCGTTTAGATATCTTAAATATCAGTCATATTATTTTTCATAGCCTTATAATAATTTTTAAATAATTATTATACTTTATCATGAATTTTCAAACTCTGAAATCATTATTAAATGATTTAAATATTAACTAATCCTATTATCATTAATATTTAATTAATATTAAACTATTAAAGTTATTTATAATAACTCAAAATATTTTTAAAGTATTAATATTACCCTTAAATGATTTTTTAAAACATCTAAATCATTTTTAAACAATTACCATTAATATTAGAATATTAATTTATTATTTATCAAAATATTAAAAGTCATTAATGATAACTTAAAATATTTTTAATTCATTTATTTCCTTTTTAAATGATTTTAATTCAATAAAACCATTTTAAAACTATTTATTCAATATACTTATTAAATAAACTTAATATCATTAACATTATATTATTAATAAAATTTACCTTTAAATATCAAAAGTTATATTTTATAACTTCAAATATTTTTAAACTATTTATTTTCATTTAAAATGATTTTTATAATATTAAAATCATTTTTAATTAATTTATTTAATATAATTACTAAATAAATCTAATAGCATTAATATTTAATAATTAATGAAATTTATCTTAAAATATTAAAAGTTATGTTTTATAACTTAAAATATTATTAAATACCTTATTATTATTTAAAATGATTTTTAATGCAATAAAATCATTTTTAATTAATTTATTTAATGCATTTCTTAAATAATTTAAATACCAATAATATCCAAATAAATATTAATATTTATGAAAAATATGTCAAATTATTAAAAGTTAATTTTATAAATTAAAATAATTTTTTAAAACTGATTTTATAATTTTTAGGAATTTATTTCTATTTTAATGTATTTTTCAGAAATTATAAAACAAAAATAATTAAATCCGTCGCTAAAGGCTTTAGTGACAGTTTCTGTCGCGATAGGTGTTCTTGAGGCTCAAGAACACTGACAGTCAGTGCTCAAGGGTACCTCCTTTGACCATCAATCATTCTCTCTATGAATCGTTTTCGGACATCTTTATTGATTAAATATTGTAGTATGTATGTAGAAGTACATGTTCATAACCATTTCTGGACCAAATTATACAACATGAGGGATATCTAAGCATTAGAACATGTTGTCAGAACGTGTTAATCATATTCTGGGCTGCCCAGAAAATGATAGTCATGGCCGGTCAACGCCCTTTGTGGCCTTAAATCTGTCAATCTGTTCATGTTAATTGTTTTCTGCTCGTCAGGCTATTTAGACAAACTATCATAGAACATGTTCGAAGCCATGGTAAGGTCTAAACACAATTAATCAAACCGAGCTAAGCTAGCAAACATCTTTGTTAGTAGTTGTTCTTCATTTCGGGTTTACCCGTAAATGAAGAAATGAAATCGAAAGTGACCACTTTTAAGCTTCCACTACATGATTCTCGTGCAACATTTTTGTGATATAAAAGTTCCAGGTTATAGACAACAGGTAGGTGAAGAGATCTATTACATAAAAACACCATAACAACAAACAAATCTCTAGATTCATGCCGGTCAAAGTACCCTCCCGGAACTGTTCTTGAACATTTCTGGGTTTCCTAGAAATGTTCTTGAGCAGTTTCAGCTACCAAGTTTGACCATCTCTAGATTTTATCCTGTTACGTATATATGTGATACAAAGGCTTTAACGTGTAGTATTCATGTCATTCTACAACTACAAAACAACAACATGGCAAAAAAACTTAAACCTAGCAAGATCCAAGCCCTGCAAAACACATCGAGAGGTTTCGGGCCGATTCGGGCTTCAAGAATGACCAACAATGCTTTGGCCAACCCACTTTGACATTAAATAACTTTTAATCTACAACGGATATGAACCTAATTCAAGTTCAAGATTCAAGATCTTACATCATACTACAAGATCCAACACTTAAAACATAAAACTCAAACACCTATAGAGATATATAAGGCCTGACATTCACTGTCAGACATCAAAAAAAATGTTTTCCAGATTTTTTTAAAACTTCAAATTCGGGCCTCTAGATGTTATGGATCTAACATCTAGCAACCCAGATCATCATTATATACTACATACTACATTGTTAACACAAAAAAACTAACATCTAACACTTTGATCAAGATCTGATTTCTTCTAGGGCTCTTACCTCTTTATGAACAAAATCTGATTTCTGACTTCTGATTTGTTAAGTGTGATCGTGGGGCTTGATTAGGGACTGATCTAGCAAGTAAATTTCGGAGGTTTGGTCTTGAGAGAGTATGGCTAAGAGCTTGTGAATAATTTAGGCCATTAAGTGTACTTTCTCTCTCTTGAATCTATATAAAACATGTATGTTATGTATGGCATGGCTGATCATGTGATGTGCCATAGCTTGTAGGCTCATAGGTAGGTATAGGGTAGGGTGGCTACAAGATTGGATAAGATTTGTCTAGCAATAATGCATGAATGGGACAAAAAGGGCACTTTGGTAATTATTTTAAATTTCAAGGGTATTCTTGTCGAATGTTATTGAATCTAGGGTTTAATCACTAGATTTTACATCTTAAAGTTTCCCAAATAATTTTTAGGATTTGGACAATTAAAAATTAAAGTGTAATAAAATTTTAATTTAAAACATACTAATTAAATTAGGGTTTTTAATAGAAATTAGGGTTTTTTAAATTAGGGTTCCTTAATACTATTAGGGTTCCCAAATTAACAATTAGGGTTTCTTAATTATCATTATAATTCACAAAAATAATAATTAGGGTTTCTAAAATTTGTAATTAGGGTTCCTAATTTTAAATTAGGGCTTTCCAAATATTAATTAGGGTTTCTCCTAATTACAGAAATTATAAAATACACAGTAAAATTCATATAACACCATTACTACACAGTCTCGAACTCATAACCGAGTTTAACAGTTAGGGTTTAATAACACGATATGAGGGTTATGCCATAATTTACCATATTTGGCCCACCATTATCAGTCTACACATTTACAGTACATATTTATAGCACTGAAAAATTAAAATATAATTAATATTATATTATTATTCTCATCCATTGATCAATACCCAAATTTAGGGTTTGGATTCCATATCTGATTTATTTTTCATATACAACATCAATAATTAAGCTAAAATAATTAACTTAAGTATTCTGAACAATTCATATAATAAAATATTTATTATTATAATTCTAATAATCATTTCATATATTATTTAAATAATATAAAATCATGTTTTTCCGGAAAATAATTAATAAAAACATTTCTGGTTACAAAAATTAATTACTATAGGAATATAATTTGTAGTGATTAATAATTCTAAAATTATTTATAGGCAATAAATATATTTGCATTTATCATACATTACTTGACACATATTCTCATCATTAAAATAATAATAATAATAATAATAATAATAATAATAATAAATTTATATGCAAAATTTCTTATTTATTTTTATGTAAAATATCGGGTTATTACAGTTAACCTTGACTCTCCTGGTAGACTATGACTTCTGGTGCAATGCTCGATGATCAGACAAGCATATCTATTACATCATTAGATCAACCTAACAAGCTTGATCTTTCTATATTTATAGTCCCTGTACATCATTTCTTTTTAAGGACTTTATAAAGCTGTTTTGCTTATGTAGGATCAACCTAACATATTTGATCAATTCATTCTAAGTCCTTGTACATATATTTCTATTATCTATCAAAGGACTTTACATCTTTTCTTAATGCAAGCATACTTGCATATTCATTCACATATATATCATAATTAAATCATATATTAAATAGGAATATCATTCACATGTTTATTCCTGACAATCTCCCCCTATTTGATTATGACAAAAATATTAAGTGCGTATGCATGTTATGAATGAATCTTATATACAGTGAGCAGCTGTATTTCTAAAACAGATAATCATGAATGTCATTTATATTGATATAACAATTTATATATTCAGACATTCTATATCTTGGATCCAGAACATACCTAACAGGTTAGAGATGTACCTCCTTGGCTCCATGTATGTTTTCAGGATGTTTGCTGATCAACTACTCATCTGATTGTTCTTCTTTCTCTTGCTCCCCCTGGGATGATGACCTTCTGTCTTTGCCTATCTCCCCTTCAGATTCTTTCTGATCATGCTCCCCCTTAGACTCTGCGATCATGGGATCATCATCTTTTGGCTCCCCCTCAGATGATGATACTCTTTCTGCAGCTGATGTCTTCTTTGATTTCTTTTCTTCTATCCCTCTGCTCTTCTTTGAGTGCCTCTTGTTCTTCTTGCTCTTCCTCTTTATATGCCTCTTTTTCTCCCCCTTTTTGTCATCAATCATTTGAGAGAGCTGCTCCATGTTGGACATAAGCTGCTCCATTAGGTAGGAGGAGTTGACAACTTCAAACTTGAGTTCTCGCCGCCTAACTCAAGTTGCAGACCGAGAAAGACTGTTTGTGTCGTTAATCTTGTCGGATATGGCTTGGATCTCGCTTCTTCATTGGTCTTTCAATTCAGAGAGCATCTACCTTCCGATCTTGATGGTTTTCTTCGATAGATGTTATCTCTCTCTTGGAGTTTGAGAGATACATCAGCCATAGTAGCTTGAAGCTTGTGCTGGAAGGAATTATCTCCTACTACTGTCAGCTTCTGGGATTCTTCAGTGAGCAGAGATATTTTCTCGCTTAGATCATCAGAACTCTTTTGTAGTTCCTGCTCCAAAGTAGTTTGATCCTTTTGTTGGGCAGCAGCTGGTTGAGCATCAGTTTGGACTCTACGATTTTCATCCTTAGACAGATTTTTGAAAGTTTGAAGAATCTGAATGATCGTTGAGTTCCAATCACTGTGTGAGGATGGGGGAATGTCAGATAGTAGTGCTTGAGCATAAAAAGGCTTTTGGTTTTGGGCTTGAACATCATCAGCAGTAGAGTGAACAGACTCTACGATCAGCTCCTTGGTCATGACTCTTCGTCCTTCAGAGTCCACTCTACGATGGTAGGGGATATAGAGATTTTCAGCATGACGATAGACCTTGAAGTGGGGTTGTTCTTTGATTGTTTTGGTTGCAAACTTCTTCACCCTTGGGAAGTTCTGAGCCACTAACTCCATGCTTGGGAAGTGAGAGAAGCACCAGCTGAGATAGCTTCCATCTCCTTCAGTGTGGGCCTTTAGCCATGGCATCTACTAGAAGAACCATCTCATCAGCAAGTCGTCAGGATTGTAGAGAATGGTTGAGCAGTCTAGCTCCATTTGTTCCAGTTTTTTGCTATGTCAAAGGTAGTCATTCTTACTACCTTGAGTTGCTCATTTCTATAGTTCACCCATCTCTCTGATGGAGCATCTGGTAAATCATTTGAAACTTCTATTACGATCCTTCTGCTAAATCTTGCAGGAGATAGAACTGGATAATCTTTTTGTTCGTCTGCTTCCTGAGGTGCAGAAACATAATCTTCTTTAATCTCTTCTCTCTCGGAGCCTGAACTTTCTTGATCATTTTCAGCAGAGAATTACTCTTGCTGCATTTCATTCTCAGAACTTTCTTCAGCCAGATCTTCTTCAGATTCATCTTCTTCATTGCTGGTTTCTTCTTCAGAATTTTCTCCCTGGGATACAGAATCATCATCACTCAATTCAATGATGGCATTTGATTGACCACTGCTCCTTTTGGAGGCAAACTTGGCTTGCAGTCTGTAGCTTTTCCTTCTTCTTGGAGGTTCAGGTTTGGGAGAGTCAGACTCTTCTTCTTCTTCAGACTCTGACTTCTCTTGTTCAGCAAACAGACTTCTTTGAGGTTCAGCACTGGCAGGGGCAGATTCTTCTTCTTTGGACTCGTCATCTTTAGAGCCATCAAGGTGGCTAGCTGGATTTAAGGGGGTAAGTTCTTCTTCTTCAGACACAGCATTACTTGACCTATCATCTTGGGTCATTGGGTGTAGTTACACATAGAGATTGAGTTTGGTCATCTTGAATCTCTTCTTCATTCACAGAGTGAATGCTTTGAGGATTAGCCATGGGGCTTGAGCATTCTTCTTTATCAGCAGATGCTGCAATTTCTTCCATCACATCAGTTTCACCTTTATTGCTGGATGTTGTCTGTGGGGACTGGGTCTTGACATCTGTTTCTTTTTCTTCTGCTGACTCTACGTCCCTTTCTTCAACAGATGTACTGTTTTGGGAAGTTGAGGCTGGTTTGTCTTCCACCTTAGCTTTCTTGCTGATAGGCCCTTGAAGCAGCCTGTTGCTTCTCCTCTTTGTTGTTTCAACAGTTAGAGCTATTTCTTCTTCAACTTTTTCTTTGATGGAGAGACTCCTTGGTGGGGCCTTGGCTTTCTTCACATCACCAGCTCTCTTCACACCTTTTGATTTCTTTCTGGCTGGTGTGATTTCTGCTGGTGCAGAGTCATCAGACTCAGAGCTCTCTGCCTCTTTTATCTTCCTCTTCTTTGCAGAGGCCCTACTACTGCTCCCAGCTATCAGCCTTTTGTTCTCCTTAGGGTTCTTCTTCCAGTTTACAAATAATTGTGGAGACATCACTTTGTGCACATTCAAAGTTTCTCCCTCATCATCCTTGATTTTCCCTCCTAGCTTCTTCTTCAGTACAATACTCAGTAGCCTTCCATGAAACACCTTGGTCAGAGGTTTTTCAGTAGACTTCTTCTTCTCAGCCTTTTCTACCAACTTGGAGATCTGATCGAACAAGATAGCTCCAAAGTCGATTTGTTTCTTCAGAACTATTGCTGACATTATTTTCAACTGTTGATCAATCACTGTGTCATGTGCAGTGTTCTTGCATAGTATGCACTTTCCAACTATTTTAGCAAGGAACTCATACTCTTCAAGAAACTCCTTCTTCTTCATGTCTTTAAAACTAGGGTTTCTTTGGTACCCCATAACTTCCTTTGCTTGTTCAGTATTGACATTATCAAGGTTCTTCAGCCCTTGGTTAGGAAAACCTAGGCATTGATTGAGGTTAGAAGATTTTAACTTCAGAGACTGACCTTTAACCTTGGTAGTAAGGGTTTCGAAATTGATGGAGGCGTTTGAGTAGAATTATTTAACTAGGTCGATGTAGACTCTAATATTTGCCTCAAGGCATTCTGAGAATCCAGCTTTCTTCACAAGCTCGAGAATATCCCTGAACTTCTTTTCAGATTTCTCAAACGATTTGGTTCTGAGCTAAATGCCAGTGATTACTTGCCAGTTTTCCATTTTGAGTAGTTCGAAGAATGTGGGTATCTAATTTAGATTTGTTTATAAGAGATGGCTGAGTGTAATTTTGGTAAGGCTCTGGAGGGTTAACTAATTTTGGCTCTTGAGAGGATTCTAGGGTTTGAAAATGGGAGGGAGAAAGGTTCGATAGCTTTTGGTAATCTGTCTGCAGATTTGAAATTGTCTTTAAAGTGAGTCCTTCTAACTCAAGATAATCGTTGATGTGTCAACCGTCCATTGGTCACGTTGCCCAAGAATGAGTCAGAACTCCCCATAACTTTTTAGTTAGATGTTTCCTTTTAGAAGAGTAGTCGTTTAAATGGCGTGACTCTGACCGTTGACCTTTTGATTCGTAGAGTGGCATGATAAGGCAGTTATGGACTCTATGTTGGGCTTCGACACGTAAACGCACAATAAAAATTAAAATTTTAAAGCAATTTCCAAACCCTAAAAATGTAATCCATGCGAAAAAAATCAATTAATTGAGAGGTTTAGAGATTATACCGGATATAAAAAAACGAGAATCGAAATCGATCGCCTCGAATCTCCAACGCAATACAAACCGATTGCGCCTCTACACAGATTCACACACGAACGCCGCATTACGAACCGTCGAACGATTCTCGCAATAAGAAGGACTTGCATGTACTAGCCACCAAAAGGAATGGATTTTTCAAACTGTTTTTTCTCTAGTCTCTCTCTAAGAGCTGGCTAGGTTTTTCAATTATGATATCACCCTAAGTAGTCTGCTATATATCATATATATAGTAGTTAAAAGGAATTAATCAAATCAAAACCTAATTTCATAAAATCCGAATTTATATATATATATATCTCTTAATTAAGTCTTACTTAATTAATATACATATATACAAATTATCCTTTTAATTTAAATTTCGTGATTTAAATACTATTAATCATATTAATATATTTAAATTCTTAAAATTTAAATTAATTCCTTTTAAATAACGTTTCTATGTATAGGTTATTATTACGTTGGCAATAATTTTAAAATCATATTATAAAATTATAAATAATGAGCTGACATCTAGTAATGCATCTTTCGCTACCCAAGTAATAATAAGATCGATGATTCGATGCAACCTTTTTTCGTGACCAATGTTTCAATGTAATTTAATCCTTTTAACCTTAATATCCTAGATTAAACTCGAGTCATGGAATGTGTCATACTCTTCATAATTTAATTTGAGTTTTCTTGATCAATGAGTAGACTATATGAAACAAATCACTATTTGAGCATGGCCATGCATTTCATAGTCCTACTCAATCAAGAGGCCTATGGATATCACCCATAATATATAGGATGGTTAAATTCCATCTAGATCACTCATATTTCTCACACGATTAATGATGAACCCAATAATCACCTTTATAGTCCACCCTATTAAAGGTGATATTTGATGATATCAAAGTACATAAATTCTCGTGTAGTAATATAGCGATTTCAGGTCGGAGGACCATTACATCATTGTCTCTATGAGAATTGCTAATGACACTTCGCATAATGCTCTATATAGAATTCTCATGGTGGGTCTGTCCAGTACATCGTTCTCTAACATGTACCTATGCATTGACTTAATATCTCATCATCAGTCAATCCACATACTAGTCTCAATGCATCATTGTTGTCCCATCAACAATGATACTCGACTAGGGACATTTAAGAACACTGATACTAATGGTAATATATAATCTCATGTTCAAGTCACATACTTGAAACTATATAATTTGTATCACTATTCTAAGGAATTTTATTATGTTAACAATTATATTACGCAGTAAATAAAACCATAATAAAATCATATATTTATTCAATCAAATATAATATCAAAACGTTAAGCAATTATATCAAATAATTGGCCTCTAGGGCATAAACTCTAACAGTCTCCCACTTGCACTAGAGCCAATCACTCATGTATCTAATACCCATGGAACTAGTGTGACCGTCGTGTGCTTTGCATGCACAAAGCCTTGGTTAGTGGATCTGCAACATTATCATCTCGTTGGCACTCTTCCTATATGTACATCTCCTCTATCAATGATTTCACGGATGAGATGGTACCGCCTAAGTATATGCTTGGATCGTTGGTGAGATCTGGGTTCCTTAGCCTGTGCAATGGCTCCATTATTATCACAATATAGAGCAACCGGATCAACAATGGTTGGAACAACACCAAGTTCAGTGATGAACTTTTTAATCCATACTGACCTCCTTGGTCGCACTAGAAGCAAAGAATATACTCACCTCTATTGTAGAATCGCCCATCATCTCTTGCTTGAACTTTTCCATTAACAAAGACCACCATTAAGGCAAAACACAAACCCGACCGAGACTTATAGTCATCATTGTCGGCACCGAAACTAGCATCCGTGTAACCCTTCTACCGCTAGTTCGTCTTCACCTCCATATACCAAGAATGAATCCTTAGTCCTTTTCGTGTACTTGAGGATATTCTTCGATCGTTGTCCGATGACCTTCACCGATTCGATTGGTATCCGCTTTCGTCATGCTCAAAGCATATGAGACATCCCGGACAGTACATATCATTGCATACATGATAGATCCAATGTCAAGCATAAGGGATCTTTCTCATACTCTCCTCATCATCTTGTGATTTAGAACATTGGGCCTTAGAGATCTTTACACCATGAGTCACGGGTAAGTTTCCTCTTTTCGCCTCTTGCATGCTGAACTGTTTCAACACTTTATCAATATATGTACTTTGACTTAGGCCAAGCATTTTTCTTGATCTATCTCTATAGATCTTGATACCTAAAATGTAGGCAGCATCGCCCAAATCTTTCATGGAGAAACATTTTCCTAACCATGTTTTTACAGCCTGTAAGGAAGGAATGTCATTCCCAATAATTAATATGTCATCAACATATAATACTAGGAATACAATGTGACTCCCACTAACCTTCTTATATACACAAGGTTCATCTTCATTTTTAATAAAGCCAAATTCTTTGATCGCTTCATCAAATCAAGATTCCAACTCGAGAGGCTTGCTTCAATCCATAAATGGATCGCTGCGACTTACATACCTTTCCAAAGATCCTTTGGAGTGACAAAACCCAAAGTTGTGTCATATACACATCCTCAAGGAGATTTCAATTAAAGAAAGATTTTGACATCCATCCGCCAGATTCGTAATCATAAAAAGTCGCAATAGCAAGTAAGATCCTCGATGGATTTAACCATTGCCACCGTGAGAGAAGGTTTCATCATAGTTAACACCTTGAATTTGTTTGAAACCTTTTGCTACCAATCGGCCTTTATAGGTTTGTATATTACCATCCATGCTCGGTTTTCTTCTTGAAAACCCACTTGCACCCGATTGGTTTTACCTTCTGGTGGATCAACCAGAGTCCATACTTGGTTAATATACATGGAGTCCATCTCGCATTTCATGGCTTCAAGCCATTTCTCTAATCTGGTCCATTCATAGCTTCTTGGTAGGAAGCGGTGCTCATCTTGATCTATGAGCATCACATCGCTGTTTTGAGTCACAAGATATCCATAATATCTCTCGTGCTCTCGGCGTGTCCTACCAGATCTACGAATGACTTGTGTAATTTGAGCAGGTTCACTTTCCACAATTTCTTGTGGTTCCTGCTCATGTTCCAACTCAGGTTTAATGATATTTTGTGGTACTCGAATTTCTTCGAGTTCTACTTTCCTCCCACTGCTTCCTTTAGAGACAAATTCTCTTTCTAGAAAAATACCGTGAAGAGCAACAACCACTTTGTTCTCGGAAGGTTTGTAGAAATAATACCCTTTTGTTTCCTTTGGGTATCCCACAAAATTATATTTGTCGATTTGGGTCCGAGCTTGTCGTAATTGACGCTTTTATTTAACGCTTCAGAACCCCAAATCTTCATGAACGACATATACTAGGACGTTTCCCAATCCACATTTCATATGGTGTCTTCGAATCTGTCTTTGTAGAAACACTGCTAAGTGTGAATGCAATTGCCTCTGTGGCATGACCCCGTAAGCTTATTGGAAGATCTGCATGACTCATCATTGATTGTACCATGTCCAACAAGGTTCGATTCCTCCTCTCGATACACCATTCCATTGCGTTGTTCGGTGGAGTGAGTCGTGATATAATACCACACTCCTTTAGAAGGTCATCAAAGTCTTGGCTTAAGTATTCACCTCCTCGACGGATCAAGGGCTTTTATGCTTTTGCCAAATTGGTTTTGAACTTCATTCTTGAATTCCTTGAACTTTTCAAAGGATTCAATTTGTGTCTCATAAGATACACATATCCATATCTACTAAAGTCATCAATAAATGTAATGAAGTAATAAAACCTACCTCTTGCTAATCTAACTCATGGGTCCACATACATCACTATGTATAAGTCCCAATACATCGCTAGTCTGCTCAATCGTGTCCAAAGTGAAAGGGCTTTAGTCATCTTGCCTAATAAACAAGACTCGCATTTCATATGATTCAAAATCAAATGAATCCAAGAACCCATCTTTATAGAGTTTGGATATGCGTTTCTCATTTATATGGCCTAAACGACAGCGATGCAAGAGAGATATGTCTGATTTGAATCATTTGATTTAAATCGCTTTTGTATTTATGTTATAGATAGGCATTTCTAAATCAAGAATATAGAGACCGTTAAACAATTGTGCAACACCATAACAAATATCATTTAAGTAAAACAAACAACGATTGTTCTTTATTATAAATGAAAACCTTTCTTGTCCAAACAAGAAATGTAAATAATGTTTTTGCTTATAGCGGGCACAAAATAACAATCTTCTAATTCTAAAACTAGCCCGGTGGGCAAAGATAAATGATAAGTTCCTACTACCAAGGCAAAGAACTTTTGCTCTATTTCCAACTCGTAGGTCAACCTCTCCTTTCGCTTAAAGTTCTACTCCTTTGAGTCCCCGCACATTAACATAAATGTGAGAACCACATCCAAAGATCCAATACCCATGATGTAGAAGTAGATAAGTTGACTTCTATAACATATATATACCGAATCAAGTCGACTTCCTTTTCTTTTCTTCACTTCTTCCAGATAAGCATAGCAGTTCCTTTTCCAAAGGTCAAAGTTTTCCACAAAAGTGACATTCACCTTCTTTAGCCACCCCACCTTTAGGTTTTAAAGCCCTGTTTGGTTTTGGAATTGGGTTTAGCAAAAGATTTAGATCCTATCTTCTTCTTGCCTTTCCAATTTTCCTTAGCATTCCCTTTGCACCATCATTATGGGAGCGGGTCTTGCCTTTTTCATGTTGTTCTCAGTTCTTAACATGCTCAACAACTCAAGAAGGGGTTTCTCAATTTCATTCATAAGATAGTTCATAACAAATTGAGAGTAGTCATTGCTCAAAGATTACAAAACAAGGTCGGTTTGGGCTTCCTGAGTGATTGGAAAACCCAACCTATCAAGGTACTCAATATACTCAATCATTTTCAGCACATGTGGACCAACCTGGATCACGTTCACCCATTTTGCGGTGATACAACGCCTTGCTTGTATCATATACCTCTCCGTCGAGCATGCCCTTCAAACAATTTCTTGAGATGCTCGATCATCTCATAAGCATCCATCAACTCATGTTGCTTCAAGCTCAAAGATTCATGGTTGCTAGCATGACACAACTCATATCCAGAGCATCATCTTGATGCTTCTTGTAAGCATTCAGGCTCGTGACGCAGCAAATGACGGTGGTCTTTGCAGAATGGGCCCATCAAGGACATATAGCTTACGCTCTTGTTTGAGGACAATCCTCAAGTTCCTATGCTACCAAGGAAATTAATTCCACTTAGCTTGTCCTTTTCAAGGATCGATCGTAATGAAAGACTATTTGTGTTATTGTTGTTTGCCATTTGATATCTACAATTTATAAGTGCAACAATAATAAGTCAAATTACTGAGAGTTGATATTATATAATTGATAATAGTACATTCAAAATATACCTCCCACTATTTTATTCAAATTAATAGCCTCACCATTAATTCTGAAAGCATTTTCTATTAAATCTTTCCAAAGTGAGCCAAGATCCATATTTCATTATGCCTTAAGTTAGCTTTGGCTATTCTCTCAAAACATAATTATTTAGGTAGACAACCCTTTGTCAATTATATCATATATAACTCCTCGGATAGTTTGGTAAACAACATTTGTTTCTAGTCCATCTAATGGTACCAACCAAACTCTATGCCTCTAAGTCCACAATCCTATTGAGATAACTTAGTTAAGTCGGGCCCAATGATTTTAATAGTTTGGATATCACAATTATCCTATCACATCTTACCTAGATAAATAGGGTACTTTGCTTTGGCAAACCTACATCTATCGATCAAGGTCTTGATGAGTGTTATTCATTGGAAGGCATCGATTTAGACTTAATAATTTAATGAGGGATTTTATTAATTTAGATCTCACCAATTTTAATCTTATTAAGCATGCACATTATTAATCATATCATATCGCATACAAGTATAAATAAAGTGCAAAATTAAATGTCACGCTTATGGCCCAATCCATCGTCACTCTTTTCAAGCTAATGAAAGATCAAGGTCAATCTAAGGTGGTAAAAGATCTTAAAATAAATAGCTTCCTTGGATCTTCCTCTAGCATGCGCCTCCTCTCCATCATCATCTTTCCATTATGTTCTCCATCTTGACATCTTCATCAATTATGATTATTACATGACATAAAGAAACCTCGAAAGTTACATTCGAGGGGATTTAGATGAGAAAAGAATATTACATTAGAATTTATAGAAAGGCACGACATGCAAGCCGTATTTCAAAACCAAAAACCACTAACCTATGGGTCAAAAGGCCATAACTGTGCACCATGCATATCACAATAAGCACATAACAATTTATATATAATTAAAGAAACTATATATAAAATATAGGGGACACGACCATCGTCAAGGCTACTTACGGGGTCCAAGGGGGGTCTCTTCAAGTGTGGGTCCTATTGATCGATCGCTTTTAGAATCATACATTTTAATCCACCAAAACACCCATAATAACAAATCATATATGTCCGATTTTGATTTAATCATATTAAAATGAATAACAATACACCTGTAATTTATCATATATTTCATTTCGATTTAATCATATTAAAACGAATAACAAAGTACACCCAAAATTTATCATATATTTCCAGTTTCGATTAATCATATTAAAATGATTCTTCATGCTTCTAATCCGATTAGAATAGTTATATTGTTATTCCACCGATTAAAGATACGATTAACAGTATCATCATATATATTACCGTAATACACATACAACGGAATATCATATATTCAATTTTATATCTCAGTAAACATGCATCATCATATATCATATATATCGAATACAATTAAAACACGTAATCAATTAATCTTTTCGCAAGTAGCTCTGATACCACTGTTGGGCTTCGGCACAGAAACGCACAGCGGAAATTAAAATTTTAAAGCAATTTCCAAAACCCTAAAACATGATCCATGTGAAAAATCAATTAATTCAGAGGTTTAGAGATTATACCAGATATAATAAAACGAGAATCAAACCAATCTACCGAATCTCCAACGTTAATACAAACCGATTAATGCTTACCAGATATCCACATCGAACGCCGCATCTAACCGTCGAACGATTCTCGCAATAAGAAGGACTTCACAGATTAGCCACCAAAAGGAATGGATTTTTTAAATCTGCTTTTCTCTAGTCTCTCTAAGAGCGGCTAGGGTTTTTCAATTATGATATCACCCTAAGTAGCTGCTATATATCATATATATAGTAGTTAAAAGGAATTAATCAAATCAAAACCTAATTTCATAAAATCCGAATTTATATATATATATATCTCTTAATTAAGTCTTACTTAATTAATATACATATATACAATTATCCTTTTAATTTAAATTCGTGATTTAAATACTATTAATCATATTAATATATTTAAATCCTTAAAATTTAAATTAATTCCCTTTTAAATAACGTTCTATGTGTGTGACCCTATAGGTTATTATTACGTTGGCAATAATTTTAAAATCATATTATAAAATTATAAACAGTGAGCGGCATCTAGTAATGCATCATTGCTACCCAAGTAATAATAAGATCGATGATTCGATGCAACCTTTTCGTGACCAATGTTTCAATGTAATTTAATCCTTTTAACCTTAATATCCTAGATTAAACTCGAGTCATGGAATGTGTCATACTCTTCATAATTTAATCTGAAGTTTTCGATCAATGAGTAGACTATATGAAACAAATCACTATTTGAGCATGGCCATGCATTTCATAGTCCTACTCAATCAAGAGGCCTATGGATATCACCCATAATATATAGGATGGTTAAATTCCATCTAGATCACTCATATTTCTCACACGATTAATGATGAACCCAATAATCACCTTTATAGTCCACCCTATTAAAGGTGACATTTGATGATATCAAAGTACATAAATTCTCGTGTAGTAATATAACGATTTTGTGCCTGGAGGACCATTACATCATTGTCTCTATGAGAATTGCTAATGACACTTCGCATAATGCTCCATATAGAATTCTCATGGTGGGTCTGTCCAGTACATCGTTCTCTAACATGTACCTATGCATTGACTTAATATCTCATATATTTATGACCAATGAGATTTGGTCATCAGTCAATCCACATACTAGTCTCAATGCATCATTGTTGTCCCATCAACAATGATACTCAACAATGATACTCGACTAGGGACATTTAAGAACACTGATACTAATGGTAATATATAATCTCATGTTCAAGTCACATACTTGAAACTATATAATTTGTATCACTATTCTAAGGAATTTTATTATGTTAACAATTATATTACGCAGTAAATAAAACCATAATAAAATCATATATTTATTCAATCAAATATAATATCAAAACGTTAAGCAATTATATCAAATAATTGGCCTCTAGGGCATAAACTCTAACACTCTACGATTCCCTTGGTTGACTCAACGATCAACTTTTGAGAGATGCTGTAGTGGATGACTTTGTCTTTTCTCCTTACTTTGATGCAGCATAGCTCAATCACTGATATATTCGAACTTATCTCCTTAACTTGAATAGTTTAGCAAATATCTCATTTTCCAAGCTCCTTGTGAACTGGAGTACCCTATGGTAGGACTATGATCGTCGAGTTGTATTCTACGATCGCCGAGGTTGTATTTTCACGATCGCTGAGGTAGCACTACGATCGTTTGAGTCAGATCGCGATCGCTTAGTTCTCTTCAAACTCGACTTTACGATCGTTAACTGACTTGGTCCTTGAGATGAACTAGATCAAACATTCCTTCTGGGTCAAGGTAGCTCAGGAAGGGCCAACCTCTTAGAGTGAGCTAAGGGTCAGGTTTGTCCCTGAGGCGCTTTCCAGATGCAATGCTATGACAGTGATTTGCAATGACATCTCATTCGACCTTTTCTGATTGGGAGTTCTTTTATCAGCTTTAGACAACTGCATTGCTGAAATCGTGGTGTCCTCCTGCTCTTACACTACGATCATATGTTTGATCGTAGACACTTCACGATTATGGGTTGGGTGGCTGAAAGGTTATCAGTAGTACGTTTTGAGGCTGTCTCTACGATTTTGAACATGACTTCCTCATCACACTACGATCCCGAGGAAGCTCTACTCAACACACTACGGCTCTTCTTCGCTTCCTGGGTACTACAAACTCGAGATCTACTATCTCAGATACTCCTATTCTCGCCGATAGCTCTCGAGTTAACCTTGACTCTCCCGATGATCACGACTTACGTGCAAAGGCTCAACGATCGCATATAAGCCTATCTATTACATCATAAGATCAACCTAACAAGCTTGATCTTTCTATATTTATAGTCCTTGTACATCATTTCTTTTTAAGGACTTTATAAAGCTGTTTTGCTTATGTAGGATCAACCTAACATATTTGATCAATTCATTCTAAGTCCTTGTACATATATGTCTATTATCTATCAAAGGGCTTTACAACTTTTCTTAATGCAAACATACTTGCATATTCATTCACATATATATCATAATCAAATCATATATTAAATAGGAATATCATTCACATGTTTATTCCTGACAAATTAGATTATTATTTAGTTTAAAATATTATAGAGAGATACATATATTAAGAGGATATGAGTCGTATGTGATTAAAATTTGATTGACAAATTTTCAATTTGACCCCGTATAATAGAAAATTTATAAAATTTTAGTGTGGTCAATTTATATATAATATTTTAAAATTTTAAAATTTACATTACATTATAAAACAAATTTTTTTTTTTCAGTGGTGGTGATTGACCCCATACCCCTCTATGTGGCTTCGCCACTGCACCTAAGGGTTCAATATCTAAATTTTTGAATAGTATTAGATTCGTTTCGTGTGACTAATAGAAATGAGCTCAATATCCAAAAACATCTTAAGTTCACGGATTGCATTTGCATTTTACTGGTCTGTGATATATACACACACTTGTATACACTCACACACAAACCAACACATATAATAAAGGCCCAAGTCACAAGACTCAAAACCCATCAGGTTAGGATCAAAAGTGAAATTCTGAAAAATAAAGTTAAGCATATGCAGCATGTGCAGTCTTCAAATAAGGCCAAAGGTTATATCGTTGCTATTGCAGGAAAGTACCTGAACTATTTCTAAGCAACTTCAAATACGGAACCGAGTATATTAATTAGTTACCCTAACTCGCACGAAAGTGTAGCAGTGCCATAGAAACAGTAAGCAGAACCTAAGTTATATGTCACAGCCACATGTTCAGCAAATTTGGTCTGACGCATATAAAACACAATTAAACTGCAGGTTCTACTTTAGGTGCACACATAAGAATGATCAAGGTTGCTAAAGCACTTGAACAAGGCTTGCAAATTGCAATTTCACTAAAACCAAGCTAGCACCGAATGATTTACATGTACATGCAGTCCACCTTAAAATGAATAGAAGATTTAATAAACAAGCTTCAGGCATGAACCAATAATTAAGTAGTGTCCGATGTAAATAACCACTAAATTGGTTGTTCATAAATACAATAGCTATTAAATAAATCTCTCTTAATGTAACCTTCATAAAATCAAGCTCCATCAGTTATCTAAGAATCAAGCTTGATCAACCTGTGTTAAAAGCTACTGCTCTTTTATTATTCAACTTAAAAACAAGATTACTAGACATAAATCATGTCTAAATCAAGTAGTTTCTTTAACTTCAGCTAAAAGATTGCAATGTAAATCAAGACTAATGCCTAAATCATATGTCTGACTACCTCTATTATCAAAAACTAGGTAAGGTCTGTATATGCAAATTCATTTTCAGGTTGTAGCCACTGGTTTGTTCACTTTTTCTGATGTGAGCATCTCCCTGAAAATCAAATTAGAATAGTTAATAATAAGCATTATTAAAATATAACTATTTTTGTGAAACAAAGTAATAAATACATTGTCATTACCATTCTGGTATGTGTAACCTCCCTCATCTAAGACGGCTTTAAAATCCTATCAAATTAAGTTAATTTTATGACAAATGCTTTGTGTATTGATTGATACTCCAATTTCTTATTTTAACTTGTGCACTTTATGCAGGTATAGGGATGCGTGTCTTCTAATGCCATGCCAGTAAATTAAAAGATCCTAGTTGCTGAAAATCTGATGCTGCTTCACATATATACAAAATTCTCATCAAAAATAACTAAAAAAAATCATTATTCTAACATATTAACACGCATATATAGAGCTGCAAATCATACATTTACAATCAGAAGAACAATATAATTTAAGTATTTGGATAAGTAATATCAATATTATTGATGGAGTTATTAGGCATTCTCTTTCGTGACAGAGCTAAACAAATTATTAACACCAATAGTAACCGTCTAAAAAGCCTCCGGCTTTATAATATAGATACATACATAATGAACTGTATTTTTTTATCAAACAAAATGTAAATGCTAGTAATCAAGTCCATGAAACATGTGAGTTAGATTCATTCACACTTTCTTTCAGTTGGGCTTGGTTTGAGATCCCTATCAATGATGACAACTGTTAAAACTCCTTGCGAGCTTTAGTTGCTTGTGCTCAGAAGGATTGATCTTTCCCACTTCTGGATCCCACGCAGTAACCAATTCATTTGTTGAAGCTATAGGAGAGGGTATTAGGAACTTTGCTCCTGATTCCTACACATCAAACAAAACCATAACATATCAAACAATAGGCCGAGTATAATAAATCAATTAATTGCAGCATTGCATGTAGCCAGCCATACATAAAAAATTTAACTTCTGAACATGACGAAAGGATTAAAAACTACACAGATTTTAAGACTAAAAACAAATAAACAGAACAGATTTTAATACTGAAAATAAAATTGTCCTTTTTGTAGCAGTAGAATGCTTTATTTCTCAAAAACACAAAAACTAAATCAAACTATCATAGGACTTAGAAAGGAAATGCTAGGTTAACTTTTCCCCATTTTGATGAAAATAAATTAGTGCAAATAATAGGTAACCTGTCATAACAGCAAAAATGTTAAATATTGTCAAAACCTCTAGTTAAGGAGCCACAAAAAGAAGAGAGACGTAGAAACAATTAGGAGTTTGCATCACTATCAACTTCTCTCAGTTCAACAACAGAAGAAATGAAACTCTTCCTACAATCTACGGCACTTCACTCAAAAACTCTAAGAAGAATGCCTATTTTACTGGAAAGATGACTCAACCATGCATTGGCTTTGCAGTAGAGGGCCATTGAAAGGTCAATCTAGTAAAAGCAATGTCAAAAGTATACAAAAACAAGTGATTGACCATCTTGCTGTTTTTTTCATGCATTGGAGTTGCTATACATCAAGTGGTCGTGATAACTTGTTTCTCCTTTAAATCTTTGTTTGCTTCAATGCAATTATTATATATTTAGTCACACCTAATTTTGTTTTATATGTGTGTAGTTTATTTATTTGTTTTCTCTCTCTCTTTTGTTTGCTCAACGAAAGAAAAGGGTAAGTTCATCAGGTGAAAATTGAAATGAATCAAGAGAGATACAAGATTATAGGAAGAATAGAACTTTAGAGAAAAAACAAGAGAGACCAGGCATGTCTAAAGTTAATAAGAAAATACCAAAAAATTAAAAACAAAAATTAGAATAGCTTCTCGATTTGTAGAGCTTAAGGAAAACATAGAGAAAGGAAAGATAAAAATAATCTTATGTTTGTGGACTGATTGAGGCTACCTGAAAAACAACTCGATGTTCAAAGCTGCAAAAATCAACAACCACATATAGATGAGAACTTCCATTTTTACTGCTTTAACGTACCTTTATTTTCTCCATAGATTTAAATGCAAGGCCGTCCACTTTCATACTTATTCACAAGCTTCTCCAAACGCTCCACTGCCCCTCGCTCCTCCTTAGGGACCTACAAGAAGTTAAAACATGTGTGAGCAAGTCAATGTAATCTAACAAAAGTACATTTGAAAAGAAGGAAATGGAGTACAAATTATATAATTACTTGACAGTATTAACTAGAAACATTTCCGGGAGTAGTATGAATAGACCCATCTGCCTCTTTTCCCAGCCAAAGTCTAAGCTTGTGTTTACTTATTTTGAGTTGTTTTTTCATGTTAAAAAGATGAATGTCCACCGATTAAACCCTCATTTTTTCCAAATGAAACATCCCAAACCTGCAGTAACAGGATTAGGAAGCTCAGCTCAAAGTAAATTAAAGGTAGTCTATTATGAGACTCTATGACTATAAACGATAACCTGAACAATCACAATGAAGGATAGATGTTTAATAAATCGTTACTCAAGATGCTCAATTTCTTTAGAGATAGCCATCATTCTTATAAGGTGAATTCAGTAAATACAAATCTACACTCACATGTATATATAATGAGATAATTCATTAAAGATATTCTCTCTTTCTAGATAGAATTCACTAAAACTAGAGTCCTTCATGTTTTTCTAATTATTTTTTTATATGCATCCATTAGGTTCCACGATTGTGTCATCAATTGCAATAATCCCTTTTACTGATGATTGTGCAGTGGACATCTCTCATTGTGCATGTGTGCACAGTTTGCACAACACACAAATTAATAAAAGGAACATAAAATTACTGAAACCCCGAATTACTGTAAGTGCAATCTGCGAGTTGGCAGTCAAGTCCCAATACTGCACTAAATAAACACCAAATAATAATATAACATGAGACATGATACTCACACTACCAAAATGCATAATATAACATTGACAACCATTAACAAATCTTCTAATAAAATTATCTAGAAAATTCTAACAGTTATGATCTTTAACTCCCTCCGGCTGTTGCCAGAAAATGTGAACAGCTGCAGATAATAAAACTCGAGGAGAACAAAATGATGGAAATTCTCATTGCACCGTAGACAGCACAAACTGTTGCAAAGTTGGTAATTGGTAGTTGTGGCTAAAATATTATAACAAGGCATTACATTATTGAAAGAAATGATGCAGGCAAGATACTCGCACCAACTCACACCAACCAAATGAAAGACAAAGGATTTAAAGAAAACCCACATGCAGAATATAAGTAATTTAATGCTTAATGTACAAGTCAACATTCAAGTGAACATGAGAGATTGTACAATGCATAAGATCATACAACCTGAAACAAAACTGGCACTTAATTTGAAACCATTTATTAATAATTGAAGAGCACCTTTTGAATAAGTTATTAATCAAAGACATTCATGAACATATTATAATACTTACCATCTAGATAAAACAAACAAAGCCCAAGAGAAAGTGCATGAGAAACAAGCATGTTACAGTTATACACTCACAAAAAAGTAAGGAGTCTAACTGGATATTGGTTTCTGCTTCCCAAATATATTGATTCACATGATACAGGACTTCTCAAATTGAACACTAGTTGAAAGAGCTAAGAAAATACAGAGAAAAAGTATCTACACCATGTTATTGGAGCTTACTGAGGGTCCCGTTATCAGTTATCTCTAAAATTTATTTACTTATTCTACCACATTCACATAGTCTTTTTGCAATAAAATACCAATGTCTTCAGTATTCTACCACCATTCACTTGGTCTTTTCGCAATAAAATACCAATGTCCTGTTTATTAATCATAAAGGCTGTTGCCTTCTTTTTTTTGAAGTTTACTAATGTTACATGTATAGCATGAGGTAGAGGCAGACCACAAGCCTTAGTTCTAGAACTGGACCACTTGGTCAATGACCACTTTATAAATCTCCCAAAGTGGCAAGAAGTAATACAGACATTTAAGCATGTACAGAAGCAAATGGTAGAATAACACACACATTGTTAAATAAGAAAGAGAAATTAATACTTGAAATACTTAATCCAATTAATTAAAAATGGAACCATAGCTCTACATGTCAGAGAAGTCAGGAAAATGCAGCAACTCAAAACTACAAAGGTAATATTCAATTTGCTTCTTCAGTCAAAAATAAAGTTCCATTCTAAACCTTAAAATTAATACTCCTATTACAACAAAAACAATACAAGACATCAAAGGCCAAAGCAAAACCAAACAGAAAATAATGAAATTCTACTTGTATAATATATCTGTGTATTTATGTAAGGAATCAATGGGATTCCTCAGTGTTGAAATTGTGAGTTAGTGAGTATCAGTATGGAATTTAAGAGAAAGTAACATAGAATTGCAGATAGCAGAGAAAGGGAGAGAGATTTCAGAAGAAGTAGGGAGCAAGGAAGCAATTTAATTCATTCATATCCTCAAGTGAGCAATTGTCTCCATACATATAGCATGCTCAGCTCCAAATCTAGAAGGAACGAAAGCACATGGACACCTACAGCTCAGCAATTGAGCGTAACAAACTAGAGAAGGAGTGCTAGACCAAAATACTAAAATGACCCTAACTGAGAAAAAGAAAAGATAAAGCTAACCCCAGGTTATTAAGAAGGTTAATTGAAATAACTACTATCTCTTAATAGAAAACCTTACAATCCCTTCCCCTTAAAATGACCCTTGTCCTCAAGGGTGAAAGTGAGGAAACTTCTGGTGAAGCTACTCCCAGTTTTCCCATGTGGCTTTGGCTGGTAAGGTATCAGCCCACTGAACAAGCACTTCTACCACGGGAGCATTGTTCAACTTAATCAATCGTCTGTTAAGTATGGCTACTGGTTCCACTAAAAAATACCCTTCTGAGTTCATTGGAGGTAATATAGGAGAAGTAGTGCATTGTGCACCCGATTTCATTTTAAGCAAGGACACATGAAAGGTTGGATGGATCTTAGCTTGTTCTGGTAGCTTAAGTTTGTATGCCACTGCTCCCACCTTCTCGTTTCCATCGTGAAAGGACCACATGATTGGGAGCTAATTTTCCATAGTTGAAGTGCCTTATGGTCAGCTGCTTGTATGGTCTCACCTTTAGATATACCTGATCACCAGGTTCAAAAGTTCTCTCAGTTCTATTCTTGTCGGCATAAGTTTTAATCCTGGATTCTACTTCCAGTAACTGGTGTCTTAGCATCTGCATAAATTTTGCCCTCTCCTTGCAGAATTGCTTCACTGTTGAATCTAAGACTTGCCCAAACTAGTGGAAGTTGAGATGAGGTGGCTGGTACCCATATAAAGCCTCAAATGGTGATGTCTTTAGGCCCACATGGAAGTGAGTATTGTACCACCATTCAGCAAGAGGTAGCCATGACACCCAGTTGTGTGGTTCTTGAGTAGTCATGCATCGAAGGAAGCATTCAAGTACCTGATTCACCCTTTCAGTTTGTCCATCTGACTGGGGGTGATAGGCTGTACTCATCTGCAACTTAGTACCTATTATTTTGAATAAGGATTGCCAGAACAAACTCAAGAATACCTTGTCTCTATCAGAAACTATAGTGGTCGGCATTCCATGAAGCTTGTACACTTGTGGGACATAGGTATGAGCCAGTTGTGCTGCTGAAAAAGGGTGCTTTATAGCAATGAAATGAGCATATTTGGTGAACCTATCCACGATGACCCAAATCACAGTCAGACCTGTGGATGTGGGTAGTCCTTCTATGAAATCCACAGATAGATCAGTCCATGGCTTGTGTGGGACAGGAAGGGGTTGTAACAAGCCTGGGCTAGCTAGGTTCTCATGTTTCTATTGCTGACATGTGTCATATTCTCTAACAAATGTGATCACATCTTGTCTCATAGTGGACCACCAAAAGAATTTACTTATTCTCTCATAAGTACCCCTGATACCTGAGTGTCCACCTATGAGAGAATTATGAAATTCATTGAGAAACTTTTTCCTTAGTTGCATGTCAGGACCAACTATTAGTTTGTCTTGGAATTTGAGTCTACCATTTCTGAAGGTATAACCTGGCAAGGAATCTGGTTTGACCTGCTGTTGAGCAATGATGTCTCTTAAACCTGCATCCTCTTCCCAGGAATGAGCCACCTCTTGAATCCATGTTGGCACCACCTCAGTTATCATTTGGCACTGATTAAGCTTTTCAGTTGGGATTTCTATAGGTACATGGGGTTCAAAGCTTTCTACTACTCTTGAGAGGCTGTCAGCCACCACATTCTCCTTACCCTTTTTGTATGATATTTCATAGTCCAGTCCCATTAGCTTAGTGACCCATTTCTGTTGATTGGTGGTGGTTACCCTCTGATCCAGCGGGTACTTGAGGCTTTGATGGTCAGTTCTGATATACACCTTATTCCCTAGAAGATAGTGTCTCCACTTGTTAACAGCAAACACCACTGCCATCAATTCTTTTTCGTAGGTGGACAGACCCAAATGTTGGTTAGGAATTGCCTTGCTAAGGTAGGCAATTGGTCTGTTTTGTTGCAACAGTACTGCACCAATACCATAATGGGAGGCATCAATCTCTAACACAAAAAGTTCCTTAAATTTTGGCATGGCTAATACCGGTGCCTGAGTCATTGCCCTTTTGAGATCATGGAAGGCTTTTGTGGCCTTGTCATTCCAGGTAAAGTTATATTTCTTGAGAAAATCTGTTAATGGTCTACTGATGACCCCATAATATCTTACAAACTTCCTATAATGCCCAGTCAACCCCAGGAATCCTCCTAAACCTTTTAGGTTTGTAGGAATGGGCCATTGTAGCATGCATTCTATTTTCTCTTTGTCAGTTGAAACTCCCTCCAAGTTGATGATATGACCCAAGTACTGGACTTGTCTAGTTCCAAACCTTCACTTGCTTCTTTTGGCAAATAAGCAATGATCCTTTAGGGACTGTAGCACTAATTGCAGGTGTGCTAAATGTTCATAGAGTGTCTTGATGTAGACCAAAATATCATCAAAGAAAACCAGTACGAATTTCCTCCAATAAGGTTGGAATACCTCATTCATCAAGGATTGGAATGTAGCAGGTGCATTGGTGAGTCCAAATGGCATGACCAAGAATTCAAAGTGGCCAAAGTGGGTCCTAAAAGCAGTCTTTTGTATGTCTTCATGCCTCACACTGATTTGATGATATCCTGACCTCAGATCCAGTTTAGAGAACCACTGTGAACCATGTAACTCATCCAATAACTCATCAATAGCTGGAATTGGGAACTTATCTTTGACAGTTTGGTTGTTCAATGCCCTATAATCCACACAAAGCCTCCATGTTCCATCTTGCTTCTTCACTAGTAATATTGGAAAGGCATAAGAGCTATTACTAGGTTGGATAATACCATTTTGCAACATTTCTTGAACTATTTTTTCTATTTCTTCTTTCAGCACATGAGGGTATCTATACTACCGAGATTCATGGGTTGGTCGCCTCCTTTAATTTGATGTGGTGGTCTTTACTTACGGTTGGGGAACCCTTTTGGTTCCTGGAAGATTTCTGAGAATTTTTGCAAAAGTTCTTCTAGCATCCTACTCTCCTCTGAACTCAGGTCAGAGTTCAAGTTCTTGTGACTGGTAGTATCTTCATTTGACTGACACATTCCAAATAAGTAACCAAAATAGCCATGGGTAGCCCCATTCACCACTCTTTGGAATTCTCCTGAATTCATTAGCTGGATGGATGGAGACACTTTGTCAGATTCCCCTTGTACTAGTATAGTTTTTCCAGGCTTAGATAGAGTTAAGTGTAAGTTGTGGAAGTTAAAAGTGACTGCATCAAACAACTTCAACCACTGCACACCAAGCACTGTATCAATACCCCCCAAAGGTAGTATCCTAAACTCAGTGTGGAACTCCTCCCCTTGAATAATCCATTATAAGTTGGGGCAATGTTGATGGCTTTCCACCTTAAAAATAATCCGCGACCGTAACTGATACAAAATTTGTATTTAGCAAACTAGCTTTGATTCTTTTTGCTGCTTGAGGATCCAGAAAGTTGTTGGTGCTACCACTATCCACTAAAATTCTTATAAATTTCCCATTGGCAATTCCCAGCAATCTGATGGTATTGTTAGCGTTGTGCCCTGATAAGGCATGTAGAGTGATATGTGGTTCTTCTTCACCAATTGTGACTAGATTACCTTCTAGTTCTTCTTCTATACAACACTCTTATTCAATTCCTTCTGCAGGGGCTGAAGGTATTATCATAAACAAGTGGGGTCTCTTGCAAATGTGTTCCCTGTTGTAAGGTTCATCACAGGAAAAACATAATCCCTTCCTTCTCTTTTCATTGATTTGATCCCCGGTTAATCCTCTTACTGGTAAGGATCTCACAGAGTTAGTGGTGTTATGAACTACTGGTCTACTCTGTGGTGTATATCCATGTGAATGCATACCTGGACTAGCTACAGGTTTATTGACCATCTTACTTCTCTTAAGCCAGGCGTCCAATTTAGCTTCCCCTACCCTTGATAGTCTTATGAATTCCTTTAGACTTTTAGTCTTCAGCTCCTGCACCCCTAATTGTATTTCCAGCCTCAAACCTCCCACAAAACAATCCATGAAGAACTCTTCATTAAGAGTAGGATTCCTGTTTAATGCCCAACCCGGCCCTCAGTTATTCAAATTTTTTTCTATATTCATCTATTGTCCCCAACTGTTGCAACTTCTTCAGCTCCCCAATAGGATTGTCACTGGACTTAGGACTGAACCGAGCCACTATCTCCTCTTTTAAGCATTCCTAAGATAACTCATGTCCCTCCTGAACATAACTGGAGTACCATGCCTCAGCCTCCCCTTCCAAACTCATTGTTGCTAAGTAAACCTTCTGGGAATTAGGTACCAAGTGGTGGGAGAACAACTTGTTGCATTTCCTTATCCAGGATTTGGGATTTTCCCCCATGAATTTTGGGAATTCAAATTTAATAGTTCAAAAAATACTGTCAAATTTATCCACCTTAGCATGTTGATCAAATGGACCTAGTACAAAGTTCGTAGTAGGCTCCGTATGACCTGCTTGAGTCGCATCCTTCTATTGTCTCTGTATTGCCATAAGTGCTTCGAAGTTCTGCATCATCATCTCCATCTTTGCATCTAGTCCTTGTTGCATTGAAGTTAATACACCCAGCTGGGTTTGCATATGATGCATAGTACCGAGTTGCTCTTGAGCCTGATTCTCCAGATTGCTCAACCTTTGGTTGTTGGTGGCCATGAATTACAGGAAAGTGAGCTTTGATACCAATTTGTAAGGAATCAATGGGATTCCTCAGTGTTGAAATTGTGAGTTAGTGAGTATCAGTATGGAATTTAAGAGAAAGTAACATAGAATTGCAGATAGCAGAGAAAGGGAGAGAGATTTCAGAAGAAGTAGGGAGCAAGTAAGCAATTTAATTCATTCATATCCTCAAGTGAGCAATTGTCTCCATACATATAGTATGCTCAGTTCTAAATCTAGAAGGAACGAAAACACATGGACACCTACAGCTCAGCAATTGAGCGTAACAAACTAGTGAAGGAATGCTGGACCAAAATACTAAAATGACCCTAACTGAGAAAAAAAAAGACAAAGCTAACCCCAGGCTATTAAGAAGGTTAATTGAAATAACTACTATCTCTTAATAGAAAACCTTACAATTTACATATCACAAATCGTACTGATAGTACTGCGATCCTCTGTCGTTTTGCATAAACACACAGCCAAGTCCTTTATGCAACGCATCACTATAAACAACTAAATTTCCTGTATCGTCCGAAAGAAACAACACAGGTGTTGTACTCAACCTCTTCTTCAATTCTTAAAAGCTTTCCTCACACTTCTCCGTCCAAACAAATTTTACCGTTTTTCGCGTTAAATTCGTTAGCGGAGTTGCGATCTTGGAAAAGTCTTGAATGAACCTTCTGTAATATCCTGCTAATCCAAGAAAACTTCGTACTTCCGACGGCGTCCTCGGCTGATCCCAGTTAATCACTGCTTCCAATTTGGATGGATCTACCGAAATTCTATTTTTATCGATCACGTGCCCAAGAAATTGTACCCGCTCGATCCAAAATTCGTATTTCAAAAACTTGGCATACAACTTTTCCCTTCTCAACACTTCCAACGTTAATCTCAAATGCTCTTCATGTTCTTCCTTGGTTTTTGAATATACCAAAATATCATCTATAAATACCACTATGAACTTGTCCAAAAACGGTTTGAACACACCATTCATTAGTCCCATAAATGCTGCAGGAGCATTCGTTAGACCAAACGACATTACCAAAAATTCGTAGTGACCATATCATGTTCTGAACGCTGTCTTCGGTACATCCTCTGGTCTCACCTTCAATTGATGATAACCACTTCTCAAGTCTATCTTAGAAAAATATCTCGCCCCCTTTAATTGATTAAACAGGTCGTCGATCCTCGATAATGGATATCTATTCTTAATTGTGACCTTATTAAGTTCTCTATAATCAATGCAGAGCCGCATCGTTCCATCCTTCTTTTTCACAAACAACACCGGTGCTCCCCACGGCGATACGCTTGGTTGAATGTACTTCTTGTCCAATAACTCTTGTAGTTGTACCATTAATTCTTTCATCTCTACTGGTGCCATTCGGTATGGAGCTTTCGATATTGGAGCAGTTCTTGGCGCCAAATCGATCACGAAATAAACTTCTCTATCTGGCGGAAGTCCTGTCAAATCATTTGGAAAGACATCGATGAAGTCTCTCACTACCGGTATCTCCTCTACTTTCGGATTCTCTTTACGACTGTCGACTATGTAAGCTAAATATCCTACACAGCCCTGTCTTAATAACTTCCTGGCTTGCATCATCGTCAGAAAACTCGCTTGTCTAGGCAACTTGCTACCATAAAACACAACCTTTGACGGAGTCATAAGGTTAATACGCTTCTTTTGGCAATCAATTACAACCCCGTAATTGAATAACCATTCCATTCCCAAGATAACATCAAATTCCCCAAGTCGAATAGGGATAAGATCTACGTTCATGATATTACCCTTAATATCCACTCTAGAGTTCTTATGTACATACTTAACAGGGATTATTTCTCTATTCGCAATTTCTATGTTCATGGGGTATTCCAACTCATCCTTAGGCAAATCTAAGTTCTTGGCAAAGTCATCGGATATAAAGGAACAAGTAGCATCCGAATCAAATAATACATAAGCATTAATTTTATTGATCGGAATGATACCTGACACCACATCACGAGACTGAACTGCATCCTGCACCGTCATGTTGAAAGTCCTGGCGGTCGGTCGATTGGTTGCGGTTGGTCCTGTGATAGTCAATGCGTTTCCATTGCTATTTCCCTTGTTTCCTCCTGATCCTGCCCCTCCAGATCCCTTCTTAGGACAGTCTCTTGCCAAATGATCTTTTGAACCACAAGTGAAGCAGGCACCCTTCTTTGGGTTAGGACAGTTAGGTGCTATGTGGCCCTCCTGACCACAATTGTAGCACACCCATTTTCCTTTAATACAAACCCCCAGATGAGCTTTCCCGCAGGTCGGGCATGCTTTAATCCTCTTCATCTGACCTCCTTGTTGATTCCCTAATGATGAGTTGTCATTCCACCTCTTCTTCTGATTAAAATTACCACCTCCTGTGCCACTTCCACTAGCTTTGTTATTTCCTTCACTTTCAGTCTTCTTCTTCTTCTGATCTTGATTGTATTTGGTCACCGCATCACTTCCACCTTCAGCGAGGATGGCCTTTTCCAATACTCCAGCAAAAGTGTTCAGCTGAAACATTGATACTTTGTTATAAACCCGGGGCTTCAGACCTTGTTCAAACCGTCTCGCCGTTCTCTCATCCGTGTGAACTTGATACGGGGCAAACCTAGCTAACTCATTGAATTTAGCCGCATAATCAGGTATGGATATATTCCCTTGCTTCAACTCCAGAAATTGAACCTCCATTTGGTTCTGCGAGCTTGTCGGGAAATACATCTCGAAAAACATCTCTTTGAATCTTTCCCAAGTAACCACGCCTTCACCTCCACGGACCTTGTTTGCTTGCCACCGGTAACTGGCCTCAGACTTCATTATAAACGTTGTGAAAGCGGTCTTCTGGTCTTCTCTAACTCTAGCAACATCAAAAACCTTTTTCATTTTCATAACCCACATTTGAGCCTCAATTGGGTTCATGGAACCTTTAAACTCTGGCGGTCCCACCGCCTTGAAATCCTTAAATGTAGTATTTGGTGGAGCTTGAGGTTGATTATTCATTGCTCCAGCTAGCAAGTTAACCAATTCTTTGAACGTGATTAGCATTGGCGTTATTGTTGTTATTTGTAGATCCTTCTTGAAATTGGGTTATTTTGTTGTCTTCTTCTTGGTGGCATATTTCGTTAAAATATATGCTTATTAGATTTTTGTTTATTTCTCTAAATAGTTAATGCATTACTCAACAATTTAACATAATTATTTAACACATTATCTCAAACAACTTGATATATATTCATTCAAATCAAAAGTTTTACATCAAACGATTGTAGGTACTGTAGGTACTCGGGATTCCTCCTCCCCAGCTCGACTAGTTCCTCCAACGTCCGACATCCTGACAACAAAATTTTGGGTTTTAGTTACTAAGTCGTACTAATGAGAACATAATTTAACACATAAGCACATAAAGTCTTTTATTATCTTTAATGAATTACAAAAATTCATTTCCTAGAACTCGATAAGAGTTTTCCATCACTATGTTCTTCCTATAAGGCTACTACCTAAGGTTGTTCCCCCACCTAAGGTTCATAACCTACAGCTTTGATACCAACTTGTGACACTCCCAAATTCGGGTACTTAATTTCCACAAGATTTGGTGTATCACTGTACAAATATCATCTATCTATCTACCCATAAAAATGCAAATCATTTAATAGATAGAAATAAAATCTTTCCCTTATGGGGTTACAACATCTGAATAATAAATACAATCCCAGGTCAAACTAACCTTAAACATCTGTGCGGAAACATAAACAAATAAGTCTTAACAACATCAATTCTTTACAATAACATTCTTAAAAATTAAATAACAAGTCTTCATCACTTATTAGCTTTGCCTTTGCCTTTGCTAGTAGAAGGCTCATCGTACCTTTCGTTCTTAACTACAATGTTATTATTACGCAAGAGTGAGTATGATTGCCCACAAGTATAAAAATGGAATAACAATATATAATAAAATGCGAGTGAATCAAAGACTTTTGAAATAAAGCTCAACTTTTGAATCAAGAATGAATAACAAGAATCAAAAGATTTCTGAGGGTCATAAGACCTTGAACTATGTCCTAGGTTATCAAGGGTTATACTTGAAACCTTTAACAGTCATAAGACTATGGACTCTTCTAACCAGTACTTAGGGGATCACCCTTAGTACCATCATCGTGCACAATATCTTAACGCTAACACATAAGTAATCCCCTATCTGAGGTTGTTCATCTCGGTTTGACATTTGAGTCCGCATCAAAGAAAGTTTGGTTTGGATAATTCATCAAGGGTTCGAAATTTAGAACGCTCATCAACTATGGACTAGTCGAATCATTAAGGGTTCGCTAGTCTAACAAGGTTTAACAGTAATTGACTATTTAACTTGAATAAAATCTCAAAAGGTATACAATAGAATAAGTATTGTATAACAGCATCATGCTTGAAAGATTAATAGGCTATAATATAACAAAATAGACTTGATCAATAATAATGAGAACTTGCTCAATGTAGAAAGGTGAACTCATCACTTATATAACGATAACAAGTAGGGTTAGGAAACTTGCCTCGTGCGTAGATTACACTTTAATAAACACGTTCCTTGAATTTAATCCTACATATCATTTCCATTCACAACTCTAGTTAATTATAATGTAATTAATCATCACAAGTTCATTCTCTTTGTCTAACTTGATTATGACCATACTTAGTCCAATTACTACATTCATTGTCACATAATTTACACTCCACGAATAACAAGCTAATTATGTATTCAATAATTCCATCCACATGCAATTATGTTATTTACATGTTAAGCATCTATTTTAACATCTCATTATACTTCTAACATATTTCTACGTTCATTAAATTAGGTTAACATCACATTTCAAAGACTTGAACACTTTAAAAATTTTGCTTCTGAACATTCTGCAGAGTGGCGCTGCGGTGCCACTTTTATACTTGTTCTTGGCACTGCGGCGTGGTCTTTGGTATTCATGCGGCATGAAGTCACAAGGTCTGAGTCAATGGGCATTTGAGACTCAGATTTTAGTTCTGCAATTCGCGAAAATTGCAGAACATGGCCAAAAAACTCCAATTAAATTATTACTACACGAATTTAATCATACCCACATGTTAGAATTCGTATATAATCATTATTCAAAATTTATAGAGTGATTTTAACCAATTAAAACACATAATTAAAAAAATTAAAATATGTAAATTTCACTGTTCTTGAAGGTTTTGAAAACAAAACATGAAAATTACAACTATGGATTCGTTATAACACCGAATTCGTTCATTTACAGTTTGGTCTCTTCGTATCAACATGCATAACAACATACAAGTGTAAATTTTACAAAACAATTTATGTTTGACATATTAAAATCACGTATAAGGGCCATATGGCCATATCCCATACTCTATAATTTTGTAGTAACCATATACGATGTATTTTCATGAAACTGATGATATGGTTTGTATAATATATATATAATCAAATACGATATGATAAATCTTAATCCATACACAACCCATAATCATACCACTTTCCCATTCACAGAGTTTTTAATAAAACGTGAAGCCATTTTCCAAAAAACTTAAACAACGTAACTTATAATTTGGGAAGAAGGAGATTACCTTGAGTGTGAATGAGTAGAGATAAAAACCCTTTTTCAAAAGCTTCTTCAATCATAGAGTTTCTCACAAAATCCTCTGAGTTATCTCTCTGAATTTCTCAAATTCTCTCTAACTATTTTTCAGACTTAGAAAAAATGAATTAAAGAAGACGTATAAAATAAAGAACTGACGCGCATTAAGGTCAGTTAACCCAATCATGGGTAACTGCTATCAACTCCCCTTAGGGCCTTGTTTGGCTAGCAACATGAATAAATTTTCAAATTATTTTAATTAATCTCATATACTATAGTTTAATCATGTCACACCCACTTGCACAATAAATCAAATATCTTATTTAATTTAATTTAAATAAAATATAATAATTTCTCATTAATTCACATAGTCAAATAATTAAATTCTTATTTATTAATAATGTCAAATTGTTACATCTCTAATTAATTATTAAATTAATTAAAATAACATTAGGCTTATTAAATATTTCTTTTAATTCAATAAGCTCACATAATTACATACTTGAATAATAAAATTCTCCACATTAATTTAATAATTATAACACATATAATTAAATTAATCTATCACAATTGCATCAATTAATTATTTAATCTAATAATTAAATCATCGGAAATATTTATTTAATTCAATAAATATTAAAATTAAATTACAAAAATCTCGTTCGTCACAACTAATGCATTAACAATCTCTGTTAATGACTTATGTATTACTATTTCTATATGAATGGGTAGTTAGATGTTATTATATTGTGGATTGTGAACACCAAACTCAGGGGTCAGGTAACCCGGAGTTGGGGATGTCACATGTTGGTATCAAAGCTGTAGTGACCAAGGTGTCACAAGTTGGTAGCAGAGCTGTAGGTTATAAACCTTAAGTGGGGTGGGGAAAACCCTAGGATTATAACCATAAGCGAAATCTAGAATACTCATTTAGAGTACTAAGTGAGGGATTACCGAAGCGCAACAATAGAAAGATGTGTGGATATCGTGTGTGAAAAGTTCATACTGGTGAAGTACTAATCAAGTTGTTTAAACTGATTGTTGGATGTCTGGAGAAGATAAAATGAGTGCGGAGATGCTAGCGACTGTTGCACCAGTGCCAGTAGCCTAGGTGCCAGCGTAAAGCGAGTTAGTTGAAGAGGTGGGAAAAGTTGAACCTCTGGTAAATCTGGGGAGCGATCATAACGACTATCCCGAGATGTATCTGAGTGGTGATGAGGAGGCAGAGTCCAAAGAAGCTAAGTTGGAGAAAGAGAATAAGACCAAAGTTGGAGAGAAAGATCAAGAATCTGCAGAAGTCCAAGAACTCCGTAGTAAAGTATTTCTCTTGGAGGAGTAGTGGAAGACAGAGCAAGCGTTACGCGAGATGATTGAAGAACGGAACGAGCTAAAGGCACATGTGGAAAGGATGAAGACTGAAAGTGGAGGATCATCTAAAGGAACAATCAAGCAGCAAAAAGGCAAGAAAAAGCGAAAGAGGGACAACGACAGCGATGATTCTGAAAATTCAAACCCGATGAAGAAGCAAGTTTGCAGCAAGTGTGGAAAGACTCACGTGGGAGAATGCATGATGTGGAAGAACGTGTGCTTCAATTTTAAGCAAGAAGGATAATTTTAAGCGATAGTATCTTTTGATAGAGTGTGATATTAACGGTTGTAATATCAAGAATGATGTGTGAACATATGAAAATATATATTTTTTATGAATAAAATCTTTATTTTCTATATGAATATAAGATTAAGATTAATTTTTGAGTTCTTAAAACTCATACTTATGGTAAGTTCATGACTCATAATTATATGAAATGTTTAGAACCCCCTCGTGAATGGGGACGCCAAAGGTCCTGACTAGGATAAGTTCATACACTCATATAATTGTGGCAAGTTCTTGAACCCCTAAGTGTGGTAAGTTTGATGAACGGGGAATAGTTATGTGTGAATGGAGAATTACCACTTTTGTTTAAAGTTGTGTTGTTAATCCTGATATTATTTAAAAAGGGATAGTGTTATGTGTTAGGAGCTAAATGTACTGTGTGCTATTTGAATAAATATGCAATTATATGAGAATTTTTTTTTATTCTTATTGTGTTATTAATAAGAATTTGTATGGAGAAGGAGAATTAATGTAAGATTTTTATCAGATAATGCCGCCAAGGAAGGGAGGTCTAAAGAGAAATATGGAAGATCAATTTTTGAATCTGAAGCAGAAGAATATGTCAGTGGCAGAATATTTTGTCAAGTTCGACGAGTTAGCAAAATTTGCTCCACATCGAGTGGACACTACGGAGCTTAAAACACGATGTTTTAGGAACAGATTAAAATCGTTGGTACTCGAGAAGCTGGATGTGCTGCAAATTAGTTCATTTTCAACGTTATTAGAAAAAGCCATTATCGCTGAAGGAGAGATTAAAGTTGTATTAAAGAATAGTCAAGAACAAAGAAAGGAGGCTGAAGGAAATAATATGATAGGCGGTAGTGGAGGTTGTAATCTTAATAAACGTATGAGGGATGGTGATATTAATTCAGGAAATAATCCAGTAGAGATTAGGAAGAAAGGCGCGTCGTGTGTAGTTTGCGGGAAGCATCATCAAGGAGTTTGTTTGAAGAAAAAAGGAGTCTGTGGTCAAGAGGGACACGTGTCACCCAATTGTCCCAATCTGAAGAAGGTAAAAGTTTGTTTCGCGTGTGGGTCGACCGATCATCTAGTCCGAAATTGTCCAAAGAGAAATGTAGAGATGAGAAGTGCCAACAAGGGACCCGGTAGCGGAACCTTGGTGATTCGAGGACCTACACAACCAGGAAGACCAACAACATTCACTTTTAGCATGACAGTTCCAAATGCAACAGCTGCCCATAAAAGGGCGACAGGTAACGAGTTCGGTTAGAAATTAAATTACGCGAGAAATACGAGTTAGATATTGATGTGAAATGTTTTCTTTTATAGATTAGAATATGACACACAAATGAAAATCGTGTTAATAAAATGAATTGATGATACAACTTTAAAAGATTTTAGAGAGTAAGGAAGCGGTGATTCCAAGGACGAAATCCTTTTAAGGAGGGGTGAATGTGATAACTCGGGATTTCAAATAATCCGAATTTTATGAATATTTTTTTTAATTAATATTATTATTAATTATCATTATTGTGTTGTGTATCTGTGATACGAGATGTGAGACTTAGTCAATTTGGGTATTGACTAATAAATTAAGAGTAGAGTTGTGCTTAACGAAAAATAGAAACCCTAACCCTAGTTATGGAAAGGGATTTGATAAAAAATATAATTAAAATAATTATATTAAAGAGTATGTGTTTGTACTGTATAGAGATATTGATCAATGATTGATCGGATAAGGTTTAAAATTAATAAACCCTAATAAGAGATTAAAAACCCTAATCTCAGGATTAGAAACCCTAATCGAAAGCCGGGAAACCCTAATTTTATATTCGGGAATCCTAAAACCCTAATCCTAATTAGTAAGCTTAATGTGTTTATTAAACTTAAATATGATTAGAAAACCCTAATTATATTTTAGTTATCTTAATTTCTATTTTACAAACCCTAATTGTAATTTAGAAATTTTATTTTTCTAATTAAAACCCTAATTAGGAAACCTTAATCCTAATTAGTAAGCCTAATGTGATTAGTAAATGTTAATATAATTAGGAAACCATTACACTTTAGAAATATTAATTTCTATTTAAAACCCTAATTTTATTTTAGAAATCTATTTTTTTTTCTTTTTAGAAACCCTAATTAGAAAATTCTAGAATTGATGTTGTAAAACCTAAGGGTTAGAACCTTAAGGTTAAACCCTAAGGGTGTGACAAATTCCATGTATGCCATTAAAAATATTTTGCTAATGACAAAAATGCCCTTTTAGTATATTTTAAATGGTAACCTGTAAAATGGCCAACACCTTTAGTGGTTTACCAACTAAGTTGACTTTGGAGACATAAATCTCAAGCATTACCGGTAGAAAATCTAAACCATAGCAACATATCATTATATATATATATATATATATATATATATATATATATATATATATATATATATATATATTTGGGAGAGAGAAAGTCCATAAAATTAGCCATTTTGCTCTTTAGCTCTCACCAACTCCTTCCATCCAAAGCTCCAAAATTGCTAAGTATATCAGTCCTAAATACAGCCCCTAGATCAACCAATAACAGATTGGAGAGCCAAGATCTAAGATTATTCAAGAAAAGGTATAAACCCTAAACTCAACCAAGATCTTGTATGCTAAGAGAACTTTTGTGTTTATGTGTTTAGATTCATGCTAGAAGATGTTTTTAATTGATCTATGTTGATCCATGATGGATCCATAGCATCAAATGACTTTAAAATGGTGTTTTATAAAATCTGTCCAAGAACACAAATGTCGCCTGATAAGAAAATCTCAGTTGCCGTAGATCTTTTTCTGTTTTTGATTGTTCGTGTTTTATGTTTTGGATCCATAGTCTGACATGAGGTCTTGGATCTGGAAGTGGAATCACGACCATTCCATGTCCAGATTGTAAGATATTCATGGTCAAACCACGTTGACCGGACGAATTCTGGGTAACCTAGAAACTTGTTTTCAGTGTCTGACAATGTGTTGCAACGCTTATATCTACATGTGTTATGTGGTAATGATGTTATGACAACCAGTGTGTAGCCTGATATATGTACTTGAGATATATACCTTTAGATCTCTTAAACAACAAACATGCTGGATATAGTGAGTGGTCAAACTAGCCCACTCGGTCACGAGCAGAGTTTCTGGAAAAAACAAGAAACCGGTTGAACAAGGATTCTGACAAGGGTTGGCCAGATTAAATACGGTGATTGTGTTACGTTTGAACTAAGGTCATGTTACTTAGTTGTTCTTTGTCATAAGGACTACCTGTTTAGACCAAGAACAGACCTATATATTTGATAACCGGAGCATACGATTAATTAAACTGGAAAGTGGTACCTATGAACTGCCTGGGTTTCTGGGTTACCCAGAAAACCCAGGTACTGTCTGACAGGTTGTTTGGATGGCTAGATCTTGCTAGATGGTTATGTTATGGCTCTGGTGATGATTGACAATTGTAGTACTACATGTATACTACAAGATCAATGCACAAAATAGCCCAGAAACACACTAGATTAAAAACTATGTACGGTCAAACGTTAACCCTAATCAAGCCGGCTGTAAGTGTTCTTGAGGCTCAAGAACACCAATAGCGACGCTTAGTGTCGCTATAGGCAATTAGCGACGGTTTTGAATTTTTTTAATTTTTGAATTTTCAAAAATTATTTAAAAATAGAAAATAAATTCTAAAAATTATAAAAAAAGTTTAAAAAATTATTTTAAATTTCAAAAAATAACTTTTTATTATTTGGGATATTTTTCATTAATATTTATAATTATTTGAATATTAATGATATTTAATTTATTTAATTAATGTATTAAATAAATTAGAGAAAATGATTTTAATATATTAAAATCCTTTTAAATAAGAATAAAGTGTTTAAAAATATTTTGAGTTATAAAATGTAACTTTTAATATTTTTGGAGAATTTGCATTAATAATTTAATATTAATGATAGAATATTTATTTAATTATTATATTAAATAAATGATTTTAAAATGGTTTTATTGAATTAAAATCATTTTATATAAGAATAAGGTGTTAGAAAATAATTTGAATTATAAAATATTATTTTCAATATTTTTTGAGAATTCTCATTAATAAATCAATATTAATGATATTAGATCTATTTAATTATTATATTAAATAAATGAATTAAAATGGTTTTATTGATTTAAAAATCATTTAAAAAAGAGAAAAACGATTTAAAAATAATTAAGTATGTCATTAATATTTTTATATTATTAAATATTAATAATGATAAGATTAATTGATAATTAAATCATTTAAAAATGATTCAGATGTTTGAAAAATTATTATAAATTATAATAATTGTTTATAAATTTTAAAAGCTTTGAAAAATATTATAAATGATATCTGACTTATCTAAAATAATATTGAAGCTTAGAGACCAAGATTAATTGACAATAAATCATTAATTGTCTGGGATAGGGTGACCGTAAGAACAGAGATGAGGATAGAAGTCTAACTGAATAGAACTAGTTAGACTTGTTAAGTGTTTATATAGGTTATAAACACTAACGTGGCTATGTGGTAATGTGCCTAGGTGAAGTTTGACTATAGAATACAGTATTACGTGTTATGAATTATTGTGCTAATTGTGTGACCGATATTATTGGCTTTAGGTCTTACGAACGCAGATAAGTATTTTGTGTAGCAGTAATCAACGCGGAAAGCAAGTTTCCTAACTCAACCTTGAGTTATAATTATTCAATTATTATAGTGGTTAATTATTGTTGATTAGACCACGTCCAAGAATTTATTGTTGATTATTCGCAGTTAGTGCATGTTTAATAATTCAAATTGAATTACTAATTCGAAAAATATATATTTGTAGAATTACTGTTGTTGGATATTCATATCTGTAGAGGCTAGTATTGAGAGTACAGATAATTCATGTTAATTGTCAAATTATATTGAGAAATGTCTTAGCTAATTATTCTGGCTAGACGAACATTTGTTAGAACTTGATAGGTTCGAGAAGAGAAGAGAAGAGAATTTAATTATTATTGATAGATCAATGCCAGTTGTATCGGCTAGATCAAAAAAGAAAACTTGATAGGTTTGAGAAGAGAAGATAAGTGATTAGATATTGAAATCATTGCATTTCGTTGTTAAATCAAATTCTGATTCAAAGACAAATGTAAGACCCCAACTTATTATTAATGAAATTTAATTTTCTCTATTTATTATTTTGAAATAGTAAGGGTTGATTTGATTAATGTGGATAGTTATGGGCAAAATACGCAAATATTTCAAAATAAGCAAGTGGTTATAAAATATTCATTATTGTCGGGGAATATTCGTTTGGTCGAGGAATATTAAATGCTTTGTCGGGGAATATTAAATGCGGCCAGCATGACCCATGTGTGGGCCCATAACATGAAAGCGATTGGAGGAAGAAAACGACAAGAATAAGTTGTTTAAAAATAATTGGCGTAGTTATTACCAATTAATCTTTGTTAAAATACTAAATTGGTTAAAAACACGTAGCACGGTATTGCACCAATTATTGATTCTTACGTGAAGAAGGCACTACTCAATAATTATTACTGATAATTCTTATCAAATTATTTTATTTTATTGATTCAATAATTGCCGTGTTGATATTTTATATTCTCGTTGTTTGATAATTGTCACTACGGTATTTTTCATTATCGGAAGCAATAATTCATATTATCTTAATAATATTATTGGATAACATTATTGGCAATGTCTAGAAAGTTACATCTAAGGAGAGGTTTGGTCACCTAATTCAGGCGCCAATTAAAAGAGAAATTCTTATTGGAAAGCCCCCTTTCACAGGGGCGCTTAGTTGTCAATATTGTGATTCTGTAATATAATTCGTGAATAATTAATTATTGATTTATATGATGAGAAAAATATTGATTTTATGTGGATATAGATGGAGAAAATTTTTTAATGTGACAATTGTTGAAAATTAAAATTTGAACTTTTTCTGATAAAATAATTCATTTAAATATATTATTATATTTTTAATAATATAATAATGGTGATGTTTTTACAATGAATGTGTGATATATGAGTATACGAGGAGAAAGAGTATTTTTGTTGCAATAAATGTTTAAAACATGTTAAACATGTCGGTGGACCCCATTTCTTGACTGAAATTTGATTATAGCCTGTAAAATCTCCGTTTATGGATTTCGGTCAATTTCTGTTTGGAATTTTGAAAATCTTTCTTCTGCAAAGTTGTAGAGAATTGAATTTCCTATAAAAACACGCGAGATTCGAATTTTCTGACAAAAGGGCTATTTATTGTGAATTATTGAAGTTCTGAAGCTCCGAAATAATTAATTTTTGAAGTTTTAAATATTTTTAATAAGAAAAACGTTTTTTTTGAGTTAGGCAAGGTGAGTCACTCTTGGTGGCTGATGGTTTGAATCAGATTTTGGGTGCGTAGGAATTTAATAAATATATATTAATATTTTATTAAATTTTCTGCTTTGGTGTTCTAAGCATTTTCCTATAAATAGGGTGCTTAGGTTAGAATTGAAAATCACACCAGAAATTGAAGTTTTCTCTCTATATTATCGAGCGTATTCTTGTGAGTATTTTGAGTATACTTTGAGTATTGCTATCTGATTGCAAGTTCAAGTTATAGCTTATATCCGATTATTCGGTTAAATCTTGTCTTTCCGAGGTAAGGGATATTATTTTTTAAAAAAATGATATTATTTCTTCTAATATCATTATGTCGAAGTATTGATCTGAACTTTTAATCAAATTTGGAACTTTTTGGTGTCTGAGTTACTATTCACGATATATCGACACTATTCACGAATCACGACACTATTCATTGAAAAATGAAAATTTTTCCTTTTAAATCTAAAATATCTATTGTGGATACTAGCTTTGATTGTATCCATGTTTTGATCATTCTTGAATTTTACACCACTATGATTATTTTTGAGATATTTTTGGACATGGATAAAACAAAGTACGAATCCTTAATCCTTAATCATTGTCATTTTGTTTCACTGGATTCGTTTCTTTAAAAATATTTTTCATCATCCTCAGTCTTAAATGATGATATTATTGAATATCTTTGGCTTTGTAGTAAAGATGAATGATTTCGATGAATATCTTTGGTAGTAGTGCAAAGATGAGCAGTGTTTAGATGAACATGACCAATCGATGAATATCTTTGGCACGTAGTGCAAAGATGAATATTTGATTCCGATATATATTGATTGATGTTACTGGGGATAAAAGATAGAGCGATGAACTTTAAATTCATGTATAGAAGATAGTAGTTTGCATTCTCTACTTAACTCTTCTAATGAATTATTATTTCATTGCGAATATTGATTTAAAACTTGTTGTCTATTGTATTCTATTAGATTTTTTTCCTGTTGAAGACTAACGATAATTTGTTGTATATTATCTTAGTCATAATATTTTTTCTTGGGCTAGTTGAGCTCACCCTTTTCTTTTTGTTCCATTTTTTCTTCTCGGGAGGCGAGAATATAAGCGAGTATTTAGCCTGGGGTATGGAATGAAGGTTCTAGAGAGAGTTGTTTAGTAGTCCTCACCATTTTGTAAAATAATGTATCAATAAATGTGATGAGGATTTATTTGAGTATAGATATTGTACAGAAGATAATATTTGTATTCAAACTCACGCTTTCTTGTTGTAATAATAAAGTTGTAGTTGTTTCTGTACCATGTATTGACAACTCAGAATGGGTGATGTATACCTATTTTGGGGGCGTCACAGTTGGTATCAGAGCTTAGGGATATGATCTCTGGCGGAGATCGGGGAATAGAACTAGGAGGGGAGAGACGAGTAAATCCTTCGCTAGTGTGTCCTACCTAAGCTTATTTGTTAGTTGGTCAGTATATAGGGATATTATGTGATATATTAATTTCCTTAATTAACCCTTGTTTTATGACAGTATTTGAAAATGTCGACTGAGAATATTAACAATGGAAATGAGACCGTGGAGACGCCTGTACTCACCAACGAGGAGAACGCGCAACAGGCTGGCAATGTTCCTCCTGTGAACAACACCACTGAGCAGATGATGAACGAGGGGATGTTTAGAAGCTTTTTGCAGTTCATGAAAAATCAGACGAGGGAGACTCGTGTTCAAAATACAAGAGGAAATGATAGCAATTCACGGGTTGTCACAGCGAAGCAGTTCAAAGAATTGTGACCACCAGAATTTAAGGAAAAGCCAGATCCGATCATGGCGGAAACATGGGTCAAGCAAATTACCAAGATATTCGATGTCTTGGGATGCACGGAGGAACAGAAGGTTCCATTCGCCACCTTTATGTTTTCAGGAAAGGCGGACTCTTGGTGGGAGATCTGTGAAGCCGTACTCCATCCGGCCAAGCTTTCAAAGATGTCTTGGGAGACATTTTAGAAACTATTTAATGACAAATACTTTCCTAAAAGTGTTCGTCATATGAAGGAAGTGGAGTTCATTAGATTAGAGCAAAACAACATGACGGTGTCTCAGTACGAGGCAAAGTTTGCAGAGTTATCCAGGTTTACACCTCATTTGGTGGAGAATGAGGAACGTATGACGCGTATGTTTCTTAGAGGTTTGAAACCCGACATACGTTAGTATCTCATTTCTCATAAATTTTCTCTCTGTTCAGATGTTGTAAACAGGGCTCAATTATTAGAGCGAGATAACGAGTACGGTCAATTGAGGGACCACAACCAGGATCATCATCCAGGAGATAGCGATCAACAAAACAATGATAACCGGCGGAGAAAGAAAAAGGCGGACAAAATGGTAACCACACTGGTGGTAATCATGGCCATGAAAATTGAAGAAGCGAGTGCGGAGGAGATTTTAAAAGAGGAGATTTAACAACGACCATGTGAAGGCACGACAAACACCAAAGAAGAATCGGTTCCAAGGAGGAACGACCACCGGTCAGTATGCTACAAATGCGGAAAAGAGGGACATATCGATCAAAGCGCCCACAACAATTCAAGGTATGCTATAATTGTGGAAAGGAAGGACGGATCGCTTCGAGGATTGTCTGATGGTAGCGAAACCTAGTTCAATGAGGGGCGGTGACTCAAAAGATTGTCGAGAAAAGTCAAAGTCGATGGTTCCTAGAAGAGCGTTTGTTGTGGTGGTCAAAATACGAGGAACCCAAACGAGGTGATCACGGGTAAGCTAATCATAAATTCTTGTGAAGTTTATACTTTACTAGATCTGGGTACTACCCATTCATTTATCTCTCCTACTTGTGCTCAAGCGTTTAAATTTGACTTGGGAAAAATTAGACTTTGACCTATCTGTGGAAATTCCGTTAGGAGAAACTTTCATCACATTCTTTGTTTATAAATCTTGTTTGATTCAAGTTGGCACCATCACCTTACCGTTGACCTTATCTCTTTAAAGATACTTGCTTTTGATGTGATTTTAGGGATTGATTGGTTAACTACTCATCATGCCAAAATTGATTGTTTTCGTAAGGTTGTTAGTTTTCATATTCCTAACCAACCTTGTGGTTGAATTCAAGCAACTAAACCATTAAATCAATCACTGTCATATCTAATCATAAAGTTATTCGTTTATTGAAAAACGGATGTCAAGCTTTCTTAGCCCATGTTATGGATTTGAATAAAGACACGTCAAATTTTAATAATATTCCTGTTGTTATTGACTTTCCAGACGTATTTCCTAAAGAACTTCCCGATCTACCCCCAGAACGTGAAGTTGAATTCTTTATTGATCTTGAACCTGGTACAAAGCCCATTTCTAAAACCCCATATCGAATGGCTCCTATTGAACTTCAGGAGTTAAAGGTCCAACTACAGGAATTGTTGGACATCGGTTTCATTCGTCTAGTACATCTCCTTGGGGTGCTCCTGTTTTATTCGTAAAGAAGAAAGACGGCGACTTTGTATTGACTATCGGGAATTGAACCATGTCACCATCAAGAATAGGTATCATCTACCTCGTATTGATGACTTGTTTGACCAGTTGCAAGGGGCACAATTTTTTTCAAAGATCGATCTTCGTTCTGGATATCATCAGCTGAAGATTAGAACTGAAGATATTCCAAAGACTGCCTTTAGAACTCGGTACGGTCATTATGAATTCTTAGTCATATCTTTCGGATTGACTAATGCTCCTGCGGCTTTCATGGATATGATGAATCGAGTATTCAAGGAATATTTGGATCAATTCGTTGTTGTCTTTATTGATGACATCCTCATATATTCCAAAAGCCGTGAAGATCATGAGCACCATTTGAAGCTGGTACTCCAAAGGCTTCGTGAAAACAAGCTTTATGCCAAGTTGAAGAAATGCGAGTTCTGGCTTGAGGAAGTAGCATTCCTTGGGCACGTGGTGTCGAAACATGGAGTATCTGTTGATCCGGCGAAGATTGAAGCAATACAAAGTTGGGAGCAACCGAAGTCGGTGACTGAAGTACGTAGTTTTTTGGGCTTAGCTGGTTATTATCGGAGATTCGTGGAAGGGTTTTCTCGAATCGCTACTCCATTAACCCAGCTAACTCGGAAGGATACAAAATTTGTTTGGAGCGAAGAATGCGAGAAGAGTTTCCAAGAGCTTAAGAGGAGACTTATTTCGGCACCTGTTCTAACAATACCATCTGGTTCGGATGGATTTGTTATCTACAGCGATGCTTCAGGCAAAGGGTTAGGATGTGTTCTCATGCAACGTGGGAAAGTCATAGCCTATGCCTCGCGATAACTTAAAGAGTATGAGAGGAATTATCCTACTCATGATCTAGAGTTGGCAGCAGTCGTTTTCGCGCTAAAGATATGGAGGCACTATCTATATGGGGAGAAAGTGGAGATATATTCAGACCATAAAAGCCTTAAATATTTCTTCACTCAAAAAGAACTCAACATGCGGCAGCGACGTTGGCTCGAGCTATTGAAAGACTACGACCACACTATTCAATACCATCACGAAAAGCGACGTGGTAGTGACGGCGTTGAGTAGAAGATCATATGCGGGAATGAGTGCGATGATGTCAAGTATACGATAGAGCCAACTTTAATATAAAAGTTAAGGTTGCTCAAGCCACCGACCCGGAGCTGATGCATATGAAGAAGAAAGTACAAGAAGGAGTTATTCCAGAAGCGAGAATTGATGAAGAAGGAATACTTCGAGTCCACTCCAGACTTTGTGTTCCTAACGACTCTGATTTGAAGTACAAGATTATGATGGAGGCACACAATACACCATTTGCAATCCATCTTGGAAGTACTAAAATGTATCATGATCTTCGACATACATTTTGGTGGAACAATATGAAGAGAGAGATTGCAAAGTTTATCTCGATGTGTTTAACTTGTCAACGTGTAAAGGCGGAGCATCTACCTAAGGGTCCGTTGCAACCACTTGAGATTCTGAAATGAAAGTGGGAACACATTACCATGGATTTCGCTACGGGTCTTCCTACGGTTTCTCAAGGCATCAATGCTATTTGGGTTATTGTTGATAGATTAACCAAGTTCCGCTCATTTCTTGCCGACACGGAGACTTATTCCCTTGAACGTCTTGCTAGTATATATTTAAATGAGATTGTGAGGTTGCATGGCATGCCAGTATCCATAGCTTCAGATCGTGACCCAAGATTCACTTCAAGATTTTGGGTTAGCTTGCAAAAAGCTATGGGCATGGATTTACGATTCAGTTCGGCATACCATCCTCAAACGGACGGACAATCAGAAAGGACTATTCAAACTCTTGAAGATCTATTAAGACTCTGTGTCCTAGACTTCAAGGGCAGTTGGGATAAGTATTTACCATTGGTGGAATTCTCCTACAACAACAGATTATCGAGCAAGTATAGGTGTGGCTCCATTGAAGTATTATATGGGCCGAAAATGTCGCTCTCCCGGTATGTTGGGGACGAGGTGGGTGAAGCAACATTGTTGGGACCCGAGTTGAGTGCGTATGACTACGGAAAAGATCCAAATGATTCGACAACGTATACAAATGGCACAGGATCGACAAAAGAGTTATGCAGATCTTCATCGAAAAGACGTGGAATTTAGTATTGGGGATCACGTATTGTTGCGTGTAGCTCCATGGAAGGGAGTTACAAGATTTGGGAAACGAGGAAAGCTCAATCCACGATATATTGGTCCATTTCAGATTTTTGACGGAGTAGGAAATGTAGCCTATAGACTCGCGTTACCTCCGAGTATATCTCGTGTTCATAATGTGTTTCACATATCTGTACTTCGTAAATATGTGAAAGACCCGAATCACGTTATAGAGTTAGAAACCAGGACGAGATAGTAGAAGACTTAACGTATGAGGAGGTACTGTCAAGATCTTGGATAGGAAGGAGCATGTCCTACATGACGAAGATTATACCACAAGTTAAAGTTTTGTGGAGGAACCATGCTTTATAGAGGAAATGACTGGAAATTGGAAGCGGAAATTAAAGCGAGGTATCCTCACCTTTTGAAACACAGTGTACGTACATCAATTTGAGAGGACGAAATTTCATAAGGAGGGAGGTTGTAAGACCCCAACTTATTATTAATGAAATTTAATTTTTCTATTTATTATTTTGAAATAGTAAGGGTTGATTTGATTAATGTGGATAGTTATGGGTAAAATACGCAAATATTTCAAAATAAGCAAGTGGTTATAAAATATTCATTATTGTCGGGGAATATTCGTTTGGTGAGGAATATTAAGTAATATCGGGGAATATTAAATGCAGCAGTAGCGACCATGTGTGGGCCCCATGCTTTGAAAGCGATTGGAGGAAGAAAAGCGACAAGAATAAGTTGTTTAAAAATAACGGTAGCGTAGTTATTCACCAATTATCTTGTTAAAATACTAAATTGGTTAAAACACACGGTAGTACATGGTATTACACCAATTATTGATTCTTACGTGAAGGCACTACTCAATAATTTATTACGGTAATTCTTGCTATTCGATTATTTTATTTTATTGATTCAATAATTGTTGTGTTGATATTTTATATACTTTGTTGTTTTGATAATTGTCACTACACGGTATTTTTTATTATCGAAGCAATAATTCATATTATCCGAATAATATTATTGGATAACATTATTGGCAATGTCTAGAAAGTTACATGTCAAGGAAAGGTTTGGTCACCTAATTGCGCGATGAGGAGAAATTCTTATTGGAAAGCCCCTCTTTCACAGGAAGCTGCCAGTTGTCAATATTGTGATTCTGTAATATAATTCGTGAATAATTAATTATTGATTTATATGATGAGGAAAATATTGATTTTATGTGGATATAGATGGAGAAAATTTTTTTAATTTGACAATTGTTGAAAATTAAAATTTTATCTTTTTCTGATAAAATAATTCATTTAAATATATTATTATATTTTTAATAATATAATAATGGTGATATTTTTACAATGAATGTGTGATATGAGTATACGAGGAGAAAGAGTATTTTTGTTGCAATAAATGTTTAAAACATGTTAAACATGTCGGTGGACCCCATTTCTTGACTGAAATTTGATTATAGCCTGTAAAATCTCCGTTTATGGATTTCGGTCAATTTCTGTTTGGAATTTTGAAAATCTTTCTTCTGCAAAGTTGTAGAGAATTGAATTTCCTATAAAAACACGCGAGATCCGAATTTTCTGAGAAAAGGGCTATTTATTGTGAATTATTGAAGTTCTGAAGCTCCGAAATAATTAATTTTTGAAGTTTTAAATATTTTTAATAAGAAAAACGTTTTTTTGAGTTAGGCAAGGTGAGTCACTCTTGGTGGTGATGGGTTGAATCCAGATTTTGGGTGCGTAGGAATTTAATAAATATATATTAATATTTTATTAAATTTTCTGCTTTGGTGTTCTAAGCATTTTCCTATAAATAGGGTGCTTAGGTTAGAATTGAAAATCACCCCAAAAATTGAAGTTTTCTCTCTCTATATTATCGAGCGTATTCTTGTGAGTATTTTGAGTATACTTTGAGTATTGCTATACGGTGCAAGTTCAAGTTATAGCTTATATCCAGTATTCTAGTTAGAAGTACTGTCTTTCCGAGGTAAGGGATATTATTTTTTAAAAAAATGATATTATTTCTTCTAATATCATTATATCGAAGTATTGATCTGAACTTTTAATCAAATTTGGAACCTTTTGGTGTCGGAGTTACTATTCACGTATACGACACTATTCACGAATACGACACTATTCATCGAAAAATGAAAATTTTTCCTTTTCGTCTAAAATATCTATTGTGGATACTAGCTTTGATTGTATCCATGTTTTGATCATTCTTGAATTTTACACCACTATGATTATTTTTGAGATATTTTTGGACATGGATAAAACAAAATCTGAATCCTTAATCCTTAATCATTGTCATTTTGTTTCCTTTGGATTCGTTTCTTTAAAAATATTTTCATCATCCCTCGGTCTTAAATGATGATATTATTGAATATCTTTGGCTGTAGTGCAAAGATGAATGATTTTTGATGAATATCTTTGGTAGTAGTGCAAAGATGAGCAGTGTTTAGATGAACATGACGGTGATGAATATCTTTGGCTGTGGTGCAAAGATGAATATTTGATTCGGATATATATTGATTGATGTTACGAGGATAAAAGATGAGCGATGAACTTTAAATTCATGTATAGAAGATAGTAGTTTGCATTCTCTACTTAACTCTTCTAATGAATTATTATTTCATTGCGAATATTGATTTAAAACTTGTTGTCTATTGTATTCTATTAGATTTTTCCTGTTGAAGACTAACGATAATTTGTTGTATATTATCTTAGTCATAATATTTTTTCTTGGGCTAGTTGAGCTCACCCTTTTCCTTTTTGTTCCATTTTTTCTTCTCGGGAGGCGAGAATATAGCGATGCAGTCTAGGGGTATGGAATGAAGGTTCTAGAGAGAGTTGTTTAGTAGTCCTCACCATTTTTGTAAAATAATGTATCAATAAATGTGATGAGGATTTATTTGAGTATAGATATTGTCTAGAAGATAATATTTGTATTCAAACTCACGCAGTTTTACTGTTGTAATAATAAAGTTGTAGTTGTTTCTGTACCATGTATTGACAACTCAGAATGGGTGATGTATACCTATTTTGGGGGCGTCACAGTTGGTATCAGAGCTTAGGGATATGATCTCTGGCGGAGATCGGGGAATAGAACTAGGAGGGAGAGGCAGAGTAAATCCTTCGCTAGTGTGTCCTACCTAAGCTTATTTGTTAGTTGGTCGATTATATAGGGATATTATGTGATATATTAATTTCCTTAATTAACCCTTGTTTTATGGTGATATTTGAGAATGTCGTGAGAATATTAACAATGGAAATGAGACCGTGGAGGCGCTTTGTACTCACCAGCGAGGAGAAGCGTAACAGCAGTGGCAATGTTCCTCCTGTGAACAACACCTGCTGGCGAGATGATGAGCGAGGGGATGTTTAGAAGCTTTTGCGGTTCATGAAAAATCGGGCGAGAGGAGACTCGTGTTCAAAATCTGAGGAGGAAATGATAGCAATTCACGGGTTATCACACCAAGCAGTTCAAAGAATTGGGACCACCAGAATTTAAGGAAAAGCCAGATCCGATCATGGCGGAAACATGGGTCAAGCAAATTACCAAGATATTCGATGTCTTGGGATGCACGGAGGAACAGAAGGTTCCATTCGCCACCTTTATGTTTCGTGGCGAGGAAGACTACTGGTGGGAGTCTGTGAAGCGTACCCATCCAGCCGCACTCAGCATGTCTTGGGAGACATTTTAGAAACTATTTAATGACAAATACTTTCCTAAAAGTATTCGTCATATGAAGGAAGTGGAGTTCATTAGATTAGAGCAAAACAACATGACGGTGTCTCAGTACGAGGCAAAGTTTTGCGAGTTATCGAGGTTTACACCTCATTTGGTGGAGAATGAGGAACGATATGTGGATGTTTCTTAGAGGTTTGAAACCCGCATACGTCGAAAGATCTCATTTCTCATAAATTTTCTCTCAGTATTCGGATGTTATAAACATGGCTCAATTATTAGAGCGAGATACTTGAGTACGGTCAACTCGAGGACCACAACGAGGATCATCTAGGAGATAGCGATTAACAAAACAATGATAACCGTGCGGAGAAAGAAAAAGAGGCGGACAAAATGGTAACCACTCTGGTGGTAATCATGGCCATGAAAATAGAAGAAGCGAGTGCGGAGGAGATTTTAAAAAGGAGATTTAACAACGACCATGTGAAGACGCAGCGAGACCAATGACAATCTGGTTCCAAGGGAGGAGCGACCACCGGTCGTATGTCTACAAATGCGGAAAAGAGGGACATATCGGTCAAAGCGCCCTAGCAGTTCAAGGTATGCTATAATTGTGGAAAGGAAGGACATATCGCTCGGGATTAGACAGTAGCGAAACCTAGTTCAGTGAGGGGACGGTGACTCAAAAGATTGTCCCGAGAAAAGTCAAAGTCAATGGTTCTGGAAGAAGCGTTTGTTGTATTTGGTCAAAATGCGAGGAACCCAAACGAGGTGATCACGGGTAAGCTAATCATAAATTCTTGTGAAGTTTATACTTTACTAGATCTGGTGCTACCCATTCATTTATCTCTTCTACTTGTGCTCAGCGTTTAAATTTGACTCAAGAAAAAATTAGACTTTGACCTATCTCGTGGAAATTCGTTAGGAGAAACTTTCATCACATTCTTTGTTTATAAATCTTGTTTAATTCAAGTTGGCACCATCACCTTACATTGACCTTATCTCTTTAAAGATACTTGCTTTTGATGTGATTTTAGGGATTGATTGGTTAACTACTCATCATGCCAAAATTGATTATTTTCGTAAGGTTGTTAGTTTTCATATTCTAACCAACTTTGTTGTTCAATTCAAGCAACTAAACTATTAAAATCAATCAACATCATATCTAATCATAAAGCTATTCGTTTATTGAAAAGCGGATGTCAAGATTTCTTAGCCCATGTTATGGATTTGAATAAAGACACGTCAAATTTGAATAATATTCCTGTTGTTATTGACGGTCTACCCCCAGAATGTGAAGTTGAATTCTTTATTGATCTTGAACCTGGTACAAAGCCCATTTCTAAAACCCCATATCGAATGGCTCCTATTGAACTTCAGGAGTTAAAGGTCCAACTATAGGAATTGTTGGACATCGGTTTCATTAGATCCCTAGTACATCTCCTTGGGGTGCTCTGTTTTATTAAGTAAAGAAGAAAGACGGCGACTTTGTATTGACTATCGGGAATTGAACCATGTCACCATCAAGAATAGGTATCATCTACCTCGTATTGATGACTTGTTTGACTAGTTTCAAGGGGCACAATTTTTTTCAAAGATCGATCTTAGATTACGGATATCATCGGTGAAGATTAGGCGAGAATATTCCAAAGGCGCCTTTAGAACTCGATGACGGGCATTATGAATTCTTAGTCATGTCTTTCAGATTGACTAATGCTCCTATGACTTTCATGGATATGATGAATCGAGTATTCAAGGAATATTTGGATCAATTCGTTGTTGTCTTTATTGATGACATCCTCATATATTCCAAAAGCCGTGAAGATCATGAGCACCATTTGAAGCTGGTAGTCCAAAGGCTTCGTGAAAACAAGCTTTATGCCAAGTTGAAGAAATGCGAGTTACGGCGAGGAAGTAGCATTCCTTGGGCACGTGGTGTCGAAACATGGAGTATCTGTTGATCCGTGAAGATTGAAGCAATACAAAGTTTGGAGCAACCAAGTCGATGATTGAAGTCACGTAGTTTTTAGGAAACATTGGTTATTATCGGAGATTCGTGGAAGGGTTTTCTCGAATCGCTACTCCATTAACCCAGCTAACTCGGAAGGATACAAAATTTATTTGGAGCGAAGAATGCGAGAAGAGTTTCCAAGAGCTTAAGAGGAGACTTATTTCGGCACCTGTTCTAACAATACCATCTGGTTCGGATGGATTTGTTATCTCAATGATGCTTGAGCAAAGGGTTAGGATGTGTTCTCATGCAACATGGGAAAGTCATAGCCCTTATGCCTCGCGATAACTTAAAGAGTATGAGAGGAATTATCCTACTCATGATCTAGAGTTAGCGGCCGATCGTTTTCGCTTAAAGATATGGAGACACTATCTATATGGGGAGAAAGTGGAGATATATTCAGACCATAAAAGCCTTAAATATTTCTTCACTCAAAAAGAACTCAACATGCGGCAGCGACATTGGCTCGAGCTATTGAAAGACTACGACCACACTATGCAATACAATCCTAGAAAAGCGAACGTGGTAGCTGACGCGTTGAGTAGAAGATCATATGCAGGAATGAGTGCGATGATGTCAAGTATACGCATAGAGCCAACTTTAATATAAAAAGTTAAGGTTGCTCAAGCCATCGACCCGGAGCTGATGCATATGAAGAAGAAAGTACAAAAAGGAGTTATTCCGGAAGCGAGAATTGATGAAGAAGGAATACTTCGAGTCCACTCCAGACTTTGTGTTCCTAACGACTCTGTTTTGAAGTACAAGATTATGATGGAGGCACACAATACACCATTTGCAATCCATCCTGGAAGTACTAAAATGTATCGTGATCTTCGATATACATTTTGGTGGAACAATATGAAGAGAGAGATTGCAAAGTTTATCTTGATGTGTTTAACTTGTCAACGTGTAAAGGCGGAGCATCTAGTACCTAAGGGTCCGTTGCAACCACTTGAGATTACGAAATGAAAGTGGGAACACATTACCATGGATTGGATTTCACGGGTCTTCCTCTACGGTTTCTCAAGGCATCAATGCTATTTGGGTTATTGTTGATAGATTAACCAAGTCGCTCATTTCTTGCCGATCACGGAGACTTATTCCTTGAGCGTCTTGATAGTATATATGTAAATGAGATTGTGAGGTTGCATGGCATGCCAGTATCCATAGTTTCGGATTGTGACCCAAGATTCACTTCAAGATTTTGGGTTAGCTTGCAAAAAGATATGGGCATGGATTTACGATTGATTCGCATACCATCCTCAAGCAGACGGACAATCGAAAAGGACTATTCAAACTCTTGAAGATCTATTAAGACTCGTGTCCTAGACTTCAAGGAAGTTGGGATAAGTATTTACCATTGGTGGAATTCTCCTACAACAATAGTTATCGAGCAAGTATAGGTGTGGCTCCATGAAGCATTATATGGACGAAAATGTCGCTCTCCAAAGATGTTGGGGACGAGGTGGGTGAAACAACATTGTTGGGACCCGAGTTGAGTACGTATGACTACGGAAAAGATCCAAATGATTCGACAACGTATACAAAGCAGCACGGGATCGACAAAAGAGTTATCAGATCTTCATCGAAAAAGCGTGGAATTTAGTATTAGGGATCACGTATTGTTGCGTGTAGCTCCATGGAAGGAGTTACAAGATTTGGGAAACGAGGAAAGCTCAATCCTCGATATATTGGTCCATTTGATTCTTGGCCGAAGTAGGAAATGTAGCCTATAGACTCGCGTTACCTCCGAGTATGTCTCGTGTTCATAATGTGTTTCACATATCTGTACTTCGTAAATATGTGAAAGACCCGAATCACGTTATAGAGTTAGAACCGGACGAGATAGCCGAAGACTTAACGTATGAGGAGGTACCTGTCAAGATCTTGGATAGGAAGGAGCATGTCCTACGCACGAAGATTATACCACAAGTTAAAGTTTTATGGAGGAACCATGCTATAGAGGAAATAACCTGGAAATTGGAAACGGAAATTAAAGCAAGGTATCCTCACCTTTTCGAAACACCAGGTACGTACGTCAATTTCGAGGACGAAATTTTATAAGGAGGGGAGGTTGTAAGACCCCAAATTATTATTAATGAAATTTAATTTTCTCTATTTATTATTTTGAAATAGTAAGGGTTGATTTGATTAATGTGGATAGTTATGGGTAAAATACGCAAATATTTCAAAATAAGCAAGTGGTTATAAAATATTCATTATTGTCGGGGAATATTCGTTTGGTCGAGGAATATTAAATGTCTGCAGTAATATTCGTATAACTGGTATGACCATGTGTGGGCCCCATAACGGAAAGCGATTGGAGGAAGAAAACGACAAGAATAAGTTGTTTAAAAATAACGGCGTAGTTATTCACAATTATCTTGTTAAAATACTAAATTGGTTAAAACACGATAGCACATGGTATTACACCAATTATTGATTCTTACGTAAGAAGGCACTACTCAATAATTGTTACGATAATTCTTTATTCAAATATTTTATTTTATTGATTCAATAATTGTTGTGTTGATATTTTATATTACTGTTGTTTCAATAATTGTCACTACACAGTATTTTTTATTATCGAAGCAATAATTCATATTATCTGAATAATATTATTGGATAACATTATTGGCAATGTCTAGAAAGTTCTGTCTAAGGAGAGGTTTGGTCACCTAATTGCGTGCCAGTAAGGAGAAATTCTTATTGGAAAGCCCCCTCTTTCCTGGGAACTGCCTAGTTGTCAATATTGTGATTCTGTAATATAATTCGTGAATAATTAATTATTGATTTATATGATGAGGAAAATATTGATTTTATGTGGATATAGATGGAGAAAATTTTTTTAATTTGACAATTGTTGAAAATTAAAATTTTATCTTTTTCTGATAAAATAATTCATTTAAATATATTATTATATTTTTAATAATATAATAATGGTGATATTTTTACAATGAATGTGTGATATGAGTATACGAGGAGAAAGAGTATTTTTGTTGCAATAAATGTTTAAAACATGTTAAACATGTCGGTGGACCCCATTTCTTGACTGAAATTTGATTATAGCCTGTAAAATCTCCTCGTTTATGGATTTGGTCAATTTTACATTTGGAATTTTGAAAATCTTTCTTACGCAAAGTTGTAGAGAATTGAATTTTCTATAAAAACACGCGAGATCAGAATTTTTCTAATAAAAGGGCTATTTATTGTGAATTATTGAAGTTCAAGTCTCAAAATAATTAATTTTGAAGTTTTAAATATTTTAATAAGAAAACGTTTTTTTTGAGTTAGGCAAGGTGAGTCACTCTTGGTGGCTGATGGTTTGAATCAGATTTTGAGTGCGTAGGAATTTAATAAATATATATTAATATTTTATTATGCTTTGGTGTTCTAAGCATTTTCCTATAAATAGGGTGCTTAGGTTAGAATTAAAAATCACCCCAGAAATTGAAGTTTTCTCTCTCTATATTATCGAGCGTATTCTTGTGAGTATTTTGAGTATACTTTGAGTATTGCTATACGGTGCAAGTTCAAGTTATAGCTTATATCCAGTATTCCAGTTAGAAGTACTGTCTTTCCGAGGTAAGGGATATTATTTTTTTAAAAAATGATATTATTTCTTCTAATATCATTATGTTGAAGTATTGATCTGAACTTTTAATCAAATTTGGAACTTTTTGGTGTCGGAGTTACTATTCACGTATACGACACTATTCACGAATACGACACTATTCATCGAAAAATGAAAATTTTTCCTTTTCGTCTAAAATATCTATTGTGGATACTAGCTTTGATTGTATCCATGTTTTGATCATTCTTGAATTTTACACCACTATGATTATTTTTGAGATATTTTTGGACATGGATAAAACAAAGTACGAATCCTTAATCCTTAATCATTGTCATTTTGTTTCACTGGATTCGTTTCTTTAAAAATATTTTTCATCATCCTCAGTCTTAAATGATGATATTATTGAATATCTTTGGCCTGTAGTGCAAAGATGAATGATTTCGATGAATATCTTTGGTAGTAGTGCAAAGATGAGCAGTGTTTAGATGAACATGACCAATGATGAATATCTTTGGCACTGTAGTGCAAAGATGAATATTTGATTCGGATATATATTGATTGATGTTACGAGGATAAAAGATAGCGATGAACTTTAAATTCATGTATAGAAGATAGTAGTTTGCATTCTCTACTTAACTCTTCTAATGAATTATTATTTCATGCGAATATTGATTTAAAACTTGTTGTCTATTGTATTCTATTAGATTTTTCCCTGTTGAAGACTAATGATAATTTGTTGTATATTATCTTAGTCATAATATTTTCTTGGGCTAGTTGAGCTCACCCTTTTCCTTTTGTTCCATTTTTCTTCTAAGGAGGCAAGAATATATAGCGAAATGCAGTGGGTATGGAATGAAGGTTCTAGAGAGAGTTGTTTAGTAGTCCTCACCATTTTTGTAAAATAATGTATCAATAAATGTGATGAGGATTTATTTGAGTATAGATATTGTCTAGAAGATAATATTTGTATTCAAACTCACAGTTTTACTGTTGTAATAATAAAGTTGTAGTTGTTTCTGTACCATGTATTGACAACTCAGAATGGGTGATGTATACCTATTTTGGGGGTGTCACAACAAAGAAGAACAACCTTTTATATAAAGGGAACATTTTAGGTCGTATATTCGGCCATTGTGCACTGTTAAGTATTATGCATAATATAGGGTATAATAAAGCTGATCACTTGTTATACTTGCAGAGGGGTATGATTTAATCTTTATGGTTATCTGATACTCTTGCGTATGTATCAAAGTAAATCTTTGATAGATACCCGAGAAGAGAAGTTCTAGATCCAATGGATCACTCAGCATAAATCTGGAAAACATTCCACTTTGTTATTGCGTAGAATTGATTCTTGTTTATTCAACAGAATATCGTAGAAACTTTGAAAGCGTTGTACTCTTTCATTATCAGATTATTGTGTTGCCTAGAATACAAGAAGACTTGTTATTGATTAATGAATTGTTCAACTAATTCAAAGTTCCCCGAACTTTGGTATCATTACATCAAATTAGAGAGTCTGATATTCTTGATTCATATATATTCATTGTATGTCTTAACTTGCGGGGTAAATTTGTTGCTCACCCTTGCTAAATAAAACTTTTCAGCTAGGGACAAAGTTGCAGAAGGTGTTGTGAAGAATAGAGGCAAAATGCTGGAGTAGTTATAATAAACTTATTATTATGTTATGTTTGTAAACCCTTTTTGTTTATCTAAAGGGTATGTTTGTAATGTTAAGGTTAGAGAACCTGGGACTAATATATTAACAATCTCTGTTAATGACTTATGTATTACTATTTCTATATGAATGGGTAGTTAGATGTTATTATATTATGGATCGTGAACACCAAACTCGGGGGTCAGGTAACCCGGATTTGGGGGTGTCACAATATAAATAACTAAAATAGAGTTTAAAAAGGAGATGAATTGAATAAGTTCATCGTCAAATCACATAAAAGATAACCTATATAAAACTATTATTTGTTGTGTTTATATATTATGTGCTAATCAAGATAGTTTGTGTGTAGATGTCAGATAGAAAATAATTAGGATACCCTCAGATCGTAAAGAAGGAGTCAACCTCCATAACCGAGCCAATGTCAAAACCAATAGCTAAAATAGAGGCTCACAGTGAAAGCAACCCTAATGAGGTGATTTTTCTAGAAAATGTAGTATCGGACCCAAAAACGCTAGTATAGCAGATAGGTAGAGTATAGTTAGAGAGTATGTGGTCGAACTAGAATTCTTAAACTCATATGATAGCGGTAAGTTCTTAAACTCATAATGTGTGGTAAGTTTGACGAATTTGGTATAGTTAGGTGTGAATGGATTTTTGAGGATGATGAGAATATATAGAATACTAAGCAATTGATCCTTAGTGAAGGTGTAAGAAATAAGTAGTATTAGTGTTACTTGGATATGTATGATTCTATGATGCGTATACGATAAGTATGTCTGTGTAATGTAATATTTTGTATAAGTTGTGGCAGCAATTCCCGACTTTTGAGTCACAAAGGGATAACAGATGTTTAAAGCAGCATGTGCTATGGTATGTCAAGTGCTATGGATATGAATCTATGTTGGATTAATGAAATAAGTCGGTATAAAGATAGTAATTATTTATCTGAACACTGGTTAATACAGTAAACTAAGTTTTCAAAATCTAATATTTTGAATACATGATTATTTGAGTAGAAAATTTCGTGTTATATGTTAAGCGTATACGATAAGGCTTAGAATGTAAGTTAATATAGAATAATTTATGATAATGCCGCCAAGACAAAGACGAAATAAAAGGGGCAGATGAACCTGTCAACAAGGCTGGAGGACAACCAAACCCGATATAGAATTTTATGAATATTGTCGCTCAAGTTATGCAGAACGGAATATCAGCCGCGAGAAATTAGCCAAATAATAGATCGACAAACTTCAAAGACTTCAAGGTAGTCGTACTGCCAGGATTTAGTGGATCAATAGAGGATAAGGCGAAGGACTGTCCGAAAAGGAGAATGAAGGCAGGAAGCGTGAATACGAGGAAAAGTAGCGGGACGCTAGCGACAACGAGACCAACTTCAACAAACAAACCAACATAATCAACCGCAAGAATCTTCAGCATGACAATGCAGGATACGGTAGCAGCCAAGGATGCAACTCACTACAAAAAAATGGGGCTTCAGTAACAACCGATTTTCGTTGCTAAAGGTACCAAATTTCGTTGCTAAAGGGTTTTGGCAACGACTTTACTGTCGTTGCATCTTTCGTTGCGCAATGAGCGTTACTAATTGTTCCGCAACGAACATATTTTTTTCGTTGCCAAAAGTAATACATTTTGCAACAAAATTTGGCTTTCGTACAAAGACATCGATCCAAAAGCCTGCTAATTGGCAACGAAATGAACTCTTTTTTTTTTTTGCAACGACCATGCATTTTCGTTGCAATTGACACCATTTTGCAACGACATTTTTCGTTGCAGTAAATTATGAAAATTGTTGCCTAAGCTTGCTTTCGTTGCGGAATGTAAACTTTTTAGCAACGATTTTCGTTGCTGATTATATTATTTGGCAACGACATTATGCTGAATCAGTAACAAAAATGTTTGTTGCTGGTTATTTTTCAATAGCAACGAAAGTTGTCGATTAGCAACGACATTATATGTTGTCATTTCTTTATATGTGCAACGAAAGTTGATCTAATTTGCAACGATAAAAAATGTTGCCTTTTATTTTAGTATTAGCAACAATATCATCTCCGTTGTTATTAGGTTAATTTTTCGTTGCCAAATATTATATTTTTAATGCCATTAACGAAAATTTGTTACTAAATGTATAAAAAATTATTGCTATATTAAAACTTGTTCAATACTTTGGTAACGAATTATATTGTTGCCAAATCAAAATTTGACATTCTTTTTGTGTACCTGGCTGGCTCAATGTCCCCATAACAAATAATGGCAAAAATACAAAAAACTAAAATATTATTAACTTAATAAAATTATCCACTACATAATCATTTATTATCTTTACAATTAACCATATAAAGCTACCACAGTTCTTCAATCAAAGTATATATACATATATAGGGAGTACACTTCATAATTTCGTCCCTTGTCTTCCGTAAACGTAGCACGAAAATTTGATACCCAGTATTGTAAGGTAGGTCGTAGAAGCAGTCTTCCTGCACATTTAAAAATAATAACAAGTCAGATATTTATCAGATAATCCCAAGTTGTTATCATTTTTATTTTTCATTTTCTAATAAAAAAGCTTAGAGAATCTAAGGTAAAATGTTGAGAGATTTAACATCTAACTAGCCACCAGAATTCTAAATTAATTAAAAAATATATAATAATAATATAATAAATAAATAAAAGAAAAACTCCCAAACTTTTTTCTGGCAGAAGGAAACAATCATACAAAAAAAACATTTGGTTTTATTCAAATGAAGTGGATTGAGATTTGATTAAAAAAATCTCCCTAATAAGTTCAAAGTCCCATACATACAAAATTAAACACCTGTACCTAGTACCTGAATATAGGAATGAAAAGTTTACCTGCAACAAAGCAACTTTGGAAACCCAAAAGCGAACACGAGGAAGCACCAAATCTACTTACCCTCATCAAGTACTCAAATAATTACTCCCGCCAAAAACATACCGAGAAATTTAGCGAGAGGAAAGCTCAGATGCGATTGTGTTTATCTCTTCACAATAAGACTGCAAATAACTTTTCTAATCTGCAAATCTTATAATAATGTTATGATAAATGATATTTTACTCCTTTTGTTCTTCATTTCTCTTTTTCTTTATAAATTTGAAAGTAGTTGACAATAGATGTAAATTTTATCTAACAAATTCTCACGCCAAGCATCTGATTGTGATACTATAATTCAAATTACAAGACAAACACGGCTTTGAACTCACCGTACTTGAAGGTACAACTGATGTGGTTGATGCCCCACTTGATGACACTTTAGTCTACAATGGTTACAGAATACATACAGAATCAATAATAGATTTAAATTCTTTCTTACATTAGGTAAAATAGTTATATTACAAAAATGAAGGGTGTGACTGGTTATTGACGGCACCATGACATAAGATAAATGTACCTATAGAACTGAATAGTTCAACCCTTTCCCGGATCTAAACTAAATATAAGTTGCATTATAACTATTTCAGTTTCGATGTTCCACCCAAACAATTACATTATCACCACTCATTCAAATACCACACCATACTTTGAGCATGACTGCTTTTCTTTCATGAGTAAAGCCATAGAGAGAAAATATTAGGTTGGAGGATATAATCAAATTTACCTTAGAGAGCATAATGACAATAAAACTATTTTCAGCAACTTTGTTTTCCTCTAGTGTTGTTGCATCCTTCAGAACTTTACCACGATGGATGACCATCTGCTGTAAGGTGGTAAACATTGGCAGGATGACATATCACTATTACCACTACTGAAACTCTTTTGTTGCTAATGAAGAGTTTCTTTGACCATCGAGTAGTTGCAGGCACCTGGCCCTCCTCTCGCTAGTTTTTCGAGAAGGTTCATGATAGTAGGAATGAACTTGGTGGATAAGGACAGAATTCCGGAAGCTGTAAAAACACAGGCCAACAATTAGTCAATAACAAGATATCAATTTCTTACAATACAAACAACTATAACAATTGTATAAACTAACTATGAAGTACTACTAAAATATCATATTTGTTGTTTTCAACTTGAACCAAATTAAATCATTTTTAAATTTTAGGATTTCACAAATCGACTACAAAAGGTCAAAATGTTGCTGAGTATTTGGGAGTTGGGACCATGTTATAGAACACAAATATAGACTTTATCTAAGCAAAATGGACTATTGGAACTCCTTAATTGAACTCGCTTCCAGCACTGGGGGAACTAAAAGTTTAAATAACTCACACTCACAGCGCCATTGCGGAATTCACCCGAGATGTCTAGCTACACCCACAGGGCTTTGGTAAGTAGATAACCAACAAAGATGATAAGAAGCCACAGAGGATTCCTACCATTAGGAAAAAAAAATATTAAGTCAGTCCCGTAGCGATTGATGGAAAAAATACAACTGCAAATTCATCCAACAAAAAAAAAACAGAAACAAATACCTCAAAAGTGTCATAAATTCATTGAACCTTAGCACTTTTAAGGCAACAATAGCCCATGGAGGTGGTAACCAGTTGTTACTACGCCTGCTAGCTTACTGAAAGTCAAGATATAGGAGAGATAAAATCATGAATTACTGACATTAGAAGGGGAAAGATGATCTTCAGAATAGTAGTGTGTATGAGATCATGCCTGAGCAGCAATAGCTTGAGTAACAGTGTACTCGGTCTTTGTCTTAAATTGCCTCCATAAAGATTTGCACTGGACAGGAGTAATCAATGTATTTGACGCCGGAACCTGAGTTTGAAGAATTTAAGGCAAGAAGAAATTAGTGCAGAAGAATGAGGATAGGTCCTCATAAAATACCAAACGTACAAAGTACCACTGATATTTTGTTACTTGTGTGCGAGAGAGGGTGCAAGTACACTTATGCATGTTCATTTGCATTTAAATATAAATATGTGTGTGTGTGTGCTAAAAATAATGATGAGCTGATTCAGATCAATAACAAACCTGCATTGCCAAAAGAAAAAAGTAAAGAACATAATGATATTTTCCAAGTATAATGGCTTTCATATCAAGACAAGCGTGCAGCAAAGTTATAATTTCAGCTCAAGCTTACTCAAGCAAAGTTAAATGGAATGAGACCTTGCTCAAGCTTACAACTTCTAATCAATATAGGACCAGTAAGTTAGGATTTTAGACTGGCAGAACCACAGAGTAACGAGCTGAGACAAGTCTCTTAAAATAGGTCAGACTGACAGAACCATAGAGTAACTAGCTGAGACAAATAGCTTCAAATAGGCCATAATATATCCATTTTCACTCTACATCACTAAGCTTAACAATCAGTTGGTGAGTAGATAGTTATGCTAAAGATGCAATTGAAAGAAAGTTCTACTATTTCATCATTTCACCCACTTTGATTGATGAGGAGATAACTATTCATTCTAATGACAGTGAGATTAGTTTTGAATATATCAGTAAAAGAGAAATTGTGTTACCTATATCTTTACAGATAATAAAATGCAATTAAAGTGAAGTTCAGACTACTTAAAAAGTAGACTTTGGCCTCAGTAAATTAGGATGTTCAGACTGCTTAAGTATACACTGCAGGTATCAACAAGTAATATGGAAAAGAAAAATACAAGATAGTGTGATCTTCTGTTGCTTCTGCTTTGGGCCGCCAGGTACTCCTCATATGTCTGCATTAATGCAAAAAGAATTTAAAAAAATCATTAAAAAAGTCATCTTACTTTTATACTGAAAGACCCTATTATTTTTCTCTCTTTTTCGCAAGAATTTTCGCTCCAAATATATATTGTGTGGGTATTAAAATATGTATGATGTAATATATATATATATATATATATATATATATATATATATATGTTATTGAAATACGTATATGTTTTGAAATAAGGAATTAACATGTATTTTGAGTAAAGAAATCAGTAAAATGAAAGAATAGTTAAAGTACCGATTAAATCTTTCATTTCAACTTTTAATATAATAAATTTTAAATTACAACTCATGTCCTCAATTTTAAATTTTCTATTCTTTTCTATTAAAAACTCAGAAACAACACAAAAGAAAACTTTAAATATTTTATTCTTTTCTTTTCTGTTCTAATTTAAGTTTTTTATTTTTTTTTTTGTTCAAAACTGAAAAACAGAGTGTTAATGTGAGTCATTAAATTATTAAGCATGAGTGGAGACTATATAGGCATCATAAAGGATACTAAGCTAAGCCATTATCTGATAAGGGAAAGCTAAACCAAGAATATCTTCCCTGCTTATCTCCATTCCATGTCCATCCGTTCCAAACCATTTCCTCCTAACCTCTTCTACTCACATGCTACCAACATCAAAGTTCTACCAACTATTACTAAAAAACCTCCATCTCTGTTTACTCTCTTAAACCGATTGAAGGAAAATTGAGGGGGTGACTAAGGAAGAAGCCTTTAACCAAAGTGTTTGGGTTTATTTTGTTGTTTTGATTAATTAACAAAATAGTTTGAATTATAGTATTTTTATATTTTTTGAATTTTAGTATTTTTTTTAATTTAATTTTTTTTAGTATTTTAGTATTTTTTTAATTAGTATTTTTAGTATTTGATGTAAATATGTAATTAGTATTTTAGTGTCGTTAAGTGACTTTTAGTATTTTGATATGTTATACAACTATGGTAAAATTTTAGTATTTTGACATGTTATACAACTATGGTAAAATTTTAGTATTTGAGTAAAATTTTAGTATTTTAGTATTTGAATTTTAGTATTTTGATTAAATGATGTAAATATGTTATGATGTAAATATGATAATATGTTATGTTATGATGTAAATGATGTAAATATGTTATGATTTTAGTATTTTAATGATGTAATTTGAATTTTTGTTCTTTTGATTAATTAACAAAATAATTTGAATTTTAGTATTTTTTGGATTTTAGTATTTTTTAATTTGATTTTTTAGTATTTTTTAATTAGTATTTGATGTAAATATGTAATTAGTATTTTAGTGCTCTGTATGTGACTTTTATTATTTTAATATGTTATACAACTATGGTAAATTTTAGTATTTTGATATGTTATACAACTATGGTAAAATTTTAGTATTTGAGTAAAATTTTGTATTTTAGTATTTTTATTAAATGATGTAACTATGTTATGATGTAAATATGATGTAAATATGTAAATTTGATAATATGTTATGTTATGATGTAAATATGTTATGATTTTAGTATTTTAATGATGTAATTTGAAATTTTGTTCTTTTGATTAATTAACAAAATAATTTGAATTTTAGTATTTTAGTATTTTTTTTGAATTTTATTGTTTTTTAATTTAATTTTTTTTAGTATTTTAGTATTTTTTTTTAATTAGTATTTTTAGTATTTGATGTAAATATGTTATTAGTATTTTTAGTATTTTAGTGTCGGGTAACTGACTTTATAATAAAAAATTCTTATAGCTTAGTTGGTTTGAGCATTTGTTTAAGGAGAGTGGGAGGTCTGGAGTTCAATTCTCAAGGATAGTATTATTTTATTTTATTTTTTAAAAAGCCCACAAGTCAAGCGGACTTTTTTATTATTAGTACTATTATAATTATTGTAATAATTATTATTATAATTATAATAATTATTATTATAATTATAATAATAATTATTAATAATAGTAATAGGAATAATAATAGTAATTATAATAATGATTAATAATAACAATAATAATAATAGTAGTAGTTATAATAATAGTAATAGTAATAATAATTATAATTAATACTAACAATTATAATAATAATAATAATAAGTATTATTATTATTATAATTATAATAATAATTATTATTATTATAGTAACAATAATAATAGTAATAATAATAATTATTATAATAATAGTAACAATAATAATAATAATAATAATAATAATAATAATAACAACAACAACAACAACAACAACAATAATAATAATAATAATAATAGAAATTATAATAATAGTAATAATTATAATTATTATAATAATAAAAATAATAATTATAAGATTAGTAATAATTATTCTAATAATAAAAATTAATAATGATAATAATAATAATAATAATAATAATAATAATAATAATAATAATAATAATAATAATAATAATAATAATAATAATAATAATAATAATAGTAATAAATATTAAGGATTTGTACTTTACACAATCCAAGTTCAAAAATACTTCATAAATAACTAGAGTGGAGTAAAATTTAAGAATGAAGACCAAAAACATAGATCCAATCCAAGATAGGAATCATAACAGACGATCTTGGACACAGAAAAAAAAATTTAATTTTTCTGTGAATAGTGTTGTATTCGTGAATAGTGTCGTATACGTGAATAGTAACTCCGACACCAAAAGATAGAAATTTCACAAAAAATATCATCATGCTTCGTGAATAGTAACTCATGAATAGTAACTCATGAATAGTAACTCGTGAATAGTAACTCGTGAATAGTAACCCCGACATGAAAATTTTCAAATTTGATAAAAATTCACACCAATATTTCGGTATAATGATATTGAAGAAATAATATCACTTACGAAGAAAATAACATCCCTTACCTCAGAAAGAATAGTACTTCTTGTAAGACCCCGAATTTTATGAAATAAAAGTATTTAATTTTTCTATTTTAGTAAATGGTTAAATTGATAAAAGGTTAAAGTTAAGGGTGATATGTGAAAATTTTTCAAAGTAGACAAGTTGTCATAAAATAACCAGTTACTATTCACTCTAGTATTAATCACTTGGGTATTTAGGGCACTTTTTGTGTTGGAGTACTATTCACGGATTACTATTCACGAGTTATTATTCACCCAAATTACTATTCACTCTAGTATTGTTCACTCGAGTATCTGGGACACTTTTTGTGTCGGAGTTACTATTCACGAGTTACTATTCACGGGTTACTATTCACGAGTTACTATTCACGAGTTACTATTCACCCGAACAATATATTTATTTTCGGTCCAAATTATTTTTGGGTACAATATTATTCCATGAGGAGATGTGCTAATTTTTCAGACCGTTGGTTGAAATTATATTAGTAAATCAATAATTCATTTAAATATATTATTATAATATTATATTATAGTAGTATAATGTGATTATATGATAGTATGTTTTTTATAATTTGAATGGTAACATTATTATAGTAAATTCATGGTATAAAAGTAAAATGAGGTGAAAGAGAACAATTTGAATTTGAATTCGGATGATGTAAGCGATGATGTCATCGGAACGATGAGGTAAGCAATGATGTCATCAGAAGGATGATGTAAGCAATGATGTCATTTGATCGATGATGTAAGCAATGATGTCATATGATCGATGATGTAAGTGATGATGTCATAAATTATGGCAAAAAGACTATTTTACCCTTACTCTACCAAGCTTATAAATAGAAGCTCATTCCTTCATTATTTTCTTACGAATTCATTGAAACTCTAGAGAGAGAAACTATAGAGAGAATTCTCCTTCTATAATCTTGAGAGTATTTCTTTAGAGTTTAAGAAAGCTTTGGGCGTAGTATAAGTTTCTTTCGAGTATATCCTCGCCCTACTAGTCGGAATACTTTTCTTTGAAAGGTAAAGGGATATTATTTGTTGTACCCGTAAGGGGTGTTATTCTTTCTTATTCATGAAGAGAACTTCTGTTATTCCATTCTTTATTATTCTGTTGGAATAACCTGTATACGCGGATTACCGTATACCTGGTGAAGTCTATTGTTATTTCATTCTTTATTATTACATTGGAATAACACCGTATCATGGATTCTTAGTATACCGGTGAAGTCTATTGTTATTCAATTATTTATTATTCATTGGAATAACTTTGTATGGTTTATCCTATACTTGGTGGAATGACCTGTATATGCGGTTTACCCAATACTTGGTGATCTTCTTTTATTATTCTCGCATTTATTATTCTGTCGAAATATCCTGTCGGTGTGAATTTCACCTGACCTAGTTCCAATATTTATTATTCCGCATTTATTATTTTGTCGGAATATCCTGTCTGTGCGTTTTACACCGGACCTGGTTCCATTAATTATTATTCCGTATTTATTATTCTATTGGGAATAACCTGTCTGTGCGGTCTCTATCGCATGCATGGTGATGTCTTTTGTTATTCCATTCTTTATTATTCTGTTGGAATAACCTGTCTATGTAGATTACCACATGCATGGTGAATGATCCTTTGTATTCATTCCTTATTAAATTATGGAAATGATCTGTATACGTGGATTACCGCATGGCGGGTGAAAATCCATTTGCAGTTTCATATATTCTTTATTATACTGTTGGTTATTGGTTTTACAGTTGTATGTCCTTGGCATGTAGTGCAAAGATGATATGTTGTTGAATATCTTTGGCCTGTAGTGCAAAGATGATCTGTTATTTGATAGCTTTGACCCGTAGTGCAAAGATGGACAGGTGTATGACATGATCATTACCACTAGTAATACTAACGAATATCCTTGGCCGTAGTGCATGGATAATTCAATGATGTGATGGGTAGGATCATGACCATTAGTTAAAAGTTGAATGTCTTTGGTCAGTAAAATCGACATGCAATTGATTGGTATGATCATGACCATTGGTTTTATAGTTGAATATCTTTGGCCCATAGTGCAAAGATAGACAACTGATTGGTATGATCATTGTTGTTACATTTGAATATCTTCAGCCTTTGGGGTAAGGATATTGAGTAAACATCCTATTAATCTTTTGTGGCAAGGAGAAACTGTTGATTTACATGATTGTAAATATGAATTGTGAACTTAATTATAATCTTTAGTGGTTCAGGTGAAGGCAGGTGATGAAAGTTCTCTTTGTCTTGGGTACAACGAAGAACTGTTGATGAGTATTACATGAATGAAATATTAACGATGGACTTATAATTTGGAGGAGATAGTAGACATTATGTTCTACTTGACTCTTCTAATGGATTGTTGATTCCGCTGCAATTATGGTTGAAAAGTTTAATTATCTACTATATGTTATAAATCTCTGATTTATTATTGATGAAAACTATTGATAATGTAGTTATCGTTAGTCATGATATTCTTTACTGGGCTAGTTATGCTCACCCTTTTGCTTCACAATTCCTTTCAGGTAATAAGAGTGTAGCTGGGTCGAGCGGGGATAACAGGGAAATAGTGAGATGGTTCGAGACTGTCGAAGTTTCTCAATACATTATAAAATGACATGACATACAATATATAATTGTATTGAGGACCTAAGATGTGGGTGTCGTATTTTATACGTCACGTAATATTTAATTTTGGAGAACTATAATAGGGGGAAGTGGACCCGACTTTGGAAGCGTTATTTACTGCTGTATTATATATGGCATTGTAATAATTTGAGTTTGGATACTGTCTATGAGACTATATTGTATAAAAACTCACAGTTAACTGTGGTCGTATTCTTTACGACAGTTCAACAGTTGTATAAATGAAGTTGGTATTTGATTTTTATAGTGTGATATCTGGCGACTCAGAATGGGTCGTGTGGACCTATTTTGGGGGCGTCACACTTCTGACTGGAATACTGGATATAGTGCTGAAAGAACTTGCACCGTATAGCAATACTCAAAGTACTAAAATACTCACAAAATACACTCGATATTATAGAGAGAGAAAGAGAGAGAAATCTTTAATTTCTCGTGTGATTTTCAATTCTAACCTAAACACCCTATTTATAGGAAATTGCTTAGAACACCAAAGCAGAAAATTGAATATAATAATAATATATTATAAAAATTTTCCTATGCCCACTAAGACTCCTGAAATCAGCATGTTTACAACACATGGGGGGCCAACCAAAACAATAAAAACGTTTTTCATTAAAAAAAATAATTAAAACTTCCAAAAATCAATTATTTCAGAACTTCAGAATTTCAATAATTCATAATAAATAGTCCTTTTATTAGAAAATTCGAATCTCGTGACTTTTTATAGGAAATTCAATTCTCTACAACTTTGCAGAAGAAAGTTTTTCCAAATTCCAAACAGAAATTGACCGAAATCCACAAATGGACGATTTTACAAGCTATAATCAAATTTCAGTCAAGAAATGGGGTCCACCACCGACACACAAAACATGTGTTAATCATTTAATGCAACAAAAATACTCTTTCTCCTCATATACTCATATATCCCACATTCATTGTAAAAATATCATCATTAATATATTATTAAAATAATATATTTAAATGAATTATTTTATCAGAAAAAGATAAAATATTAATTTTTAACAATTGTCACATTAAAAAATTTCTCCATCTATATTCACATAAAATCAATATTTTCCTCATCATATAAATCAATAATTAATTATTCACAAATAATATTACGAGAATCACAAGATTAGCAACGGTAGTTCCTTGTGAAAGAGGGACTTTCCAATAAGAATTTCTCCTTCATCAAGCGCAATTAGGTGACCAAACCTCTCCTTAGACAGAACTTTCTAGACATTGCCAATAATGTTATCTAATAATATTATTCAGGATAATATGAATTATTGTCAGATAATGGAAAATACCGTAGTAGTGGCAATTATTGAAACAACAAAGAATATAAAATATCAATGTAGAAATTATTGAATCAATAAAATAAAATACTAAGCAAGAATTATCGTAACAATTATTGAGTAGTGCCTTCTTCACGTAAGAATCAATAATTGGTGCAATACTGCATGCTACTATGCAACAACACGACATCACGTGTTTTAACCACCGGTATTCCAACAAGATTAACTGTAATAACTACTGCTATTATAAACAACTTATACTTGTCGTTTTCTTCATCCAATCGCTTTCTGTTATAGGCTCGCACAAAGGTCGTGGCCGCATTTAATATTCTCGACAGCAGAAGAATATTCCACCACCAAACTAATATTCCCCGACAACAATGAATATTTTATAACCACTTGTTTATTTAAAATATTTGCGCATTTTACCCATAACTAACCATATTAATCAAATCAACCCCTTACTATTTCAAAATAATAATTAGAGAAATTAAATCTTTATTTATAAAAAGTTGGGGTCTTACAACTTGTGTTGCTCAAGCGCTCAAATGACCAAAGTTCCAAATGATAGGTCACATGTTTGAATATTCTTTGCATTTGGAAATAATATTTAAATTCTAAATATGAATATTTTTTGACAATTCTCCGAATACCGAATATGGTCTTACAAAAACATGTTTATTGGGATTATCTTAATTTAAGGCAATATTTTAATAGTCGTTGCAAAAAGTTGTATAAGATATGCAACGAAAATAAAAATTGTTGCCAATGAATGTGGTCCATATTAGGCAACGAAATATAGCAACAAATTTTTTTCGTTGCCCACGATGAGGAGAAATCAAGTGGTTAGAAATTTTGCAACGAATTTCTAACGATTTTTGTTTTCAAATTTTGCAACGACTTATGAATTTCGTTGCAAAAAGTGAAAGCCTGACACAATCTGCAGCGAAGGACAAGTTTCGTTGCTAAACATACACTTTTAGCAACGACTTATAAAGCTGTTGCTTGAAAAATCGTTGCTAAAGCCCTATTTTTAGCAAAAAAAAAAACTTTCGTTGCCCACGATGACGGGAAATCAAGTGGTCGAAAATTTTGCAACGAATTTCTAACAAAATGTTTTTCCGCCAATGAATTAGTAACTTGAAATTTTACAACGACATATGAATTTTGTTGCAAAAGTGAAAGCTCGACACAATCAAGAACGAAGGACAAATTTCGTTGCTAAACATATATTTTTAGCAACGACTTATAAAGTCGTGGTGCTCGACAAATTGTTGCTAAAGGCTCATTTTTTGTAGTGACTCAAATTATTATTCAGTATGACTTTTATATTTTTATATACATGATTTTCCTATATATTATATATATAAGATAAATCAGATATGGAATCCAAACCCTAATTACGGTTTTGGAAATAAAGAAAGAGAATAATAATAATATTATATTAAGTTTATTTTATGAAATTTATAAATATATATGTTATGTGTGTAAGGTTAATGTATGGAATAGTTTTAATGTAACATGCAAAAACCCTATTTTTGAAACTCAATTATGAGAGTTTTAGTACATTAAATAATTGTGTTATGTGATTAATGATATGTGTTATTTATTATAAACTTAATTAAGAAAAACCTAATTATCGTAAACCCTAATTAGTAATTAGAAACCCTAATTTCTAATTATAAACCCTAATTGCTAATTATAAACCCTAATATGAAAGTCATAACGAAAGTCATTTACGACTTAAGAATTTGTGTTTAAGTCATTTTGTAGTCGTGATACTATGTTAATGTGTCTAATGACAGGTATTATACTTAATTAGGGAAAATCCTAATTATTAGAAACCCAAAATTTTAAAATTAGAAACCCCAATTAGAAATTTGTAACCCTAATTGCAATTGTAAGCCCTAATTACTAAATTAGTAATCTTAATGATAATTTGTGAAACTTAAAACCTAAATGTTTATGTTTTATATAATTAGGAAACCTAAATTAATTTAGAAACCCTAATTGATAATTTTAGAAACTAATTTTATTTTAAAACCTAATTAGAAATCCTACAATTTTTGTGCTAAACTTTAGGGTCAAACCCTAAGGGTTTGCCAATTGACTAAAGTGCCATTAATATCCCAATCCAAATGACTATTATGCCCCTCTTACATAATTGAGGCTTTCTTGAAAATCTTTCCAAGATATGGAGTGGGTGACCTAATCTAACAAACCCATATGACCAATAAATTCTAACAACCAGCTATATACATCTCAGCCAAATGTATTGCACCAAAATATATATAGATTAAGAGAGAAAATTTCATTTTTAGCCTCATTTTTTGTGAACAAATACTCAACTAACCTATTCTCTCTCCTAAGCTTGAAATTATGTAGTAGATCGGTTCCCAAACCAAGCCCCACTATCACCCATTATCGAGATGTTCATACATGCTCGGTTCCAAACCAGAAGGTTTTAATCTTGCTCAACAATAATATGTAATTCAACATATATGTATACGGGTAATTGGTAGAGGTATATCAACATGTGAATAATGCTATGGTTATCCAAGTGGGGACACTTGTATAACCATTTAGAAATCAACGAATGTAATATATATCCGAAAGCTAGCATGTTGATAATCAAAGAGTACATAATCATGTGACAGAATAGAATAATTTCAAACTTCTTACTCATGTCCATTGCATAAAGAAAATGCAAAGGTAGGATACTACCGATTCACCGATTACAAATCTCAACTTAGGTTTTATCTCTTTATCACAACCTATCAATAATCGGATCATTCGTTCGATTAGAACAATATATCTTAACACATAGTAATCGTCTTATTACGACAAGACATAGTCTAATCACATAATCACACGTTGATCATACTTTTAGTTCCTATTCTATACTTGAAATATTTTTGTACATTTTTCAAATATCTCATCCATGCTCTTACAGAGTAGCCTTTTCTTTCTATTATAGGTTAGACATTTGTTTGCTGCATCAACAACTTTATCGCAAAAATCGAGTCTAAGACTCTTATTTTATACCTCAACATCTCAGTAAATATCGACATCTTAATTTTTAATCATTTTCGAAATTTCCAGAAATTGAAAATTTTAAAATAATTCAAATCTGTCACTAAAGGGCCTATAGTGATATAACTGTTACTATAGGTGTTCTTCTTCAAATTTAGAACTTCATAATCGATTCTCAAGTCACTAGTTTGGTAAAATTATAACTTTCAATTATCGAATTATAATTAAATGATTTAAACATTAAACAATTCCATTATCATTAATAGTTTAATTAATACTAAACTATTAATGAAACCATTATCAAAATATAAAAGTTATTTATAATAACTCAAACTATTTTTAAAACATTTATATTACCCTTAAATGATTTTTAAAACAATAAAAATCATTTTTAAATAATTATCATTAATATTTAAATATTAATGTACTATTTATCCAAATATTAAAAGTCATTAATTATAACTTAAAATATTTTTAATTCCTTAATATCCTCTTTAAATGGTTTTAAATAAGTAAAACCATTTTTAAACTATTTATTTAATAATAATTATTAAATAAACTAAATATCATTAATATTATCTTAATATCATTAATATTTAATTATTAATGAAATTATCATTTAAATATTAAAAGTTATATTTTATAACTTAAAATATTTTTAAATACCTTATTTTCATTTAAAATGATTTTATAATATTAAAATCATTTTTAAACTAAATTATTTAATATAATCATTAAATAACTTTAATATCATTAATAATAATTAATTAATGAAATTCATCACAAAATATTAAAAGTCATCACAAATAACTCATTTACATAACCAATTCTAAGCCAAAATAAACATAGTAAACTAACTAGTTTATTAACAACACTAACTAAACTTCAAAAATTCAAACTTTAACTAACAATTAAAAATAATAACATTACAAAATTAAATAAAAACATACCCTAAATACTAATTCCACGTAATCTAATACGCACTTCCACGCCTAAAATTTAACTAAGGAGATCTTTATAAAAGATCTCCCACAACAAAGCCTTTCTCAAAAAAATTGGAGGCCTTATTGTTGGTGAATGAAACAAAGGCCAAGCCCTTCTATTTATAGGTTTAGAAAATGGTGAAGTTCTCAACTTAGCCGATGTGGGACTTGGTTTATACTAATTTTTCAATAGCTCACTTTACGATTTTCTAACGCATTGCTCATAACTCCGATTAATCTGATTTTTGGATATGTTATACATGGTATGTAAGACTATTTTTAAAAAATACGAATTACCCAATTCGGGTTCATTAGGTAGCCCAAACAAGGCGTCAAAAGTGGACGTTCATAACAGTTTTCAATCTCGTTTCAACTTTACCCTCTTCCGCTAAAACAGTCATAACTCTTTATTTTAAAACATTTTGAGCGATTCTTGAGCCCACGCCAAGCTAACTTCTGGGGCTACAACTTTTATTCTTTGACCATTTCCAAATTCCGAACACATCAGCCCGGAAATTCGTTCAAATGGACTCGCACCGCACTTGTTGGAAAGTTTTGACACTACTACTTTGAAATGTCATAACTCTCTCCTCGAGATATCGGATTTAGTCTGCTTTGAGTCTATGGAAAGCTTATTCGGTGTACTATAACATACCAAAAGCCCGAAGGTTTTAAAAACATTAACTGATCGAAACAAGATCCCGAATAGCACATCATTGCCGACTTTCGCTTTGACACATTTCCTTCCAATCACCGTAATTCCCTCATCCGAGGTCGTAATGAGGTCATTCCAAAGCCTATGGCTTCCTAACTCAGTGCACTACAACATATCAAAAGTCCAGACCTTTTAAAGCATAAAAAGTGGACGAGAATGCCCCCATTACTGATCGCCCAAAAACAGTTTATTATGATCGCACAACCATGTTTGACCATCTATAACTTCTAATCTATACATGATATGGACTTGATTCTTTTGCAGATTAAAGACCACATATCAGGCTACACATAACAACTTTTGAAGAACAAAACTCACGATCGAGCAAAGAGTTATGGCCTCCTCGACATTTGGTGAAAAAATAATGTAATTCGGTTTTTCCAACTTGCTTAAATCTTCAAATTCGTGCACTTTTGATGTTATGGGTCTTTGATTTATTAACCCATATCATCAATTAACATTCTATTACACAACTTTAAACAATCAATTGTATCAAATAACATCGAATCAAAGGATTTCTAGGTTTAGTGTTCTTATACCCTTTTTGCCAAAAATTCTTGATTCTTGCTTTCGATTTGTTATGGGTGATGGTTGGGCTTTGTTTAAGAGTGTATGGGCAATCTTGTACAAGGCAATTAAATGTAATATTTCATCACTAGATTTAATTCTTATAATTTACCAATTAACTTCTATCCTTTGGTAAATTAAAACACTTATACAATAACATCGAAATTAAACCCTAGTAATTAAAATTAGGGTTTCTAATTGACCATTAGTGGTTCTTTAATTATCGTGTATGTTACTAACACGATCAATTACGTTGGTTTCTAATTTCAACCTGTTAGGGTTATAATAATTAGGGTTTGTCCTAATTATCGATGTACAACAAAATAATTAGGGTTTCTTCTAATTACCGATATTCTTATTCACAAGTAATTTCATATACACAAATACTACTCGTAAATATCCCATAACCGAAGTTTAATAATTAGGGTTTCACAAAGACGGTAATATGCTATGACCTAATTCAATCGTCGTCATTGCTTTCAATATTATCTCTGTCACATATACCAAAAGACATAATTATGGTATCAGAAAATCATTATATAAATAATATAATATTATTATTCTCATCTCTTGATCACAATCCCAATCTGTGGTTTGGATCTCATGTATCCGACTTATTCTTTGTACACAACATCAATAATCAAGTTAAAATAATTAACTTAAATATTCTCGAACAATTCATATAATAAAATATTTATTATATAAATCTAATTATCACTTCATATATTATTTTCAATCATGTTTTCATGGAAAATAATTAATAAAAAACATTTTATTACGTAAATTTATTACCATATAATTTGTGGAAATTAATAATTCCAAAATTATTTCTAATTTTTCAAGTAATAAATGTATTCGCATTTATCATTCACTTTACTTGACACTTAGTCTCTAGATTAAAAAAAAAAAAAATTTATACATAAAATTTCTTATTTATTTTATATAGAAAATCTCAAAGTTATTACATTCACCTCCCTTTATAAGGATTCCGCCCCTAATCACCGCTTTAAAAACTCATATGCGGAAGGGTACATAGCATATAATCATCAGACGTAGATCTCGATCATACTTGATCGAACCGATCTTTAATTATTCATCATAACACTTGTTCATCCGATTAAGCGTAAATATAAGATATATAAGTTATTCAAATAAGACGGAGTTCATTTTCCAAATTGCCACCGTATCCGGACCGTCATGTTGTAAACCTCTGAGTTGCTTTCGTTGGGTTCTTGGTTGAGTTTGGTCCTCAAATTGCTAACGCCCCACCGCTTCTCCCCGTGGTTACGTTTCCTCGCCTCCATTCCCTCTCGTGGACAGCTTCCTTACCTTATGCTCATTCGATCCACATATAAAACATCCATCGATCATCCTTGAGTTGGGGCGATTGGGAGAGATATGACCCTCTTGCTTCGCAAGACTCAGTAGCATACAAACTTGCCCTTGAGACACTCGCCAGAGTGATTCTTTCCGCAATTCTTGCACTGCACTACCTGCTTCTTTATACCAACCTGCTTTACTTGCATTTTCTCAGAAAAATTCCTCATTCTTTTCTCACCCCTATTCCCACTACTACTTTCTATCTTTATTGTTCCTTCTGACTTGCTTTTATTCTTCTTCTCCTTATGGTAGAGGCTCATGGCCTCACTTCCCTGTTCAGCAATGATAGCCTTCTCCATGAGTGCTGCAAAAGTATTGATTTGTAGATCGACACCTTATCAGAGAGCCGTGGTTTTAAGCCCGGCTCAAATCTCCTCGCCTTCCTAGCCTCTCAGATCCACTTGATGTGGAGCAAACCTAGCCAACTCATTAAATTTTGCGGCATACTCGCAACAGTCATGTTATCCTTGCTTTAACTCCAGAATCTCACCTCCATTCTAGATCGTGATACTAACAGAGAGATAGTTTTCAAAAAATAAATTCTTAAACATATCCCAAGTAATTTCTTCTTCTCCGCCTCGAGTCTTATTTGCCTCCCACCAAAAGTTAGCTTCCCTTTCATCATATAAGTGGCAAAAGCGGTCTTTTTGCCCTCATCTACTTTTTTTAGCGATTACTTAACGCCTTCTCTATCTCGTTCACCCAAGTCCGAGCTTCTATAGGTGGTGATCCTCCAATTCGTGGTCCTATGGCTTTGAAGTCTTTGAATTTTGCCAAGCGATTGTCTAGTTGGTTTCCGTGAATCGGTGTTCCTCATTTGATAGCTTCGAGCTACCATGTTTGCAAAGTTTTTGCATCGATTCGGGCCGCTGCTCCTCAAAGATTAGTAGATTCTTCTACCCTTTGGTTTCGAAGTTTGACGTCTTGGTGGCATTATCTGGTTAAATAAAATCATAAATTATACTCTTACATTTTAAACCTTATTGCATAAGATTAATGTATTAATCTCGTTTCATTTCTCAAACTTAGATTCATATTCATTTATCGAATATTTACATAGCACATACTGTTTTAATCAACAGCTATCCCTTTGTGACTACGAAAGTCGGGAGTTAAAATCTTAACCAACATAAAAGTTAAAAATAGTTCATTACTTATCACACATATTACATACATAACCCATACTACTTATTTACCAAGCCTTTTTCTCGGACATTCGTTCGCTCGATGTCCTTCCATCCCACAATTAAAACATCCACCTTTCTTATAGTCGGGGCAACGAGGAGAGGTGTGTCCTTCACGGATGTGTCGCTTGAGGCTCCATCTGGTCAATTTGGATTTTGAGCTTATCCTCGCTTCTTCCATTGTTTCCATTAACGCCGACGATCAACTTTTCTATCTCCCACAACCTTTCCAATGAAGAAACCTTGTTCTCCAAATCTCGCACCTCCGTTGATGCTTGAGCGGCTTCAACTTTAGTGTCTCGAATCACTATCTGTCAAATCCAACATTTCGGATCTCGATGCTACGCTTTTTCCATGATAGCCACCTCGTCCGATTTGGGTTCCTAGTGAGCTTCTATTTCATCTGTTGGCCTCGATATTAGCTCGGGTGTGAATATGATCCTTCTTATTCCACATATCTTTCTCACCGCATACATCTACATACATAAGTTACCCCGATTAACATATAGTATATATACACAAAGAATCAAGAGTTCTATATAGGTTGTCTCTTATTTTGATTGACGATAAATTTATTCAATTCTCATTAACGCCTCTCTCTGTAGAAAGGCGCTCCATCCACTCGCATCGAATCGCATGAAGGTGATGACTAAAGCCCCGATCCAAGGTATATATCCGTGTCTTTGGCTTCTATTTTAACCTTCAACTGTCTCTTATCCGAATATCTCTCTCTCTGCTCCAACCTCCCTCATAACTCGGCTTAACTCTATCTCAGGCTTACAACATTCACACATATCATCACATGCTACCCAATACACCTCTCACAAGATTAAAAGTTTTCAAATTCTTTGAGGGTCATATAGACCATGAACACATAGTTTTAATGGTATTCATACCAAAAAACATTACCTCGGTATGTTTACAATCACAAAGAAGGTAAACTACCATTAATAGTATTTTTAGGTGATTAGCCTATTGTACCCCCTACGCCATGCATAACGTATTAATCATGCCTAGCTTAATATTTACGCTATTAGATTGGATTATTTTATCCAAATAACATCGTTCACCTCAGTCTTATCATAGGATTCCGCACCAAAACAATTTGGTTCGGGAAATTTCTTTCAATGAACACTTAGAGTTTTCATAAACATTAGTCTAGCTGATTCAAATAGCATAGACTCATATCAATAATTCAATTCAATCGAATTATTTAAGTATAGCCAAACCCCGTTGGCAAATTAAAATTTTGAAAACATTTTTCGAGAATGACGTCATGATGCCGCAGACCGTATTTACAAATTCGTTGAGGATTAAAATCATTTGGTGATTTTATCATACTACATCATTCCATAGTGGATTGACGATCCCGAGATCACACCCAACACTAAGTAATATCAAGATTGATGACTCCATCATTTTTTTTATCATCTCGCACTAAAGTTGCATGGTACATGAGTGATAATTAAAAATAATTTTGATATTTCAAATCATTTGAGTCTAGCCAAAATAAGTAGCATAGTAATCGTGATTACTTTAAACCGTTTCAAAAATGATTACGAGTCTACATTTTTGTTTTCAAAAGCACATAGTGCGATTTAGCTTGATGTCAAAAATTTTGAAGTTTAGCATAGCTAGGAGTTTAGGAAAACCTAACACCTTCACTAAAAAATCATTTACTTAACAATCTATCTGCTCCTCGTAATTCATAACACTCCATTCACAATAAACTATACCCGATTCATCAAACCACACTTATGAGTTCATAAATTGCCACAATCATATGAGTTTAAGAACTTATCCTAGTCGGACCTTTGGCGCCCATTCATTTGAGGGGTTCATAAACATTTCATATAATTATGAGTCAAGAATGTCTCATAGGTATGAGTTTTAAGAACTCGAACTTAATCTTATATTCTCTATCTATGACCTATCTACTGTTATACACACGAGAATGGAGTCATCCTCTTAATGTGCATATAACAAATAGCGCGACACACGACATTTCAATGATTATCGTGCGTAAACTAAGTGGTTTTTACACCAAGTACAATTCAGGCTCCCATACGAAGAATCATACAACTCACCGCCGCATACATGAGTCCTCAATTGAATTCCCATCTAACACTAACCCCATTCTCCATACGAATTTATTCGTATTTATAATTCTCTTCCGGATCTGCATACCAATTGATAGTATTAATTCATACATACAATGTTAATCTTGTCAGTAAACTTTCCAATCATCGATTGATTCCTTCGGGTCATTATATCGTAGCCTTATCGATCACGGGTGATCTCATCGTATATATTACGATTTAGTTCTATATCTTGATCGTTTTATTTTACGATCTCTCATAATCGCACTTTCGGTCTTTTTAGACTCAATCTATTCCCCACTCATTGTTTAACTTTATAATCGAGTTAGGGAACTCTCGTGTGTCTTTACACTCGCCGAGATTCATCTTTGAATCTTATCGACCAACTAACTCTATATGAGTTAATACTTATCCTAATCATTGCGATTATTAGTCTCGTGTATTTCTACCTAAGCTTCATAACCAACATGACTTTGATACCAACCTGTGATTTACCCCAAATCCAGTACTTGAAACCCGAACTTCTGGTTCTCCACGATACCATTTCTTTTGTTGAATAATACTAAAATAATAATACATTCGAACTTAATTTACATACATCAAAGTTTACTTCCCAGTGCACGTGACCTTCAAATACATTCCTTATAATACTTGAAGAGATACCAATACAACTATAACCATTAACTCATGACACACACTTATTCGATCAGCTTTCCTTTTCCTTTGTTCGTACTCGAGCCTCAAAGTTGCTCATACATAACTGAAAACATTTAATTTAAGCAAGGATGAGCATTTGAGTGCCCAGCAAGTAATAACAATTATATATATAAGCTAAAAGAATATAAGTATTCTCTTTACATAACACTTCTACAACGAATCGAAAGTTGTGAAGTAATCTGTACTGATAAAAAATTCACATAACAAATCTCTTCCAAATTATTTAAATTTGGCTCTGGCTCTACCCATGAATAGGGTTTAAGAATCATACTATGAACATTCTTTTCATTTTCGAAAAGGTTTGGCAGAAATCCATCCGCAAACCGCTCTAGCTTACGGGCACGGAGGGTGATCAGCCCCGTTGTACCCTGTATTGATCAATACTACATAACTTGAACGAAATTCATCGCTCACCCTTTGTCCGCCGAAGCGCATAAAAATTTTCCCATTATCGAGATGTTCATACATGCCTGGTTCCAAACCCGAAGGTTTTTAATCTTGCTCAACAATAATATGTAATTCAACATATATGTATACGGGTAATTGATAGAGGTATATCAACATGTGAATAAATGCCATGGTTATCCAAGTGGGGACACTTGTATAACCATTTAGAAATCAACGAATGTAATATATATCCGAGCTAGCATATTGATAATCAAAGAGTACATAACTCACATGGGAATAGAATAATTCTCAAACTTCTTACTCATGTCCATTGCATAAAGAAAATGCAAAGGTAGGATACTTGCTCGATTCACCGATTACAAATCTCAACTTAGGTTTTATCTCTTTATCACAACCTATCGATCATTCGTTCGATTAGAACAATATATCTTAACACATAAGATTGTCTATTACAACAAGACATAGTCTAATCACATAATCACCGGTGATCATACTTTTAGTTCCTATTCTATACTTGAAATATTTTTATACATTTTTCAAATATCTCATCCATGCTCTTACAAAGAGCTTTTTTCTTTCTATTAGAGGTTCGACATTTGTTTGCCAGCATCACAACTTTTTATTTGTAAATAATGAGTCTAAGACTCTTATTTTATACCTCAACATCTCAGAATATCAGACATCTTAATTTTAATCATTTTGAAATTTCCGTAAATTGAAAATTTTAAAATAATTCAAATCATTACTAAAGGGCCTATAGTGATATAACTATTACTATAGGTGTTCTTCTTCAAATTTAGAACTTCATAATCGGTTCTCAAGTCATTTAGTTTATTTAAATATTATAACTTTCAATTATCGGAATTATAATTAAATGATTTAAACATTAAACAATTCCATTATCATTAATAGTTTAATTAATACTAAACTATTAATGAAACCATTCATCAAAATATAAAAGTTATTTATAATAACTCAAACTATTTTTAAAACATTTATATTACCCTTAAATGATTTTTAAAACAATAAAAATCATTTTAAATAATTATCATTAATATTTAAATATTAATGTACTATTTATCCAAATATTAAAAGTCATTAATTATAACTTAAAATATTTTTAATTCCTTAATATCCTCTTTAAATGGTTTTTAAATAAGTAAAACCATTTTTAAACTATTTATTTAATAATAATTATTAAATAAACTAAATATCATTAATATTATCTTAATATCATTAATATTTAATTATTAATGAAATTATCATTTAAATATTAAAAGTTATATTTTATAACTTAAAATATTTTTAAATACCTTATTTTCATTTAAAATGATTTTTATAATATTAAAATCATTTTTAAACTAAATTATTTAATATAATCATTAAATAACTTTAATATCATTAATAATAATTAATTAATGAAATTCATCACAAAATATTAAAAGTCATCACAAATAACTCATTTACATAACTAATTCTAAGCCAAAATAAACATAGTAAACTAACTAGTTTATTAACAACACTAACTAAACTTCAAAAATTCAAACTTTAACTAACAATTAAAAATAATAACATTACAAAAATTAAATAAGAAATATACCCTAAATACTTAATTCCACAAGATCAATGAATACGCACTTCCACGCCAAAATTTAACTAAGGAGATCTTTATAAAAAGATCTCCCACAACAAAGCCTTTCTCAAAAAAATTGGAGGCCTTATTGTTGGTGAATGAAACAAAGGCCAAGCCCTTCTATTTATAGGTTTAGAAAATGGTGAAGTTCTCAACTTAGCCGATGTGGGACTTGGTTTATACTAATTTTTCAATAGCTCACTTTACGATTTTCTAACGCATTGCTCATAACTCCGATTAATCTGATTTTTGGATATGTTATACATGGTATGTAAGACTATTTTTAAAAAATACGAATTACCCAATTCGGGTTCATTAGGTAGCCCAAACAGTGCGTCAAAAGTGGACGTTCATAACAGTTTTCAATCTCGTTTCAACTTTACCCTCTTCCGCTAAAACAGTCATAACTCTTTCATTTTAAAACATTTTTGAGCGATTCTTGAGCCCACGCGAAGCTAACTTCTGGGGCTACAACTTTTATTCTTTGACCATTTCCAAATTCCGAACACATCAGCCCGGAAATTCCGTTCAAATGGACTGCACCGCACTTGTTGGAAAGTTTTGACACTACTACTTTGAAATGTCATAACTCTCTCCTCCGATATCGGATTTAGTCTGTTTCGGAGTCTATGGAAAGCTTATTCGGTGTACTATAACATACCAAAAGCCCAGAAGGTTTTAAAAACATTAACTGATCGAAACAGTATCCCGAATAGCACATCCCGCTGCTGACTTTCAGTTTTGACACATTTCCTTCCAATCACCGTAATTCCCTCATCCGAGGTCAGAATGAGGTCATTCCAAAGCCTATGGCTTCCTAACTCAGTGCACTACAACATATCAAAAGTCCAGACCTTTTAAAGCACAAAAGTGGACGAGAATGCCCCCATTACAGACTGCCCAAAAACAGTTTATTATGATCGGTCAACCATGTTTGACCATCTATAACTTCTAATCTATACATGATATGGACTTGATTCTTTTTGCAGATTAAAGACCACATATCAGGCTACAAATAACAACTTTTGAAGAACAAAACTCACGATCGAGCAAAGAGTTATGGCCTCTGACATTTGGTGAAAAAATAACAGAATTCGGTTTTTCCAACTTGCTTAAATCTTCAAATTCGTGCACTTTGATGTTATGGGTCTTTGATTTATTAACCCATATCATCAATTAACATTCTATTACACAACTTTAAACAATCAATTGTATCAAATAACATCGAATCAAAGGATTTCTAGGTTTAGTGTTCTTATACCCTTTTTGCCAAAAATTCTTGATTCTTGCTTCTGATTTGTTATGGGTGATGGTTGGGCTTTGTTTAAGAGTGTATGGGCAATCTTGTACAAGACAATTAAATGTAATATTTCATCACTAGATTTAATTCTTATAATTTACCAATTAACTTCTATCCTTTGGTAAATTAAAACACTTATACAATAACATCGAAATTAAACCCGGTAATTAAAATTAGGGTTTCTAATTGACCATTAGTGGTTCTTTAATTATCTCGTATGTTACTAACACAATACGTTACGGTTTCTAATTTCAATAGGTTAGGGTTATAATAATTAGGGTTTGTCCTAATTATCGATGTACAACAAATAATTAGGGTTTCTTCTAATTACCGATATTCTTATTCACAAGTAATTTCATATACATACGATCACTACTCGTAAATATCCCATAAGCGAAGTTTAATAATTAGGGTTTCACAAGACGGTAATATGCTATGACCTAATTGACCGTCATTGCTCAATATTATCTGTCTCAAGCACATACCCAAAGACATAATTATGGTATCAGTAAAATCATTATATAAATAATATAATATTATTATTCTCATCTCTTGATCACAATCCCAATCCAGGGTTTGGATCTCATGTCTGACTTATTCTTTGTACACAACATCAATAATCAAGTTAAAATAATTAACTTAAATATTCTGAACAATTCATATAATAAAATATTTATTATATAAATCTAATTATCACTTCATATATTATTTTCAATCATGTTTTCATGGAAAATAATTAATAAAAACATTTCGGCTTACAGAAATTTATTACCATATAATTTGTGGAAATTAATAATTCCAAAATTATTTCTAATTTTTCAAGTAATAAATGTATTCGCATTTATCATTCACTTTACTTGACACTTAGTCTCGTCATTAAAAAAAAAAAAAATTATACGCAAAATTTCTTATTTATTTTATATAGAAAATCTCGGGTTATTACAAGAAATCTGATCATGTATGCTATGTTAGAAGTTATGATTTTGTGTTGTAATATGTTGTAAAAGGTGTTAATCAATGATCTGGGTTGATAGATGTTAGATCCATAACATCTATAAGCTCAGATTTGAAGATTTCAAGAATCTGGAAATTTTTTGTTTTTGTGTTTGATAGTCAAATATCAGTCCTCATAGATCTTTGTATGTTATGTGTTTTTGTTGTTTAAGTGTTTTCTCTTGTAGTATGTTATGAGAGCTTTGATCTAGAACTTGATTCAGAGTTAGATCTATTGTAGATTGTAAGTTATTCATGGTCAAAGGTCGTTGACCGAACATGACTTTCTAAAACCTAGGTAACCCAGAAAGTCTTTAGCAGCGTCTGATAACTTTTTCTAATGCCTTGATCTGTCAAGTTATATGTGTATTGTTAATGTTGTTGTGATCAGATTGTAGTGTGTTGTCTGGACTATAGATCCATGATTTAATATTTCTTATATCGTAAATCGGATCGAAGTAGTAGGAGGTCAAACTGGGCAAAACGATCCGAGGTCGGGTTTCTGGAATTCCCAGAAACCGTAAGAACATTGTTTCTGATAATGTTTGACTTGCTTAAATTTTGTGCTTTTGTTGTTATTAGTATAATCTGATGATACAAAGTTGTTCCTTGACATCTCTACTGCAATTATGAACCTTTATATTACATTAAGTAGAACCAGGATGCAAGTTATAAGGATCGAAAAGAAGGTACCTTGACTGTTCTTCATTTCTGGGAAACCTAGAAATTGAAGAACAGTCCTGAGAATGTTTTTTATGGGCCAGAACTCACTGTTATGATGATCTATGGGCATAAAACTTGTTGGTGATTGTAGTATTACATTAATACTACAATCATAAACCATTATCAAACCCAGAAACATGTAGATCAGTAATCTAGACTTGGTCAAAGTAGGTACTCGGTTAACAGACTTTGAAGGTTCTAACAAGCTCAAGAACACCTATAGCGACAGTTTCGTCGCTATAGGGCCCTTTAGCGGCATTTATTTACAAAATTAATTATTTTTATTAAATAATTAGTATTAAATAGTTTTTAATTATGAAAAATACAAAATAAATTCCTAAAAAATTATTTTAAGTCTAAAAATTAGTTTTTAATAATTTTTAATATATTTCATAAATGTTTAATATTTTTGAAATATTAAAGGTATTTAATTTATTTAATTGTTATATTAAATAAATTATTTAAAAATGATTTTAATACTTAAAAAATAATTTAAAAGTATATTATGGTATAAGAAAATATTTTAAGTTGTTTTAAATGACTTTTAATATTTTATGATAAATTTCATTAAAAATTAATATTAATGATAATTAATTTATTTAATAAATGTATTAAATAAACTATGAAAAATAGAATTAATGATTTAAAAATCATATAAAAATGATTTAAAGGTTATAAAAATATTTTAAGTTATAAAATATAACTTTTGATAGTTTGTCATAAAAAAATATTAATATTCTAATATTAATGATATTAGATTTATTTAGTATTTATATTAAATAAATTAGTTTTAAAATGATTTTTAATATTAGAAAATTATTTTAAATAAAAATAAAGAGTTTAATATTATTTTAAGTTATAAAATATAACTTTTAATATTTAAAGGTAATTTCATTAATTACTTATTATTAATGATATGAAAGTTATTTAATATTTATATTAAATAAATTAATTTAAAATGAATATTATAAAGATCATTTTAAATAAAAATAAAGTGTTTAAAGATATTTTTAAGTTTTAAAATATAACTATATTTAAAGGATGGTTTCATTTAATATTAATGATATTAATTTAATATTAATGATATTAAGTTTATTTAATAATTATATTAAATAAATAGTTTAAAAATGGTTTTAAAAATAAATGAATTAAAAATATTTTAAGTTCTAATTAATGACTTTTAGTATTTCGATAAATAATGCATTAATATTAAAGTATTAATGGTAATTATTTAAAATGATTTTAATTCTTTTAAAAATCATTTAAGGGTAATATTAGTACTTTAAAAATATTTTGAGTTATTATGAATAACTTTAATATTTTGGTAATGGTTTCATTAATATTTTAATATTAATTAAATATTAATGATAATTGAATTATTTAATTTTTAAATCATGTAATAATGATTTCGGTGTTTGAAAAATCATGATAAATTATAATAATTGTTTAAAAATTATTATAATGTTATGAAAAATAATATGACTCATATTTAAATTATTTAAATGGATATTGAACGACAAGATTGAGTCTTAGACTCGATAATAACCCGATAAAGCCGTTAGTACACCGACATGTTTCAGAAATTGATCTGGACTTATATAATTTGTCTGTATATGTGTTTGTTTGTGATCCAGTGACTGTGAAAAATGTGTGACAATGTGATTAGGTTATGTGCTGACTGCAATAAGCAGTATTATGTGTTATAATATGTTATTTTAATCGGTAAAATGTTCTTATTAATGATAGGTTTCAGTATAAAAGATAATACTACGTTGCGTATTGTAAGCAGCAGACCAGGCAAGTATCCTACATTTGCATTTTCTTTATGCAATGGACATGAGTAAGAAAGTTTCAGAATTATATTATTATTGTACCAGATTATTAACCCTATTTTTATATATATTATGTATCCGATCATTGTTTATCAACATGGTATTATTATATAATTTAGATATATTTATTCTGTTCGTTAATTTCTAAATATGGTTATACAAGTGACCTCACTTGGATAATCATTGTATTTAATCATATGTTGATATATTTATATACTTATTGATTCCTCGTATGTATACATTAATGAAAAGTCGTCTAAGCTATTTGATCAACTAGACATAGATTTAGAAATATCGTTGAATATGATAAAACCTTTTTGTATCCAATCAAATTGTTTTAGTTTGGATTCCGGACTAAGTATGAACATCTCAAACAAGGGAAAACTTTTATGCGCCCAAGGCAGATATAGTAAACGATAATATCGTTCTTGTATGTTGTATTGATCAATACAGGGCCCATGGGATGTACACCCTCGCGCCCGTAAGTTATGACGATTTGCAGATGAAGTTCTGTTAAACCTTATCAAAAATTTAAAACAATGTTCATAGTATGTCACCTTAACCCTATTTATAGTCAATACGTAGTTTCAAAAAAAAATTGATATAGAGTTGTTATGTTATTATTATCGGTTCAGTTTACTTCATAACTATTGATTCGTTGTAGAAGTGATGTACAAAGAAAACATTTAATTCTTTCAGCTAATTATATTTATAATTGTTAGTACTTGCTGGGAACTTAAATGTTCATCCTTGCTTAATTTAAATTTTTTCAGTTAAGTGTGAACAACCAGAAGGTTCGACCAAGAACGAGAGGAAAAGGATAGCAAACAGAATAAATGTTTTGGTATTTTATGTAATAGTATAACTTTATTAAGATAATGATATTTATTATTATCATGTATTGTAATTAATATAGTAAAGGTTGCGTACTTGGGATTAGACTATGATAAATATAAGTTAAATCTGGTATTTATATTATTGTTATTATTATTAGTATTATTTCCGCTCATGGAAATGGTATCGTAAAACACCGAGTTCAGGTTTCAAGTACCTGAATTTGGGGGCATTAAAATCTGCATAATATTTTATATTATTAAATCAATAATTGAGACGACAAAGTTATTTATATTATTATTTGCAATATTGACAATGTCTAAAAAGTTCTATCAAGGAGAGGTTTGGTCACCTAATTACGCGCCAATGGGGAGAAATCCTTATCGGAAAGCCCCATCTTTCCTGGGAATGATCTAGTTGTTAAATATTGTAAGTTATAATATTAAGGATAAATAAGATCATGTTGATTAAAGATGAAATTGATATTTCCATTGTGTTGGAATTACTAGTGTTAGTGGAAATTGACATTTATTTCGATAATAATTGATTTCTGGAGGTTATATTGACCAATCAGGTAATTAATCGGATAAATGAGTAATTAATTACTATTAATTCACATGTTTATAACTATTTATTCACATGCATGTACTATTAGGGGAGGTGGTGCAAGATTGATAATACTTGCATGGCTAAATTAAAAATAGAGGTATAGATGAAGGTACTATACCGTAACTATTTTTTTTCACATTTATATAATTATTGATTCACATTCATGTACTATTAGGGGAGGTGGTGCAAGTTTGATAATACTTGTAGGACTAAATTAAAAATGAAGGAAAAGATGAAGGTATTATACTGTAATATTTTGAGCCCCAAAACGTGCAATTATCGAAACTATATTTTCCTATAAATAGAAGCTCATTCTTCTTTCATTCTCACCAATTCACTAAGACTCACAAGAGCAATTATAGAGAGAGAAGCTATAGAGAGAGAAGCTATAGAGAGAAAGAAGAAGAGAAGTCTGCTACTTCACTATTCTAGTATCCAGTCTTCTTCTAAGGTAAGGGATATTTTTTTTTCTTCAGTATTCATAAGGAATAATATTTTCTTTCATGCTCTGTAGTTTATGAGTAATATTATTTCGTCTCGTATTCCTAATTATACCCTCATTTTGTTAAAGTATTGCTTCTATACTCCGTGAAATTAGTATAATATCCTTGAAATTTGGGCTTCATCTAGTATCATTTCACAAGGATATTTTATGCACATTCTTGTTAAATTTTAAGCTTTTCATGCCGGAGTACTGTCCATGAGTAGTATTCATTTAAACGGTACTATTCACAAAGTACTATTCATGGGGTACTATTCACAAAGTACTATTCACGGGTACTATTCACAAATTACTATTCTCAGGATACTATTCCCGAAGTACTATTCACAGGATACTATTCACTCTGGTACTATTCACCCGGGGTACTATTCATGACAAAAATTGATTTCTTTGTTGTACAAATCATTTTTGATACAATATTATTCTTGAATTTTACTCCACAAAGCAGTATCATATTGCCAATTTGGATATTATTGAATTCTGGATAAATTAAATTATAAATGTTTAAAAATTAATCATTTGCTTTCTTTTAATTGAATTCTTATATCATTGTCATCATCCTCATGCTTATATTGTGATAAAAGTCATTTGTGGCTTACGTGCATAGATGTACTATTGATTGGTATGATTATGACCAGGGATTATTCGGTATAATCATGACCGTAATGTTACAAATGATGTGGTAAAAGTCGTCATTGGCCTGTAGTGCATTGATGGACGGTTGGTGGTATGGTCATAACCATTGATGATTACACGAATATCCTTGGCCTGTAGTGCAGGGATGATTCGATGATGTAGTTTATTTATTAAGCTGAGTCTCAGCGATAAAGTTGATGAAAAACTTTTTAAATCATAGAAGGTAGTAGATATAATGCTCTACTTGACTCTTCTAATGGATTGTTTGTTCCGCTGCAGTTAAACTTGATGTTTATTGTATTTTTATCAGTTCAACATTGTTGAAGGCTAACGATAATTTATTATGAATTATCTTAGTCATAATATTTATTACTGGGCTAGTTGATCTCACCATTTTGCTTTTATTATCCTCTTCAGGAAATGAAAACGTAGCCGGGACTAGTCGGGGAACAGAGTGACGGTTCGAGATGGTGGCTATAGTAGTCCTCACTATTTTATGAAATAGTGTGATAATAAATATAATGAGGACTTCATTTGAGTTTGAATACTGTCTATGAGACAATATTCGTGTAAAAACTCTAAGGTACAATGTTGTCGTGTTGTATAAAAGAAGTTTGTATTTGATTTATGTACCATGTATTCGGCGACTCAGAATGGGTGATGTATACGTATTTTGGGGGCGTCACAACCTACTTAAGTTTATTTGTTATTTAATTGGTCGGTCAGAATATAGGGATAATATGTGATATGTCAATTAACCCTTATTTTGTGGCAGTGTTTGAAAATGACATCCGAGAATGTTGAGATAAGCAATGGAGCACATGAGACCGTTGAGTCACCAACGATCAATACTCATGATAATGTGCATCAAGAAGGCAATAATCCTTAGGAAAATAACAACACCAGCCAAATGATGAACAATGTGATGTTCAGAGGCTTTATGCAATTCATGCAACATCAGGCGAGAGCGACTCTTGTCCAAAATGCAGGTGGAAACACTGGCAACTCAGGAATGGTCACCACTAAGAAATTCAAGGAGATGGGACCACCAGAGTTTTTGGGAAAGCCAGAACCACTTGAGGCGGAGACGTGGATAAAGCAGATCACCAAGATATTTGATGTCTTGGGATGCTCCGAGGAGCAAAAGGTTCCCTTTGCCACCTTCATGTTGCGAGGAGAGGCAGATTACTGGTGGAAATCTGTAAAGCGTACTCAACCTGTGACAACCCCAAAATAGGTCCATTCCATCCAACCCATTCTGAGTCGCCAAATACATGGTACAGAAAATAACTACAACTTTATTACAATAATTGTCGTGCAAAATACAACAACACATATACCGTGAGTTTGGATACAAATATATATACCAACTGTGACTCTCATCCCAACCTTGGATAGCACGTCACAATGACACCTTACATAAATGTATAGTCAAAAACTATTTTAGAAATTAGAATCTTTGGGAAGTGCTCAAGAAAACCTTCGTACATGGGAGGCCATGCTTCTAGGTTATGATAGATATCATATGGCCACAAAATTATCCTTGGTTGACCTAATAGACCCCAAAGAAAAACGAGAAGATTACTATCATATTCTTCCCAATGGTGAGTCTTCTCTTGACTTATCATTATCTCTACTGTCTCAAATTGAGAATTATACTTCAAACAAACACCAAGATTATATAGGTAGTGCTCGTAAATATACTCAGTAAGTGGATGAGCACAACCCTGTCTTATGATGACACGAGGTTATATGTCATTAGACATCTTGTATGATAGTGGTGAAACACCCTTCCAACGTTGGGTTCGCCTCTCCCTATATGATTCACCAAATATAACTACTAAAAGATGTATACAACACACTTGTCTATACTATTTAGGGAGAACTCCACAGCTAGAGACCACCGTTCTATTCCCTTGTTACCCCCGCTCGACCCAGCTACACTTTTATTACCTGAAAGGAATTGTGAAGCAAAAGGGTGAGCACAACTAGCTCAGTAAAGAATCTCATGACTAAAGATAATTAAATTATCAATAGCCTTCATCAATAACAAATTAGAGATTTAGAACATCTGGTAGATGATAAAAATTTCAACCATAGTTGCAGCGGAACGAGCAATCCATTAGAAGAGTCAAATAGACAATACAATCTATTATCTTCTCCATGTTAAAAGTCCACCAACAATGTTTTATCCCTGTAACATCAATCAACAGTTCCTTTCCATAATTATATGAATATCTCATAATCATAATTGTGATTCTAAATTCTTCTTCGTACCCAGGACGAATATAATTTTCATCACATGTCTTTACCTGAAACATCAAAGATCATGGTTATACCAAATCACAGTTCCTTTTCATAATCATACTAATAAATTCATCTTTGCACTACGGGCCAAAGATATTCATCCACAGTTCATCTTCGCACCACTGGCCAAAGATATTCAACAACAGGTCATCTTTGCACTACGGGCCAAAGATATTTATTAACAGTTCATCTTTGCACTACTGGCCAAAGATATTCATCAACAATTCATCTTTGCACTACAGGCCAAAGATATTCCTCAACAGTTCATATTTGCACTACAAGCCAAATATATTAATATCTCAAAGAAATATATAATCATTTCAGAATTTATATAAACAATAATTATAACCATGTTGATCAATTCACCTTTGCACTTAAGCTAAAGATATTCAATTATAAATTCAATGGTCATGATCATACCACCACAATTTAACTTTTCACTTCATCGCCAAAGAGAACCCTAGTCATGATCATACCAATAATCTACTCATCTTTACACTCCAGTGAAAGAGAATTTCAACATCAGGGTTATAAAAATATTATATATGATAATGAAATCAATATAATCAATATATAGTTTTAATCTCCAGAGTAATATTCATAAATCAAATATAATTTGGTTAGAAAAAGAAACCAATTTTGTAGTGAATAGTAACTCATGAATAGTAACTCATGAATAGTAACCCTGACACAAAAAGGTAGAAATTCCACAATAAAATCTATACCAATATTTCGGTATAATGATATTGAAAGAATAACATTTCTTAAACTTATAAACAATTTATTTTAATTGTATACACTTTACTAAATAATGCATTTAATCATCATAAAATGCCAAACTTATAAGATTTCATCACCAATAACCAAAACCCTCATAAAAAGTCTCATGATATACTACATATATGATTCTCAAGCCATAAAATCATATTTTCCAATTTTCTTCCTTCACATAACATATTTAACTCATTTATTCATAACTAGTCCATTTTCATCATGAAAATACTAAATCAGGCCCAAAAATATTTCTTTTTCGAGATTTAGCGTAATATAGTCCCATATTGAACATATATTTTTCTCGTAATTTTTAAAATTCATTTACTATTTTTCATATGGCCAAAATCGTAGAATATTTAGACATTTATCATAAATTATACTTTTATCCAAAAATTCCGAAATTCACAGAGTACACTGATATTATATAGATGTACTCCCAATAAAAATTTCATCAATTTTAGAGTTAACCATAAGGAGTTATAAGCAGTTACTTTTAAAATAGTTTTTTCTCATAAAATTCATAACTCTTAATCTATACATCCAAAAATCACCATTTTTGGACACAATTAAAAAAACTCATCAACAAATCATTTCAAATTTTTCTAGAATTTTCTGAAGGTCAGAAGAAGTACGAACTGAAAAACATAATAACCCTTAAAATCCCTTACCTCAAAAGAGCAGCACTTCTGACTGGATATCGGATATGACGCTGAAGGAAACTTGCACTGATGAATAGAAACTCACCAAGTATCTAAATACTCACAAAATACGCTCGATAATATAGAGAGAGAAAGAGAGAAAGCTTATGTTTCTGGTGTGATTTTTAATTCTAACTTAGCCCTCTATTTATAGGAAAATATTAGCACGCCGAAGCAGACTTAACCTGCAACCTGATGGCTTTACCTGCTACTTTTCCCACCCACCACATTTGAAAATTCAATTGAGCACATTTCTCACCAACCAAAAGTGGGGCCCACCAATTCTAGAATTTTCCACCAAAATCATTTATAACCTAATTTCCGAATCAATCACCTCTTAAAATTCATAACAAATTATACGCTCATTTTTAACGGTTCAAAATTTGTGGACATATACTCAACTTATATATGTATAACATATCCAAAAATTACAACGATCCAACAATCGGATTAAATATTATAACTCACACAATAAAGCTGTAATAACACCGATTTGATCTTTTAATACCTCCAATCCGACAAAATACTGATAAAACACCTCAACATTAACTCCTTCATTTATAACCACATAAATAAACCCATCATTTATATCCACATCAAATAAATATTTCCTTATCATATAAATCAATAATTAATTATTCACAAATAATATTACAGAATCACAATTATGAAAACCAGGCCGTTCCCAAGAAAGAGGGGGCTTTCCGATAAGAATTTCTCCTTACTGGTGCGCAATTAGGTGACCAAACCTCTCCTTGACAGAACTTTGTAGGCATTGCCAATAATGTTATCTAATAATATTATTCCAAATAATCTGAATTACTGATCTGATAAAGGAGATACTGTGCAGTGACAATAATTGAAACAACAATAATATAAAATATCAATGCAACAATTATTGAATCAATAAAATAAAATATTGAACAGTAACTACTGTGAAAATTATTGAGTAGTGCCTTCTTACGTAAGGATCAATAATTCAACAATATTGTGCAATACCGTATGCTACTATGCAACAACGCGTAATACTTTACTTTAACCACCGGGTATTCCAACAGTGTTAACGGTAACAACTACGCCGTTATTCAATTTTGTCGTTTTCTTCATTCGACCGTTATCCGTTATGGGGGCCCACAAATAGCTGCGCCGTCGTACGAATATTCCCCGATAGAAAGAATATTCCATGACCAAACGAATATTCCCTGACAATAATGAATACTTTATAACCACTTGCGTATTTTGAAAAAAAAATTCATATATCACCCTTAAATTTAACTTTATATCAATTTAACCATTTACTGAATTATAATTATAAGAAAAATTGAATACTTTTATTTCATAAAATTCGGGTCTTACACAACCTGCCGCACTCAAGATGTCTTGGGAGAAGTTCCAAGAATTGTTCAATTACAAGTACTTTCCCAAAAGTATTCATCACATGAAGGAGGTAGAGTTCATCAAGCTGGAGCAAAAAAATATGACCGTATCGCAGTACAAGGATAAATTTGCGGAGTTGTCTCGGTTTGCTTCCCATTTGGTTGATAATGAGGAGAGAATGACGCGAATGTATATGCGAGGTTTGAAACTTGAAATACGTCAATACCTCATTTCTCACAAATTGTGTTTATATTCAGATGTTGTAAATATGGCTCAGTTATTGAAGCGCGATACTAAGTCAACCTAACCAAGAGAGAGCAGCCGGAAAATCGATAATACCAGTGGTAGCAGTCATCGAAGCAGTGACAACAAACGTGGAAGAAATCAACATGCCAGAAATGGTAACCACTTTAGTGGTAATCATGGCCAAGATAATAGGAGTGAAAATTTCAAGAAGTGAAGATTCAATAATGATGGAAAGACGTCAGCAGCAACCGTTGTTAAAGAAGGAGAACGACCACCGATCGTATACTACAAATGTGGAGGGGAGGGACACATCAGTCCAAACTGTACGCAGTAGTCCAAAACATGTTATAATTGCGGAAGAAAAAGGTCACCTAACCCTATTTTGTCATGCAGTGAAGTCAAGTCCAGCTGGGACGGAGGCACCAAAGGTCATCCCAGAGAGGTCAAAGCCGGTAGTTCAAGGGAGAGCGTTTGTCGTGACCTCCCAAAAAGCGAGGAAATCGAACGAGGTTATCACGGGTAAGCTAATCATAAACTCTTGTGAAGTCTATACTTTATTTGATACCGGTTCTACCCATTCTTTTATTTCTCGTACTTGCGTTCAACGTTTAAATTTAACTCCAGAGAAATTAGAATTTGACTTATCTGTTGAAACTCTGTTGGGAGAAACCTTCATTACATCCACTATTTATAAGTCTTGTTTGATTCAAATTGGCAACCACACGTTACCTGTCGATCTTATCTCTTTGAAAATACTTGCATTAAATGTGATTTTAGGAATTGATTGGTTAACTACTCATCATGCTAAAATTGATTATTTTTGTAAGGTTGTTAGTTTTCATATTCCTAACCAACCTATTATGCGAATTCAAGCAACCAAACCACTAAAGTCAATCACTGTCATATCAAGCCATAAAGTTATTCATTTATTAAAAAATGGATGTCAAGCTTTCTTAGCCCATGTTACGGATTTAAACAAAAATACATCAGATTTCCTATTATTAATAAATTTCCTAACATATATCCTGAAGAACTTCCTGGCCTACCCCCAGAGCGTGAAATTGAATTTTGTATCGACCTTGAACCCGATACAAAACCCATTTCCAAAGCCCTATATCTAATGGCTCCTATTGAACTTTAGAAGTTAAAAACCCAACTGCAGGAGTTGTTAGACATCGGTTTCATTCGTCCTAGTACGTTTCCTTGGGGCGCTCATGTTCTATTCGTAAAGAAGAAAGATGGAAGTATGGGAATTTGTATTGACTATCGGGAGTTGAATCATGTCACCATCAAAAATAGGTACCTGTTGCCTCGCATTGATGACCTGTTTGACCAGTTACAAGGTGCCAAATTCTTTTCAAAGATTGATATTCGTTCCGGATATCATCAGTTAAAGATTAAAATTGATGACATTCCAAAGACTTCTTTTAGAACTCGGTATGGGCATTACAAATTCCTAGTCATGTCTTTTGGATTGACTAATGCTCCTGTTGCCTTCATGGATATGATGAACCGAGTATTCAATGAATATTTGGATCACTTTATGGTCATCTTTATTGATGACATCCTTATTTACTCCAAAAGCCGTGAAGATCATGAGCAACACTTGAGGCTGATACTCCAAAAGCTTCGTGAAAATAAGTTATATGCCAAGTTGAAGAAATGCAAGTTCTAGCTTGAGAAAGTATCATTCCTTGGGCATGTGATATCAAATCACGAAATATCTGTTGACCCAGCGAAGATTCAAGCAATACAAAGCTGGGAACAACCTAAGTCAGTAACCGAAGTACGTAGCTTTCTGGGCTTAGCTAGTCACTATCGGAGATTCGTGGAAGGATTTTCTCGAATCGCTACTCCATTAACTTAGTTGACTCGAAAAGATACAAAATTTGGTTAGAGCGAGGAATGTGAGAAGAGTTTCCAAGAACTCAAGAAGAGACTCATTTCAGCACCTGTTCTAACAATACCATCTGGTTCGGAGGGATTTGTCATATACAGCGATGCTTCAGGCAAAGGTTTAGGATGTGTTCTCATGCAACATGGGAAAGTCATAGCATATGCCTCACGACAACTCAAAGAATATGAGAGGAATTATCCTACTCGTGATCTAGAGTTGGCAGCTGTCATTTTCGCAATTAAAATCTAGAGGCATTACCTGTATGGGGAGAAAATGGAGATCTATACAGATCATAAAAGCCTCAAATATTTTTTCACCCAAAAAGAGCTCAACATGCGACAAAGACATTGGCTCGAGCTATTGAAAGATTATGATCATACCATTCAATACCATCCTAAAAAAGTGAATGTGGTAGCTGACGCGTTAAGTAGAAGATCATATGCGGCTACGAGTGCAATATTGTCAATGCAAAGGCCAATTTTATATGACTTGCAAATGATGGAGATAGAATTAAAGACTCCAAGGACCCACGTGATGATGTCAAATATACGAGTAGAACCAACTTTAATTGATAAAGTTAAAACTGTTCAAGCTACAGATTTGGAGCTGATGCGTATAAAGAAGAAAGTGCAAGAAGGTGCTATTCCGGAAGCAAGAATCGATGAAGAAGGAATACTTCGAGTCAACTCCAGAATTTATGTTCCTAACGACTCTGACTTGAAGTATAAAATCATGATGGAGGCGCACAACACACCGTTTGTAATCCATCTTGGGAGTACAAAAATGTATCGTTATCTTCGACATACATTTTGGTGGAGCAATATGAAAAGAGAGATAGAAGAGTTTATCTCAAGGTGTTTAACTTGTCAACGTGTCAAGGCAGAGCATCAAGTGCCAAAAGGTCCATTGCTGTGACGCCCCCAAATCCGGGTATCTTCCAACCCGACAGATGGTGCTACACGGTGCTACAGTTCACATAAACATTCAATTGAAATTCCTCAAAAGAACGAATATGTCTTATATATATCAAAAGAATATTTACATTTCCCCAGATTCTTTACAACCAATACATTGTCTTTGTCATAATATTAATATTATTTCTTACAAAATCTATACTATTACATAAGAAAGCTACGGGTTCGCCTTTGCCTTCCCTTTATCCTTGCCGGATCCATCGGTCCGTTCGGTCTTAGCTGCATTCATATGGTTTAAGCAAGAATGAGCCTAACTAGCTCAGCAAGTACAACAATTCTAGGAAAATAGCATGCTTGAAACATAGGAATCGTATATCTTCGATAACTGGACAAGAGTTACGAAGTACTATTGAGAATTCAAAATAGCACTTCTTTTCATTCAAAACGTTTACAACAACAATATTCAGTAAAACATCAATTCCGGTTCAAGACCGTAAGCATTTCATAATTACTTTGAAAAGGACATCTCGGCACTAAGTCCGTAAGTCCGACATATCTTACGAGCACGTCTAGGTGATCAGCCTATAGTACTCTATGTTGATCAACACTACATTCATTAAACGTGTATACGTTTAAGTTGTGGCACCCTCACGTGCCTGTCGTTTGACGACAAAACATTTTAGCATACTCAATCTACTTTTGAAAACCACAACAATATTAGTTTGGTAAATCCCTATCAACACTTAATAGAATAACATAGCATACATCTAGCCGAAAAGATTGGCTTTGACTTCCTTAGATACTAACTCATGCGAAGGATACATGAATCACAAAGACTTGTCCAGATCGAACTGAAACAAGGGTTAGAGTACTTGCCTTTAGCGCCTGCTTATAGATAGAACACGTGCACGTTACGTCTTTAAGGTCTCTACATTAGATGATAGCATTACATAGAACATTAGGTCATGAATGATCACACATGGTTCCTAAAGAATCTTACCCTACTTCTCAATCTAATTACGTATTAGATTTGTTATTATAGGTTCCGGCTTTCCGTTAGGTCAATCTTACATCATAAGTAATTGACTTAATCTTAACCTTAAGTGAGCATACTTAAGTTTCAATGTGTCATAAATATGTTTCATTAAGATCTCTATTAACAATTACTCTTCATGTTCATTTGAAAACCTTCATCACTATTTAGGTTATGAGGTCAGAAACTTAAGTCACTACGGGCCATTACACTGGTGCCAGGTCAAGCGTCGCCACTAATTCTTCAAAATTCGGACTGCATTGTGCATGGCTGAGTCTCGATATATATCTTCACATGGCATGACTCTCCAGGAGATAATGGCCACTTTGTCATTGCAGCGCGGGCTTATTTGCCTTCAAAAGCCAGCCGGTATTTCTGACTACATGCACTGAACACTTTGATGATTTTTCAAAAGTTGAAATTCCCGAACTCGTAACTTCTTCGTTATAAGTCCGAATTGGCTCGTTCAAGAGCCTACGGGTCACAAATTACGTACTCTATGCGTTCATGCAAGAATTTTATCTATTTTACTTTGTTTGCTAAAATTTCACCTATTAGTTCATTTTAACGAAAATGATAAACGTTCGTGAACGTTCAACGCTCGTTTCTTCATTTTAAGTCGGAATCCAGCCATTTTCGAGTCCACAACTCTATGATGCCAAATATGACTTGTCTCCATCAAAAACCAACGTTTCCAATGTCAAACACAAAATACTACTTCCATTCCGAGAATTTCACGAATTCGACTATTATCGTCAAATTGTGCAAATTCCAGCGAAACATTATTACTATTGATTTGTTTATCATTCTAAAAACCTTCATTACATTATCTAGACATCTCAACTTGTGTATTACAATAACTTATATTCCAATTTGGTTATGGCTTATTTATAAGTTCATAACAACAATTTCTTAATATATGATTTTCATTTCCTTATAACTTATTCGGCTTAGGTCCATTGCTTATCAACTTCTCCTATGTTCTTAGCATCTAAGTTCATTATATTACACTTCTCTTATCAACCTACCATGATAGAGATGAAGAAGACAAGATCATTTACCTTTGATGATTACTTCACTTCACTTTGCAAAATCTAACAAAAGTTAAAATGGCTTATAAGTGCTTATGGGTTCTAACAAATAAGTTGCTTTGAGAGAGAGTTGTTGGATGAAACAAATCAACCAAATAATGAAATGAGAGCTTTCTATTTATAGGCAATCCAAGGTTAGGGTAGAATCGTCTTCCACCTCCTTACTATTCATAACCTAGCAATCAAGTAAACTTGCTAGCCACTTCTATTTCTTGACCCTCACAACACTTGGTCACCACACAAAGTTCTTGCTCTCTAAGTTCACCCATGGGTTGCCCCATGGATCATTGTTTTACCCATTGGATCATCCTTTGGGCTTGGGTTTAGTTAATTATTCTAATTCTTATGGGCTTGCATACATTTGGTTTGGGCTTCCCATTAATCCACCCTTGGCTAAACATTGCTACAACTTGGGCTTGTGCTTAATCCATCTCGCCTCGATATTCTAACATTACGTATTTCTTGGAAATTCAAAAATAATTCGCGAGCGATAAACGGTGAATAGTGATTTTTGTAAACTTTCTCGAAAAATATTTATTTTCGTCTTGGAAATTCAAACACTTTAATTCATTCACATGGTTTAAATACTATGATCTTCCGATGTTTCTAGGTTATAAACCGACATACATCTTATTAACACATATAATAACAAATAATATTATTTTATTCATTATTTAATTCTTTCAAGTCTTTTACAAAGGATCCGAATTTCTCGGGCGTTACAATTGCAACCACTTGAAATTCTAGAATGGAAATGAGAGCACATTACCATGGATTTGATTACTGGTCTTCCCAAGGTTTCTCAACGCATAGATGCAATTTGGGTCATTGTCGATAGATTGACCAAATCTGCTCATTTCTTACATATACGAGAAACTTATTTACTTGAACGTCTTGCTCGTATATACATAAATGAGATTGTAAGACTGCATGGTATGCCAGTATCCATAGTTTCTGATCGAGACCCAAGATTCACTTCATAATTTTGGGTTAGTTTTCAAAAAGCTATGGGCACAGATTTACGATTTAGTTTGGCATATCATCCTCAAACAGACGGACAGACGGAGAGGACTATTCAAACTCTTGAAGATCTATTAAGACTTTTTGTCCTTGACTTCAAGGGAAGTTGGGACACATTCTTGCCATGGTGGAATTTTCCTACAATAACATTTATCAAGCAAGCATCGACATGGCTCCATTCTAGGCGTTGTATGGATGCAAGTGTCGTTCTCCAGTATTGGGACCGGATTGGTACGTATGACTACAGAGAAGATTAAAATGATCTAACAACGTATAAAAACCTCACAAGATTGACAAAAGAGTTATGTTGATCTTCATCGAAAGGACGTGGAATTCAATGTTGAAGAACATGTGTTGTTACGTGTGGCAACATGGAAAGGAGTTACGAGATTTGGAAAGAGAGGAAAGCGCAATCCTTGATTCATGGGCCCATTTGAAATCCTTGACCGAGTAGGAACTGTGGCCTATAGACTCGCTTTACCGCCAAGTATGTCTCGCGTTCATAACATTTTTTATATATCCATGTTACGTAAATATATGGAAGACCCGAACCACATTATTGAATTAGAACCAGACGAGACAGCGGAAGATTTAACGTATGAAGAGGTACCTGTTAAAATCTTGGATAAGAAGAATCATATTCTACGCTCCAAGGTTATACCTCAAGTCAAAGTTTTGTGGAGAAACCACGATGTTGAGGAAATGACCTTGGAGTTCGAATCTGAAATGAAATCAAGGTATCCTCACCTCTTCGACATATCAAGTACGTACCCCAAATTCAAGGATGAAGTTTCATAAGAAGGGGAGGTTGTAAGACCCCAACTTTTATGAATAAAGATAAATTTTTCTCAAAATATATTTTTGAATATTGTGGTGTGGATTTGTTATAATGTTATAGTTGTGGGTAATATTTATAAATTTTGCAAAGTATGCAAGTTGTTATAAAATATTCGATTGGTCAGGGAATATTCGTTTTAACAGAAAAATTAAATGCGACAACACAATCATAAGGTGGACCCTAATGGAATTATTGTCGGAGTTAGAAAACGACAGAAATAACTTTTTATAAAAATAACGGCAAAAGTTTTACCATTAATGTGACGCCCCCAAAACAGGTATACATCACCTATTCTGAGTTGCCAAATACATGGTACAGAATATAAATACAACTTAATTAGACAACTGTCATGCAAAGTACGACAAAACATAAGCTATGAGTTTTAATACAAATATTGTCGTCTAGACAATATACAAACTCAAATTCAATATTATTACATTTATGTTCCCACTATTTCACTGAATAGTGAGGACTACTAATGCTATCATCTGGTCCATCACTCCGTTCCCCGACTAGTCCCTGCTACGTTCTCATTTCCTGAAGAGAACAATGAAAGTAAAAGGGTGAGCTCAACTAGCCCAGTAGGAAATATTATGACTAAGATAATGCAGAATATATTATCGTTAGCCTTCAACAGTGTTAAACTGATATAATATAACAACCATCAAGTTTAACTGCAGTGGAACAAGCAATCCATTAAAAGAGTCAAGTAGAGAATAAAATCTACTATCTTTTATAATTTAAAAGGTTTTTCATCACTTTTATCACTGGGACTCAGCTTAATAAATAATCCACATCATCGAATCACCCCTACACTACGGCCAAGGATATTCTTTAGTATCACGACCACAATTATCCATGCACTACGGGTCAAGAATATTTGTGTATTCAATAATGGTCATGATCATGCCAACAACTGTCCATCAATGCACTACGGGCCAATGAGGACTTTTTCCACATCATTTGTAATATTACGGTCATGATTACAATCGAATAATCCCCTATTATAATCATACCAAGTCCATCTATGCAATTATAGGCCACGAGATGACTTTCAACAAAATATATAAACTTGAGGATGATGACAATGATATAAGAATTCAATAAAACAAGTTCAAGAATTATTTTATCCAGAACTAATAACGTCCAAATTGTCAACATGATACTACTTTGTAGAGTAAAATTCAAGAATGCTCGTAAGAATATTTCCATTAAAAGATCTTTGGATGAAGCGCAAATATCAAGGATATTCCACTAATTTCATGGAGTATAGAAGTCAAAACTTTAACCAACCGAGTATAATAAGGAATGGAATAATAAAAGAAATCATCAAGCATGCGATGAGACCTTACATGCGGAGTTATTCCAATGAATAATAAATAATGAGAATCGGTCCCCGTAAAACGCATGCATGTGATATTCAATGTAATAATAAAGCGGAATCAGTCCGACGTAAAGCGCATGCACAGGATATTCCAGCGTAATAATAAAGGCGGAATCAGTCCGTGTAGAACGCATGAATAGGATATTCCAATGTAATAATAAAGACAGAATCGAGGTCCGGCCAGAGAACGCATGCAGACATGATATTCCAATGTAATAATAAAGGCGGAACCGGTCCCGTAGAGAGAACCTTATGCATGTGATGTTCCAATAGAATGATAAAGAATGGAACAACAGAAGAATTTCACCAAGTATATGGTAGCCCGCGTATACAGGTTATTCCAACAGAATAATAAGAATGGAATAACAGAAGTTCTCTTCATAGATAAGAAAGAAATAATACTCCCTACAAGTACAACAAATAATATTCCCTACCTTGGAAAAACTGGATACTGGAATAGTGAGTAGCATCTATAATTTCTCTCTATAATAATCGCTCTAAAGCTTTTGTGAATTGGTGAGAAATGAAGGAAGAATGAACTTCTATTTATAGGAAAATATAGTTTCGATAATTGCACGTTTTGGGGCTCGAAAATTACAGTATAATACCTCCAACTTTTCTTTCATTTATAATTTAGTCCTGCAAGTATTATCAATCTTGCACCAACTCTCCTAATAGTAAATAATGTGAATTAATAGTTCAATCATGTGAATCAATAGTATAATCATGTGAAAAATACGAATTTCAGTATAGTACCTCCATCTATACCTCCATTTTTAATTTAGTCATGCAAGTATTATCAATCTTGCACCAACTCCCCTAATAGTAAATAATGTGATTCAATAGTACACATATGTGAACAAATAGTTATATAAGCATGTGAATTAGTAGCAATTAATTGCTCATTTATCCGATAAATTACCCGATTATCAATATAACCCCTAGACATCAATTATCATCGGAATAAATATCGATTTTCACTAACACGAAAAATTCCAACATAATGAAACTATTTTTATCAAAAATATAAATTTTGAAATTTTGAAGTTTGACTTTTCCCGAAAAAGTCAACTGTTGACTTTTTTGACCAAATAGTGAATCCCGAAAAATTTTGTGTATATAGACTATTTTTACTAATTTCGTCGTTCCGGACTCAAATATCACGTTCGCGTCTCCAAATTCAACTCCGAACAACATTCATTATTAATATAATAACTCACAATATTTATCAACCAGGTCGTTCCTAGGAAAGAGGGGGCTTTCCAATAAGGATTTCTCCCTATTGACGTGCAATTAGGTGACCAAATCTCTCCTTGACAGAACTTCTAGACATTATAAATATTGCAATTTATAATATGAATAACTTTGTCATCTCAAGTATTGATTTAATAAAAAAACATTTTATCACGGATGATCTTTGTGACAATAATTGAATCAATAATATGATAGATATGATGCATCAACCATCGTAGCAATAATTGAGTATAATGAGTGACTTCTCACGTAAGCATCAATAATCAATACCGTGTGCTACTATGCAACCACGCCAGACATCTTTATTACTTTAACAGGGTGTTTCAACAGATTAACAGTAAAACTTCCGCCGTTATTTTCATAAAGTATTTTTGTCGCTTTCTCAATCAAATCCAATAATAATTATTGTGGGGTCCACCAATGATTGTAAGTTTGCAGACGAATATTCCTCGTTAAAAGCGATTATTCCCTCAACCAATCGAATATTATATAACAACATGCGTACTTTGAAAAATTTGTAAATATTACCCACAACTATAACATTATATCAAATCCATACCATAATATTCAAAAATATATTTCGAGAAAATTTAATCTTTATTCAAAAAAATCTGGGGTCTCACATATGATGTGTGTGTGAAAGTGACATGTGTGGGTGAAAGTGAAAGAGGTGTGTGTGTGTCGTGTGTGTGTGTGGCGGAAAAATTATGATGGTGGGGGAAATGAAAGTGATGGTTTATATATATATATATATATATATATATATATATATATATATATGTTATAAAGTTGTTTTATTGAAGTATAATTTTGAAAGTGGGCGTCTGATGATCAGCAACATTCAGTCCGTGATTTTTTTGTCTGAAATCCTACTGTTTGTCCATGAAAAAAAATTCTAAATAGTATCCTTCCATTCTCCTATAAATAGGATGCTTAGTTTAGAATTGAAAATCACACCAGAATCAGAAAATTCTTCTTCTATAATATTATGTGTATTTCTTTAGAGTTTAACGAAGCTTTGAGCGTAGAAAACAGTATAAGTTTTCTTCAAGAATATCCCTGTTATACTAGTTGAAATACTCCCCTTTTTAAGGTAAGGGATATTATTTTGTTCAATATTCGTAAGAAATAATATTTTCTTCCATACTCTGTAGTATGTAAGTAATATTATTTTGTTTCAGATTCTGAATTCTACACTCATTTTGTTAAGTTTTGGCTTCTATACTCTATGAAATTAGTAGAATATCCTTGAAATTTGCGTTTCATCCAGTATCTTTTCATGGAAATATTATTTTGAGTATTCTTGATAAGTTTTAACTTTTTCATGCTGGTATTCATGGGGTACTATTCCCGAAATACTATTCACGGGGTACTATTCACTCGAGTACTATTCACTCGAGGTACTATTCATGACAAAAATTGAGTTCTTTTCGGTCCAAATCATTTTTGATACAATATTATTCTTGAATTTTACTCCACAAAGCAGTATCATGTTGATAATTTGGACATTATTAAATTCTGGATAAATTAAATTATAAATCTTTAAAAATTTATCTTTTGCTTTCTTTTAATTGAATTCTTATATCATTGTCATCATCCTCATGCTTATATTGTGATGAAAGCTATCTTTGGCCCATAATGCATATATGGACTGTTGATTGGTATGATTATGACCAGGGATTATTGTGACGCCCCCAAAATAGGTATATATCACCTATTCTGAGTCGTCAAATACATGGTACAGAATACAAATACAACTTAATTATACAACTGTCGTGTAAAGTATGACAAAACATAAGCTGTGAGTTTTAATACAAATATTGTCGTCTAGATAATATACAAACTCAAATTCAATATTATTACATTTATTTTCCACTATTTCACTGAATAGTGAGGACTACTAATGCTATCATCCGTCCGTCACTCTGGCTCCCCGACTAGTCCTCGCTACGTTCTCATTTCAAGAGAACAATAAAAGTAAAAGGGTGAGCTCAACTAGCCCAGTAGGAAATATTATGACTAAGATAATGCAGAATATATTATCGTTAGCCTTCAACAGTGTTAAACTGATACAATATAACAACCATCAAGTTTAAGCTGCAATGAACAAGCAATCCATTAAAAGAGTCAAGTAGAGAATAAAATCTACTATCTTTTATGATTTAGAAGGTTTTTCATCACTTTTATCGCTGGGACTCAGCTTAATAAATAATCCACATCATCGAATCAACCCTGCACTACGGCCAAGGATATTCTTTAGTATCACGACCACAATTATCCATGCACTATGGGCCAAGAATATTTGTGTATTCAATAATGGTCATGATCATGCCAACAACTGTCCATCAATGCACTACGGGCCAATGAGGACTTTTTCCACATCATTTGTAACATTACGGTCATGATTACACCGAATAATCCCTGGTCATAATCATACCAAGTCCATCTATGCACTACAGGCCACAGATGACTTTCAACAAAATATAAACATAAGGATGATGACAATGATATAAGAATTCAATAAAACAAGTTCAAGAATTAATTTATCCAGAACTAATAACGCCCAAATTGTCAACATGATAACGCTTTGCTTTATAGAGTAAAATTCAAGAATGCTCGGAAGAATATTTTCATGAAAAGATCTTTGGATGAAGCCTAAATATCAAGGATATTCCACTAATTTCATGGAGTATAGAAGTTAAAACTTTAACCAACCGAGTATAATAAGGAATGGAATAACAAAAGAAATCACCGGGCATGCGATAGACCGCTTGCAAGCGAGTTATTCCAACGAGAATAATAAATAACGGAATCAGTCCGGCGTAAAAGCATGCAGACAGGATATTCCAACAAAATAATAAAGAGCGGAATCAGTCCGTGAGAACGCATGATGAGGATATTGCAATGAATAATAAAGAATGGAATAAATGAAGAATTTCACCAAGTATGCGGATGCCAGCATAGGCAAAGTTATTCAACATAATAACAAAGAATGGAATAATGAAGTTCTCTTCATGAAGACGAAAGAAAGAAAAATAATACCCTACCTTAGAAAAAGCTGGATCTTTGGAATAGTGAGGTAGTGAGACTTCTCTTCTTTTTCTATAATTTCTCTCTATAATAATCGCTATAAAGGTTTTGTGAATTGGTGAGAAATGAAGGAAGAATGAGCTTTATTTATAGAAAAATATAGTTTCGATAATTGCACGTTTTGGGGCTCGAAAAATTACAGTACAATACCTCCAACTTTTCCTTTATTTTTAATTTAGTCATGGGAGTATTATCAAACTTGCACCACCTCTCCTAATAGTAAATAATGTGATTCAATAGTAAATTATGTGAATCAATAGTTCTAGACATGTGAAAATACGAATTACAGTATAATACTTCCATCTATACCTTTATTTTTAACTTAGTCATGCAAGTATTATCAATCTTGCACCAACTCCCCTAATAGTAACAAGAATGTGAAACAATAGTATACACATGTGAACAAATAGTTATAATCATGTGAAATAATATCAATCAATTGCTCATTTATCCGGTTAAATACCCGATTGGTCAATATAACCTCTAGACATCAATTATTATCGAAATAATTGTCGATTTTCACTAACACAAATAATTCCAACACAATGAAACCATTTTTATCAAAAATATAAATTTTGAAATTTCAAAGTTTGACTTTTTGACCAAATAGTGAATTCGGAAAATTTTGTGTTTATAGACTATTTTTACTAATTTCATCGTTCCGGACTCAAATATCACGTCCGCGTCTCCAAATTCAACTCCGAACACAACTTCAATTTTAATAATATTCATCATTAATATTATAACTCACAATATTTATCAACCAGGTCATTCCTAAGAAAGAGGGGGCTTTCCAATAAGGATTTTTCTCTATTGGCGCGCAATTAGGTGACCAAACCTCTCTTGACAGAACTTCTAGACATTGTAAATATTTTAATTTAATAATATGAATAACTTTGTCGTCTCAATTATTGATTTAATAAAATAACATATTATGCGAGATGATCTTATGACAATAATATGAGAGATATGATGCAAAGGCAATTCATGTAGCAATAATTGAGTATAACCGAGTGACTTCTCATGTAAGCATCAATAATCAATACTGGTATGCTCTTATGCAACCACGCAGACATATTCTTTTCTTTAACATAAGGGTGTTTCAACGATTAACGGTAAAACTTTCGCCGTTATTTTCATAAAGTATTTTTGTCATTTTCTCAATCAAACAATAATTCAGGTTGTGAGGGTCCACCAATGATTGTCTTGTTATGCGAATATTCCCTGTTTAAAACGAATATTCCCCGACCAATCGAATATTATATAACAACTTGCGTACTTTGCAAAATTTGTAAATATTACCCACAACTATAACATTATATCAAATCCATACCATAATATTCAAAAATATATTTCGAGAAAATTAATTTTTATTGAAAAAGTTGGGGTCTTATAATTATTCGGTATAATCATGACCGTAATGTTACAAATGATGTGGTAAAAGTCCTCATTGGCCCGTAGTGCATTGATGGACAGTTGTTGGCATGATCATGACCATTGGTGATTACACGAATATCCTTGGCCCGTAGTGCATAGATAATTCAGTGATGTGGATTATTTATTAAGTTGAGTCTCAGCGATAAAATTGATGACAAACTCTTAAATCATAGAAGATAGTAGATATCATGCTCTACTTGACTCTTCTAATGGATTGCTTGTTCCGCTGCAATTAAACTTGATGTTTATTATATTTTATCAGTTTAACATTGTTGAAGGCTAACGATAATTTATTCTGCATTATCTTAGTCATAATATTTCTTACTGGGCTAGTTGAGCTCACCATTTGCTTTCATTGTTCTCTTCAGGAAATGAGAATATAGTTGGGACGAGTCGGGGAATGGAGTGATGGTCCGAGATGGTTGCCATAGTAGTCTTCATTATTCTAGGAAATAGTATGATAATAAATGTAATGAGGATTGAATTTGAGTTTGGATATTGTCTATGAGACAATATTCGTGTAAAAACTCTCAGCTCATGTTGTATAATTAAGTTTATATTTGAATTCTGTACTATGTATTTGGCGACTCAGAAAGGTTGGTGTATACCTATTTTGGGGACGTCACATTATGAAACCTAATTTTTCTAAATTATCTCCACATTATCGAAAATGCAAGAGGGTGTGTGATGTGTATACAGCCGAGGAGAGAATTAGCATCAATTCAATGTTCCTATTCAATTAATCTTTCAATCAGTGGTTTACCCTTTCTTATTACTTGCAGTCTTGCTTGGTTGATTGGATGGGCTCTGATATTAGAATAGACAATTGGTGGTTCTACAGTTGCTCGTGGGATATCACCAAATCTGGTGTAGTTTCTCTCTCTGATGTTTAGTTCAATAATTATTTGGCATCTGAGAGTTGATAGGTGTTATTATTTGTAGCTCAAGTTTAGATATGTTGCTTTGTAATGATTATGTACCAAGAAAGAGTAAGCTCCTCTTCCTGTTACTTTTGCATCTAGAAACATCGTGCTCATTTTAGGGACTCATATAATCAGATAAAATGATATAGTGGACCATGCTACTTTATATATATGGCTTTGAGATGGGGTGATCTTTTCCATTCTTGGCTTGCTTTTGTTGCATCCCATTCTGATGTTTTGAGTTGTTTGATCTGGATTTTCCGCGAAAGGTTGCTAATAAATAGTGTTCCTCTTTTATACTGCAGAAACTGAAATACAATTTGTTTACCATGAATATGGAAACAGAATCCTGTATATAGACAAATAAAACTAACATTGATTCCTAGAAATGAGAACGAGTTGTAGCAATAGTTTGTAATGAGTTAATAATAATTTTGGACAATTCAACCTATAAATAAACAAGAGAAACATTGTTATCCTTTAGAGTGCTAGTAGCAAAAATAGGCATCAGCAGTGGATTGGGAATTACTAGTGTTTAGCGTTATAGATGACAGAAAAAACCATCATCAAGCACCCAATTATTTTTTATTAGTGTTTTGTTATTGTTATAATACACCACGACATAAAAACCTGCTCCTCAATAGGTCGGTCCACTATATGAATGGAACGAACAATGGATCCTCCTCTTCAAGAACCAAGTATCCAATATTAGTTCTTAGATTCATTCTTAGTTATAGGTTGGAATATCTAAAATTTAATATTATTATATTCTTACCTACCTGTTATTTGTTCATTTTAACAAATATAGTGGATCATGTGATTATATGAGTCCCATGAACATACTGATGATAATCTTATATTTTTTTTGTGGGGCTTTGACACAAATTGCAAAAAGATGTTGGCAGATCTCATTACTAAAGTTTGTGTGAGTCATCATCCCCTTCTTTTTACTCTCTGTGATGTTATTAAATTAGTCCATAATTGGTTTCTAATTTTGGGGGTGATAGGATATACATATCCCGCGTTTGAATGTTTCCAGAAGAACAAGGTCCAGATTCCGAGTTTTGCTGTCAATATTTGGTATGACTACTTAATACTTAAATAATATAAACATCGTTCCCATCATGTGATTATATGAGTCACTATAAAATGATATAGTGGACCGTCAAATTTAGAAATATCGGTTGAAATGATTTTTGATTATTTTACTGGTGCAAGGCATAGTCCAAGATAGTAATGGGAAGACAGTTGCAACTTTATTTGGGAAGTGGGACGAGAGCATGCATTATGTGGATGGAGACTTCTTCGGCAAAGGAAAGGGGTTTGATATGTCAGATGCTCATTTGCTTTGGAAGTGTAGCAAACCTCCTAAGTTTCCCACTAGATATAATTTGAAAGGCTTTGCCATCACACTGAATGAGCTTACCCATGGATTGGAGGTAATTCTTCATGCCATCTTCAAAGTGGTGCTTATATTTTTGTTTTAATTTATTTTGTATAAACTTAATAATGTCAATTTCATGTTTGCAAGTATAAATGCCTCAAATGCACGTGGACGTAGACATACTATTCACTTTCAAATTAGCTTATGGTCATCCATCATTTATGTACCAAAATAATTAGTTGAGATGTTTTGTTAACGTAACATTCGGCAGTCATCTTTCCAAAATCTATAAAAATATGCAAATAATTTTCATACTAATACTCAAATCTTTTGCAGGACCAGCTACCGGCAACAGATTCAAGGCTAAGACCTGATCAGAGGTGCCTGGAAAACGGGGAATATGAAAAGGCAAATGCTGAAAAGCTGCGACTGGAGCAGCGGCAGCGACAGGTAATTTTAGAGTTGATAACGCAACTTGAAGATATATCTAGAGCAGTATGTAATTGTTGTTTTATTGATTTTTCAAGCGCATGCCAAGCCCTTGATCCATTTTGAACCTCTTGATTAGCATTATTTGTATATCACATGGACTTTACATAAGAATAGAACTCACGTAGGAGTTGCAATAAAAGTAACCACGATTTTACTTTGGAAGAAATATGATGATACTAGGTTATGATGGTTTAAAACAGATTACATCCCCCCATGTAGCATAATCTTTGTTGTTTGGGATAGTTGTAATGATCTCAAAATTCATACAATTTAATTCTCAACTTCGGTCGTTAATACTACATTCAACCTTTAATTTTACATCATTAAACGATAATACAACCATTAAAATTTGCGGAATAATTAAAATTTTCTATTACAAACTATCCTCGTTCCCAAAACCTTCAACCTTTACATCTAAATATCTCAGAATCATTTTAATACTACAATAGTTTACATTCACAAAACAATATTACAATTACAATATTAATACATTTACCGAAACATTAGACATGGTTTACAAGAATAACAACTTAGCTAGGATATTAAATCTTCATATATCACTTTTGATCCATAACAATCAAGTAGAACATAGCGTTACCTTCAATTCTTGAATCTGCAAAAATGGTTATTTACAAGAATGAGCTCGAAAATTTCAAAGAAAATCTAACAGATTTTTCATGCATCACGTGTACATAATAACATGCTCAACATACAAGAATAATCATAAACAAACATAGCATACATGTTGTAGTTCACATAACAACTATAAAGATTGAGTTCCTTACTCAATCAACATTCATAGTTCAATCATCATAGTCATAGATTGACTTTCACATTTCATACTTTTGATATATATAATACATCATACACTAAAATTTTAAAGCAGATCATCATCAAGTTAACATAGCAAAAAGGAACTGAAAGACTTGCCTTTACCGGCGTTTTACCAACACGTTAATACTTCGCGTCATTGCACAACCTACACTGTATGTGAGATTGATAACAAATAAAATCAATACTCAATCTCATGGTCAAATTTATTCTAAGGCCTTACTTTATCTTATTATCCTTTATAATGTCTTTGTAGACATCTAAATATTTTATATACAACTCGGTTTTATTTTTCATTTTCATCACCACACATGCTAGACTATCACACTTGTAGTTTAATGTGCGTATATCACACCATTTTATTATACCACTTTGGTTTCAAAAATGCATATTCAACACATTGTTTACATGTTTAATTTTCCTTCATAAATCAAAAATTATCATTTTCGATTTCTTTCCATTATTATTCTTGTATTATCATCTTTTCATACTTAGATATCCAATATTAGCCATTAGTTAGACACTTTGTACACCAAAGTTTAGAAAACACTATTACTCTTAGGTATTTTATCGAGCACGTTATGTGCACACATTAACTTATCTCAACTCTTGATCTTAAATGGTTAATTATGCATAGAATATGATAACACATATCTATACTCATTACATATGTCAAAACATATTTTTAATCATCAAAATATATCATCACCCAAAATCTTAATTCAAACAGAATTATAAAACTCATCTTCACAATTTCTTTAACAAAACGTTGTTTTCGTTTTTAACGTAACTAGTTCGTTACATGTCCGTTTTTGTTCCTTCTTATATAGAATTAACCCTTACTCAGTGTACTACAACCTCATCTAGGCCTTAAAGTCAGACCCTTATCCATCTAAACCAGATTCTATAATTCATCAACTAGTCGAGAAAATTTCATTTTCTGGACATCCTTACTAAACAATTTATTTCGGACATGATCCAGTCCATAAAATGGCTCAATCGAGCGAGTCTAGCTAGTAAACTTTCATATCTACAACTTTGCAGTTTTAAGTTTCTTCAGATTCAAAACACACGAATTTATATGAATTTTTCAAAGTCGAAACCGTAAGCAGCTTTTGATTTTACGGATGATTATTTTCCTTGAGACCAGCCTTACTAAAAGCAGACATTGCAAGAAATATACAAAGAGTTTTCATGTGATTCCACTTTCGAATATAGCTTACTTTCATATCTTCGATTTGATATAAGGCTCACTTTCTAACTCATTATACCCAAAGAGGTATGAATTTCACAAGATATGTCCACAATTATTATAAACCTACGAATTTTGTTCTTCAAATTTTCTTTCCATTTCATTTTCTTTTTTGAATCCTCTTGTTTGATTCTTGATAATCCAAGATTAAACCAATACAAACAGATTAAGCATGATCTACTACCATAGAACATAAATCTACCAAAAAAAAATCAAAGATTAAATAAGAGTTTAGAAGTTACCTTCTTCTAGCTTCTTTTTTTTTCTTCTTCTTATTCTTCTACCTCATCTCAATTCCTCTATTTCTCTCTATCTCTCTCAATTTCTCAATACAACTTCTACATAATAATTATCTACATTATGAAGAACATAAAAATATAATTAAAACAAGGAATTTAGATTATAACTTTATTAGTATAAATTTAAGAGATAGATGGAGATGATGATGATGGGGCTTGTTTTGTCTTCTCAAAACTTTCCATTCTTCTTCTTTTTCTTCCTCTTCTTCTTCTCCTACAACTCTCTCTAACTCTCTTCTTCTTTCTTTGGTTTGTTTTCTAAAACTAACATTCTAACTTGTAGTATATACATATAATATACAATACTAGTAATATATAATATATGTAACTCCTAGTAATTATTAGATATACTAATTACTAGTTAATACATAGGTTACACCAAATTGAACTTGAAAAGCCTAAGACCATGTTTGGAAAATACTCATTATTTTAATTAATCAATAGCTTAACATCAATCAATCTCATCAAATTGTCACATAATTATATTTACTCGTTAATTATAATTTTGTGTAACAAATCATCACATAACTCATCTAATTTAATTATCTCAATTAAATTAGAACTATAACATAAAATTATTATATTAATTAAATTAAATACTAAATATTCATTTAATTAATATGCTACACTTAATTACATTACTCTATAATCAAAACAAAATTTATTTATTTAACTTTCAATAAATAATTCAATTAAATATTTATATATATTAAAATTAATATATAACATTCTCTTCACATCAATTCACATATTCTACAATATATGACATACACATACTCACACCCAACATATCTCATAAATAATACTTTTATTTATAAAATTCTCATTTATAATTTCTAAAAATATGGGATGTCACATCATTCCCTCCTTATAAGGATTCCGTTCTCGGATTCACCGAAACCCTACCTTACTCAGGTTTTCCTCAAATCTATTCATTGAATAACTTCAACACATTACCTTAATATAGGTTTTATATTTTCTACTCTCACCATTCTTGATAATAAATTCTTATAAGTTTTATTTCATAATATTTACTTAGACTCAATTATATTTGAGTATTACATATTCTTTGACCCGTTCATTATCTTTCTCTAAGGATCATTATCATATATTTTATGATTAAACTCTTGGGACATTACATTCACCCCTTCTTTTAAGAATTTCGTCCTTGAATTTTTTTTTTTATTAATCTTTATTCATTCAATCTATCAAAGTAGATTTTTACGTCACTACTTCATTCATTCATTGGTTTCTATAACCACTTTCTTTTCACAAACATCACTCTACAATTATTAAACGTTTCTATTAAAAGTTTCACATTATTCTTTGATAACTCACATCCTTCTCACTTCAAAATTTCTTCTCACTTATTCAACATATCCATCATTCAGTGTCGCATTTTACGACTTACTTCTTTCTAAGGAATACTTTCCTCTTTCACTTCCATCTTGCAGAATAACAAGAATCCTCCACAATTGTTCAATAATTGGGAAGTAGTATGAATAACTCAGGAATTTAAAAGATTCCAAATCATGCTGAGGGTCACAAGACCATGAACTCTATTCTCAAGGTTTAATAGTGCTTCACCCCTGGTTCTTCACACTTTAAACCCTCTTTGGCAGAATGTTTATCAATCACAAAGACTGAAAACACCCTCCGCAAGTACTCTAGGTGATCAACCTATTGTACATGTATTGTATACAAACATTTCAGCGCAAAGTATAAAACTAAGCGCAACCCCTAATAATAGGGTTGTTCATCTCAACTTTTCATCATCTGAATCCTCACCAAAACAATTTGGTTTGGCATAACTTCTCAAGAAACTCTTGAATTTCATGAACATCTTTCAATATTTGTCTAGCTGAATCAAATAACATAGACCTCTACAACAATTCGGACATCAACCAAAATATACATATACATACATACATATGTATTCTCATATCTCAAAAAAATCTCAAAAATCTTTTTATGACGTCATGATACCGCAGACCGTATTTACGATCAGGTTGAGGATTTAAATCATTTGGTGATTTTATCATACTACATCATACCATAGTGGGCTGACGATCCTTAGATCACATCCAACACTAGATAATACTGCATTGATGACTCCATCATTTTTATCATCATTGCACCAGGTTATATGATGCATTAATGATATAAAATACATTTTGATATATTGCAAATCATTTTTGTCTAGCTGAAATAATTAGCATAGACATATCGAATAATATTATTGTTGTTAAAACTCATTGGTTCCATCATTTGATCCAATGTTTTCAAGAAAATAGAAGTGTAAACATCAAAGACGAAGTCAATAAATTTGAAAGTCTAGCATAGCTAGTAGATTTAGAATACCTATGATTCCACCATCAACTCCACTTTCTCGTAATGATCCATTGCTTAAAAGATCTATCTATTCCTATCATCCTCAATACTCCATTCATAACTTAATTATACCCCAGTTCATCAAACTTATCGCACATTGGAAGTTCAGGACTTGCCACAATAATGAGTTTAAGAACTTATCCTAGTCAGACCATAGGCGTCCATTCGCTGAGGGGTTCAAAACATAACATATTATTATGAGTCACGAACTTACCATATGCATTAGTTTTAAGAACCGCGCCTAATCCTAATAATATCTATCTAATCTTAATAGTTTATAACTATCAAACATACACATGAGAAAAGAATTACCTTTTTCATATACATAGATATAATGACGACAGAAGACATTCCAATGATATCAATATGATAAACTGAATGCAAGCACAAAACCCTCGCCCATACAAAGATTTGTACAACTCAGCCATCCCATGAGTCCTCAATTGAAATCCCACCTAACTCTATCTTACTCTTAACTTGCTCTTTGCTCGATACGAATTCCTCGTATCACATTATCTATAACTCCTCATGAGTTATCTCGTACTTTTTCATAGTACACCATCTGTGGCGCCCCAAATTAGGATACTTGAAACCCAAACTCCTAAGGCTTCACGATACCATTTCTATGAAAGAATAATAATACTAATAATAATAATAATAATATAAATAACAAACTTAGTTTACATATATCGAGTCTAATCCCAAGTACGCAACCTTTACTATAATTCCTTACATGAGAGATAATATATATCATTGCCTTTAATATGCCTAACTATTACAAAAGATACCATTAAACATATTCTGTTTTCTTTTCCTTTTCACTTGTTCTTGTCTGAACCTTCAGGTTGATCACGCTTAGCTGAAAACATTTAAATTAAGCAAGGATGAGCATTTAAGAGCCCAACAAGTAATAACAATTATAATTATATTTAGCTGATAATAAAGAATTAAATATTTTCTTTGTACATCACTTCTACAACGAATTAATAGTTGTGAAGTCAACTGAACCTATAATAATAACATAACAATTCTATCTCAATTTTTTTGAAACTACGTATTGACTATATATATAGGGTAGTCGACATACTATGAACATTATTTTTAGTTTTCGTTAAGGTTTAGCAGAACTTCATCCGCAAACCGTCATGACTTACAAGCACGAGGGTGATCTGCCCAATGTGCCCTGTATTGATCAATACTACATTACAAGAACGATATGATCGTTCACTCTGTCCGCCTTGGGCGCATAAAAGTTTTCCCATGATCGGGATGTTCATATTTAGACTGGAATCCGAACCAAAATAATTTAATTGGATACAAAAAGTTTTAACTTATTCAACGATATTTCTGAATTTATGTCTAGCTGGGTCAAATAGCTTAGATGGCTTTTATATATATATATATATATATATATATATATATATATATATATATATATAACATGTGATTAAATATAATGATTATCCAAGTGGGGACACTTGTGTAACCATATTTCAAAATTAACGAACAAAATATATATACGAATTACTATATACTAACATGTTGATAAACAATGATCGGATATAGAATATATCACAATAAGGTTAATAATATAGCATAATAATAATATAATTACAAAACTTCTTACTCATGTCCATCAGATAAAGGAAATAAAGGTAAGATATATCGATATACCGCTTTGAAAGAATCTTAGTTCTATCTTTTATATCACGCACCTATCATTAATCGATCATTTTATTGATTAGAATAACATATTATAACACATAACAATCGCTATCAGTAAAATAACACATAACCTAATCACATTGGCACATAGGTTTAATAAACATTGAATCACAAATAATCACATATTTAATTAAATTATCTAAGTCGAGATCAATTTCTGAAACATGTCGGTGTACCGACATCTTTATAGGATAATTATCGAGTCTAAGACTCTGTCCTGTAACTTAGTATCAGTCATATTATTTTTAAATGACTTAATATAATTTTTAAAACATTTATTATAATTTATCATGAATTTTCAAACACCGGAATTATTATTAAATGATTTAAATATTGAATAATTCTATTATTATTAATATTTAATTAATATTAAACTATTAGTGAAATTATTTTCAAAATGTTAAAGTTATTTATAATAACTTAAACTACCTTTAAAATATTAATATTACCCTTAAATGATTTTTAAAATCATTTTAAATAATTACCATTAATATTTGAATATTAATGTACTATTTATCAAAATATTAAAAGTCATTAATTATAACTTAAAATATTTTTAATTCATTTGTATTCTTTTAAATGATTTTTTAAGTTAATAAAACCATTTTTAAACTATTTATTTAATATAATTATTAAATAAATTTAATATCATTAATAATAAATTAATAATCATTAATATTAAATTATTAATAAAATTATCCTTTAAATATTAAAAGTTATATTTTATAACTTAAAATATCTTTAAACACTTTATTTTCATTTAAAATGATTAATATAATATTAAAATTATTTTTAAACTAAATTATTTAATATAATTATTAAATAACTTCAATATCATTAATAATAATTAATTAATGAAATTTATCTTTAAATATTAAAAGTTTTATTTTATAACTTAAAATATTTTTAAATACCTTATTATTATTTAAAATGATTTTTAATATAATAAAATCATTTTTAATTATTTTATTTAATTCATTTAGTAAATAACTTAATGATCATTAATATTAAATAATTAATGAAATTTGCTTTAGAATATTAAAAGTTATATTTTATAACTTAAAATATTTTTAAATAACTTATTATCATTTAAAATAATTTTTAATATAATAAAATTATTTTTAATTAATTTATTTAATGTATTTAATAAATAAATTAATTATCAATAATATTTAAATAAATACTAATATTTATGAAAAATATTTCAAATTATTAAAAGTTAATTTTTATAATTTAAAAAATAATTTTGTAATTTTCATAAATTAATAACTATTTTTAAATGATTTTTCGGAAATAATTAATTAAAATAAATAAAACTGTCGCTATAGCCTTTAGCGACAAAAATCACGTCATTTTAGGTGTTCTTAAGCCCTCAAGAACATTCAGCAGCTTAACAAGTGAACACGTTTGACCAAGCATTACTCTCTGATTATTGTGTTTCTGGGTAAGTAAATGATTAGAGGTTGTAGTAGTAATGTCAGACTACACGATTCAACAACAAACATGGCCAAACAACATAAAACCAGCGAGATCTAGGCCCACAAAGTAGTTGTTGAGTCGTTCTTCATTTTTTCGGGTTACCCGTAAATGAAGAACATTCAATTCGGCCCATTTTGGGCTTCCACAACTTGCAATTTTGTTGATGTTTTAGTGATTGAAAAGTTTCAAAGATGTAGACATATATGTAAGACAATCGATCCATGTCATAAAAAACAGTTTAACAACATCACATCAAGCAGAGAGGATCGGCCAGTAGTAGTGGTCCAAATCGCTATGAAGGTTTCTAGGTTACCGTAGAAACTTCATCCCATAGCTTGGCCCACACTACTTTGACCATCGATTACTTTGATTCGTAGAATGATCTAATGATTATAGAAGCATGGTCATGTAGCCTACATGTCGACATACAACAACATTACAACAATAATAGGTCTAAAACGTAAACACAAGGAAGATTTAAACGCATGAACATGTCGTCAGATTTCTTCGGGCACGCTCTTGTTACCCGTAAACGTTTCATTAATGCCTTTCTGGCCAACGTGGTTTGACCACTAATAACTTTCAACCCAAATTTTTATGATCCGACTTTGATTCCAGCCAGATCAAAGATCTCATATCATACTACAAGATCAAACATTAAAAACACAAAAATCATTAACAACTAAAGATTTAGAAGACCGACATATACGGTCACAATGACATAAAAGAAAATTTTCAGATTTTGAAAAACACCAAATCCGAGCCTCTAGATGTTTTGATCCAACATCTAGCAATCCAGATCATCATTATACACTACATACAACATATTTAACACAAAAAAACTAACATCTAACATAGGATCAAAAGTCAGATTTTATTTTAGGGTTTATACCTTCTATGAGCAATCTTTGATTCTTGGCCACTGATTTGGTTATGGAATTCTTGGGGCTTGATTTAGAGACTGGTCCACTACTATCTTTTGTGGTTTTTAGAGAGAGAGAGGGTCTTGGATGAGTATAGATGCATGAATGAGCAAAAATGTGAACTTTTTCTCTCTTTTAACCTATTTATATAACTTAGATTCATTGAATCTAACTTGCAAGGTGTCAAAGAGGATAAGCTTGGATGATATATATAGAGCATGTGCTATAATCTAGGGTGGTGACTTTGCAATCTAGCTTATTAAATAAATACCAAAAAGGCTATTTTAGTAAACTAATAAAATATTTTAAGGGTATTTTTGTCCATGCACTTGAATCTAGGTTTTAATCAATAGATTTTAAACCTTAAGGTTTCCCAAATAATTTCTAAGGTTTAAAAATTTAAGTTTAAAGTTTAATAAAATTTTAATTATACACTAATTAAAATTAGGATTTTTTAAAGAAAATTAGGTTTTAAAATACTTAGGGTTTCTCGATCTAATTAGGTTCCTCTAATTATGAATTAGGGTTTCTAATGAAATAATTATTTATTAAAATAATAATTAGAGTTATCATTTTAGCAATTAGGGTTTTCAAATTGAAATTAGGGTTTTTAATTTACAATTAGGGTTTCTAGACAATAATTAGGGTTTACCTAATTAGCATAATATAATAATGGTCTTAAATCAAGTACCACAATTTTTTACCAATTGCAAACTCCGGTTTGAGTTTCAAGTTATGGTTTAACTAATTAATGCTACTGCTTTTAACATGCCACAACATAATTGACCAACCATTATCTATACGCATATACAAAGATATATTAATAGCAATCGAAAATTCAAATATAATATTATTATATTATTATTCTCATTCCTTGATAAAAATCTAAAATTAGGGTTTGGATTCCATATCTCGATTTATTCTTCATATTTAACCTTAATAATTAAGGTAAAATAATTAACTTATTAATCTGTACTAAAATTCATATAATAAAATAATTATTATAATTATTCTAAAAATCACTCCATATATTATTTAAATAATATATGATTATATTTTCATGGAAAATAATCAATAAAACATTTCTGCTTATAAAAGTAATTATTATAAGAATATACTTTACAAAAATCAATAATTTTAAAATACAATTATTTGTAAACATTTATGCAATAAATATATTTTTATTTACCACATAAATACATATACACATTATCTTGTACAAATCCTCATCCTTAAAATAATAATAATAAAAATTTTATACCAAAATTTCTTATTTATTTATATAGAAAATATCGGGTTGTTACATTCACCCTCCCTTATAAAGATTCCGCCCCTAATCACCGCTTTAAAACCTATACATACACTGTACATAGCATAAACATAAACAATTATCAGAAGTAGATCTCGATCATAATTTGATCGAATCGATCCTTAACTATTCACATAAAGCTTATCTTTTCGATTAAACTAAAATTTGATTCCTAAAAGAACTCAAATTCCTCCTTCAAAATATCTTTATAAAATAATTTACTATATATAAGAAAATAAAATTTGTTCGAGTAATACCCGGAGTTACATCCCTACCGCTATCGCTTTGAATCCATCATGTTGAAGACTCCTTCTATTGGTTCTATTGGTTCATTTGTTGAAGTTTCGGTCCTCATATCGCCAATCCCCCGCCGCCTTTCCTTGTATTTGCATTCTTTTCCTCCCTTCTCTTCCTTGGACGCCTTTTCGCTTTATGCTCCATTGATGCACAAATAAAACACCCACTATACATTCTTAAATTGGGGCGCTTAGAGAGATATGTCCCTCCCCGCCCACACTTCAGAAGCACACATTCTTTCCTTTTAAACACTCTCCAAATGATTCTTTCTACAATTTCTACAATGCACAACTTGCTTCTTTCCACCTTCCGCCTATTTTCCGTATTTCCAACATTATCACCTTTCCTTTTCCAGTTCTACTACCACTACTCCCTTCTCCTAGCTTTTAACTTGATTTGTCTCCCACCAACAATTCACCCTCCTTTCATTGTAGATAGTTATGAAAAGTCGTTTTGCCCTCCGCTACATTCTCGCTATCACAACCACTTCTACTGTGGTCAATTGATCCTCTAAACTCAATGTTCGTTTTTTTGAAGTCTTCAAGTTTGTCGATCGATTGTCAGCCGATTTCCCGCCACCGGTAATCCATTCTGCATAGCTTGAGCATCTATATTTGTCACATTCTCAGACGGTCCGTTGTCCTCCAACTTTGTTGATGTGTTCTTTCCGTCTTTGGTTTCGCTTTTCGCTTTGGCATGCATTATCTAATTAAATAAATCATGTTCATCTAACTAATTTATAGTACTTTATAAGATAACACATATCGCTTTTAAACATTCGATATCCCTTTGTGACATAAAAGTTCTGAATCACCGCCACAACTTATACAAAAGTTGAGAATATTACATTACACATCATAAAGAATACATATTCAAGTAATACTAATACTACTTATTTCTTACACCTTTACTAATGATCATTTGCTTAGAAATCTGTTTATTCCCATTATCCTCAATAATCCATTTATACCTAACTATACCTAGTTCGTCCAACTTACCACACATTATGAGTTTAAGAACTCACCACAAACATATGAGTTTAAGAACTCGACATTGACCACATATTCTTTAACTATATTCCGCTTTACCACCGCTTATTCTATCGCTTCGGGTTCAAGATTACATTTTCCAAAAATAACTACCTCATTGAGGTAGCTTTCAATGTGAGCCTCTATTTTAGCCTATGGCTTCGATATTGGCTCATTATAGAGATCCTCATTCTTTACGATCTGAGAGTATCCTAACTCTTTTCTATCTGATATCTATACACATAAATTATACTGACTAGCATATAATATATACACACAACACATAATAGTTTTATATACGTTATCTTTTATTTTGTTTTACGATGAATTGATTCAATTCATCTCCTTATAAACTATAAATGAGTTATTTGTATTTTCAACGTTTTCCTCTGTTCTAAGGTTGTAGCCTAAGGTCTAACCCACCTAAGGTTTTTAACCCTAAGCTCTGTACCATAATGTGACTTTCATGGTGCTTCCAACCATAACACCTTACAAAGGTACCTATCAGCTTGCCACCGACTGAATCCAAGGTCCCCACGGAGAGTCTGGCTTCGGTGCATTCCACACAAGGAAGTCACCAGCGAGAGGCTCGGGGCTCTTCACAAATTCATGCTTATAACTCTGATACCATAATGTGACGTCCCCAAATTCGGATACTTGAAACCCGAAATCGGTGCTTCACGATACCATTTCTATGAGTAGAATAATACTAATACTAATAACAATAATATAAATTACAAACTTAGTTTACATATATCAGAGTCTAATCCCAAGTACGCAACCTTTACTATAATTCCTTACATGATAGATAATATATATCATTGCTTTAATACGCCTAACTATTACAAAAGATACCATTAAACATATTCGCTTTTTTTCCTTTTCACTTGTTCTTGTCTCAAACCTTCAAAGTTGATCACGCTTAATGAAAAACATTTAAATTAAGCAAGGATGAGCATTTGAGTGCCCAACAAGTAATAACAATTATAATTATATTTAATAAAGAATTAAATATTTTCTTTGTACATCACTTCTACAACTAATTAATAGTTGTGAAGTCAATCGAACCTATAATAATAACATAACAATTCTATCTCAATTTTTTTTGAAACTACGATTGACTATATATATAGGGTAGTCGATATACTATGAACATTGTTTTTAGTTTTCGTTAAGGTTTAGCGTAACTTCATCCGCGAAAACCATCACGACTTACAAGCACGAGGGTGATCTCGCCTAATGTGCCTCAGATTGATCAATACTATATTACAAGAACGATATGATCGTTCACTGGCCCATCTTGGGCGATAAAAGTTTTTCCATGATCGGATGTTCATATTTAGATCGAATCAACCAAAATAATTTGATTCGATACAAAAAAAAGTTTTAACTTATTCAACGATATTTCAAAATTTATGTCTAGTGGGTCAAATATTTTAGATACTTTATTTATATATATATATATATATATATATATATATATATATATATATATATATATCAACATGTGATTAAATACAATGATTATCCAAGTGGGGACACTTGTGTAACCATGTTCGTAAATTAACGTAATGTAATATATATCCGAATTAATATATACTAACATGTTGATAAACAATGATCTGATATAGAATATATCACAATAAGGTTAATAATATAGCATAATAATAATATAATTTTGAAACTTCTTACTCATGTCCATTGATAAAGGAAATGCAAAGGTAAGATATATTTTGACGTACGCGCTTACATTTCAGAATTTAGTTCTATCTTTTATATCACGACCTATCATTAATCGATCATTTTACCGATTAGAATAACATATTATAACACATAACACCGCTTATTGCAACCAACACATAACCTAATCACATGGCACATAAAGTTTAACAACCATCAATCACAAATAATCACATATTTAATTAAATTATCTAAGTCCAGATCAATTTTCAAACACGCTTTAAAACCGACATCTTTATTTGGTAATTATCGAGTCTAAGACTCATGTCCTCAGAACTTAGTATCACCATATTATTTTTAAATGACTTAATATAATTTTTAAAACATTTATTATAATTTATCATTAATTTTCAAACATGGAATCATTATTAAATGATTTAAATATTGAATAATTCTATTATCATTAATATTTAATTAATATTAAACTATTAATGAAATCATTTTCAAAATGTTAAAGTTATTTATAATAACTTAAACTACCTTTTAAAATATTAATATTACCCTTAAATAATTTTTAAAATCATTTTAAATAATTACCATTAATATTTGAATATTAATGTACTATTTATCAAAATATTAAAAGTCATTAATTATAACTTAAAATATTTTTAATTCATTTGTATTCTTTTTAAATGATTTTTTTAAGTTAATAAAACCATTTTTAAACTATTTATTTAATATAATTATTAAATAAATTTAATATCATTAATAATAAATTAATAATCATTAATATTAAATTATTAATGAAATTATCCTTTAAATATTAAAAGTTATATTTTATAACTTAAAATATCTTTAAACACTTTATTTTCATTTAAAATGATTATTATAATATTAAAATCATTTTAAACTAAATTATTTAATATAATTATTAAATAACTTCAATATCATTAATAATAATTAATTAATGAAATTTATCTTTAAATATTAAATTTTTATTTTATAACTTAAAATATTTTTAAATACCTTATTATTATTTAAAATGATTTTAATATAATAAAATCATTTTTAATTATTTTATTTAATTCATTTAGTAAATAACTTAATGATTATTAATATTAAATAATTAATGAAATTTGCTTTAGAATATTAAAAGTTATATTTTATAACTTAAAATATTTTTAAATAACTTATTATCATTTAAAATGATTTTTAATATAATAAAATCATTTTTAATTAATTTATTTAATGTATTTAATAAATAAATTAATTATCAATAATATTTAAATAAATACTAATATTTATGAAAAATATTTCAAATTATTAAAAGTTAATTTTATAATTAAAAAATAATTTTTTTGTAATTTTTAGAAATTAATAACTATTTTTAAATGATTTTTCGTAAATAATTAATTAAAATAAATAAACTGTCATTATAGCCTTTAATGACAAAAAAATCATTCACTTTAGGTGTTCTTGAGCCCTCAAGAACATTCATAGTAATTAACAAGTGAGCACGTTTCGACCAAGCATTACTCTCTCGATTATGTGTTTCGGTAAGTAAATGATTAGAGGTGTGTAGTAGTAATGTCGCATCACACGATTCAACAACAAACATGGCCAAACAACATAAAACCAGCCGAGATCTAGGCCCACAAAGTAGTCGTGCCGAGTTGTTCTTCATTTTCGGGTTACCCGTAAATGAAGAACGATTCAATTCCATCCATTTTGGGCTTCCACAACTTGCAATTTTGTTGATGTTTTAGTGATTGAAAAGTTTCAAAGATGTAGACCTATATGTAAGACAATCGATCCATGTCATAAAAACATAGTTTAACAACATCACATCAAGCAGAGAGGATTCGGTCAAAGTAGTGGTCCAAATCGCTTATGAAGGTTTCTAGGTTACCCGTAAACTTCATCCCATAGCTTGGCCCACACTACTTTGAATTAACCGATTACTTTGATTCGTAGAATGATCTAATGATTATGAAGCATGGTCATGTAGCCTACATGTCGCATACAACAACATTACAACAATAACAGGTCTAAAAACGTAAACACAAGGAAGATTTAAACGCATTGAACATGTCGTCGACTTTTCGGGCACGCTCCGGTTACCCGTAAACGTTTCATTAATGCTTGGCCAACGTGGTTTGACCACTAATAACTTTCAACCGGCTTATGATCTGACTTTGATTCCAGTTTCAGATCAAAGATCTCATATCATACTACCAGATCAAACATTAAAAACACAAAAATCATTAACAACCAAAGATTTAGAAGACCTGACATATGGTTGTCAGTCGACACAAAAAGAAAATTTTCAGATTTTGAAAAACACCAAATCCGAGCCTCTAGATGTTTTGATCCAACATCTAGCAATCCAGATCATCATTATACACTACATACAACATATTTAACACAAAAAAACTAACATCTAACATAGGATCAAAAGTCAGATTTTATTTTAGGGTTTATACCTTCTATGAGCAATCTTTGATTCTTGGCCACTGATTTGGTTATGGAATTCTTGGGGCTTGATTTTAGACCGGTCCACTACTATCTTTTGTGGTTTTAGAGAGAGAGAGGTCTTGGATGAGTATAGATGCATGAATGAGCAAAATGTGAACTTTTTTTTCTCTTTTAACCTATTTATATAACTTAGATTCAATGAATTTAACTTGCAAGGTGTCAAAGAGGATAAGCTTGGATGATATAGAGCATGTGATATAATCTGTGGTGGTGACTTTGCAATCTAGCTTATTAAATAAATACCAAAAGGCTATTTTAGTAAACTAATAAAACATTTTAAGGGTATTTTTGTCCATGATACTTGAATTTAGGTTTTAATCAATAGATTTTAAACCTTAAGGTTTCCCAAATAATTTCTAAGGTTTAAAAATTTAAGTTTAAAGTTTAATAAAATTTTAATTATAACTTACTAATTAAAATTAGGTTTTTTTAAAAAAAATTAGGGTTTTAAAAATATATTAGGGTTTCTATATTCTAATTAGTGGTTCCTCTAATTATGAATTATAATTTATTAAAAAACATAATTATTTATCAAAATAATAATTAGAGTTTCAAATTAGAAATTAGGGTTTCAAATTTACAATTAGGGTTTCTAGACAATAATTAGGGTTTACCTAATTAGCATAATATAATAATGGTCTTAAATCACGCATCACAATTTCTTACCAATTGCAAACTCCGGTTTGAGTTTCAAGTTAGGGTTAAATCTAATTAATGCTACCTGCTTTTAACATGCCACAACATAATTGACCAACCATTATCTATAATGCATATACAAATATATTAATAACACTCGAAAATTCAAATATAATATTATTATATTATTATTCTCATTCCTTGATAAAAATCCAAAATTAGGGTTTGGATTCCATATCGATTTCGATTTATTCTTAATAATTAAGGTCATATTTAACCTTAATAATTAAGGTAAAAAAATAATTAATATTATTAATTTGTAATCAATAAAATTTTCTATAAAAAAAGATAATAAAATAATTATTATAATTATTCTAAAAAATCACTCCATATATTATTTAAATAATATATGATTATATTTTCATGGAAAATAATCAATAAAACATTTTATAATTATTAAAAGTAATTATTATAAGAATATACTTATTTATACAAAAATCAATAATTTTAAAATACAATTATTTGTAGAAAACATTTATGCAATAAATATATTTTTTTATTTACCACATAAATACATATACACATTATCTCTTGTACAAATCTCTCATCCTTAAAATAATATAAAAAAAACAAACTATACTTAAAATTTCTTATTTATTTATATAGAAAATATCTTAGATATAACTCTCTATTCTTAACTTATTTATCATTTCTTCTCTAAGGTTATAGCCTTAGGTACTCTTACCTAAGGTTTCTAACCTATCAGCTTTGATACCAACTGTAACGACCCCAAAATTCATACAATTTAATTCTCAACTTCGGTCGTTAATACTACATTCAACCTTTAATTTTGCATCATTAAACGATAATACAACCATTAAAATTTGCGAAATAATTAAAATTTTCTATTACAAACTATCCTCGTTCCCAAAACCTTCAAGCTTTACATCTAAATATCTCAGAATCATTTTAATACTACAATAGTTTACATTCGCAAAAAAATATTACAATTACAACATTAATACATTTACCGAAACATTAGACATGGTTTACAAGAATAACAACTTAGCTAGGATATTAAATCTTCATATATCACTTTTGATCCATAACAATCAAGTAGCACATAGCGTTACCTTCAATTCTTGAATCTGCAAAAATGGTTATTTGCAAGAATGAGCTCGACAGCTCAGCAAAATCTAATAGTTTTCATGCATCACGTAGAACATAATAACATACTCAACATACAAGAATAATCATAAACAAACATAGCATACATTTTCTAGTTCACATAACAACTATAAAGATTGAGTTCCTTACTCAATCAACATTCATAGTTCAATCATCATAGTCATAGATTGACTTTCACATTTCATACTTTTGACATATATAATACATCATACACTAAAATTTTAAGCGGATCATCATCAAGTTCACATAGCAAAAGGAACCGAAAGACTTGCCTTTTTACCGGCGTTTTACCAACACGCTAATACTTCGCGTCATTGCACAACCTACACTGTATGTGAGATTGATAACAAATAAAATCAATACTCAATGTCATGGTCAAATTTATTCTAAGACCTTACTTTATCTTATTATCCTTTATAATGTCTTTGTAGACATCTAACTATTTTATATGCAACTCGGTTTTATTTTTCAGGTTTCATCACCACACATGCTAGACTATCACACTTGTAGTTTAATGTATGATATATCACACCATTTTATTATACCACTTTGGTTTCAAAATGCATATTCAACACATTGTTTACATGTTTAATTTTCCTTCATAAATCAAAAATTACCCTTTTCGATTTCTTTCCATTATTATTCTTGTATTATCATCTTTTCATACTTAGATATCCGATATTAGCCATTAGTTAGACACTTTGTATACCAAAGTTTAGAAAACACTATTACTCTTAGGCATTTTATCGAGCACGTTATGTGCACACATTAACTTATCTCAACTCTTGATCTTAAATGGTTAATTATGCATAGAATATGATAAAACATATCTATACTCATTACATATGTCAAAACATATTTTTAATCATCAAAATATATCATCACCCAAAATCTTAATTCAAACAGAATTATAAAACTCATCTTCACAATTTCTTTAACAAAACGTTGTTTTCGTTTTTAACGTAACTAGTTCGTTACATGTCCATTTTTGTTCCTTCTTATATAGAATTAACCCTTACTCAGTGTACTACAATCTCATCTAGGCCTTAAAGTTAGACCCTTATCCATCTAAACCAGATTCTGTAATTCATCAACTAGTCTAGAAAATTTCATTTTCTGGACATCCTTACTAAACAATTTATTTCGGACATGATCCGATCCATAAAATGGCTCAATCTCTTAAGTCTAGCTAGTAAACTTCCATATCTACAACTTTGCGCTTTTTAAGTTTCTTTGATTCAAAACACACGAATTTATATGAATTTTTCAAAGTCAAAACCGTAATGATTTTGATTTTCTAGGCATGATTATTTTCCTTGGACCAGCCTTACTAAAGCAGACATTGCAAAAAATCTACAAAGAGTTTTCATGTGATTCCACTTTCAGAATATAGCTTACTTCCATATCTTCGATTTGATATAAGGATCACTTTCTAACTCATTATACCCAATGAGGTCTGAATTTCACAAGATATGTCCACAATTACTAAAAACCTACGAATTTTGTTCTTTAAATTTTCTTTCCATTTCATTTTCTTTCTTGAATCCTCTTGTTTGATTCTGTATAATCCAAGATTAAACCAATACAAATAGATTAAGCATGATCTACTACCCTAGAACATAAATCTACCAAAAAAAAAATAAGGATTAAATAAGAGTTTAGAAGTTACCTTCTTCTAGCTTTTTTTTTTCTTCTTCTTCTAGCTCATCTCAATTCCTCTATTTCTCTCTATCTCTCTCAATTTCTCAATACAACTTTTACATAACAATTATCTACATTATGAAGAACATAAAAATATAATTAAAACAAGGAATTTAGATTATAACTTTATTAGTATGAATTTAAGAGATAGATGGAGATGATGATGATGGGGCTTGTTTTGTCTTCTCAAAGCTTTCCATTCTTATTCTTTTTCTTCCTCTTCTTCTTCTCCTACAACTCTCTCTAACTCTCTTCTTCTTTCTTTGGTTTGTTTTCTAAAACTAACATTCTAACTTGTAGTATATACATATAATATACAATACTAATAATATATAATATATGTAACTCCTACTAATTATTAGATATACTAATTACTAGTTAATACATAGGTTACACCAATTTGAACTTGAAAAGCCTAAGACCATGTTTGGCAAATACTCATTATTTTAATTAATCAATAGTTTAACATCAATCAATCTCATCAAATTGGCACATAATTATATTTACTTGTTAATTATAATTTTGTGTAACAAATCATCACATAACTCATCTAATTTAATTATCTCAATTAAATTAGAACTATAACATAAAATTATTATATTAATTAAATTAAATACTAAATATTCATTTAATTAATACACTACACTTAATTACATTACTCTATAATCAAAACAAAATTTATTTATTTAACTCAATAAATAATTCAATTAAATATTTATATATATTAAAATTAATATATAACATTCTCTTCACATCAATTCACATATTCTACAGTATATGACATACACATACTCACACCCAACATATCTCATAAATAATATTTTTATTTATAAAATTCTCATTTATAATTTCTAAAAATCTGGGATGTCACAATAGTAGTCACATTTGCATCTTGTCTTGAAAGTTACTTCTTGTTGTTTTTTATGTTGGCTGATAGAAAATTGTTCCCTTTGGAATTATTAGGCTCGTAAGATGCAAGAGAGGGGTTGGAAGCCACAGTGGTTTGCCTAGGATAAATGAAGTGATACCTACTGCTATATTGGCAGGTATTGGGAGGCTAGGGAACAGGGAAAGTGGGATTCATGTCCTGATATCTTTGGTCAATTTTTTGATCAGATGTAAAACTAAGTAAACTTGACTCTCTATATCTGGATCTTTATCCCTTTTCCACCTTTAATCAGCGCAACGTACAGATAGTTTGGCAGTCAAATTTGAGATGATGAGCCGCAAAGGGAGAGGGAACATATTTGAAATTACTCACATTTTACCAACATTCGTTTTTCCTTTCTTTACAACCCTTTTAAGTTGGTATATATGTTCAGGTATTAGTTTTAACTAAATTGTTTCCATCTCAAACCTTATCCAGCTTTATCTTTTTTTTCTTTATCGTGTCTTTAACAGGTTTGGGATGATATGGTGATCCATGTGCACACATCCTAAGATAAATGATAATCTTTGCAACACAGAACTTAGCTCAGTAGTACGTATTATTCTCTGTATTAGCTCTTCTACATACATATAACTGAATTATTGTCTTATAATGATGATGGTAAAAGTTATTAGTTTAGTAGTTTGATATAGTAATGATAATCGTATTTTAGGGGATGAATTATTCAACTATTATATTGTAATGTTGTAATGTGAATGATTTTAAATCATGTATACAATTTTTTTTATGTTTTATTTTATATTATATTTGTGTTTGTTGGATAAATGTACACAATTAATTTTCTTTAAAATTTAAAAAAACTATAATGACGGTCATCGATCGTAGCTATAGTGTTTTATAAAACACATGCATATAGCGACGGTCGCCGAGCGTCACTATAGACATCTATAACTACATTCATGACCGTAGTAATAACTTTCAGCGATCGTTGGTAAAGAGAAAATACACGATTTTTTCATGACCTATAGCGATGGTCATCGACCGTCGCTATAGACCAAAAAACCGTTATGTAAGTTTCTATTTTTGGTACCCATGATTGTTTGGGTCCTGCTAGATCAGTTTTCTTAAGATCCCAATTCCTCATATTCTTAAATTTATGTCACATTGGCGTCAATAATCACATTTATGCATATATAGGATTTAGATAAGACATTTATGATGCATGATGATGAGTGTGTGAATGATTAAGTATTTTGATAGGACATTCTTTTTCTTAGATTGTTTCACTCTTCGCTTGATTGTGTTCACAAATCTTGAATGTTCTTAGAGTAGGAATCAACTCTATTGCTTATTTGCATCTGGTTAATTCATAGAGATGATCAGTTTCTAAGAATCTTCAAGATACTCCTCTAGTGTTGATCATACTCTATATTTTATCAAGAACACAGAACATTGGTTTTGTATATATTTTCACATACCAATCCTTCAGCAAGAGTTAATCCACTTAAGCTTCGTAGGATTTAGATTAACTTACAACATACTCCATGCTTCTTTCAAGATGTTATCCTCAACCTGAACTTTAAGTGGAGAGCGAGTTTGTTGATAATTTAAGTATCCAACCTTAATGTACTCTCTCTCTCTCTTCCCCTTTTCAGGAAAAGTATGGTCTCTTGATAGAGTATAGTTATAGTAAATAAGGTGATGCAACATAATGTTTATGTACGCGTTAATGAGGAACGGTACCTTTACACATTCAATTTCTTGACAATTATTTGTCTTGCTATAATGGTGTTAGGCATTGATGTGTAAATCTTTACATTCATTGCCAGACAACTTGTTGCTCCATTTGACCTTAAATCAATCAGGCATTGTCTTGGAGTTGACAACATAGGAAAGTTTTAGCAGCTTTAATTCTTTGACAATCTTGAGTCTGAAGGATCAGATCCAACTGATTAGCCAAGTACATATTGAATGAAATTTTCATTCTTCTCTGGATAAACATTTCTCTGCATGTATAGGCCTTTCATCTTTCAGATCAGAGGATGACAGACTCTTTACTTTTGATCCCCTTTTTTGACTTCCCATCACTAGCCTGCAGACTGCTTATTTATTTTAGACATGGATTGGTCTTGTTGCTGCATTCATTTAGAACAGGGACAAATCTGAGCAGCTTCAGGTGAATGTGTACATTTACATGTGCGCATAATTTCCAACGTGTGAGCTCATCAGTAATCACGAGCGACTTACTACTAAACTAAGTTTAGAATATGGTTTATGCCTAGGATCAGACTCAAAATGTTAGCTTTAGAATATAATATAAGAACCTGCTCTGATACCAATTGTTAGTTCCCAGAAGGCACACAATAGATCTAAAAGGGGGGGGGGGAGTTGAATAGATCCTTTGATTTTCTAAAATCTTTTATATTTTGGTTTTCATTGCTAAGTAATTAGCATATGACAAACTTAAGAATTAAATCAAACACAGCGGAATAAGTTAAAGTTCCCCTTCATAAATATTTTGTTAACCATATTTCTAGAGTTAGTTTGAATGTAAGTAGTTATCATCATATTCATAGCAGTTATAATGTTAATGACAATATGTAAAAGACATGAGGGATTTTAAGTGGTTCAGAGAGACTCAAGCTCCTAATCCACTCTCCTGCTTCAACAAGCAAGGATTCCACTAAGGAAGTTTTTACATCTTTGAATCAATAAGATTCCTTCAAGGCCAGCAGCCTTGGAACTCTAGTTCACTAAGAACTCTTCAAGTCCAGCAGACTTGGAACTTCAGTTCACTAAGAACTCTTCAAGGCATGCAGCCTTGGAACTCAGTTTAGTCCCTTGGACAAGGACCCTTCAGGCCCTAGCTTCTTGTTGTTGGTGGTGGTGGTGCTGAGCTGCTAAGATGACCTTTAAGCTTGTTCATCCTTGATACTTAGTAGCTTGTTGTGATCCTCTTTGGATTCTTCATCGAGACTGGATTACCATTGGACGGAATGCTAAGTTGTTCATGAAGTTCAATCTCTTTGAGTACTTAGCAGTTTGTCTTTTCTTCTTTGGTACAGCTGATCTGATCTCAGCTTTCACACCTTTACCACTTGAGGTTTGCTAAGTCTTTGCATTTTTGGTAGACTCCGTCTGGCATTTAGCATCCCCTGAACCTTGGTTGGCATGTGTACAGATTTGGTTATGTATCTTTTCTTCTTCAGCTCTTGGTGGTTCATGGTGATTCGTAGATTGACTCTTTGAATCTTCTATCTGATCTGTCAATCTTCTGAATGCTATCTTCTTGGCCTTCTCGGCTATTAGCTTAGCTGACATTCTTAATGGCATTCTCATCGTTATTGAGTGAAGCCTTTTTCTAATAAAGCTCTTCTCTTATTTTGCTTCACTTCTAATTTCGTAGTCTCACTGCCACTGAGACATATTTTATTTTGCTCTGTAGAACTTGTAGAGTCAACAACTTGTCAGTTTCCAACTTCTTCTACTTTCAAGCTTCAGCTATTAAATAACCTTTCATAAGCTTCCCATTGGATTATAGTCGTTGGAAGATATTTGAATTGATTCACAGATATCGAGTTATTTGATGCAGACTGTTGATGTGACATGACAACCCCTTTTTCACTTTTCTGACACTGCAGTCTACTATTTCACCTACCTAATCAGAGATGTCACTTTATTTCTTCTTTCTGACTCCTCGATCAGAACATTAGGAGTTGTCCTTTTGCATCGATGCTTTCAATCAACAACGTTCGAATGTCAGTCTTTGTATTGAGACGTTGGCAAGGCTTCAATACTCAAATGACTGAACTCTATAATTCTGATGAAGATGACTAAACTATACGATTCTGAAAGTGTTCTTTGAATTTACAATGCAGAACTTCTCTTCCTTCACTTGTACAGTGCTTCACCACTTATGTTTTCCTTGACTTGCATTAGGCACTGATAACTTCTTTAAATGCTCTGGCCCTCCTTAACTTCAAGACTCATCGAATTGGTCATGCTTAGCTCTCTTTCTCCTTGTGATCTCCCGTTCACATATCATCAATGGTCTGACCCATGCTTAATCTTCTTTGTCTATTTTGTATAGGATGACCAGTATCTCTATTATAGACCTCATCAGTTCCTACTTCTAATCTGGCAAGCACTACGATCATAGGCATACCTAAGATCGTCATCTTTCGTTTATCTTGACAGCTACTGCATTGCTGACTTCCTTTAGTTAGTCACATTATCTGAAGTCTTCTTACTATTGCTTGTGGAAGACTTCCCTTAAATGGCTTCACTACTCAATCAGGATGCTGATTGAATTGGTGCTTCGATCTTCTGTTTGCTTGCAAGCCATTAGGTGAATACTCTCTGGCTTTCTTCAGGTAGATTGCATCTTTTACAGTTCTGACCAGAGGCTTCATTTTTGGATTCTTTGGGAATGCTCATATGTTGAGAATCGTGTTGTCACTATGATTCTTCCTTGGATTTGTGAGCCTGATAGACCTCGTCGAAGAATTTGTTTTGCAGACTACGATACAGCTTTAGTTCTACAGACACTACAACTTCGAGAGCAGATTATACACCAGACTACGATTTCTGCTTTACCATTTGTTGTCCTTGTCTGATCTAGCTCAACTACGATTATGATCGTGGTGTCTTTTCATATTCGTGCTTGATTCAGTCTTGATAAAGAGAACACTACAATTTCTCTTAAACACTGGTAGACTATGATCTTTGCTTGCTTGAATTGCAGATTCTACGCTTCCGAGAACAGACTACGATTCTTGATTTGGCTCGGCAGGCGTTAGGACCAACTCTACGATTCTGAGTGAGGCCTTCCAAAGTAGACTACAATTTTGTAGCAACTTTCTTGATACTCTACGATTTTGCCTTGGCTTCTGCAATTCCTCGGCTGGCTCGACAGACTACGATTCTGCCTTGATAGTCTCCGAATTCTTTGTTTCTCATGGCAGACTTCGAAGTCTTGTGTAGTACTCGACGATAAGACAAGCTTATCTATTACATCATATGAGATCAACCTAACAAGCTTCATCTTTCTATATATATATAGTCCTTAAGGACTTTACAAATCTATTTTGTTCATGTAGAATCAACCTAACATATTTGATCATTTCAGTCTAAGTCCTTGTACATATATTCCTATTATCTATTCAAGGACTTTACAACTTATTTCAATGCAGACATATTTGCATATTCATTCATTAAGATCATAATCAAATCTTATATAAATAGGAATATTATTCACATGCTTATTCCTAACATAATACGTATTATAATATAACTGATGTCAGTTATAACTTTAGAAAATCAAAAGTCATAAGGCTTGTTTGGCTAAAACCACTTTAAAAATTAAAGACTTAAAACCCTTAACCTTGTTTGGCAAAACCGATTAAAATAATAACTTAAAATCCTTATGCCTTATTTGGCACAACTAAATTAAACTCTTTTAATTTATTTTCATAACTTATTTATAATATAGTTTATTGTCCAACTTTATTTAATTAAATCCCCATATTCATATTTAATTAAAACAACTTATTAATTCAATTTGCCACATAACTCAATACAACAAAATTATAATTTCTATTATAATTTTATTTAATAAATTAACACATAACTTTAATTACTAAATTAAATAAAACAATATTATAACCATTAATTTATTTAATCATTATCAACTCTAATTTAATTATTAAATTAAATTAGAATATTATCTTATAATAATTATTTCCTCACTCTTTTATATTAATTAACTTCAAAAACCCAAATTATAAATTATCAACTTAATTAACATATTACCTTAATTAAGTTAATTTCATAACTCATGAATTATTTATTTTACCAACAAATAATCAAATTAAATAAATATTTATTTAATAATAAATACATAATTTAAAATATTTATTTAATTCAATAAATATTTAAAATTACATATAAAATTATGGATTGTTACAACAAAAATACTTTTTTCCACTTAATTTAATTAAACTCTTATTATATAGTTTAATAATAATGTCACACCCATTTAAGCAATTAATTAAATATCTTATTTAATTTAATTAAATAAAATAGAATAATTCCACATTAAATCACATAGTCACATAATTAAATTCTCATTTATTAATTATGTCAAATCATTAAATCTCTCGATTAATTATTAAATTAATTAGAATAACATTATGCTTATTAAATAATTCATTTAATCAAATGAGTTCAATTAAATACATATTTTGAATTATAAATTCTTCGCATTAATTTAATCAATGTAACACATATAATTAAATTAATCTACCACAAATTCCTCAATTAATTATTTAACCCAATAATTAAATCATCGAAAAATATTTATTTAATTCAATAAATATTCAAATTAAATTACAAAAATCTCGTTCATCACATCTTCCCTCCCTTAAAATGATTCTATCCCCAGAATCATGACTTAATCAATTCATCTCGTTACATTGTCCCCAGATTACAAAGATTATGTCCCGTAATCGCTACAATGATTAAGTTTAATAAATGAGAAAAATTCTTCATCATTTGGTCTTCGAGTTCCCACGTAGCTTCTTCAGCATTGTGGTTCCTCCAGATTACCTTAACAGAAGGTATTAATTTTTTTCTGAGTACTTACTCTTTCATGTCGACTATTTGAACATGAACTTCTTCATAGGACAAATCTTTCTCAAATTGTAGGGGTTCATATTCGATAACGTGCTTGTAATCGGGCTTATACGGTCGTAAGACAAATACATGGAAAATATTATGGATATGTTCTAAGGCCGGAGGCAAGGCTACCTCATAGGCAACTTCATCAATTCTTTGCAAAACTTCGAAGGGGCCAACGAATCTCGGGCTCAACTTGCCTTTCTTGCCAAATCGGATCTTTCCCTTCCAGGGAGACACTTTCAAGAAGACGTAGCTACCAGATTTAAATTCTCGATTCTGTCGGTGTTGATCAACATATTTCTTCTGTCTGTTTTGAGCAACTATCAATCTCATCATGATCACCTTGACAATCTCAGCGGTATGTTACACCAATTCTGGTCCTAGTAGCTGACGTTCCCCAACTTCATCCCAACATAATGGAGTTCTGTATTTTCTGCCGTACAACGCTTCGTAAGGTGGCATGCTGATGAGTGGGATTTATACCCGCGAATCGGATACTTTATGGCTTAAATAGTTGCATGATCTTCATAGTTTATATAGCTTTTATATTATTTTAGTATTATTTTTCTTAACCTATTAATTGCAGGGCTCAACAGATCTTTTCTAGCCTTCAGGGGGCAAAACGGGCAAATTCCATACACTGGCATCGCAGTGCCAATGCCTAGCCTTTTTTTTCGTCGTCGCAATGTAACCCTCTATCCGGTGACGTCATCATGAACTAGTATTTCCATTCCTTCTTGGACTCGGTCTTTTTTGTCTTTGACGTGGCGCTACAGCGTCACTCTTAGCTCTATGCACATGTATTGGCACACAAGAACCTCGTGCCCATACGGAGAAGGCTTGCTTTTGACCTAGAAAAAGAGGGAAACTTATATATATATATATATATATATATATATATATATATCAAATATATCATATAGTCGGATAGATTAGGATAGAATAGCTTAGTTCTCTCTCCTCTTTTGTACTTTCTCTCTCTAGTTCTTAGATAATGTCTATAAATATAGATTAGGTAGATTAGGGAAAAGTCTGAGATTTCCTTGGAGCAACAAGAACAGTGAGCTACACGGATTGGAGAGCTTGAAAGGAGCAGAATGCTTAGAGACTGAAGAGCCTCAAAGAGTTTATTCTTATCTATTTATTTCCTTTGACTTTGTAATCCATAAATGTTGTCTTTATTGCTACTTATATTTTGTTCAGTAGCTATGAACTAAGTATTGGCTCTAAGGTTATAATGGAACCCTTTGTTATTTAAATTGACTGTCTTATCTCTTTAGTTGGCACCATATGGTTTGGTTCAATATATTCATGCTTAATGATTCTCTCTAAGACATTAGTGATGATTTTGGTAATCTATATGATATTGAAAGAAGGATTGTAGATTTACACCTAAATATATTGGTATGTGATTATGGGTTTTGACTACATAAGTTGTGCGTTGAATAGACATATATATGTGCGCCACGTGTGACCTAATAGAGAACTTATGCTTAAATCCTTGTTAGGTTAATTCGCATAGACATGTGTAGGATTATCACCTAGCTTGGATGTTCTTTTTTGTTCTATTCCCTATCGGGTGGATCTGGAGAGGATATGTTTGTGCATTCTTCGACAGAGGTGTATGAGCACTTATGTGCTCTCGGTCGACAAACTGTCGTGACCATTAAGACCAAAGAGAGAAGGGTAGGAAGTTTGATGAAGCATAGCACGCCAGGTGTTCGACAGAATGCCTGTGTGGGGTGAAGTTGTAACCTTAGCTTGTGATTCCTTCGTTTACCATTCGTTATCCATTTACTTGTTTTGCTAATTATTTATATCTAGATTAACAACAACCCTACTAGTCTGCTGTTCGAATAAGACTTTAGCGATATAAAGTTTGTATTTGGTAAATAATAGTGATAGTTCTTCGTGGGTACGACACTCTCCTTATCACTGTATTACTTGTTAGACCGCGTATACTTGCGCGTGTTTAGTGATCAGTTTTCTGACCAACAAGTTTTTTGCGCCATTGCCGGGGAACTATTTATTCTAATATTGTCCAATATTGATTTAAATCAATTTAGTCTTAATTTGAACGTATATATATTTCTTTTATTTGTTTGATCTTTCTTTTTTGTTTTTAAGTTTACAGGTTATGGACGATCATTGTTATCAATGGCCGACACAACCAAGCTCTGAAGAAGGACTCGAGAAATTGCAATTTCAAATTGCAAATGTCTTGAGGTTTTTTGATAATCTTGAGTGTCGATCCACCATCGCTTTTCTTGTCGTGAACAGTGACATTGAACCGATTCCCTATCATCCAAACTGTCAGGGTTATCCAAACTCTTGGGATTACAGTCAAGAGCAATATCATGATCCGAATTATGCCTATCAATTTGATTATCAGTCTCCGACGCAGTATAAGGTGACATCTCAACCCAATGAGAGTTTTTTTGAGTACTCAATACGAGAAGAAGAGAAAAGGCTTAAAGAGTTCCTCGCCAACTTTATTGAGAGAAATGAGGTTCGGATGACAAGCCATGAAGTCGCATTGCAAAGCCTCCAAAATCAATTGGGACAACTCGTCAATGCCATCATCAATCTATCGATCATAATTGATCTCAACGATGAAAAAGTAGAGCAATGCATGGTGGATATGCAAGGAGAAGGCGATGAGTCTCACACAGTTGTTGAGGGAGATGTCATGGTGCAAATTGACCAGCTGGTGGAGTTTGAAGTTGGAGAAAAGAGGATCAATAGTGGTTGTATAGTCAAGACTGATCAACAACCAGAAACCACGCTCACGACTGTAGAAATCTTGGAAGGCCTACTAGCGCACAAAGAACTCTTTCAACTCGATGAAAAAGATAAATTAGTGGATATTCGAGTGGTGAAAGATTCTTTGTGCCAATGGGTGAAGAAAACGGAGATGATCAATCATCCATGTCTGCTAAAAATTTAAAGGAATTAACAAATAGCCGGATTGAGCAACATCAAAATAGTCAACCGACGACTTTAAAACAAGCGCTTGGTGGGGAGGCAACCCCATCTCAGTATCAAATTCTATCTGTTTTCCCTACTTATGTCTAGTTTATATTTAGTCTTTTCGCTTTAGTGTGTTAACATTGCTGCCAGTTTAATTATAATCTCATATGCATGTTTTTGTGGCTATAGAATGCAGACACCATGTTTTCCTTTTGTGTTGCTATTCTATATATAGTAGTATAGATAAGCTAGTTATTATGTGGGTTTATTATACATATATGTATTTATTTAGATGATGGCTAATATATGGGCAGTTCATACAGGAAAAACTCAAATTCAAGAATGGCGTTGCAGCGCCAACAAAGACACTGGGTGTCGCACCGCAGCGCCGGGATCAATTTCTACATTTTTATCCTCGCGCTGCAGCGCCACACTAGACAGTGGATCTCGCGTCGCAGCGCCACTACATGGCCAAACATATTGACTTCTCGCTTGCAGACGCGCCATAGAAACAAAGGATAGGAGTGGCCAGTAGCGCCCACAAGCGAGCCCAACCCATCGCTAACTCACATGTAATGCCAAGCAAAAAAAAAGGCCCGGCCATGCAGCCTACACAAGCAATATTTTTTAAAAAATAGTTTAAGGCCAACAGTTTAGGCGACTACTACCATACTCTCTCGGCATATCTCAACAGACATCGATAGCTTATGCCTACCCAACCATCGCCCCTCCCACAAAATCCTTGCAGTGATCGATTGCTCATCTCAAACGACCATAACAAATCGAGAGCCTCCATCAATTGCTTGTCAGAGTTCGAGCCCACACGATTTCTCACCTAGGGTTTTCCCACTCAAGGTAATTTTAGATTTTGTTCAATTAGAAAAGTACTTTGCTCGAATTACTGGGATTGCACACTTCTTGTTTGTTTGGGTGATTTCTACTAACGAAAATCGGGATAGAGAATTGTCAAGCAAGATCTGTCCAAGTGGGTTTTGAAAAGCGCACGTAAGGTGTTCGATAGATTGCTTGAACCAGAAATTGTTTATTTCGGGCTATTTTGGCATTGGAAATTGTTGGGGTTATTCTAGCCTGAGTTTGAGGGAGATTTGAATTGGGTCTTCTATTTGTGTTCAAGCCATTAACTGTGAAATCTGAAATGGCTTTAAAGCGGCAACGACTGATTTTGGTACATCTTGGTACTACTAAGGTGAATCGAATATTGTGAGCAATGAGCCTCATTTAAAATGTCTTCTTTAATCTCTGGCACTGGCGGTACCCAAACTCTGCTCTCAAATCTCAGTAGTCCCTCACTGTCTATCTTGAATCTCGGTTCAGTTCCTTTAGATATCTTCTTTTTCACCTTCTCATATTCTTCGTCCTGAAGTTGAGCCTCTTTAACTTTATCTAGCAAAGTTGTACCAGCTTGCATCTGGAATAACTTCTCGTCAATTTCCATACGATACTTCACTTCCAATTCTAGCTTCTCCATCGCTAAAATTAGCTCCTCCTGAGCGGTTAACTTCATAAATTTCTCCCCACCCTTTCTACTTAAGGCGTCGGCAACCACATTTGCTTTACCCGGATGGTATAAAATCTCGCAATCATAGTCCTTAATTAACTCAAGCCACCTTCTCTGGCGCATATTCAAGTCTTTCTGTGTAAAAATATATTTCAGACTCTTGTGGTCTGTATATATTTCACACTTCTCCCCATAAAGATAGTGTCTCTAAATCTTCAAAGTAAATACCACCGCAGCTAAGTCCAAATCATGGGTTGGATACCCCTTCTCATAGTCCTTCAATTGTCGTGACGCATACGCAATGACCCTGCCATTTTGTATAAGCACACAACCAAGTCCTTTATGCGATGCATCACTATAAACCACAAAATTTCATGCGTCATCTGCAAGAGATAACATAGGTGTTGTACTCAACCTCTTCTTAAGTTCTTGAAAGCTTTCCTCACGCTTATAAAGGTCAAAGCGAATTTCTCAACTTTCTAGTCAAATTCACGGTGAGTTGCGATCTTGGAAAAGTCCTGAATAAATCTTCTGTAATAACATGTCAATCCAAGAAAACTTCTCACTTTTGACGGTGTTTTCGGCTGATCCCAGTTCATCACAACTTTGACTTTGGAGGGATCTACTGAAATTCCGTGTTTATCAGTCACATGTTCGAGAAATTGTACTCGCTCAATCCAAAATTCACATTTTGAAAATTTAGCATATAACTTATCCCTTTTCAATGCCTATAACGCTGCCTTCAAATGCTCTACATGTTCTTCCTTGGTTTTTGAGTTTACCAAAATGTCATCAATAAACACCACCATGAATTTATCCAAAAACGGTTTAAACACTCTGTTCATTAGGTTTATAAACACTACAGGAGCATTCGTTAGACCAAATAACATTACCAGAAACTTGTAATGACCATAACGAGTTCTGAACGCTGTCTTCAGTACATCCTCTGGCCTCACCTTCATCTGATGATAACCACTCCTCATGTCTATCTTTGAAAAGTATTTCGCTTCCTTCAACTGATCAAACAGGTCGTCAATCCTTGGAAATGGATACTTATTCTTAATCGTGACCTTGTTCAATTCTCTGTAATCGATGCAGAGCCGCATTGTCATGTCCTTCTTCAGAAATAACACTGGTGCTCCCCACGGTGATACGCTCGGTTGAATGTATTTCTTATCCAGTAACTATTGCAGTTGTACCATCAATTCTTTCATCTCTATCGGGGCCATCCGGTATGTTGCCTTCGATATTGGAGTCGGTCCTGGCGCCAAATCAATCACAAACTGAACCTCTCTGTCTGGAAAAAGTCCTGGCAGATTATCCAGAAATACGTCTATGAAGTCCCTCACTACTGGTATTTCCTCTATCTTCGGGTTCTCTTTACGACTATCGACTATGTAGGCTAAATATCCCACACAACCTTATCTTAACAACTTCCTGGCCTACATCATCGTAAGACAACTCGCTTATCTAGGCGACTTGTTTCCATAAAACACAACTTTTGATGGAGTCATAAGGTTAATACACTTCCTTTGGCAATCAATTATCGCCCCATAATTGAATAGCCAATCCATTCCCAAAATAACGTCAAATTCCCCAAGTTTGATAGGGATAAGATCTATGTTCATAATGTTACCCTTAATATCCACCCTATAGCTCTTGTGTACGTACTTAACAGGGATCACTTCTCTATTCCCAATCTCTATGTTCATGGGGTATTCTAACTCGTCCTTAGGCAACTCCAAGTTCTTAGCAAATTCATCAGATATAAATGAACAAGTAGCACCCAAATTACGCATTAACTTTATTGATCAGAATGATACTTGACACCACATCGCGAGACTACATAGCATCCTGCAGTGTCATGTTGAATGTCCTGACGGTCGGTCAGTTGGTTGTGGTTGGTCCCGTGATAGTTAGAGCATTGCCATCGCTATTTCCCTTATTCCCTCTTGTTTATGCCCCTCCAGATCCTTTCTTGGGATAATCCCTAGCCAAGTGGTCCTTCGACCCATATATAAAGCAGGCGCCCTTCTTTGGTTTAGGGCAGTTAGGTGCTATGTGGCCTTCTTGACCACAATTGTAGCAAACTCTTTTCCCTTTCATACAAACCCCCAGGTGAGCTTTCCCGCAGGTCAGGCATGCTTCAATCCTCTTCTTCTGACCTTCTTATTGATTTCCAGTTAACGAGTTGTTAGTCCGCTCTTCTGATTGTTACTTCTTCTCGTGTTGCTGCCACTGACCTTGTTATTTCCCTCATTTTCACTCTTCTTCTTCTTCTGATCCTGATTGTACTTGGTCACGGCATCGCTCCCACCTTCAGCGAGGATGGCCTTCTCTAGTACTCCAGCAAAAGTGTTCAGCTGAAACATTGACACTTTACTATATAACTAGGGCTTCAGTCCCTGTTCAAACCTTCTTGTTTTCCTCTCATCCGTGTGTACTTGATACGTGGCGAACCTAGCTAACTCATTGAATTTTTCCGCATAGTCTGATATAGACATATTGCCTTGCTTTAATTCCAGGAATTGTACCTCCATTTGGTTCTGCGAGCTTGTCAGGAAATACATCTTGAAGAACATCTCTTTGAACCTCTCCTAGGTGATCACACCTTCTCCTCCACGGACCTTATTTGTTTGCCACCAATAACTGGCTTCTAATTTTAGCATGAACGTTGCGTAGGCAGTTATCTGGTCCTATCTTACTCTGGCAACGTCAAAAACATTTTCCATCTCCATAACCCAGGTTTGAGCTTCTATCGGGTTTAGGGAGCCTTTAAACTCTGGCGGTCCCACCACCTTGAAATCCTTGAATGTCGTATTTGATGGAGTTTGAGGTTGATTGCTAATCACTCAAGCCAATAAGTTCACTAACTGTTGAACAGGGTTATCATTGACGTCGTTGTTGTTGTTCGTCGACCCTTCTTGGGCCGGTTGCTGATTTGGTCTTCTTCTTGGTGGCATATTTATGTTAAAATATACGCTTATTTGGTCTTTATCCAATCCTTTAAACAAATAAGGCTTAACTTAAAAATCTAAACATAATCATTTAACACATTACCTCAAATGAACTTTGATATTTTATTTAAATCGAAAGTTTTAACATAATACAATAAATTCACTGCTATTTACATCATTTATCCCAAGATAAAGAATCTTCAGGATTAAATCATCATATTCCATTACTTTTATTTATTTTTCAATAAAAAAATTTCAATAAAAGATTACTTTTATTTACACTGGAATTTACATCATTAACCAACATAGATATTTACATAATTCATACTGTTCCTATCACGGCCTATTAAGATGTCGAACAGTTTCTCTGCGCTGTTCTTCCATGATACGAAACATAGTTCTACGATCTAGCATGTACCAAGGTAAGTCCTCGAACTGAATTAGTAGTACATAACTCGATCTTGAGCTTTGTTCACCGCAGTGTTGAATGCACAATCCATCTCCACCATCTTGACCTTCTTTACTTGTACCTTTTCCTCGGCTACATCTGCTCGCTGGGAAGCCTCCTCGTAACCATCTTAAGCTCTGACTCGTTTAGCATATTCCTCTCTCAGATCATCCTTCATCTTTGCAACCTCTACCACCAGCTGCCCATTGTCACCCTCTAAGTGAACTAATTTCCACTCCACATTTCTAAGACGTGCATCAAGCCCTTGGATTTCCTCATTCTTCTGACCGATAGTGGCCTGGCGTTTATCTGCCAATCCCTCCAACTCTGTGACTCTATTCTGCAGCTCAATGTTATGGTCATACACCTCGTCATACATCTGAGTTGCAATAGAGTTCAGTGGGAACTCATCTACCTCCTTAGGATCCTCCTCCGGATCAGTCTCAGACACATTCTCCTGACCCACAACAGTAATCAATGGAGATGGCTCTCTCTGTACCAACTATTCCCGGATAACATGAATGTATCAGGGCTCATCCTCTCTAGGTACTCGGGGTTCCTCCTCCCCAACTCGACAGAACTGCTGAGGTTGTCAAACTCATCAGAACAAGATTAGTAGTTGCTCAAGACAGACATAAGAAATATGATGATCAACACAGACAAGATCGTGCATTCCACGTAGGAAATTAAGTGTTCTTAAAAGTCTCTCCTTGGAATGGGAAAATTCATTTCGGTAAAAAGGAAAAGCTAAGCCCGAGGTTTATTGGACCCTTTGAAGTGCTGCGAAGAGTAGGAAAAGTGGCTTACGAGGTAGCTCTACCTCCAGAGTTGGAAAACGTTCACAATGTTTTTCATGTTTCGGTGTTACGACCGTATAAACCCGATTAGAAGCACGTGATCGAGTACGAACCATTGCAGTTTGATAAAGACTTGTCCTATGAAGAGATTCCTATCTAGATAGTTGACAGGAAAGAACAGGTGCTCAGGAATAAAGTGATACATTCTGTGAAGGTGATATGAAGGGACCACAATGTCGAAGAGGCTACGTGGGAACTCGAAGCTGAAATGATGAAAAATTATCTTGAGTTATTTGTTTAATCTGTGTCTTCGATTCTGGGGACAGAATCTTTGTAAGAAGGGAAGAATGTGACGATTTTATTGTCTGAGTTGTGATTTTGGGGATAGAATCCTTGTAAGGAGGGAAAGATGTAACAATCCAAGATTTTATTATTTGTAATTTGAAATTTTTATTAAATTAAATAAATATTTTATTGATGTGATTGTTGTTAGTAAATATTTATGAATTAAATTTATTAGATAATATTCTAAATTAATTTAATTTATAATTTAGAGAGTTGTAAGATAACACGAGAAGTTATATTATTATTTTAATTTAATAATTTAGATGGTATGTGAATATAGTAAGTAAAATTATAATTTCCATTATAATTTTATGATAATGGTTTAAGTGAAAAATTAATTTAAAATATAGTATGTATAATTAATTTATTTGATTAATGTTGGATATGGAAATCCAAATAAATAATATGTGATTATAAATAATAAACTAAAATGTTTATTAAAATAAATTAAAGTAGTTTAAATTAGTTTTGCCAAACAAGGCTTAAGGATATTAAGTCTTTAAATTTTAAAGAGGTTTTGCCAAACAAAGCCTTATGGCTTTTGAATTTTGAATTATAAATAAAATAAATAAATTAAATAAATTAAATTAAATAATAAATAATCTATATGTTTATTTTGTAACTGATATATTAAGTGTGCGTATTATTACGGCTTATCAGTTTGGCTTGGCTATCAGTTTGGTTTTACGCATAAACTTAGTTGCTAAGCCTAAGAAGAATACTGAGAATTACATAGAGGAACTTGAGAGAGAATGGAGATAAATTTGAGAGAAAGTCTAAGAATTCCAAAACAATTTCAGTGGTGTTAGCAAGGATTACCAAGCGAATTGAAAGTATTTTCTTTAACCTTAATATTAATATATATATATATATATATATATATATATATACATATATATATGTATAGATATGAGTTTTAAAGCATGAAGCTTCAAGTTCTGTGACTTCCATTTTTTCAAATTGTTGCTATATAACAGAATTATGGGGATTATACGTGTATTTGATGTTTGAGTTGTATGTAAATAAGAATTTGTTATGCTAATTTCGTTTATAAAGAAAGAAAAGTCATTACAGTGTATATTTTTCATATGTCTTATGAAAGTACAAAAGTTAGTGGTTAATTTGTATATTAATCTGTAAATTGAGTCGTGATTATGCTAGTCCATTAAGAAACGAAGAGAACGTAGTTTGAACGTAGTTTGAACGAAGTAATTTGGACAAGAATTGTGATCACAGTGTGAAATTTTGTGAAGAATGTCAAAAAATGGAGTTTTGAATGAAAACATGAAATTCAAGGAATTAAAATAGTTAAAAGTGTTATTTAATCATTCTAAGTTGATGAATATGTGAGGAAACATGTTTGTGTTAGTTTTATACCAATTGTATATATTAATTTTACTTATTTTGTGGGTGAAATTCGTGTTAGTTAGGCTAAAAAGCAGAACCTTTGTAGTCTGCATTTTTAGTTTACGTTTATGCACGGCCAAGTAGCAATTATTTGGTGTGTCAGCCAATAAGCTAACGCTTTGTTCCAAGCACTGTATGTAATGGCAATTGCGCCGCCATACTGTTTCTATGATGGTGGCTTTCGCTCTGCGAAGAGACCCTTGGATACCATTATAACTTAGTTTAATGATGTGTTAAAGTAACAAACATGTAATTAGGAGGTTAAAACAAAACTGTGTCACGTCATTTCTAATTTCAACATTGTAAATGGATTAGTAAGTTACGAACGTGATGTTATGACTTAGTGAACACAATCAATGATAGATAAGTGTTGTGAAGTTAACACTTATGAATTCTGAAATGTATATGGTAAAATAAGACTTGTACTAAAATAACAAGTTAGTTAAAAGTGAGTGTTAGTTTGAAAAGTAGAGGTTAATATAACTAATAGATATTGTGATTCTAATAATATGTGTAGGTGAACATGAGTTTTAATATTATAGCTTACGCTCGAGGCAAGTTTCTAAACCCTACCTCTTTACTTTGAGCAAGTTACTTACTTCAAAACTTTGATTACGAAAATTCTTTTATTCTTAATCTTTATTCGAGCAAGCTCCAATTCTAACTTTATTCAAGTAAGTTTGACTTCTAATCATTGTTAAGTTGTTCTAACTTGTTTATAGTTAAGCAAGTTTTCTTAAGTTCTATTCTTTTGTGATAAATGCCTATTCTTGAACTCAAATCTCTAACTAAGTTGTTCTATTTCATTTATTTATCGCAAATCAAAATATTATTGTTATTTTGAGCAAGTTTCATTATTAAGCTTGTAATTCCTTAGTACATGTTCTTAACTTCACTCTTTTATCTCAAGATCTTAGCGTTAGCTTAATATTGTTCAAGCAAGGTTTATTGTTTTATTCAATACTTATGCTTTTTAGTTGTTTATAAGCATGAGTTTAATATATAGTTAGTTACTTATGATTATTCGTTTTCCATATTAAATTACTATTGATCACTAGTAGTGTTGTTAAGTCTTGTTGATTCAACTAATCCCTTAGCTGATGATCGTGAAACTCTAAATTACCTTGAAAGCTTATCCAAACCAAACTTTTTTTGGTGCGGACTTGTACTCTAAAACTGAGAAGAAGAACCCTATTATGGGGGATCGCAATGTGTTTAGATGTTTGTGCACAATACATGGTACGAAGAAATTTGATCCCCTAAGTATATGTGAAGTCCCTACAATTATAACCATTTTAGGTTAAAGTTGAAAGATTACTTTGTAAGTGGACATAGTTCGTGGTCTTATAACCCTCAGATTCATTTCATATTTTGAATTCAGTTTTTGATTATTATTGATAAAGTACTATTCAGTTTTGATGAATATCATTGATAGAGTATTATTCAGCTTGACGAGCCTATTCATTGGCAGTCACTATTCTTTTGTTGATTCATTGCTATATCTAGTGAGCATTTGTTTTGCTCACTCTTGCATAAATATAAATTATTGCAGCGAATGTTGAAAAGGTCGATGAACATACTACAAACAAAGGAAAAGAAAAAAAATGTACAAGTGACGAAGAATTGTAATTTCAATTATTGTTATGATGATATACTTTATATTTAATGATGTTATGTAATTAATTTATTTCCGCACTTGATTGATGCTTTAAGGTTAGACAATCTGGGAAGGCGTTTTAATTAATGATGTAACCCTTTTTAAAGGGAGGATTATTGTAACATCCCAGAATTTTAATTGTAATATTAAATATTTATTCAATTATATAAATATTTATTTGATGTGTTTATTGTTGAAAATGATGAAATAAATATTTTATTGGCGTGGTTATTATTTGTAAATAATTATGAATTAAATTTATTAGATAATATTCTAAAATAAATTAATTTATAATTTAGAGAGTTAATAATATAACATGAGAAGTTATATTGTTATTGAATTTAATAATTTAAAGGGTATATTAAATTATTAAATAAAATTATAATAAAACTATAATTTTGTGTTAATGGTTTAAATGGTATATTTAATTAAAATATAGTGTGTAACTAATTTATTTGATTAATGTTGGATATGGAGATCCAAATAAATAATATGTGATTATAAATTATAAACTAAATTATTTATTAAAATAATTAAAGTAGTTTTAAATTGGTTTAACCCAAACAAAGCTTAAAGATATTAAATATTTATTTTAAAGACTTTTTGCCAAACAAAGCCTTATGGCTGTTGGGTTTTTAATTTTTTAATTTATAATAAAATAAATAAATAAAATAAATAATAAATATAATATATTTAAAAATGATATTACAATTAGTATTAGTATTAAGGCTATCAGTTTATTTATTTACGGTTAATTAAGATTTTGTCCACTAAGAAGAGAGAAGAGAAGAGAGTTTTCAAAGGAATTGGAGAGGAGTCTTAAGAATTTTCACAACAAATTCTGTGACGCCCCCAAAATAGGTATACATCACCCATCTTAAGTCGCCAAATACATGGTACAAAATTCCAATACAACTTAATAATACAACTATCGTGTAGAATACGACAAGACATAACTGAGAGTTTTAATAAGAATATTGTCATCTACACAATATCCACACTCAATGGAGTCCTCATTACATTTATTATCACACTATTTAACAGAATAGTGAGGACTACTAATGCTACCATCTGGACCATCACTCCGTTCCCCGACTAGTCCCGGCTACGTTCTCATTTCCTGAAGAGAACAGTGAAAGAAAGGGTGAGCTCAACTAGCCTAGTAAGAAATATTATGACTAAGATAATGCAAAATAATTTATCGTTAGCCTTCAACAATGTTAAACAGATAAAATATAATAAACATCAAATTTAACTGCAGCGAAACAAGCAATCCATTAGAAGAGTCAAGTAGAGAATAAAATCTACTATCTTCTATGATTTAAAAGATTTTTCATCACTTTTATCGCTGAGACTCAGCTTAATAAATAAACCACATCATCCACGCTTTACGACCAAGGATATCCATCAAGATTATCCGACCACAAATTATCCATGCACTACGGGCCAATGATATTCGTGTATTCATTAATGATCATGATCATGCCAACAAGCATCCATCAATGCACTTCTGACCAATGAGGATTTTTACCACATCATTTGTAACATTACGGTCATGATTATACCGAATAATCCCTGGTCATAATCATACCAAGTCCATCTATGCACTACAGGCCACAGATGACTTTTAACATAATATAAGCATGAGGATGATGACAATTCAATAAAACAAGTTTAAGAATAAATTTTAAAGATTTATAAGTTAATTTATCCTGAACACAATAACGTCTAAATTGTCAATATGATACTGTTTTGTGGAGTAAAATTCAAGAATGCTCAGAAGAATATTTCCATGAAAAGATACTGGATGAAGCGCAAATATCAAGGATATTCCACTAATTTAATGGAGTATAGAAGCCAAAACTTTAACCAATCGAGTATAATAGAATATATGAAACCATAAATGGATTTTTTGCCGCCATGCAGTAATCCACGTGACATGATTATTCCAACGAATAATAATAAAGAATGGAATAACAATGAGAATTCACCAGCATGCGATGGGCCAAATGCATGGACATGTTATTCCAAGAATAATAAAGAATGGAATAACAACCCTTACGAGTATTGTAAGAAAATAACTCTCTTCATGAATACGAAAGAATAATACCCCTTACCTTAAAAAGAAGAGTATTCTGACTGGTAGGGCGAGGATATTCTTGAAGAAAACTTATACTATTTTCTATGCTCAAAGCTTCTTTAAACTCTAAAGAAATACGTTCAAGATTATAGAAGAAGAATTCTCTGAATTTCTGGTGTGATTTTCAATTCTAACTAAGTATCCTATTTATAGGAGAATGAAAAGGATATTATGATGCACTATGCAATAAAATATAATACATTCTATTTATAATCAAATAAAATAAAACTTTATAAAAAGTATTATGTTTTATATAAAAAGTTTTTACTATGCAAACACTATGCAGGCACTATGCAAACATTATGCATAATAAAATATAATATATTCTATTTATCAAATAAAATAAAACTTTATAAAAAGTATTTTGTTTTATATAAAACGTTTTTTGTTTTATTACATTTATAATAATAATAAAACAAACTTTATCACCACTATTATAATTCACAATATTAATCGACAAGGTCGTTCCCAGGAAAGAGGGGGCTTTCTAATAAGGATTTCTCCCTATTGGCGCACAATTAGCTGACCAAATCTCTCCTTGACAGAACTTCTAGACATCGTTAATATTGCAAATAATAATATTAATAACTTTGTCATCTCAATTATTGATTTAATAATATTTAAAATATTGACAATAATTAAATCAAATAACGTGAGATACTATGTAGCAATAATTGAACAAAACTGAGTGACTTCTCACGTAAGCATCAATAATCAATACCGTGTGGTACTATGCAACCACGCGTATTACTGTACTTTTAACACCGGGTGTTTCAACAGTTAACGGTAAAACTTCCGTCGTTATTTTCATAAAGCATTTTTTGTCGTTTTCTCAATTCGACAATAATTCTGTTGTGGGGTCCACCAATGATTGTGCCGTTGTACGAATATTCCCTGTTAAAACGAATATTCCCTGACCAATCGAATATTATATAACAACTTGCGTACTTTGAAAAATTTATAAATATTACCCACAACTATAACATTATATCAAATTTATTCTATAATATTCAAAAATGATATTTATAGAAAATTCATCTTTATTCATAAAAGTTGGGGTCTTACAACCTCCCCTTCTTATGAAATTTCACCCTCGAAATTAGGGTACGTACCTGGTATGTCGAAGAGGTAAGGATACCTTGATTTCATCTCAGATTCTAACTCCCAGGTCATTTCCTCAACACCGTGGTTCCTCCACAAAACTTTGACTTGAGGTATAACCTTGGAGCGTAGAACATGTTCCTTCTTATCCAAGATTTTAACAGGAACCTCTTCATACGTTAAATTTTCTGCTATTTCGTCCGGTTCTAACTCAATAATATGGTGTGGGTCTTTCACATATTTACGTAACATAGATATGTGAAAAACGTTATGAACACGAGACATACTTGGCGGTAAAGCGAGTCTATAGGCCACAGTTCCTAATCGATCGAGGATTAAAAATGGGCCAATGAATTGAGGATTGAGCTTTCCTCTCTTTCCAAATCTTGTAACTCCTTTCCATGGAGCAACATGTAACAACACATGATCTCCAATATTGAATTCTACGTCCTTTCGATGAAGATCAACATAACTCTTTTGTCGATCTTGTGAGGTTTTTATACGTTGTCGGATCGTTTGAATCTTTTCCGTAGTCATACGTACCAACTCCGGTCCCAACAACGTTGCTTCACCCACCTCATCCCAGTATACTGGAGAATGACACCTTCTTCCATACAACGCCTCGAATGGAGCCATGTCAATACTTGCTTGATAACTGTTGTTGTAGGAAAAATCCACCAATGGTAAGAACTTGTCCCAACTTCCCTTGAAGTTAAGGACACAGAGTCTTAATAGATCTTCAAGAGTTTGAATTTTCCTCTCCGACTGCCCGTCCGTCTGAGGATGTATGCCAAGCTATCGTAAATCCGTGCCCATAGCTTTCTACAAACTAACCCAAAATCATGAAGTGAATCTTGGGTCTCAATCAGAAACTATGGATACTGGCATACCATGCAGTCTTACAATCTCATTTATGTATATACGAGCAAGACATTCAAGTGTATAAGTTTCTCGTATAGGTAAGAAATGAGTCGACTTGGTCAATCTATCAACAATGACCCAAATCGCATCTATTCCTTGAGAAACCTTGGGAAGACCGGTAATGAAATCCATGGTAATGTGCTCCCACTTCCATTCTGAAATTTTAAGTGGTTGCAATGGACCTTTTGGTACTTGATGCTCCGCCTTAACTCGTTGACAAGTTAGACACCTTGAGATAAACAACGCTATCTCTCTATTCATATTGCTCCACCAAAATGTATGACAAAGATCACGATACATTTTTGTACTTCTAAGATGGATTGCAAATGGTGTGTTGTGCGCCTCCATCATGATTTTATACTTTAAATCAGGGTCGTTAGGAACACAAAGTCTGGAGTTGACTCGAAGTATTCATTCTTCATCGATTCTTACTTCCGGCATAGCACCTTCTTGCACTTTCTTCTTCATACGCATCAGCTCCATGTCTGTAGCTTGAGCAGCTTTAACTTTATCGATTAAAGTCAGTTTTACTCGTATATTTGCTATCATCACATGGGTCCCTAGAGTCTTTAACTCTATCTCCATCCTTTGCAAGTCATATAAAATGGGCCTTTACGTTAACAATATCGCACTCGTACCCGCATATGATATTCTACTCAATGTGTCAGCTACTACATTCGCTTTACCAGGATGGTATTGAATAGTATAATAATAATCTTTCAGCAGTTCAAGCCAACGTTGTTGCCGCATTTTGAGTTCCTTTTGAGTGAAGAAATATTTGAGGCTTTTATGATCCATAAAGATCTCCACTTTCTCCCCATACAGGTAATGCCTCCAGATTTTAAGTGCGAAAAAGATAGCTGCCAACTCTAGATCATGAGTAGGATAATTCCTCTCATATTCTTTGAGTTGTCGAGAGGCATAGGCTATTACTTTCCCATGTTGTATGAGAACACATCCTAACCATTTGCCTGAAGCATCACTATAGATGACAAATCCCTCCGAGCCAGATGGTATTGTCAGAACAGGTGCTGAAATGAATCTTCTCTTGAGTTCTTGAAAACTCTTCTCACAGTCCACGCTCCAACCGAATTTTATATCTTTCTGAGTCAGCTGAGTTAATGGATTAGCTATTCGAGAAAACCCTTCCACGAATCTCCGATAATAACCAGCTAAGCCGAGAAAGCTACGTACTTCGGACACTGATTTAGGTTGCTCCCAGCTTTTAATAGCTTTAAGCTTTGTCGGGTCAACAGATATTCCATGACTTGATACTACGTGCCCAAGGAATGCTACTTCCTCAAGCCAAAACTCGCATTTCTTCAACTTGGCATAAAGCTTGTTTTCACGAAGCTTTTGAAGTATCAGTCTCAAGTGTTGTTCATGATCTTCACGGCTTTTGGAATATATGAGGATGTCATCAATAAAGACGACCATAAAGTGATCTAAATATTCCTTGAATACTCGGTTCATCATATCCATGAAGGCAGCAGGAGCATTAGTAAATCCAAAAGACATGACTAAGAATTCATAATGTCCGTACCGAGTTCTTAAGGCAGTCTTTGGAATACCCTCAGTTTTAACCTTCAGCTGATGATATCCAGAACGAAGATTGATCTTTGAAATGAATTGTGCTCCTTGCAACTAGTCAAACAGGTCATCAATGCGAGGTAACAGATACCTATTCTTGATGGTGACATGGTTCAATTCCCAATAGTCAATACAAAGTCGCCAATGAGGATTTTTACCACATCATTTGTAACATTATGGTCATGATTATACCAAATAATCCCTAGTCATAATCATACCAAGTCCATCTATGCACTAAAGGCCACATATGACTTTTAACATAATATAAGCATGAGGATGATGACAATTCAATAAAACAAGTTCAAGAATAAATTTTAAAGATTTATAAGTTAATTTATCCTGAACTCAATAACGTCCAAATTGTCAATATGATAATGTTTTGTGGAGTAAAATTCAAGAATACTCAGAAGAATATTTTCATGAAAGGATACTGGATGAAGTGCAAATATCAAGGATATTTCACTAATTTAATGGAGTATAGAAGCCAAAACTTTAACCAACTGAGTATAATAGAATATATGAAACCACAAATGGATTTTTTCCGCCATGCGGTAATCCACGTAGACAGATTATTCTAACAGAATAATAAAGAATGGAATAACAATAGAATTCACCAGGCATGCGATAGACCGCACAAACAGGTTATTCCAACAGAATAATAAAGAATGGAATAACAACTCTTACGAGTATTGTAAGAAAATAACTCTCTTCATGAATACGAGAGAATAATACCCCTTACCTTAAAAAGAAGAGTATTCCGACTGGTAGGGCGAGGATAATCTTGAAGAAAACTTATACTATTTTCTACACTCAAAGCATCTTAAAACTCTAAAGAAATACGTTCAAGATTATAGAAGAAGAATTCTCTGAATTTCTGGTGTGATTTTCAATTCTAACTAAGCATCCTATTTATAGGAGAATGGAAAGGATACTATGTTGCACTATGCAATAAAATATAATATATTCTATTTATAATCAAATAAAACAAAACTTTATAAAAAGTATTTTGTTTAATATAAAAAGTTTTTACTATGCAAACACTATACATGCACTATGCAAACACTATGCATAATAAAATATAATATATTCTATTTATAATCAAATAAAACAAAACTTTATAAAAAGTATTCTATTTTATATAAAACGTTTTCTATTTTATTACATTTATAATAATAATAAAACAAACTTTATCACCATTATTATAATTCACAATATTAATCGACCAGATTGTTCCCAAGAAAGAGGGGTTACAGCCCGAGAATTTCGAATTTTCAATGAATTAAATTTTTATTTGATTATGTGGATTAAATGAATTTAATTGAGTTATTATGCGAGTAGGATGTTCGAAGGTCGTTCTATGACTTAGAATATACGGATGTGGTTAGTATTCTGGCTTTGTGCTAGAATTAATTGTTGTGAATTATCAAGACGAGAACGAAGGTTTTCTGAGATTGTTAGCGTAAAAACACTATTCATCCGATGTCGTTCGGAGCTAGGATTTGAAATTCTGAGAAACGCGTAATGTTAGAATATGACGATATTATGGAATATCCAATAATATTTCCATTATGGCAAACGAAGTTTTCTCCTGCGGACTTAAAACCTAAGGGTTTGTGAAAGAGGTTTCCGAAAGGGAAATGTAATGCGTATAGTCGTTTCGATTATTATACGTAAGGAATATGAGTATTATACTAGTATGTATACGAGTATGGTATGAAGAATAGTACGACGTATAATACAATTATTATATAAGTATTATACAAAGAGAATACGTGAGTAATACGCGTAGAATACGAGTTGTATTATTAGAATATGAGTTAAGGATTTTATGTGACACCCCGAAATCCGGTCTATTTTTAGACCCGGACTCCGTACATCACGATTCCATTTCCTTCCAAACATACGTCATTATATAGCTAAATATAATAACATATATTCTCAAATCCCAGGTTCTCGAAACCTTAGAACCTCTTTCATTACAAATAATGATAATTACATTATTCTTTACATCTTACACGAGTGACTTTCATCCGCTACCAAGGATTCATAACTGTTCATTAAACTAGTCTATAGTTTAATTCTATCATTCTATATTACAAGTCTTCACTTGCTCTTCACGCACATTCACATACTGAATGACACTTCGTCTGGATACCGCTCAGCTTGATCTTTACGGGATCCTTAAGTTCTTTCTAACATCGTTTGCTAAAAATGTTTTTCATTTAAAGCAAGTGTGAGCATTCAATTGCCCAACAAGTCATAACAGTTGAACAAACAACTTCAAGAGTTTAAACATTTTTCAGAAATTCGATAACCGAATAAAGGTTATGAAGCAGCTTGAATAATAGGAATAGTCTCGATTCTTATCATCTTAAAACATTCATGACATACTCTTTACACTACTTTCATTCATCTACTTTTTTCCATACATATCATGTCTGGCTAGAATCATTAGCACAGACTTAACAAAAACGGTTCATGTATAAACCGAGTATACTTGTATTGAACAGCTCAATCATAGAACAGTTCATCTCAAAGAAACACCGAAGTGTTCAAATTGTGGCACAAGGCCTCATACGTTCTACCACCTTGTACAAATATTACACATTCGCACATAGACATAACTTCTCAAGTCCAACATCTGAGAAGTTTAAGAAACTAGCATTCATATAGCATGAATGAAGTTAGAAAACTTGCCTTATGCAGAGCTACAACTTATAGTTAACGCTGAACTGGTCATTCCAAATCCCTATATAACACATAAGGAAATAACACGTACACCAATTAGTCATATACTTGACTTACGTATTGGTTATTTAACTTTAGTTCTTAGGGCTCGCGTTCTTGCAATATAAGCTTATGCGACTAACTTTCATTACCGGTTTACGGCTTCATGACCTACGGAGATGTCTTACTCAAAACGTTCATCATCTTTGATGATTTACATTCTTATTTTCTTCTTATAACTTATATAGTACTCAGCACACATCGCTTCTCTGCTAGTAGTCCATATGGTACTCTGAGTGGTTTCCCACAAATACCCAACAAACAAGTTCACGTCTCATCTACACTGCCCACACAGTGAGTTAGATTGGTTGCCAGTTTTGTATATACCTTCGCTCTTTGAAGGAATTGTTTTTCCCAGCTCCCATATGTCAACTATCAAAGTTACGTTTGTACCACAACTTAACTTCTCTTAACTTATACGAACCATTCAACTATAATGTTCGTTAAGTCAACTTCTTATTCCTTACGGCTTTCTGGCAACTAAATGCCATACCTCAGGATTCATTCTTTATCGTCCAAGTCATACAGTCTTTTGTATACTCGGAACGATCATTCAATGTCAATACTATGAGGTCATAGCGTTAAGCATTTCATATTAACTTATTCATACCATACAACGTCCGATTCATTCAACTCGGAATGTTGTCCAAGTTATACTTATTAACTCGGCTTCTTAACATTATACTAATCCTTAACTCAGTTTCTTCACCGTTCACGGTTAAACAACCTTCTTCATCATCTTACGGTCAAACCATACACGGAGTGTAGGTTCTGCACATTTAATAATCGCGTACACTCAACCCTTACGTTGGCTTAAGTGTCTAACGCTTACATTCATTATAACATTCTCTATCCGACTCACCCTCGGACTTTCATTAATCTCATTACCGTTCTCTACGGCTTTCCTTGATACCATTCATATCTTACTTACTACTTTCGTCAACGTCCAAGTCATACAACCATCATACACTTAGAACGTTCATCCGACGCAACTATGATTCACGAGGATCGTTTACGTATTCAACGTTCACGTTGCTCGTCTCTTAATCTCTCACTCAACCTTTAATCAAGGTTTAAATTGCATTCATCGTTATCCATCCCATGAACCCCATGTTCATTATTCTTTCTTAATGTCAAAGCCATACGGTCCGTTGTATGCTAAGACCGATCGTTCATCGCAACAACGTTGCGTTCATAGCATCTATACGCTTTACCCTTATCTCTCATTACCACAACATAACATCGAAATGTTACTCATTACCTACGTCACTCAACGTCTAAGGAATCACAATCATAGTAATCCCTCACGTTCGTTCATCACGGCTAAGGTCCCCGGATATCGGTTCCGTAACCCGCGTTTGCATTCTTTATCTTTTAATCTCGTTAAATCTTTCCGCTCAACCTTCACCAAAGGTTTAAAACACTTGATTAAGTGTTACCTTACATGAACTATATGTTCATACTTCTTTCTTGCACATCCTCCAGTAATTGAGAACTAAAAATCTCATTTATGGGCATTGCTCTGCACTGGCGCTGCGGCGCCGTGCCCTTCCTTTCCACTCGCGCTGCGACGCGACCTACTTCTCTCTCTCTTCTTCGGTCAAGGCCTGCGGTGCCAAGTCCTTTGTTATCTCTCGTGACTGGCGCCACTTCACTGATCTATCCGTGACTGCAAGTGCCGAGACAAAACGCTAGAAATGTTTTCTAAGTCTTTCATTAAGTTTGAGATGCGTACATTATGTTCTCATAACTTCTTCGTTATAACTCAGAACGAGGTCGTTTCAAAGACATTCTCTTTCTTATCTTACGTACTTCCATACCCTTCAGATATAACTTCGTTCTGAATCTGTTAACGTGCCATTCAATTGGCTTAATATTCAATCTTTGTTCATTTTTACGCTTTTAACGTTCTTCGCTCGTTCGTCCGTAATTTGGTCATCCGAACTCGGAACTTGTTCGTTCTTGAGTCCATGACTCACGTTTTCTATGTTCTTTTATATTCTTATGAAACCCTACACGTTCGGGCTCATTCACTAACCTTCTAATTCTCGTTCGTCTTTTACAAAAATATCGCCATAACTTCGTTATAGCTAAGTTTTAATCCGTTCTTCACGAACATTTCTACCGTTCCTAACCAAGAAATATGAAACTAGCTTATACACGATGGTTTTAAACTTGTCCATAAACAACATTTATCCTACGATGGTTTTAAATTTGTCCATCAACAACATTCTTCGTGTTCTTCGCGTGTTCTTCGCGTTCTTAGTTCGTTCTTCATTTTAATCGATATTTTGGATTACGATTCTACTTTTTCTTGGAATTTGATGTTATAGAACATCATTCCTTACTTAATTCACCTACTCATTCATAATACTCATTCGGATCGCTCAAAATCCTCACGAATCTTATACTTGCTTAAGAAATTTATAAACTAAATTTTTAACTCTTATTTCTTCGTTTTCTCATGATTTCAACCATATGAAATCATTACTAATCTCTTTTACTTCTTATTCTCATTAAGCTATGTTTTTGACATAGAAAAATTAAAGAAAATATTAGAAGAAACTAGGGTTCGGATTACCGTTCTTCTTTAATCCTCTTTCATTATACAAAGCCGGCGATTTGCAAGCTCTTCTATTTCACGATCACTTTTGATTCGAGCATTCATGCTCACGCTCTTCCTCTTCCTCTTCATCCGATCTCTCTCTCTCTCTCTCTCTCTCTCAAGTTATAGGATTTTCAAAATCCTAGAAAATGAAAATTTAGCTTTCTATTTATAGATTTTCAAAGCTAGGGGCAAAATAGTCATTTCGCCCCTAAAGTTACTATTCCCACCTCCTCCAACAACTTAGCCACCAAGTTTACTTGGCCACCACCCTTACTTGGTGGCCAAGTGGCCGGCCCACATGCCCATGGGTCACCCCATGGGTTGCCCCAATGGTTCTTACCCATCCGTTTACCTATCGGTTCGATCCGCGATTTCTTTTCTTGGTTTGGGCCTTAACCCTAATTCTTATTGGGCCTAACCCTGGGCTTAACTTCACAAAGCATTGGGCTTGATATAATCCAAGTCCAATTGGATTCTACAAAGTCCATGAACACAAAGTCTATTTAGACTCATCATATTCTACGCATTCTATCCTCGTATTCTCTTCGTATTTTGTACGTACGATATTCGTATTATATGTCGTACTAATCTTCGTACTATACTCGTATAATAACTCGTATCATACTCGTATTTCTCACGCATAATAACCCTGATTATTATACGTACTCATTACATTCTCGAAACTCACTTTTCCTAACCCTTAGGTTTTGAGTCCGCGGGCGAAAACTTCGTTTTTGCCATAATTGAAATATTATTGAATATTCCATCATGTCTCAAGATTATACGTAATCAATAACTTCTCAGAATTTCAAAATAAATCTCCGAGCAGAAATGGGTGAATAGTGTATATTTCGTCTTTTTCCCCGAAAAATATTTTTTCCCGAAAAAACTTTCATTTTCGTCTTGAAAATTCTTACTCACTCAATCTAGCTCGTAGCCAGAATACTCCGGACTTATAATCATTCTAGGTTATAGAACGATTAATAATCACATAGCACATAATAGTATTAATAAAAATTCATTTTATTAATAACTAATTCTTTAAACCTAAATTCTGGATAATCCAAAATTCCGGGTTGTTATATTCTTCCCTCCTTATAAAAATTCCATCCTCAGAATTTCTTAAAACCAAACCCTTACCCAGGTTCTCACATTCTTCCCTTCTTCACAAAATTTTGTCCTCAAAATTTTAGCTTACTCTTCTTCTCAACTTCTCTTCAAAGAAGTTCTTATCTTTCCATCATTCCAACCACCATAACCTATCAAGAGTTAGGAAGTAGAAGGAATAGCGAGGAATATAAAACTTCCTTTTAAAATATCTCATACTTTTGCTGAGGGGTCAAATTGACCATGAACTCTTTACTAGGTTAAACAGCCTTTCGCCGTAAACCTTTCTTTCCACGGTAAGTTTACAATCACAAAGAAGGTAAACTACCTCTTTCCATACGTAGGTGATCAACCCATCGTATATCCCCATCTAGGGGTATGTTCACCTCAGACTTAATACCAAAAATTTTGGGTATTTCTTGAAACATTCGTCTAGTCAAATCAATTGACATCGACTACTTCTTTAAATTCTTTTCGCAATACTTCAAAACATTTTCATGACGTCATGATACCGTACTCTTCACAGTACGTTGAGGACTTCGTCAGTTTATGACTTCGTCATTATACATCATACCATAGCGGTTTGTTGATCCTAAGATCACATCCCACCAGGTTCAATTGCATTAACAACTCCATCTTTTTACCATCGTTGCATCAAATGCATAGATGATATAAAATTCATTTTGATATTTTAAATCAATTTCTGTCTAGCCGAAGAAATTAGCATAGACATACAAAACATAGCTCTTTTAAAATCCATTGGTTTAAAAAAATTTGAACCAATTCTTTCTTTTCAGAATGTACATTTCAGCACGATTTGAATAAACTTCAAAATCTAGCATAGCTAGAGGATTTGGAATATCCTATTTTCCATCTTCCTTCATTGTCTTACTGCGACAATACTTAAACTTCTCTAGCACCTTCAATGCTAAGTCTACTGAAAATACTTCGTTTTCAGTCTAAACATTTCTATACCATAGTACAGTCCATCAACTTACCACACATTATGAGTTCACGAACTTTCCACAATAATATGAGTTTAAGAACATCCAGACAGACCTTAGGCATCCATTCGCTGAGATATTCGAAAACATACCATATTATTATGAGTCACGAACTTACCATAAGTATGAATTTAAGAACTCGCACCTACCTTAACCTTCTCTACCTATCAAGTATATATATGAGAAAAGATTCACCTTCTCGTCATATACATCTTAATAGCGCGACCAATTCCAATGATTAGCACTGTAATAAAATGAGCAGTTGTTACACCAAGCACAAACCTCTGCTCATACAAAGGTTCATATAACTCAGCCATCACATGAGTCCTCAATTGAAATCTTACAACTTCTATCTTTCTCTTTACTTAATACGAATTTTCTTTAATCCGTATACTAACCTTTACAACTTAATCTGAGTTATTCTTCCTGTACTACTTCGTATTACCATTCATTCATAGCATTAGCTATAAATCATTCATCGTTTAACAACTCATCTGTTACTACGATTCACTATGATCACGTGGTGATCCTCTTCCTTAATCGTTTAACTCAATGATTTTCTTATCCTCTTCTCTATGATTATAGTCTTAGGTACACATACCTAAGAGTTATAACCTATAGCTTTGATACCAACCTGTGACACCCCGAAATCCGGTCTACTTTCAGACCCGGACTCCGTACATCACGATTCCATTTCCTTCCAAACATACGTCATTATATAGCTAAATATAATAACATATATTCTCAAATCCCAGGTTCTCGAAACCTTAGAACCTCTTTCATTACAAATAATGATAATTACATTATTCATTACATCTTACACGAGTGACTTTCATCCGTCACCAAGGATTCATAACTGTTCATTAAACTAGTCTATAGTTTAATTTTATCATTCTATTTTACAAGTCTTCGCTTGCACTTCACGTACATTCACATACTGAATGGCACTTCGTCTGGATACCGCTCAGCTTGATCTTTACGGGATCCTTAAGTTCTTTCTAACATCGTTCGCTAAAAATGTTTTTCATTTAAAGCAAGTGTGAGCATTCAATTGTCCAGCAAGTCATAACAGTTGAACAAACAACTTCAAGAGTTTAAACATTTTTCAGAACTTCGATAACCGAACAATGGTTATGAAGCAGCTTGAATAATAGGAATAGTCTTGATTCCTATCATCTTAAAACATTCATGACATACTCTTTACACTACTTTCATTCTTCTACTTTTTTCCATACATATCCTGTCTGGCTAGAATCATTAGCACAGACTTAACAATAACGGTTCATGTATAAACCGAGCATACTTGTATTGAACAGCTTAATCATAGAACAGTTCATCTCAAAGAAACACCGAAGTGTTCAAATTGTGGCACAAGGCCTCATACGTTCTACCACCTTGTACAAATATTACACATTCGCACATAGACATAACTTCTCAAGTCCAACATCTGAGAAGTTTAAGAAACTAGCATTCATATAGCATGAATGAAGTTAGAAAACTTGCCTTATGCACAGCTACAGCTTATAGTTAACGCTAAACTGGTCATTCCAAATCCCTATATAACACATAAGGAAATAACACGTACACCAATTAGTCATATACTTGACTTACGCATTGGTTTACTTAACTTTAATTCTTAGGGTTCGCGTTCTTGCAATATAAGCTTACGCGACTAACTTTCATTACCGGTTTACGGCTTCATGACCTACGGAGATGTCTTACTCAAAACGTTCATCATCTTTGATGATTTGCATTCTTATTTTTTTTTTATAACTTCTATAGTACTCAGCACACATCACTTCTCTGCTAGTAGTCCATATGGTACTCTGAGTGGTTTCCCACAAATAACCAACAAACAAGTTCCCATCTCATTTACACTGCCCACACAGTGAGTTAGATCGGTTGCCAGTTTTGTATATACCTTCGCTCTCTAAAGGAATTGTTTAGCCCAGCTCCCATATGTCAACTATCAAAGTTACGTTTGTACCACAACTTAACTTCTCTTAACCTATACGAACCATTCAACTATAATGTTCGTTAAGTCAACTTCTTATTCCTTACGGCTTTCTAGCAACTAAATGCCATACCTCAGGATTCATTCTTTATCGTCCAAGTCATACAGTCTTTTGTATACTCGGAACAATCATTCAATGTCAATACTATGAGGTCATAGCGTTAAACATTTCATATTAACTTATTCATACCTTACAACGTTCGATTCATTCAACTCGGAACGTTGTCCAAGTTATACTTATTAACTCGGATTCTTAACGTTATACGTTAATATCCTTAACTCAGTTTCTTCACCGTTCATGGTTAAACAACCTTCTTCATCATCTTACGGTCAAACCATACATGGAGTGTATGTTCTACAGATTTAATAATCGCGTACACTCAACCCTTACGTTGGCTTAAGTGTCTAACGCTTACATTCATTCTAACATTCTCTATCCGACTCACCCTCGGACTTTCATTAATCTCATTCTCGTTCTCTATGGCTTTCCTTGATTCCATTCATATCTTATTTACTACTTTCGTCAACATCCAAGTCATACAACCATCGTACACTTAGAACGTTCATCCGACGCAACTATGATTCACGAGGATCGTTTATGTATTCAACGTTCACGTTGCTCGTCTCTTAATCTCTCACTCAACCATTAATCAAGGTTTCAATTGCATTCATCGTTATCCATCCCATGAACCCCATGTTCATTATTCTTTCTTAATGTCAAAGCCATACGGTCCGTTGTATGCTAAGACCGATCGTTCATTGCAACAACGTTGCGTTCATAGCGTCTATACGTTTTACCCTTATCTCTCATTACCACAACATAACATCGAAATGTTACTAGTTACCTACGTCACTCAACGTCTAAGGAATCATAATCATAGTAATCCCTCACGTTCGTTCATCGCGGCTAAGGTCCCCGGATATCGGTTCCGTAACCCGCGTTTGCATTCTTTATCTTTTAATCTCGGTAAATCTTTCCGTTCAACCTTCACCAAAGGTTTAAAACACTTGATTAAGTGTTACCTTACGTGAACCATATGTTCATACCTCTTTCTTGCACATCCTCCAGTAATTGAGAACTAAAAATCTCATTTCTGAGCATTGCTCTCATCTTGGTGGCTGCGGCTAGGTGCCCTTCCTTTCCTCTTCTGTTGCTTGGCGTGACCTACTCTCTCTCTCTCTCTTCGGGTCAAGGCCATGGTGACAAGTCCTTTGTTATCTCTCGCATTGTGGCGCCACTCTCCAGAAGATTATGGCCGAGCTCGTGCTATGGCGCCACTTCTCACAGTCTATCCGGCGCTGCGGCGCCGAGACAAAACTTTCATTAAGTTTGAGACACGTACATTATGATCTCATAAGTTCTTCGTTATAACTCGGAACGAGGTCGTTCCAAATCCATTATCTTTCTTATCTTACGTACTTCCATACCCTTCAGACAGAACTTCGTTCTGAATCCGTTAACGTGCCATTCAATTGGCTTAATATTCATTCTTTGTTCATTTTTATGCTTTTAACGTTCTTCGCTCATTCGTCCGTAATTTGGTCATCCGAACTCGGAACTCGTTCTTTCTTGAGTCCATGACTCACGTTCTCTACGTTCTCTTACTTTCTTATGAAACCCTGCACGTTCGGGTTCATTTACTAACCTTCTAATTCTCGTTCGTCTTTTACGAAAATTTTGCCATAACTTCGTTATAGCTAAGTTTTAATCCGTTCTTCATGAACGTTTCTACCGTTCCTAACCAAGCAATATGCAAATAACTTATACACGATGGTTTTAAACTTTTCCATCAACAACATTTATCCTACGATGGTTTTAAATTTGTCCATCAACTACATTCTTCGTGTTCTTCGCGTTCTTCGTTCGTTCTTCATTTTAATCGATATTTTGGATTATGAGTCTACTTTTTCTTGGAATTTGATGTTATAGAACATCATTCCTTACTTAATTCACCTACTCGTTCATAATATTCATTCGGATCACTCAAAATCCTAACGAATCTTATACTTGCTTAAGAAATTTATAAACTAAATTTCTAACTCTTATTTCTTCGTTTTCTCATGATTTCAACCATATGAAATCATTACTAATCTCTTTTACTTATTATTCTCATTAAGCTATGTTTTTGACATAGAAAACTTAAAGAAAATATTAGAAGAAACTAGGGTTCGGATTACCGTTCTTCTTTAATCCTCTTCCGTTATACAAAGTCGGCGATTTGCAAGCTCTTCTATTTCACGATCACTTTTGATCCGAGCATTCATTCTCATGCTCTTCCTCTTCCTCTTCATCTGAGCTCTCTCTCTCTCTCTCTCTCTCTCTCTCAAGTTATAGGATTTTCAAAATCCTAGAAAATGAAAATTTAGCTTTCTATTTATAGATTTTCAAAGCTAGGGGCAAAATAGTCATTTCGGCCCCTAAAGTTACTATTCCACCTCCTCCAACAACTTAGCCACCAAGTTTACTTGGCCACCACCCTTACTTGGTGGCCAAGTGGTCGGCCCACATGCCCATGGGTCACCCCATGGGTTGCCCCAATGGTTCTTACCCATCCGTTTACCTATCGGTTCGATCCGCAATTTCTTTTCTTGGTTTGGGCCTTAACCCTAATTCTTATTGGGCCTAACCCTGGGCTTAACTTCACAAAGCATTGGGCTTGATATAATCCAAGTCCAATTGGATTCTACAAATTCCATGAACACAAAGTCCATTTAGACTCATCGTATTCTACGCATTCTATTCTCGTATTCTCTTCGTATTTCATACGTACGATATTCGTATTATACGTCATACTAATCTTCGTACTATACTCGTATAATAACTCGTATCATACTCGTATTTCTCACGCATAATAACCCTAGTTATTATACGTACTCATTACATTCTCAGAACTCACTTTTTCTAACCCTTAGGTTTTGAGTCCGCAAGCGAAAACTTCATTTTTGCCATAACTGAAATATTATTGAATATTCAATCACGTCTCAAGATTATACGTAATCAATAACTTCTCAGAACTTCAAAATAAATCTCCGAGCAGAAACGGGTGAATAGTGCCTATTTCGTCTTTTTGCCCAAAAAATATTTTGTTCCCGGAAAACTTTCATTTTCGTCTTGAAAATTCTTACTCGCTCAATCTAGCTCGTAGCCAGAATACTCCCGACTTATAATCATTCTAGGTTATAGAACGATTAATAATCACATAGCACATAATAGTATTAATAAAAATTCATTTTATTAATAACTGATTCTTTAAACCTAAATTCTGGATAATCCAAAATTCCGGGTTGTTATATTTTATCCAATCCAATTGGACTTGGATTAATAAACAAACCCAATGAATTAAGTATACAAGCCCAAGTCAAGGCCCAATATTAGATTGGTTAAAACCCAATGTTAATTAATGTCAAGCCCAATCCAAAATATAAACCGTGGATCGAACCGGTGGGTCAAGAGATGGGTAAAACCCATGGGGCAACCCATGGGGATGACCCATGGGCATGGTGGGCTGGCCACTTGATGGCCAAGCAAAGTGTCACTTGGTCACCAAGTATTTTGCTTGATGACAAAGTTGTAAATAACTAAGGAGGTGCTAAATTGGACTATTTTGCCCCTCATTTACTTTTCTATAAATATAAGGCTGATGTTGGCCATTTGGTGGTTTTACAAAGTTTGTCTAGCATATTTGAGAGAGAGAAAAGAGCTAGAATCCTATAATCCTTCTACTTCCAAGCAAACCAATAGACGTTTATCAAGAACGTTAACTACTTCAAAGGTAAATTCCTATAAACCGTAATCTTCATCCTTTTCGATTTCTTTCTCATAGAAGAAGCGTAGATAAGTGGAGAGAATTTATTGAGAAGGTATAAGAATGCCTATTAATGACCAAATCATGGATAGGTCTTGACCAAATAGAAATCGTAAGTGTTTACGGAAGTAGAAAATATAGAAAGTCTTGAACGTGAACTTAGTTATAATTGAACGTTTTGGAAATCGTTGTAGCTAAGGTATGTGCATCTTGATTTGGTTAGGATGTAGATATGAAGTCCATGGAGTATTCCATGTGATTTGTCTTAGAGAACATTAGTAACGAAGTTATGGCGAATTGTACGGAAATAGACGTTAAACGTCAAAAACGTATAAAGTCTGGATTAAGGGTCAAAAGTTGTCGTGTAACTTGAAAACATCGGTTTCCAATGTCAACATGTGAGATAAGGTAATTAAGAGTCGTTGGCGAAAGAATCATCGCATTCCGACTTATAACGAAGAAAACGTGTAAAACCCCAAAAATTTTTAAATAAAAAGGAATTTCCTTTATTTATTATTTTGAAATAGTAAGGGTGGATTTGATTAATGTGGTTAGTTATGGGTAAAATGCGCAAATATTTTAAATAAGCAAGTGGTGATAAAATATTCATTGTTGTCGGGGAATATTCGTTTGGTCATGGAATAATATTAAATCTTTTGTCGGGGGAATATTAAATGACAATGTGACCTTGACCTTGTGTGGAAATTTATATAGCGGAAAGCGATTGGAGGAAGAAAATGACAAGAATAAGTTGTTTATAAATAGCGGCTCGGTTATTCACAGATTATCTTGTTAGAATATCGGTTGGTTAAAATACGAGTGCTGCGCATGTATTGCACCAATTATTTATTCTTACGTAAGAAGGCACTACTCAATAATTATTACGATAATTCTTTATTCATTATATTTTTTATTGATTGATAATTCTTTGTGTTGATATTTTGTATTCTTGTTGTTTTAATAATTGTCACTTTGCACGATTATTTTCTATTATTGGAGCAATAATTCATATTATCTGAATAATATTATTAGATAACATTATTGGTGATGTCTAGAAAGTTACATCTAAGGAGAGGTTTGGTCATCTAATTACGGCGCTTGATAAGGAGAGATCCTTATAGGAAAGCCCCTCTTTCACAAGGGCTGCACGGTTGTCGATAATGTGATTACGTAATATTATTTGTGAATAATTAATTATTGATTTATATGATGAGAAAAATATTGATTTTATGAGGATATAGATGGAGAAAATTTTTAATGTGACAATTGTTGAAAATTAATATTTTATCTTTTTCTAATAAAATAATTTATTTAAATATATTATTTTAATAATATATTAATGGTGATATTTTTACAATGAATGTGGGATATATGAATAAATGAGGAAGAGTATTTTTGTTGGATTAAATGTTTAACACATGTTTTGTGTGTTGGTGGACCCATTTCTTGACTGAAATTTGATTATAGCTTGTAAAATCACTCGTTTGTGAATTTCGGTCAATTTTTGTTTGGAATTTGGAAAAACTTTCTTCTGCAAAGTTGTAGAGAATTGAATTTCCTATAAAAATTGTGAGATTGAATTTCTTGATAAAGGGCTATTTATTATGAATTATTGAAGTTTGAGTTAGAAATAATTGATTTTGGGAGTTTTAATTAATTATTTTGAGAAAAACGTTTTTGGTGAGTTTGTGAACCTCATTTAACATGTCTGCTATGGATGAAATCAGATTTCAAAGGTGGGCTAAGGAATTTTGTTTATAAATAATATTATTATATTCAATTTTCTACTTTGGTGTTCTAAGCATTTTCTATAAATAGGGAGCTTAGGTTAGAATTGAAAATCACACGAAACCGAAATTTCTCTCTATTTCTCTCTCGATATTTTGGCGTATTCTTGTGATTATACTTTGAGTGTTGATATACGGTGCAAGTTCAAGTCATAACCTATATCCGGTGTTTCAACTAGAAGTACTGTCTTTCGAGGTAAGGGATGTTGTTTCTTCTTAAATGATATTATCTTCTTGATATCATTATCTTGAAATATTGTTCGAACTTTTTATCAAATTTGGAACTTTTTCATATCGGACTTACTATTCATGAGTTCTTATTCACGAGTACTATTCACGGCGTGATGATGTTTTTTTGTGAAATTTCTATCTTTTGAGGTCGGAGATTCTATTCACGTATCATGCCTTTATTCATGTATCTGAGACTATTCACGAATCGACCATTATTCACGAGAAAAATTTAATTTTCTTTTACGTGTCCAAGATTATCTCATTATGATTCCTATCTTTGATTGGATCTATGTTTTGATAATTCTTGAATTTTACTTCAGTATGATTATTTATGAAGTATTTTTGAACTCGGATTGTTTAAAGTACGAATCCATAATACTTGTTCTTTTGTTTCACTGGATTCGTTTTCTTTAAAATTATTTTCATCATCCTCAGTCCTAAATGATGATGTTACTGAATATCTTTGGCCTGTAGTGCAAAGATGGTTGATTTTCTTATGAATATCTTTGGCCCGTAATTGCAAAGATGACCAGTGTTGAGATGAACATGATTGGTGATGAATATCTTTGGCACGTAGTGCAAAGATGAGCAGTGTTGAGATGAACATAATGGTGATGAATATCTTTGGCCTATAGTGCAAAGATGAATATTTGATTTGAGATGAATATTGATTGATGTTACAGGGATAAAATATTGATGATGGAATGTTAAATTCATAGATTATAGTAGATTTCATCCTCTACGTAACTCTTCTATGAATTATTATTTCCGCTGCGAATATTGATCTGAAACTTGTTGTCTATTGTATTCTATCAGATTTTTCCCTGTTGAAGACTAACGATAATTTGTTGTACATTATCTTAGTCATAACATTCTTTACTGGGATAGTTGAGCTCACCCTTTTCCTTGTTGTTCCATTTTTCTTCTTAGGAAGTGAGATTATAGCAGGAACTAGTCGGGGTGTGGAGTGATGGTTCTAGATAGCTGTTTTAGTAGTCTTCACTATTCTGTAAAATAGTGTATCAATAATGAGGATTTATTTGCATGTGGATATTGTCTAGAAGACTATATTTGTATTTAAACTCATAGTATATAGGTTGTCATATTTTGGACGACAAATGTATTAATAAAGTTGTAGTTATTTCTGTACCATGTATTTGGCGACTCAGAATGGGTTGGGTGGAATGGACCTATTTTGGGGACGTCACAGTTAGTATCAGAGCTTAGGGATATGATCTCTGGCAGAGATCGGGGAATAGAACTAGGAGGGGAGAGACGAGTAAATCCTTCGCTAGTGTGTCCTACCTAAGCTTATTTGTTAGTTGGTCAGAGTATAGGGATATTATGTGGTATGTTAATTTGTTTAATTAACCCTTGTTTTATGGCAGTATTTGAGAATGTCGACTGAGAATGTTAACAATGGAGTAAATGAGACTGTGGAGACGTCTGTACTCACCAACGAGGAGAATGTGCAACAGGCTGGAAATGTTCCTCCTGTAAACAACACCATTGATCAGACGATGAACGACGTGATGTTTATAAGCTTTTTGCATTTCATGCAAAATCAGACGAGGGAGACTCGTGTACAAAATACGGGTGGAAATGATAGTAACGCGCGGTTTGTCACGGCCAAACAATTCAAAGAGTTGGGACCGCCAGAATTCTGGGGAAAGCCGGATCCGATTAAGGCGGAGACGTGGGTCAAGAAGATTACCAAGATATTCAATGTCTTGGGATGCATGGAGGAACAGAAAGTTCCATTCGCCACTTTTATGTTCCGTAATGAGGCAGATTACTGGTGGGAATCTGTGAAGCGTACCCATCCAGCTGCACCCAGTATGTCTTGGGAAACGTTTCAGAAACTGTTCAATGACAAGTACTTTCCTGAAAGTATTCGTCATATGAAGGAGGTAGAGTTTATTAGACTAGAACAGAATGACATGACGGTGTCCAAGTACTAGGCGAAGTTCGCGGAGTTATCCAGGTTTGCACCTCATTTGGTAGAGAATGAGGAACGTATGACGCGAATGTTTTTGAGAGGTTTGAAACTCGAAATTCGTCAATACCTCATTTCTCATTAATTTTCTCTATATTCAGATGTTGTGAGCAGGGCTCAATTATTAGAAGCGAGATAATGAGTACATTCAACCGGGCGACCAACAACACGATAAAAATCATCTTTGGTGGCAGCGGCCATCGGGACAATGATAACCATCGTGAAAGAAATTATCGTGGCGAAATGGTAACCACTTCGGTGGTAATCATGGCCAAGATAATAGAAGAAATAATTCAAGTGAAAATTTCAAAAAGAGAAGATTTAACAATGTGAAAAAAGGCGTCGGCACCAACACAAAGAACGAATTTTAGAGGAGGAGAAAGGCTCCAGTTAGATCTTCTGAGATCTGGAGAAGAGTGACACATAAGTCCAAACTGTTCACAACCTTCCAAGGTATGTTATAATTGTGGAAAAGAAGGTCATATCGCTCGAGATTATACGATAGCGAAACCCAGTCCAGCGGGGATGGTGACTCCAAAGGTCATGTCCCGCAACAAGTCAAAGTCAAGCGGTTCTAGAAGAGCGTTTTTTGTGATCGTAATCGAGAATGTGAGGAACGACGAAGTTAGCATGGGTTAGTTAATTATAATTCTTACGAAGTTTATACCTTATTAGATACCGGTTCTACCCATTCTTTTATCTCTCTTGCTTGCGTTCAACGTTTAAACTTGACTCCAGAGAAATTTGACTTTGACCTATCTGTGGAGACTCCGTTAGGAGAAACTTTTATTTCATCCACTGTTTAGAAATCTTGTTTGATCCAAGTTGGCATCATCACATTACCTGTTGATCTTATCTCTTTAAAGATACTTGCTTTTGATGTGATTTTAGGGATTGATTGGTTAACTACTCATCATGCCAAATTGATTGCTTTCGTAAGGTTGTTAGTTTTCATATTCCTAAGCAACCTGTTATTCGAATTCAAGCAACCAAACCATTAAAGTCAAACTTTTTCATATCAAGCCATAAAGTCATTCGTTTATTAAAAAATGGATGTCAAGCTTTCTTAGCCATGTCATGGACTTGAACAAAAATACGTCAGATTTGAGTGATATTTCTGTTGTTTGTTAATTTCCTGATGTATTTCCTGAAGAATTTCTTGGCTTACTCCCCGAGCGTGATATTAAATTTTGTATCGACTTTGAACCTGGTACAAAACCCATTTCTTAAATCTCATATTGAATGACTCCTATTGAACTTCAGGAGTTAAAAATTCAACTATAGAAGTTGGTACCCTAGCCTCTATCTGGTGATTTCCTTTATGGAATGCACCGAAGCCAGACTCTCTGTAGAGGATGCCATATTCGTACGATAGTAAACTGATAGGTGCCATTGTGACGTGCTATCCAAGATTGGGATATGAGTCACAGTTGAGAGCAACCTAAGTTAGTAATCAAAATACGTATCTTTCTAGGCTTAGTTGGTTATTATCGGAGATTCGTGGAAAGATTTTCTCGAATCGCTACTCCATTAACTCAGCTGACTCATAGAGATACAAAATTCGAATGGAGCAAGAAATGTGGGAAGAGCTTCGAAGAACTCAAGAGGAGACTCATTTCGGCAAATGTTCTGACCATACCATCCTGGAAAAGCGAACGTCGTAGCTGACGTGTTGAGTAGAAGATCATATGCGAGTACGAGTGCGATGTTGTTAAAGACCCATTTCGTATAACTTACAAATGATAGAAATAGAGTTAAAGACTCTAGGTACCCACGTGATGATCGACTTTAATCGATAAAATTAAAATCGCTCAAGCTACACACCGGAGCTGATGAATTTGAAGAAGGAGGTACACAAAGTTGTTATTCCAAAAGCAAGAATCGACGATGTGAGGAAAGCTCAAACCTTTGAACTATTGGTCGATTTGAAATCCTCGATCGAATAGGAACTGTGGCCTATAGACTCGTTTTACCGCTAAGTATATCGTGTGTTCATAACGTTTTTCACATACCGATGTTACGTAAATATGTGGACGACCCGAACCACGTTATTGAGTTAGAACCAGACGAGATAGCCGAAGACTTAACGTACGAGGAGGTAACTGTCAAGATCTTGGATAGAAAGGAGCATGTCCTACGCACAAAGGTTATACCACAAGTTAAAGTTTTGTGGAGGAACCATGCTATTGAAGAAATGACCTGGGAGTTGGAAACGAAAATGAAAGCGAGGTATCTTTACCTTTTCGAAACACCAGGTACGTACGTCAATTTCGAGGACGAAATTTCATAAGGAGGGGAGGTTGTAAGACCCCAAAATTTTTTAAATAAAAAGGAATTTCCTTTATTTATTATTTTGAAATAGTAAGGGTGGATTTGATTAATGTGGTTAGTTATGGGTAAAATGCGTAAATATTTTAAATAAGCAAGTGGTGATAAAATATTCATTGTTGTCGGGGAATATTCGTTTGGTCATGGAATATTAAATCTTTGTGGGGAATATTAAATGCGAATGGCAGCTTGACCTTATGTGTGGGCCCCATAAGCGGAAAGCGATTGGAGGAAGAAAATGACAAGAATAAGTTGTTTATAAATAACTTGGCTCGGTTATTCCAATTAATCTTTGTTAGAATATCCGGTGGTTAAAATATAGAAGTTTACCGGTATTGCACCAATTATTTATTCTTACGTGAAGAAGGCACTACTCAATAATTGTTATAAGAATTATCGCTCGTATTTTTTTATTGATTCAATAATTATTGTGTTGATATTTTGTATTCTTGTTGTTTTAATAATTGTCACTTTGCATGATTATTTTCTATTATCGAGCAATAATTCATATTATCTGAATAATATTATTAGATAACATTATTGGCAATGTCTAGAAAGTTCTGTCTAAGGAGAGGTTTGGTCATCTAATTACGCGCCAGTAAGGAGAGATCCTTATAGGAAAGCCCCCTCTTTCCTGGGAACTGCCTGGTTGTCAATAATGTGATTCTGTAATATTATTTGTGAATAATTAATTATTGATTTATATGATGAGAAAAATATTAATTTTATGAGGATATAGATGGAGAAAATTTTTAATGTGACAATTGTTGAAAATTAATATTTTATCTTTTTTTGATAAAATAATTTATTTAAATAATATATTAATGGTGATATTTTTACAATGAATGTGGGATATATGAATAAATGAGGAGGAAGAGTATTTTTGTTGGATTAAATGTTTAACACATGTTTTGTGTGTTGGTGGACCCATTTCTTGACTGAAATTTGATTATAGCTTGTAAAATCATCCGTTTGTGAATTTCGGTCTATTTCTGTTTGGAATTTGGAAAATCTTTCTTCTGCAAAGTTGTAGAGAATTGAATTTCCTATAAAAAATTGCGAGATTCGAATTTCTTGATAAAAGGGCTATTTATTATGAATTATTGAAGTTTCGGAGTTCCGAAATAATTGATTTTTGGGAGTTTTAATTAATTATTTTGAGAAAAACGTTTTTGGTGAGTTTGTGAACCTCATTTAACATATGTGCTATAATTGAAATCAGATTTCAAAGGTGGGCTAAGGAATTTTGTTTATAAATAATATTATTATATTCAATTTTCTAGTTTGGTGTTCTAAGCATTTTTCTATAAATAGGGAGCTTAGGTTAGAATTGAAAATCATACCAGAAACTGAAGTTTTCCCTCTATTTCTCTCTCGATATTTTGAGCGTATTCTTGTGAGTATACTTTGGGTGTTGATATACGGTGCAAGTTCAAGTCATAACCTATATCCGGTGTTTCAACTAAAAGTACTGTCTTTCGAGGTAAGGGATGTTGTTTCTTCTTAAATGATATTATCTTCTTCAATAGCATTATGCCGAAATATTATTCGAACTTTTTATCAAATTTGGAACTTTTTTTTCATCAGAGTTACTATTCATGAGTTCTATTCACGAGTTACTATTCACGAAGCGTGATGATGTTTTTTTTGTGAAATTTCTATCTTTTGAGGTCGGAGATACTATTCACGTATATTGCACTATTCATGTATACGGCACTATTCACGAATACGACACTATTCACAAAAAAAATTTATTTTCTTTTCTGTGTCCAAGATTGTCTGTTTTGATTCCTATCTTTGATTGGATCTATGTTTTGATCATTCTTGAATTTTACTTCAGTATGATTATTTATGAAGTATTTTTGAACTCGGATTGTTTAAAGTACGAATCCATAATACTTGTTCTTTTGTTTCACTGGATTCGTTTTCTTTAAAATTATTTTCAGCATCCTCAGTCCTAAATGATGATGTTACTGAATATCTTTGGCCTGTAGTGCAAATATGGTTGATTTTCTTATGAATATCTTTGGCCCGTACTGCAAAGATGAACAGATGTTGAGATGAACATGACCGACTGATGAATATCTTTGGCCTGTAGTGCAAAGATGAACAGGTGTTGAGATGAACATGACCGACTGATGAATATCTTTGGCCTATAGTGCAAAGATGAATATTTGATTTGAGATGAATATTGATTGATGTTACAGGGATAAAATATTGATGATGGACTGTTAAATTCATAGATTATAGTAGATTTCATCCTCTACGTAACTCTTCTATGAATTATTGTATGGACTGCGAATATTGATCTGAAACTTGTTGTCTATTGTATTCTATCAGATTTTTCCCTGTTGAAGACTAACGATAATTTGTTGTACATTATCTTAGTCATAACATTCTTTACTGGGATAGTTGAGCTCACCCTTTTCCTTGTTGTTCCATTTTTCTTCTCAGGAAGAAAGATTATAGCAGGAACTAGCCGGGGTGTGGAGTGATGGTTCTAGATAGTTGTTTTAGTAGTCTTCACTATTCTGTAAAATAGTGTATCAATAATGAGGATTTATTTGCATGTGGATATTGTCTAGAAGACTATATTTGTATTTAAACTCATAGTATATAGGTTATCGTATTTTGGACGACAAATGTATTAATAAAGTTGTAGTTATTTCTGTACCATGTATTTGACGACTCAGAATGGGTTAGGTGGAATGGACCTATTTTGGGGGCGTCACAAAACGAGTATTGAACGGACGAAAACGTTAAACGAACGCTTAAAATGAACTTAAAGGTGAATTCTGAGTTAACGGATTAGAAAAGGTGAAATTCTTATACGAACAAGTAAAGGATGTAATTTGTGACTTGTAGGAATTCGAATGGGTCAATTCGGATGTAAAACGAACAAATTAGGAAGCCTGGAGTTTCGTTAAGAAACCAAATCTGTTTTGGGCCATGGCCTGGTGCATGAGACTTCAACATTGCTAAATACCAAAACATATGTAAAATGGTGTGGCGAATGGCCACCGGACTCGATCGAGTACCACCGCTAACTTTCGCTCGCAACGCCACTAAAACACAAGGGATGATGCATGCACAATGGCTGTGAGTGAGGAAAAAGTTGTCCAAGTTAGGTTTAGTTCCATTTTAAATGTTGACCTAAAGTAAGATGTTAAAGGTACTTAAAGTACATAATGAGACTTACTTTAAAACACTTATAAGATGTTAATGTAAGAAGAAAGGGTAAGGTTTAATGGAAATTAAACGAATAACACAAATACGTAATGAGTGAACCGTGGACGACGTTCAACGTTGGTAATTAAGCATTTATGATCGAATGTCGGTTAAGGATGAAAGAACGTTAATGAAACGTAACGAAGTATAAAGAGTTGAATCGACATTAATAACGAAGTTAATTCAAATAAACCATAGAAGAGGAAGAAGTTGGTTAAACCGTAAAGTTAGTTTGTTTAATAACTAATTACAGTGTGCTATGTGAATGTATCATGTAGATCCTGTAAAGACTGAGAATAGTTGAATTATAAATTCGAAGATGCTTGAAGGCAAGTATTTCTTAACGCTTGTCTGACCCTCGTGATTAGTCAAGTTTTTACGTGATGCATGATATACAATGCATGAATGATAAACAGAAAAGAGTTGATGCCTGTTTTATTAGGGCTAGACAAGTATTGAAGAGTTGATTGATTTGTTTACAAGTATGTTGATATAGAACTGTTACCGCTATCCTATGCCAAGTATTTGGTACGGATGAGAAGGTAAGTTTGTCTATGTACAAACAAAAGTATTTTTCATCGATTATTCGATGGGCACGCAAGGTTGCCAAATGTTGAACGTAAATACGTTTAATGTAAGAGTGTTGATCAACATAGAGTACAATAGGTTGATCACCTAGAAGTGCTCGTAAGTAAAGACGGGTGGATGGCCTTAGTGCCGGATATCCTTTTCAAGTATGAAAATGGAAAGAGTATGTTCATGGTCTATTGACCGGTTCATCATTCCTAAGCTATTATTTATGCTCTGGGATTGCTGTATGAGAAGTATTAGTCAAATGTTTCATAATGCTTCATAGATAATTGTTCAGATATAGAATTAAAGCATGTATTTGTTGGGGTGATATTCATATGCTTCGTTGTTAAGACTTGCTAAGCTAGTTATGCTCATTCTTGCTTGAACCATATGTTTGCAGCTAAAGTCGAACGAACTGAGAGTTCTAAGAGAGATAAAGGCAAGGCTAAGATGGACAATTAATCGTCCTGTAATAGACTAGTATATTTGTATGTAATATACTTATGAAGAACAATGAATGTATTCGGTTATGAACCTGGAAAAGGATTTATTACAGATGTAATAAAAAGATAGTAATTACACTCATTTTATTGTTATCTCAATGGAATGATTGTATGGATTGTAGTATCGTGGAGCACCATCTGTAGGGTTGGAAGATACCCGGATTTGGGGGCGTCATAGGTTGGTATCAAAGCATTAGGTTATAAAACTTAAGGGGGGAAGAACCTTAGGCTAATAACCTCGTAGGAAAGGAAGAGTCCGAAGAAAGTTAACTCGAGTCAAATGAGTTAATAAGGTATTGAGGAAACTCAGTACCAAAAGATTTAAAAGATGGAAAGTAACCCTAAATGGATTAAATGTGATTTGTGCTTATATTATTGTGTATTATGTACTAATCAAATTTTTATGTGTAATTGTAGATGTCGGTTGATAGCTTAATGTATAGGGATATACATGTGATCGTTGAGGAGTCCGTGAACTGAGTTGAGACAGTACCTGTGCCTATAGCAGACATACCTGTTGTGATTCTAGAGGAGTCAGAACCTAATGAATATTACTCGGAGGTGGACTATTCTGAGGAGACCATGGGGATAGCATCATATTTGAATATGATGATTGATGTGGAGGATGACATGGAGGTAACATCGATTAATACGGTGATGACTGCCCTAGAGTCTACACCTACCGAGACTATGAGGGCAATGTACTCTCAGTGCTTGACCGTAACGTGCAACTGCACAATATGGTGCAGCACCAGAAGGAAGAGATCAGTGATCTCTATGGGGCAAAAGAGTCTGCAGAGTCAGACTATGAGATAGAGCACGATGAGAAAGTGCTCATGACAGACAAGGCCCGGACTATAAGAATGAGGTCATAGAACTTCGCAAGAAACTGGTTGAAAAAGACCAGAAGATTGCACGAATGTCATATATAAATGACAGTGCGCACGAGGATTTCAAGCTTGAGATAGCTTGTTATTCTATTTAGTCGGGACATACTCGACATACTATAAGTCGAGATATTGTGTCGATTTTGGCAAACCAGAAGGATGAGAATGCTGTTAGGCAGTATTAGGAGTAGTATGATAAATACTTTTGTGTAGTGACGTAAAACCCTCTTTTGTATAATTAAAGGGTAGTCTTTTTGTAAATCCCAATTTTTGTAGAAGTCAATCGCGGGATGAATATGTATTACCTTTTGGGCTATGGAAAGCAACTTGTAAAAAGTTTTGAACTATAAAGAAGTATTTTAATATAAGGAAGTTTTTATATTTAATTTGCTTTGATTGTATGAGTTATTGTCCAATTGTTTGACGACTAATAACGAAGTAAGTAAATAAGTAATAACGGAAATTTATTTATTTAATCAGAAATGCCGCCAAGAAGAAGACAACGTAACCAAGAAGCGGAATCGCATAATGAGAATGAGGGGGGTCCTAATAACCCAATGCAAGAGTTCGTTAATTTATTAACGGCTGCATTTAACCAAACTGGGGGTAGAGCACCCGCAGGACCTAGGGTAGCCCGAACGACTACCTTTAAAGAATTTAAAAGTGTAGGTCCACCCGAATTTAAGGGAACAACGGACCCAATGGAGGCCCAGACATGGGTCAAGGAAATAGAGAAGGCATTTGTTATTACAAACGTAGCTGAGGCGCAAAAGACCTCTTTTGCGACCTATATGATGAAGGGGAAGCCAACTCTTTGGTGGGAGGCTCACGAGGTGGGGGCAGAGCGAAGGCGTACACAGGAACAATTTAAGAAGGTATTCTTCGAGAACTATTTCCCTACTAGCATGCAAGGGAGAATGGAGATTAAGTTCTTAGAACTTAAGCAGGGGGACATGACTGTTTCCCAATATGCGGCCAAATTCAATGAATTGGCAAGATTCGCTCCACATCTAGTGGACATGGAGGAGAGAAAGGTTCGTAGGTTTGAGCAGGGCCTAAAACCCTGGCTCTATAGTAGGATATCAGTTTTTTAGAGTGCTTCCTACGGGACCATTCTGGAAAAGGCAATAATAGTGGAGGGTGGTAGCGAGGCGTTGACCCAGTACCACAAGGATAGGAAGAATAAGGGTAAGGAAGAGGGAGGAAATAAGGCAGAGGTTGCCACTGGAAGTGGCAATATGCGTAAGAGGAAGAATTTTAACCGTGGAAATACTGGGGCAAAACAAGGGGATCCTAAATGGAGGATGGAGGCATGTAAGACATGCGGTAAGACTCATCTAGGAGTCTGCCTGACGGAGAAGACTGGTTGTTATAACTGTGGGCAGGAGGGTCATATATCTCCCAACTATGCTAATCCTAAGAAAAGCCGGGAATGTTTTGTTTGTGGGTCGGTATACCACATGGCAAGAAATTGCCCAAAGAAAGGGGCGGAGGGTAGTAAGGGTTCTGGTAGTGGTAATTTAGTCATTACTGGACCAACACCATTAGTGGGTAGACCCTCAGCCCGAACGTTTAATATGACAGTCCAAGATGCGGTTGCATCAACGGATGTAGTAGCAGGTATCATTCCAGTCAATGAAATAAATGCTTACGTGTTATTTGACTCGGGTGCTACTTGTTCTTTTATAGCATGTGGATTTTCTCAGCAATTGGGATTAAATCCTGAAAAGTTAGAAATACCTTTAGACGTTAAGGTAGCAAACGAGGAGATAATTCCCATTGAACACATTCATAGGAATTGTTTCGTAGATATTAGGGGTAATAGATTATCGGTAGATCTTTTACCGATAAGGTTAAGAGAATTCGATGTGATTATCGGTATGGATTGGTTAATTAACCATAAAGCAATAATAGATTGTCATAGAAAGAGTGTGAACCTAAGGCTTCCTCAGAAACCTGAGGTGGTGTTTTATGGAAATAAATCACCGGGACATTCTTGTTGTCTAACCATGACATAAGCTAGGAAGATGCTGAAGAAGGGGTGTAAGGGTTATCTGTGTCACGCGGTGGATACCCAAAGAGTGGGAACATCATTGGAACAGATAGCGATGGTTCAAGAATTCGCGGATGTGTTTTCGGAGGAGTTACCCGGTATTCCGCCAGATAAAGATGTAGAATTCGTGATTGATTTGTTGTCGGGTACGACACCAGTTTCAAAGGCACCGTATAGGATGGCGCTAGTTGAGATGAAGGAGTTAATGGTTCAGTTACAGGAACTATTAGATAGAAAGTACATTCAACCAAGTGTATCACCGTGGGGAGCACCGGTGTTGTTTGTAAAGAAAAAGGACGGTTCGTTACGACTTTGTATCGACTATCGAGAGTTGAACAACTTAACGATTAAGAATAAATACCCATTGCCCAGGATCAATGATCTATTTGATCAGTTAAAAGGGGCAAAGTATTTTTCTAAAATAGATCTGCGAACGGGGTATCATCAACTGAAAGTGAGGAAGGAAGATATACCTAAGACGACGTTCAGAACTCGTTATGGGCATTATGAGTTATTTGTTATGTCATTTGGGTCGATTTAATGCGCCACGGTAGCGTTCATGGATATGATGAATGAGTGTTCAAGCGGTATTTAGACCCGGTTCATCGTAGTGTTCATTGATGATATTCTAGTCTATTCCAAGACGCCGAGAAGATCATCTTTGAACATCTAAGAATAGTGTTGGAAACACTACGGAGGAGAAGTTGTATCGCGAAATTCACTAAGTGTGAATTTTGGCTCAACGAAAGTGCGATTTCTAGGACATGTTATAGACAAAAATGGCATATCCGTAGATCCAACGAAGGTGGAAGCGGTGAATGAGTGGGAGCAACCGAAAATGCCAAACGAGGTTAGGAGTTTTCTGGGGTTAGCGGGATACTATAGAAGGTTCATCAGGACTTTTCTAAATTAGTTACTCCGCTGACAAATCTGACAAGGAAGTTTGTGAAGTATGAGTGGACAGAAAAATGTGAGCGTAGTTTTCAAGAACTAAAAAAGAAGGTTGAGTGAGGCACCTATATTATCTTTACTAGATGATACAGGAAATTTTTTAGTTTATAGCGATGCTTGGCATAGAGGACTAGGTTGCGTGCTTATGTTGCATGGCAAGGTCATTGCGTATGCGTCACGTTAGTTAAAGGATTATGAGAAGGTCTACCCTACTCATGACCTAGAACTGGCAGCTGTAGTGTTTGCATTAAAAATATGGAGACATTATTTATACGGGGAGAAGTGTGAGATATATACGGACCATAAAAGTCTGAAATATATCTTCACATAGAAGGAGTTGAACATGAGGCAGAGAAGGTGGTTAGAATTGATAAAAGATTATGACTGTGATATCTTATATCATCTGGGGAAGGAGAATGTAGTAGCTGATACATTAAGTTGGAAGGGTAGAGAAAAGCTGTCAATGTTAACGACTCAGAACGAGTTAATAACGGAAATGGCCAGGATGGAATTAGAAGTTAAGTTACCAAGTGAAACAGTAGAGATGTTATTCTCAATAAATACTCGACCAACGATAGTGGAACGGGTTAAGGAGGTACAAATAAGTACTGAAGAATATGATCGTGTGAAAAAGATAGTGAAGGATGACGTGAAGACTAAGTATAACCTTGAGAGTGAAGGTTTACTTCGTTTTGAGGGAAGAATTTGGGTTCCAAATAATTCAGAGTTGAAAGAAGAGATTATGTGCGAGGCCCATAGTTTGAGGTACTCGATACATCTTGGTAGTACTAAGATGTATCAAGACCTTCGTCAAAACTTTTGGTGGTCGAACATGAAGAGGGAGATTGCAGAATATGTTAGTAAGTGCTTAACTTGTAAGAAAGTTAAGGCTGAACACCAAAGATCGAGTGGATTGATAAAACCACTGGAGATTTCGGAGTGGAAATGGGAGCATATCACCATGGACTTTGTGGTGGGACTTCCAACGACAAGAAAAGGATACGATGTTATTTTGGCAATAGTGGATCGGTTAACTAAATCGGATAATTTTCTACCAATAAGAGTTAGGTATAACTTAGAGCAGTTAGCTAAGCTTTATGTTAAAGAAATCATTTCTAGACATGGAGTACCTATTTCGATTGTGTCCGATCGTGATCCACGATTCACGTCAAACTTTTGGAGGAGTTTGCAAGAGAAAATGGGAACATAGTTGAGATTGAGTACGGCGTATCATCCACAGACGGATGGGCAAAGCAAACAGATAATTCAAACGCTAGAAGATATGTTAAGATCTTGCGTTATGGATTTTAACGGGAGTTGGAACGAACATCTACCATTGGTAGAATTCGCTTACAACAATAGTTTTCACGCTAGTATAGGCATGTCGCCTTACGAAGCGTTGTATGGGAGGAAGTGTAGAACACCACTTTGTTGGGATGAAGTAGGTGAACGTCGAATGTTGGGACCTGAGATGGTATAACAAATGGCAGACATGGTAAAGCTGATAAGAGATCGATTAGTAGCGGCTCAAGATAGACAACGGAAGTATGCAGATCCTCATCGAGAGAAGAGGGAGTTTGAAGTAGGGTCTTATGTCTTTCTAAAAGTATCGCCTTGGAAAGGGAAGATACATTTTGGAAATAAAGGGAAGTTAAGTCCGAGGTTTGTAGGACCTTTTGAGATTTTAAGAAGGATATGAGAGGTAGCTTATGAAGTAGCCTTACCTCCAGAAATGGAAAGAATACACAATGTGTTTCACGTGTCTGTGTTGCGTCCTTATAAACCAAACCATAAGCATGAAATAGAGTATGAGTCTATTCAAGTAGAAAAAGACTTAACGTATGAAGAACTTCCGATTCAGATTATTGATAGGAAGGAACAAGTCTTGAGAAATAAAGTAATACCTTCAGTAAAGGTAATTTGGAGTAACCATGATGCTGAAGAAGCAACGTGGGAGATCAAAAGTAAAATGAAGGAAAAATTTCCTCATTTGTTTGTGTAAGAGTAGCGAGATTCTGAGGACAGAATCCTTATAAGGAGGGAAGAATGTAACGCCCGAGAATTTCGAATTTTCAATGAATTAAATTTTTATTTGATTATGTGGATTAAATGAATTTAATTAAGTTATTATGTGAGTAAGATGTTCGTGCTAGAATTAATTGTTGTGAATTATCAAGACGAGAACGAAGGTTTTCTGAGATTCTTTGCGTAAAAATACTATTCATCCGATGTCATTCAAAGCTAGGGTTTGAAATTCTGAGAAACGCGTAATGTTAGAATATGACGATATTATGGAATATCCAATAATATTTCCGTTATGGAAAACGAAGTTTTCGCCTACGGACTTAAAACCTAAGGGTTTGTGAAAGAGGTTTCTGAAAGGGAAATGTAATGCGTGTAGTCGTTTCGATTATTATACGTAAGGAATATGAGTATTATACTAGTATGTATACGAGTATGGTATGAAGAATAGTACGACGTATAATACGATTATTATATGAGTATTAGACAAAGAGAATACGTGAGTGTCTGGCGTAGAATACGAGTTGTATTATTAGAATGTGAGTTAAGGATTTTATCCAATCCAATTGGACTTGGATTAATAAATAAGCCCAATGAATTAAGTATACAAGCCCAAGTCAAGGCCTAATATTAGATTGGTTAAAGCCCAATGTTAATTAATGTCAAGCCCAATCCAAAAAGTAAACCGTGGATCGAACCGATGGGTCAAGGGATGGGTAAAACCCATGGGGATAACCCATGGGCATGGTGGGCCGGCCACTTGATTGCCAAGCAAAGTGTCACTTGGTCACCAAGTATTTTGCTTGGTGACAAAGTTGTAAATAACTAAGGAGGTGCTAAATTGGACTATTTTGCCCCTCATTTGCTTTTCTATAAATATAAGGCTTATGTTGGCCATTTGGTGGTTTTACAAAGTTTGTCCAACATATTTGAGAGAGAGAAAAGAGCTAGAATCCTATAATCCTTCTACTTCCAAGCAAACCGATAGACGTTTATCAAGAACGTTAACTACTTTAAAGGTAAATTCCTATAAACCGTAATCTTCATCCTTTTCGATTTCTTTCTCATAGAAGAACCGTAGATGAGTGGAGAGCATTTATTGAGAAGGTATAAGAATGCCTATTAATGACCAAATCATGGATAGGTCTTGACCAAATAGAAATCGTAAGTGTTTACGGAAGTAGAAAATGTAGAAAGTCTTGAACGTGAACTTAGTTATAATTGAACGTTTTGGAAATCGTTGTAGCTAAGGTATGTGCATCTTGATTTGGTTAGGATGTAGATATGAAGTCCATGGAGTATTCCATGTGATTTGGCTTAGAGAACATTAGTAACGAAGTTATGGAGAATTGTACGGAAATAGACGTTAAACGTCAAAAATGTATAAAGTCCGGATTAAGGGTCAAAAGTTGTCGTGTGACTTGAAAACATCGGTTTCCAATGTCAACATATGAGATAAGGTAATTAAGAGTCGTTGGCGAAAGAATCGTCGCATTCCGACTTATAATGAAGAAAACGAGTATTGAACGGACGGAAACGTTAAACGAACGCTTAAAAATGAACTTAAAGGTGAATTCTGAGTTAACGGGTTCAAAAAGGTGAAATTCTTATACGAACACGTAAAGGATGCAATTTGTGACTTGTAAGAATTTGAATGGGTCAATTCGGATGTAAAACGAATAAATTAGGAAGTTGGGAGTTTCGTTAAGAAACCAAATCTATTTTTAATGTTATTAGACAGACTTCGGGCCATGTTAAATAAAACCGATGTAAAATGGTGGCAATAATTGCTGCAGACTAATACGAGTCCCTCGCTAACTTCGTCTTCAATACGCCACTAAAACACAAGGGATGCCGCGCCGCAGCATCGGCAGTGGGAAAATGTAACGCCCCGAAATCCGGTCTATCTTCACACCCGGATTAAAATGCGTCACAGATACATCATTCATCCGACATACATCATTATATCTTGAATATAATAACATACATTACGAATTCCTGAGTTCTAAAAGCTTATAACCTTTCTCATTACAAATAATGATAATTACATTATTCCTTTCATCTTACAAGAGTGACTTTTATCCGCCACCAAGGATACATACAATTCATTAAACTAGTCTATAGTTTAATTTTTCATCTTTCTACATCACAAGTCTTCACTTGATCTTCTCGCTCATTCACATTCTGAATGGCACTTCATCTGGATACCTTCAGCTTGATCTATACGGGATCCTTAAGTTCTTCTAACCTCGTTCGCTGAAAATATTTTTTCATTTAAAGCAAGTGTGAGCATTCAATTGCCCAGCAAGTCATAACAGTTGAACAAACAACTTCAAGAATTTAAACATTCTTTTCAGACTTCAATAACCGAACAAAGGTTACGAAGCAGCTTGAATAATAGGAATAGTCTTGATTCCTATCATCGTTAAACATTAGTTGCATGCACTTTGAAATACTTTCATTCTCTACTCTCTTTCATGCACATTCTATCTGGCTAGAATCAATAGCCCAGACTTAACAATAACGGTTCATGTATAGACAGAACATTCTTTTATTGAACAGTTCAAGCATAGAACAGTTCATCTCACAGAAACACCGAAGTGTTCACATTGTGTCACAAGGCCTCATACGTTCTACCACCTTGCACAAATATTGCACATTCGCACATAGACAGAACTTCTCAAGTTCAACATCTGAGAAGTTTAAGAAACTAGCATTCATTTAAAATATGAATGAAGTTAGGAAACTTGCCTTACGCACAGCTATAGCTTACGCTGAACTGCTCATTCCAATCCCTATAACACATAAGGAAACAACACATACACCAATTAGTCATATACTTGACTTACGCATTGGTTTTCTTAACTTTACTTCTTAAGGTTCGCGTTCTTACAATATAATTTTATGCAACTAACTTTTATTACCGGTTTACGATTTCATGACATACGGAGATGTCTTACTCAACACGTTCATCATCTTTGATGATTCACATTCTTATCTTTTTCGTATACTTCTCTAGGACTCAGTACACATCGCTTCTCTGCTAGTAGTCCATATGGTACTCTGAGTGGTTTCCCACAAACAACCAACAAACAAGTTCCCGTCTCATCTACACTGCCATCACAGTGAGTTAGATCGGTTGCCAGTTTTGTATATACCTTCGCTCTCTGAAGGAATTGTTTAGCCCAGCTCCCATATGTCAACCATCAAAGGTTACGATTGTACCACAACCTAAATTTCTCTTAACTTATATGAATTATTAAATTATAATGTTCGTTAAGTTAATTTCTTATTCCTTATGGCTTTCTGGCAACTAAATGCCATACCTCAGGATTTATTCATCATCGTCTAAGTCATACAGTCTTTTGTATACTCGAAACGATCATTTAATGTCAATACTATGAGACCATAGCGTTAAACATTTCATATGAACTTATTCATATCTTACAACGTCCGGTTCCCTCAACTCGGAACGTTGTCCAAGTTATACTTATTAACTCGGCTTCTTAACGTTATACATTATTGTCTTCAATTTAGTTTCTTCACTGTTCATAGGTTTAATCAATAGTCTTCGCTATCTTACGATCAAACCATACACAGGGTGTAGGTTCTACCCGTTTAATATTTACGTACACTCAACCTTCACGTCGATTAAAGTGTTCAATGCTTACATTTCATTCTAACATTCTCATCCGACTCACAATCGGCTTTCATTAATCTTTTTACCGTTCGCTACGGCTTTCTTGATACCATTCGTATCTTACTTACTACCTTTGTCAATGTCTAAGTCATACAACCAGGGTATACTTAGCACATTCATCAAACGCGAATACGATTCACGAGGATCGTTTACGTATTCAACGTTCACGTTGCTCGTCCCTTAATCTCTCATTCAACCTTTACTCAAGGTTTTAATTACTTTCAATTATTAACCATCCCATGAACCCCATGTTCTTTGTTCTTTCTTAATGTTGAAGCCATACAATGCGTTGTATGCTAAGACCGATCGTTCATCGCAACAACATTGCGTTCACAGCGTCTAAACGCTTTACATTCATCTCTCATTACCATGACATAACATCGGAATGTTATTCATTACCTTCATCAACCAACGTCTAAGGAATTCCCAATCATAGTAATCCCTCATGTTCGTTTGTCGTGACTACGGTTCCTGGACATCAGTTCCATAACTCGCATCCACATTCTTTATCTTTTAATCTCATTTAAATCTTTTTGTTCAACCTTTATTAAGGGTTTAAAACACTTGATTAAGTGTTACATTAGTGGAACATTATGTTCATATTTCTTTCTTGAACATCCTCCAGTAATTGAGAACTAAAAATCTCATTTCAGGCATTACTCTACCGTGGCCAACTGCGGCTATTGGTACCCCTTCCCTCTCTCTACATTGCTTGTGACTACTTGACCTACTCTCTCTCTCTCTCTTCCTAGAGATGGCGCTGTGTGGCGCCAAGTCCATTGTTATCTCTCATTGCTGGCGGCCACTCTCGTCGAAGATTATGGTCGATCTTACGCTCATGGCGCAGCCTCCTAAACGCGACTCGAATTTGCGGCCTACGAGTATGAAACCTAGAAAATTTTTCTAAGTCTTTCATCAAGTTTGGGACGCGTAATTTACGATCTCATAACTTCTTCGTTATAACTCGGAACGAGGTCGTTCCAAAGCCATTTTCTTCCTTATCTTACGTACTTCGATTACCCTCAGACAGAACTTTATTCTGAATCCGTTAACATGCCATTCAATTGGCTTAATCTTCATTCTTCGTTCATTTTAACGTTCTTTGTTCGTTCGTCCGTAATTCGGTCATTCGAACTCGGAATTCGTTCGTTCTTGAGTCCACGACTCACATTTTTCTACGTTCTCTTACATTCTTATGAAACCCTACACGTTCGGGTTCATTTACTAACATTCAAATTCTCGCTCGTCTTTTACGAACTTTTTGCCATAACTTCATTTTAGCTAAGTTTTAATCCGTTCTTCATGAACGTTTCTAACGTTTTTAACCAAGCAATAAGTAACTAACTTATACGCGATGGTTTTAAACTTTTCCATCAACAACAATTACACTACGATGGTTTTAAATTTGTCCATCAACAACGTTCTTCGTGTTCTTCGCGTGTTCTTCGCGTTCTTCGTTTGTTCTTCATTTTTAATCGATATTTTGGATTATGATTTCACTTTTTCTTGGAATTTGATGTTATAAAACACCATTCCTTACTTAATTCACCTACTCGTTCATAATATTCATTTGGATCGCTCAAAATCCTCACGAATCTTATACTTACTTAAGAAATTTATAAACTAAATTTCTTATTTTTATTTTTTCATTTTCTTACGATTTCAACCATATGAAATCATTCTCAATATCTTTTACTCCTTATTCTCATTAAGTTATGTTTTAAACATATTAAACTTAAAGAAAATATTAGAAGAAACTAGGGTTCGGATTACCGTTTTTCTTTATTTCTCTTCCGTTATACAAAGCCGGCGATTTGCGAGCTTTTCTATTTCTCGATCACTTTTGATCCGAGCATTCATGCTCATTCTCTTCCTTCTCCTCTCCCAACCGAGCTCTCTCTCTCTCTCTCTATCTCAAGTTATAGGATTTTCAAAATCCTAGAAAATGAAAAATTAGCTTTCTATTTATAGAAAACCAAAGCTAGATTCCCACCTCCTCTTCAACTTAGCCACCAAGTTAACTTGGCCACCACCCTTACTTGGTGGCCAAGTGGCTGTCCCACATGCCCATGGGTCACCCCATGGGTTGCCCCAATGGTTCTTACCCATCTGTTTACCCATCGGTTCGATCCGCGGTTTCTTTTCTTGGTTTGGGCCTTAACCCTAATTCTTATTGGGCCTAACTTGGGCTTGATTTCACAAATCATTGGGCTTGACATAATCCAAGTCCAATTGGATTCTACAAAGTCCTTGAACACAAAGTCCATTAAGACTAATCATATTCTACATTCTTTTCTCGTATTCTCGTAATCTCTTCAGTATTTAACTTCGTATAATATTAGTATTATACGTCAGATTATTCTTCTTTCTATACTCGTATAATAACTCAGTATCACACTCATATTTCTCACGCATAATAACCCTAGTTATTATACGTACTCATTACATTCGCGGAACTCACTTTTCCTAACCCTTAGGCTTTGAGTCCGCAGGCAAAAACTTCATTTTTGCCATAACTGAAATACTATTGAATATTCCATCACGTCTCAAGATTTCACGCAATCCATTGACTTATCTGTGGAGAATCCGTTAGGAGAAACTTTTATCATATCTACTGTTTATAAATCTTGCTTGATTCAAGTTGGTACCATCACATTACCTGTCGATCTTATTTCGTTGAAAATTCTTGCATTTGATGTGATTTTAGGGATTGATTGGTTAACCACGCATCATGCTAAAATTGATTGTTTTCGTAAGGTTGTTAGTTTTTATATTCTTAACCAACCTATTATGCGAATTCAAACAACCAAACCATTAAAGTCAATCACTGTCATATCAAGCCATAAAGCTATTCGTTTATTGAAAAACGGATGTCAAGCTTTCTTAGCCCATGTCACGGACTTGAACAAAAACACATCAGATTTGAATAAAATTTACATTTGTTAGTGAATTTTCGACGTATTTCTGAAGAACTTCCGGTTTACCCCGAGCGTGAAGTTGAATTCTTTATTAACTTTGAACTGGTACAAAGCCCATTTCTAAAACCCCATATCGAATGGCTCTATTGAACTTGGGGAGTTAAAGGTCCAACTACGAGGAGTTGTTGGACATTGGTTTTATTCAAATCCTAGTACATCTCTTTGGGGTGCTTCTGTGTTATTCGTAAAGAAGAAAGATGGGAGTATGCGACTTTGTATTGACTACCAAGAATTGAACCATGTCACCATCAAGAATAGGTATCTGCTACCTCGCATTGATGACCTGTTTGACCAGTTGCAAGGAGCACAATTCTTTTCAAAGATCGATCTTCATTCGGATATCATCGGTGAAGATTAAAAGCGAGGATATTCCAAGAGGCGCCTTGAACTTCCTTAATGAACATTATGAATTCTTAGTCATGTCTTTTGGATTGACTAATGCTCCTGCTGCTTTCATGGATATGATGAACCGTGTGTTCAAAGAATATTTGGATCAGTTCGTTGTTGTCTTTATTGATGACATCCTCATCTATTCCAAAAGTCATGAAGACCATGAGCACCATTTGAAGCTGGTACTGCAAAGGCTTCGTGATAACAAGTTGTATGCCAAGCTGAAGAAATGTGAGTTCTGGCTTGAGGAAGTAGCATTCCTTGGGCACGTAGTTTCAAAACATGGAGTATCTGTCGACCCGGCCAAGATTGAAGCCATACAAAGTTGGGAGCAACCAAAGTCGGTGACCGAAGTACATAGCTTTCTGGGCTTAGCTGGTTATTATCGGAGATTCGTGGAAGGATTTTCTCGAATCTCTACTCCGTTAACTCACCTGACTCGTAAAAATATAAAATTTGGTTGGAGCGAGGATTGTGAGAAGAGTTTTCAAGAACTCAAGAGAAGACTCATTTCAGTACTTGTTCTTACAATACCATCTGGTTCGGATGGATTTGTTATTTATAGTGATGCTTCAGGCAAAGGGTTAGGATGTGTTCTCATGCAACATGGGAAAGTCATAGCCTATGCCTCGCGAAAACTTAAAGAATATGATAGGAATTATCCTACTCATGATTTGGAGTTGGCAACAGTCATTTTCGCGTTGAAAATCTGGAGACACTACCTGTATGGGGAAAAAGTGGAGATCTATACAGATCATAAAAGCCTCAAATATTTCTTCACCCAAAAGGAACTCAACATGCGGCAACGACGTTGGCTCATTTGTTGAAAGATTACGATCATACCATCCAATATCATCACGAAAAGTAAACGCGTGGTAGGTGGCGACGACCGAGTAGAAGATCATATGCGGGTACGAGTGCAATGTTGTTAACACAAAGGTCCATTTTGTATGACTTGCAAAGGATGGAGATAGAGGTAAAGGCTCCAAGTACCCACATGATGATATCAAATATACGAGTAGAACCAACTTTAATCGATAAAGTTAAAGTTACTCAAGCTATGGACATGGAGCTGATGCGTATGAAGAAGAAAGTGCAAGAAGGTGCTATTCCAGAAGCAAGAATCGATGAAGAAGGAATACTTTGAGTCAACTCCAGACTTTATGTTCCTAATGATTTTGACTTGAAGCATAGAATCATGATGGAGGCACACAACACATCGTTTGCAATCCATCCTGGGAGTACCAAAATGTATCATGATCTTCGACATACATTTTGGTGGAACAATATGAAGAGAGAGATCGCAGAGTTTATCTCGAGGTGTTTAACTTGTCAACATGTAAAGGCGAAGCATCAAGTGCCTAAGGGTCCATTGCAACCACTTGAGATTCTGACATGGAAGTGGGAACACATTACTATGGATTTCGTTACGGGTCTTCCCAAGGTTTCTCAAGGCATAAATGCGATTTGGGTTATTGTTGATAGATTAATCAAGTCTGCTCATTTCGTGCCTATACGGGAGACTTATTCCCTTGAACCTCTTGCTAGTATGTATGTGAATGAGATTGTAAGATTGCATGGCATGCTAGTATCCATAGTTTTGGATCGTGACCCAAGATTCACTTCACGACTTAGGGTTAGCTTGCAGAAAGCTATGGGCACGGATTTACGATTCAGTTTGGCATACCATTCTCAAACGGACAGGAAATCAGAGAGGACTATTCAAACTCTTGAAGATCTATTAAGACTTTGTGTCCTAGATTTCAAAGGGAGTTGGAATAAGTACTTTCCATTGGTGGAATTCTCATACAACAACAGTTATCAGGCAAGTATAGGCATGGCTCCATTTGAAGCATTGTATGGACGAAAGTATCGCTCTCCATTATGTTGGGATGAGGTGGAAGAAGCAACGTTGTTGGGACCAGAATTGGTATGCATAACTACAGAGAAGATCCAAATGATCCGACAACGTATACAAACGGCACAGGATCGACAAAAGAGTTATGCGGATCTTCATCGAAAGGACGTGGAATTTAATATTGGGAATCATGTATTGTTACGTGTTGCACCATGGAAGGGAGTTACAAGATTTGGGAAAAGAGGAAAGCTCAATCCACGATTTGTTGGTCCATTTGAGATTCTTGACCGAATAGGAAATGTGGCATATAGACTCGCATTACCTCCAAGCATGTCTTGTGTTCATAATGTTTTTCACATATCTATGCTTCGTAAATATGTGAAAGACCCAAACCACATTATTGAGTTAGAACTGGACGAGATAAGCCGATGATTTAACGTACGAGGAGGCACCTGTTAAGATCTTGGATATGAAAGAGCATGTCCTACGTACGAAGGTTATACCATAAGTTAAGGTTTTGTGGAGGAACCATGCTATTGAAGAAATGACCTGGGAGTTGGAATCAGAAATGAAAGCGAGGTATCCTCACCTTTTTGAAACACACAGTCGTCGTCACGTCAATTTCGAGGACTTAAATTTCATAAGGAGGGAGGTTGTAAGACCCCAACTTATTATAAATAAAATCAAATTTCCTCTAATTATTATTGTGAATAATAAGGTGTTAATTTGATATAATGCTTTGGTTATGGGTGAAATGTGCAAATTTTGCAAAATAAGTAAGTGGTTATAAAATATTCGTTTGGTCGTGGAATATTCTTTCTGTCGGGAAATATTCGTACGACGGCGCAGCCATTTGTGGGCCCATAACGGATAATGGTCGGATGAAGAAAATGACAAATTTAAGTTTTTACAAATAATGGTAGTAGTTGTTACCTTTAACACTTTGTTGGAATACCCGGAGGTTAAAAAATACGAGAATCTGGCGTGGTTGCACAAGAGTGCTTTACGATTTTTTGCAGTGTTTTGAATTATTGATTCTTACGTGAAGAAGGCACTACTCAATAATTGTTACGATAATTCTTATTCAATATTTTATTTTATTGGTTTAATAATTGCTGCGTTGATATTTTATATTATTGTTGTTTCAATAATTGTCAACGCTTGATATTTCCCATTATCGGATCAATAATTCATATTATTTGAATAATATTATGAGAAGCATTATTGGAAATGTCTAGAAAGTTCTGTCAATGAGAGGTTTGGTCACCTACGCGCCAGTAAAGAGAAATCCTTATCGGAAAGCCCCCTCTTTCCTGGGAACTGCCTGGTTGTCATAAATGTGATTCTGTAATATTATTTGTGAATAATTAATTATTGATTTATATGATAAGTCAGAAAAGAGGTATTAACAATCAAACCAGTGTTCTTGAGATATATTGCGTGAGTTATAATTTTTAATCCGACCATTGGATCATTGTGATTTTTGGATATGTTATACATATATAAGTTGAGTATATGTCTACAAATTTTGAAATGTTAAAAATGAACGTATGATTTGTTATGAATTTTAAGAGGTGACTAGTTCAAAAATTGTTGAAGTTTCAAAAATTATCATTTTGGTGGAAAATTCTAGAATTGGTGGGCCCCACTTTTGGTTGGTGAGAAATGTGCTCAAATTGAATTTCAAATATGGTGGGTGGCAATAGTAGCAGGTAAAGCCATAAATAGAGGGCTAAGTTAGAATTGAAAATCACACCAGAAACAAGTTTTCTTTCTCTCTATATTGTCGAGCGTATTTTTGTGAGTATTTAGATACTTTGAGAGTTGCTGTTCCGTAGAAGCTTCCTTCGGCTTTATATCCGATATTCCATTCCGAAGTACGGTTTCTTTGAGGTAAGGGATGTTATTTTCTTCCTAATGATGTTATTCTTTCAATATCATTATACCGAAATATTGGTATGGATTTTATTGTGGAATCTCTACCTTTTTGTGTCGGGGTTACTATTCACGTATACGGCACTATTCACATATACGGCACTATTCACGAATACGGCACTATTCACCAAAAAATGAAATTTTCTTCTTTTTGTCCAAGATGTCTATTATGGTTACTATCTTTGATTGTATCCATGTTTTGATCTTTATTTTTGAATTTTGCTTCACAATTGGTTATTATGGAGTATTATTGAACTTGGATAAACTGTAATACGAATCCCTAATATTTGTTCTTTTATCTCACTGGATTCATTTCTTTAAGATATTTTTCATCATCCTCAGTCCTAAATGATGATATTACTGAATATCTTTGGCCTGTCGTACAAAGATGAATGATTAATCGATGAATATCTTTAGCAGTAGTGCAAAGATGAGCAGTGTTGAGATGAACATGATCAATTGGTGATACAAATGAATATCTTTGGCACAGTAGTGCAAAGATGAATATTTGATTCAAGATGTATATTGATTGATGTTCTGAGGATAAAATATTGATGATGGACTTTTCAATCTTAGAAGATAGTAGTATTCATTCTCTACTTGACTCTTCTAATGGATTGTTGTTTTTATTGCAGATTGTTGATCTAAAACTTGTTGTCTATTATATTTTATCAGATTTTTCTCTGTTGAAGACTAATGATAAATTGTTGTATATTATCTTAGTCATAATATTCTTTACTGGGCTAGTTGAGCTCACCCTTTTCCTTGTTGTTCCATTTTTCTTCCCAGGAGGTGAGAACATAACAAGAACTAGTCGGGGTATGGAGTGATGATTCAGGATAGTTGTATTAGTAGTCCTCACTATTTTGTAAAATAGTGTATCAATAATTGTAATGAGGACTCCTTTTGAGTTTGTATACTCTCTATTAGACTGTATTTGTATTCAAACCCACAGTATATGTGTTGTCGTATTTTGCACAATAATTGTATTACTGAAGTTATATTTGTTTCTGTACCATGTATTTGGCGACTCAGAATAAGTGATGTATACCTATTTTGGGGGCGTCACAGAGAAGGTAGATGTACCTAGCACCAGTAAGGGAAAGGGGAAGATGAACAAGTATTGAAGACTTGTAATATGTTGACAGTTATTTATCAGACTTTAATTTGATTGATGTAATGAAGTATTTATTTAATTTCTGCGTTTGAATGATCGTACTTAAAGGTTAGAGAACCTAGGAGATTTTTATTAATGTAATCCCGTAAGGGAAGGTTTATTATTAAATTTTTATTATGATTGGGTAGTTAGATGTGAATGTTTTGATTAAGTGAACACCAAATCTTGAGGTAATGAAGTACTGGGATTTGGGGGTGTCACAAGTTAGTATCAAAGCCTTAGGTTATGAACCTTAGGTGGGGAAAAACCTTAGGAAGTAACCTTTGAAAAGATAGTGGTGATTAACTCTTATCGAGTTTTAAGGAAGAAGTAATAAAACACTTATGTGCCTATGTGTTTATAACTTATGTGCTCGTGAGTGTCGAGTAGTAATGATTAATAATTAAAACTTAAATTTTTTTTATCAGGATGACTAATGTCGGAGAATCCAGTCAGGCTAGGGAGGAGAGACCTCAGATGCCTATAGAGGAGGAGACTCGCGACATTCAGGTTGTTTGGGAACAACTACTGCCACGGGAGTCAGCCCCATTAGTCATAGTGGTTGAAGATGAGGATGATGACGTGGAAACGGATGAGGAGGATCTTGTTGAGCTGCCACAAGAGAATAAGGATGACGAGGAAGAGGAGGAAGAGATTCCACTAACCTCGATAGCTGCTCGTATGTACGATGAAGTCTACGACCATAACGTGGAATTTTAGGATACAGTCGAGGAATTGCAAGAGATAGTAGCTGAACAACAGACTGCAATGACATAGAAAGACGGCGAGATCCAGGATAGTGAGGAATAACTGACTAATGTCGAGGAGAAGCTAGTACACATAGAAGGAGAGAAAGAACAATTGATCGAGGTGATCGCTGAACTGAAGAACAAACTGAAGGAATAAGCTACCAAGAGAGCAAGAGCTGAAGACGCATATGAGGAAGCTTTTCAATGAACCGGAATAGCAGCGAGAGACACACAAGCAAAGAGGATGAAGATGGATAAAGTATTCAGTGCCATGATTAATCGAGCTAAAGATCGGGTCATAGGATATACAATTCAATTCGAGACTCTGCCATCGTACGTGTTAGATCACCGAACAATGTTTCGGGTTATGGAAGAAGAGCGTCGAAAGGCTATGGAGTATCTTAGTAGGACATCTTAGGGAATGTATGCGATTAATAAAATTTTAAATAATATGATAATGAAGATGTTATCCTGAAACTTTTGTAGTTCAAGAAGGTTATGTAAATAGCAGAGATGCTATCGTTTTAGATTTTCAAAGAGATTATGAATAAATAAAAGTTATTATTTCATTCAAAGTGTTATGTGATATTCTTCCTTTATGAGATGTAAGTTAAGTAGAAATTACCTAAAGAAGTTGAGTAATGATCTAATGAGTGTATATTTTAAAAGAAAATGCCTCCCAGACGTCAACCAGCACGATAGAGAATCACTGAAGGAACCAATAACGACAATGTTGATGCTAACCCCGTTCAACAACTAGTGATGCTACTGATAGGAGCATTGCAGAATCAACCACAGAACTAAGGTACAACATTTAAGGATTTCAAGGCGGTTGGACCACCTGAATTCCGTGGGTCCATGAATCCAGTCAAAGCACAGACTTGGATTATTGAGATAGAAAAGGTGTTTGATGTCGCTAGGGTAGGGGATGATCAGAAGACTGCTTCCGCAACATTCATGTTAAAAGCAGAGGCTAGTTATTGGTGGCAGCCCAATAAAACTCATGAAGGGCCAGGGGTGATGACCTGGGATAGGTTTAAAGAGATATTCTTCGAGACCTATTTCCCAGAGAGTTCAAAGAGTCGGCTAGAAGTGCAGTTTTTAGAACTAAAGCATGGAACGATGACGGTATCTGAGTATGCTGCTAAATTCAACGAGTTGGCGAGGTTTGCGCCATATCAAGTCAGCACGGACGAACGCAAGGCGAAGAGGTTTGAACAGGAACTGAAGCCCTGGTTGTACAGTAAGGTCTCCCTGTTCCAATTGAAGACTTTCACAGTAGTGATGGAGAAAGCAATACTCGCTGAAGGCGGAGGCGAGGCAGTGAAAAAGTTCAATCAGGAACAAAAGAAGAAGAAGAATGAGGTGGAGATTACGAATGGAGGTGGTGGTAGTGGAAACGGCAACAACAATTTGAAGAGGAAGTGGAATGGGAACGTGGGTGCTGGAAACCAGCAGGGTAACCACCAAAATAAGAAGTTTGAAGCATGTGTTACATGCGGGAAGTTTCACAAGGGTGCGTGCTTGATGGGGAAACGTGTATGCTTCAATTGTGGCCAGGAGGGTCATATCGCCCCTAAATGCACTCAACCTAAGAAGAACGTTTGCTTCACGTGCGGGTCCAAGGATCACTTTTCTCATGAATGCCCTAAGAAGAAGGCTGGAGAGACAATCAGAAGTAATGGATGTAACAGTGAAGGTATATGGGCTATTGATGGACCTACAGCATCAAACAAACCCACAGCCAGCACCTTTAACATGACTGTGCAAGATGTTGTGCAATCAAAAGATGTGGTGTCAGGTATTATCCCAATCAATGATATAAATGCTTATGTATTATTTGATTTGGGTGCTACTTGCTCGTTTATATCTGATGAATTTGCTAAGAAGTTAGAAATACCTAGTAAAGAATAGAATTTCCCTTTAAACATAGAAATTGTGAATAATGAGGTAATTCATGTTAGGTTCGTATACAAGAACTGTAGGGTGAATATTAAGGGAAATATCATAATGGTAGATTTGATTCTGATTAGACTTGGAGAGTTTGATGTTATTTTGGGAATGGATTGGTTGTTCAAATATGGAGCGGTAATTGATTGCCAAAAGAAATGTGTAAACCTTATGACTCCGTCAAAGGTAGTTTTCTATGGTAGCAAATCGCCTAGAAAAATGAGATGTCTGACGATTATGCAGGCCAAGAAATTGTTGAGTCAAGGCTGTGTGGGCTATTTAGCTTACACAGTCGATACTCAGAAGAATGGTGTGAAATTAGAAGAGATACAAGTGGTTAGGGAATTTGAGGATGTGTTTTCAGAGGATTTGCCAGGACTTCCGCCTGACAGAGAAATTGAGTTCGTGATCGACTTAGCGTCGGGAACAGCATCGATATCGAAGGCCATGTACAGAATGGCTCTAGTAGAAATGAAGGAACTGATGGTACAATTGCAAGAACTGCTAGATAAGTTCAACCAAGCGTATCACCGTGGGGAGCGCCGGTGTTATTCGTGAAGAAGAAGGATGGGTCAATGTGTCTTTGCATTGATTATAGAGAATTAAACAAAGTCACTATTAAAAACAAATACTCGTTGCCAAGAATAGATGACTTGTTTGATCAGTTGAAGGGTGTTAAATACTTCTCGAAAATAGATTTGAGATGTGGGTATCACCAATTGAAAGTGAGGAAGGAGGATATACCTAGAACGGCATTCAGAACTCGGTATGGACATTACGAGTTTCTGATGATGTCTTTTTGTTTAACCAATGCCCCTGCTGCATTCATGGATTTGATGAACAGGGTGTTTAAACCATTCTTAGACAAGTTTGTTGTGGTATTTATCGATGATATTCTGGTGTATTCCAAAACTCAAGAAGAACACGTGGAACACTTACGTTTGACGTTGGAAACACTAAGAAAGGAAAAGTTATAAGCGAAATTCTCTAAGTGCGAATTTTGGCTAGATCGTGTACAATTTCTTGGGCACGTGACTGACAAAGATGGGATTTTAGTGGATCCATCAAAAGTGGAAGCTGTAATCAATTGGGAACAACTAAGAACACCATCGGAAGTGAGGAGTTTCTTGGGACTGGCCGATTATTATAGACGATTCATTCAGGATTTTTCCAAGATAGTCACCCCGTTAACAAATTTGACAAGGAAAACTGTAAAATTTGTTTGGACGGCGAAATGTGAAAAGAGTTTTCAAGATTTGAAGAAGAAGCTAAGTGTGGCACCTGTGTTGTCGTTACCAGATAGTACAGGAAACTTTGTGGTGTATAGTGATGCCTCACATAAAGGATTAGGTTGTGTTTGTCGACGTCGGGATTTTTGGATGTCCTTTTCCGTTACTTGTTCTTTGGTGTTCTCATTTTAGGTGAGATTTGTTTGAAAAAATAAGTGAAAAAGGTCTGACATGTATAATGTCGACGATGGGTATAAGAGTCATGATTGGTTTTTAAATGGTTGTACCCACAACCCGAAAAGGTTTGCACATTGACCCGGTGATGTGACAACGCTAAATCATGGTCGGTGAAACAGAGATTCATTAGGGTCCGGGGACTTGGTTATGCGGGGGGAAGGTGTTAGGCACCCTCCGACATCCGTGTTACCACGGTGACCGCCTCTTTTCAAGAAACTATTATCTGAATGTGTGTGTGTGTGGGTCAATGTGCTTTTATTTGGAAATAGTGTGAGGCCTCGTTTAAACCTATATACACAGGGTTTGAATTTATGTAGAAATTCAATTTTTAGCAAGATATAGCAATGATGTTTTATAAAAAGGTTTTTCAAACCCTGATGCTCAATAGTAATTGAGACCTTTTACACTTCTATTTTATTAAGTGCTCGGCTTGATTGATTTTATTTTATGAATGCGAGGCATCCGTATGAAAATAATGTACAAAATAATGCAGACTTCCTCGTGGGTATGGAAAAATTCTGAGGATTTTCAGACACCGCATAATAATTCTGTACGCTTACAATTTGAAAAATGTCCATCACGGAACAAGAATCTAGATTCAATGGGATGAATCTGTGACCACATGATTCCTAGGCTCAAAAAATCTGCAGTTTATATGAAAGCGATGGCAAGTATATATATAAAAGTCAGTAAATATATATATATATATATATATATATATATATATCTGACAGGATCACCAACCACGAAGCACACCTCCATGGGGATCAAAAATGTAAATAAAGTTGTTAAAAGCTATCAACCGCATACGGAGAAAACTCCAAGCGGGACGTAAACGTAAATAAAAGTGGAAATACGGTCAACCGCCACGAAGGAAACTCGGAGAGGAATGAGAATGTAAATAAAGCTATAAATACGATCATTCGCCATTTAAGTAAACTCGAGCGGGACGTAAACGTAAAGAAAGTCGTAAAAGCGATCAACCACCACGTAAGTAAACTCGAGGTGGGACAAAATATATATATATAAGCAATAAGCGCACTTAGGATTTAAAATCGAGGCTCATCGAATAGAGTTCGACCACGTTATATATATATAAGTGTGTGTGTGTATATATATATATATATATATATATATAATAGCGAGTAAGCTTTAGGATGTAAAATCTAGGCTCATCGAGCAGTCAGACCACAGTTCATATATATAAAATATATATATATAAATATATATATATATATATATATATATATATATATTAAAGCAAATAAGCGCTTGCATCTAGAAGTGCAGGCTCAATCGAGGCATAACTCTATAATGTTAGTCAATATATATGTAAATATAAATATAATATATATATATATATATATATATATACAGACTGAAATGAAACCACGGACCGAAGTCTGGGAAAAAGCAAGCAACACGACTCTCAACGTGTAGAAGGGTGTGTGCAAAGATGTAGAGAAAGACTCTAAAGTGTGTGAGAAGGCTTACAGTTGACTAATAAAGAAGGCTTCTATATCTTTAGAGTGGGTAAACAATGACTTTTGTAGGTACAAAAGGGCTATATATGAGCTCACGGGTGTTTAGAAGGGGAAAGTACACTGCATGGGGTGAGTGCAGAGCAAATTGGACAGGGCTTCCTCGCCTTTTTTTCTTAGAAAATCAGCACCCCAACCCCTCTATTTATAGGCATTTTAGACGCAGGTGTACCTGCGGCTGAGCCGCAAGTGTACCAGAGGCAACCCATGTTAGCCCGGGTTTGTCGGGTCGAGTCGTCTCGAAGTACGTGCACTCAGGCACTGTAATGTCCACTCGGATTTTTAGAAGTGCAATCCGGGCATTCGTTTGAGGTATACAGGACTTATTTCGGACCGCCGTTGTCGAGAGTTGTACGATGGCATGGGATTAGAGTTTGTACGAAGTCATTGAAGATGGGACGATGCCCTCCGGTCTTCAAGCTTCAACTTTCATCCGTTACCCCGCACAATAGTCACTCGGGATTGGTTAGCCTTGTGGGACATCGTTACGTAGAGACGTGACGTGGCATCGTGTTTGACGAGATGGCTATGTTTCCCCTCACCGGTGTTATCGCCGGATTAGGCTGCAATTGTTGAAGGTCCTCATTGTCATCTTTGAGGTGTGCCTGTCTTCCCGATGTTATTGCCGGGTTGGTGCAGTGTATCTCATTGTGAGCGCTGAGATTGAAGCTGATCGCATTTGAAACAAGCATTTTAGGGTTATCGGCAAAGCGCATTCCTTGGGTTTATCGCCAAGGTTGGTGGTTATTCCCATGGTTGGGACTGAGACTGGATACCTCGGGGTTATCTCCGAGATTAATCGGTCTTCTCTGGTAGTGCCGGTATTGTATCTGCAGGCCTCGGGGTTACATTCGAGATTGAAATCGTTACTCCCAGATTGCGATCCGGGGTTTGATGCTGAACTTCCGGTAGTATCCGGTATGGATTTGGATTGTCTTTCAGGGTTCTCTCTTAAAAGACAAATCTGTCCTCCTGTAATGTTAGTGACAGTGGTACAGAAAATTTCGAGTGTCTACAGATGCCCCTCTTTATCATACTCATGCATGGCGATGCATGGGTAAGATAAAGAATCCTAGACACTTGAAACTCAACAAGATGAATGTGGTACCATGAGTAGTAAAATGATGCAAATGTATGATGCATGTGTACGGGGTTGTAGCCCAACATGCTGGGGATGATTGATGAATCCATGTTGCTTCAACTGGGGATTCGCAATACTGGCCAGATCTGATGTGTAAGCCGAATCTGTTAGGATGTTGATGTTGGAGTCATCACCAAATTCCTGTGTCTTTGATAACGATTTGATTCTGAAGATGTACCTCTTATGTGTAAGAGATCTGTGGGGATTGTAACGCCCGAGAAAATCGGATTTTTATGACAATTAAATTTTTATTTGATTATGTGAATTAAATGAATTTAATTGATTTCTTTTTGAGTAAGCTATGTGAAGGTCGTTCTATGGCCTAGAATGTGCTAACGTGGTTAGTATTTTGGCTACGTGTTAGAAATAGTTGTTTGGAATTTCCAAGACGATAATAATTATTTTCTGAGAAATTTTCGTAAAAACACTATTCATCCATTTCTGTTCGGGGAATTATTTTGAAATTTCGGGAAACGCGTAATGATAGAATATCGTGATGAGTTGGAATATCTGATAATATTTCATTTATGGAAAATGCAGTTTTTGCCTGCGGACCTAAAACCTAAGGGTTGAGTATATTGATTTTCGAGGAGGAAATAAAATGCGTAGAAGGAATGGCGTTAGGGTTAAGGCGAGTGTTATGCCTTTGGTGATACTATTTATTATCTATGAATAATACGTTGAGTAAATACGAAGTACAATACGATTATTGTATGAGTAGTATACGGAGATAATACGTAAATGGTACGTATGTGATACGATTCGTATTATAGAATTAAGTTAAGACTTAATGACTAATTCATTTGAGTTGGATTATTAATTAATCCAATCATTTGGATGACCAAGGCCCAATGTTAATTTAGTTAAGCCCAATTCATTAAAAGGCGAACTGTGGGTTGAGAAGGTGGGTCACCGAATGGGTAAAACCCATGGGGCAACCATATGGATGTCACAAAAAAAGAGGTGGGCGGCCACCTTGGTGTGGAAGCCAAGCATAAGGCTTTGTCACCAAGTGTTTTACTTGGTGACCACACATGAATAGTAAGGAGGTGGTGTTTATTGTCCAAATTGCTCTCCATTCTAGTTTTATATAAATAAGAAGCTAGGTTATTTCATTTGAGAGTTTTCAAATTTGCCAACCTAGATTATTTGAGAGAGAAAGGAAGCTACACTTGCAAAACATACACTTGGACGCTTTAACTTCTATTTTTCCAAAAGAAATCTTAAGAGTTCTTGAGGTAATACTTCTTGTTTCTCATCTCTATCTCTTTTAGATTTTCTTTCATTTTAGAGAATCATGAAGGGGTGGTATATGTCATGAGTGAGGATTTAAAGATGACTTACCATAGATTCAATCTCTATAAGTCATGAGATTATAAAAATAATAAGGTTTAATATAGTTTTGAACCATGGAAATATTGATAGTTGAGATCGATTGTTGATAAACAATTGAGCTCCATCAATACGTTAGTATATGCATCTTGTTTGGTTAGGATGTAGATATGAAATCCATGGAGTATTCCATGTGATTTGGCTTAGAGAATATTTGTAACGAAGTTATAGCGAATTTTACGAAAATAGACGTTAAATGTCAAAAATGTAGAAATTCCGGAATGGTAGTCGAAAGTTGTCGTGAGACTTGAAAACGTTAGTTTTCAATATCAACACGTGAGATAGGGTAATTAAGAGTTGTGGGTTCGAGAATCGTCGGATTCCGACTTATAACGAAGAAAACGAGCATTGAACGCTCATTAACATTTACGAACGTATATAAAATGAACTTAATAGTGAATCATGAGTTAACGGATTCGAAAGTGTTGAATTCTTATATGAACACATAAAGGATGTAATTCCTGACTTGTAGGAATTCGAATGGGTCAATTCTGATGTAAAATGAACAAATTAGGAAGCCGGGAGTTTCGTTAGAAAACCAAAACTGGTTTGGTCATTGGTGCACTGAGACTTCGGTAAGCAGCCAAAAAACCAAGATACAAAGTGGTGGCGCCAGTAACGCTGGACTTCGATTCGAGTACCCTACTAACTCGCTCCACAGCGCCACTAAAATATAAAGGATGCCGCGCCGCAGCGCTGGCAGTAGAAAAAAGTTGATAAGTTAGGTTTTAAGCTTCGGTTGTTTAGAGACCTACTTGAGTTGAGTTTATATACTCAATAAATGTACTAAGACTAATCCTATATTACCTATACTAAGGTATAGAGCATGAAACTTAGGAATGTAATGCATGTTAACAAGATATGTACAACGAACAAAGTTGGTACCTTATCAACGATGTTTGAGTCTGGTTAATAAACGTCAATAGAGTGATACACCGGGAAGAAGGGTAATAAGTCATGTTGACTTTAATAAAGATATTAAGTTAACACAGACATAGAAGAGAAAGAAGCTTGTAGGAACAATGTGAATAGTTGTTTGATAGCTAATTACAATGTGCTATGTGAACATATCATGTAGATTCTGTAAAAGTTGTGGTCAGTCGAGTAAGTTATTTGAAGACGCTGAAAGGCAAGTTTTCTTAACGCTTGTCTAACTTCCATGTTAGCCAAGTTTTATGTGATTCATTGAACTGAATTGCAAGATTTGTTTTAAAGAAAGGGTCGATGCCAGATTTTAACTCGGCTAGACTATTCGTAATATATAGATTGATTATCATACATATAATTCTATATAGACATGTTAACGATATCCTATGCCAAGTAATTGGTACGGATGTGAAGGTAAGGTTTGTCTATGAACAAACAAAAGTATTTTTCATCGATTATACGATGGGCACGCGAGTTTGCCAAAAATATTAAACGTAAATACGTTTAATGAATGTAGTGTTGATCAACATAGAGTACTATAGGCTGATCACCTAGAAGTGCTTGTAAGTTATACGGATGAATGGCCTTAGTGCTGTGGACTCCTTTTCAAGTATGAAAACTGAAATTTACTGTTCATGGTCTATCGACCGGTTCAAAATTCCTAATCTATTCTATAATTTGGGAATTGATGTTGTGAACTGTTAAAGTATTAATGATTCAGAATACTTCATAACTATTGTTCAGTTATGTTGGAATTGTTGTATAATTCATGAATGTGGTATTCCTGTTATCCTTGATTAAACTTCTTTGAACGTCATGCTCACTTCTTGCTTGAATTATATAACTGCAGTTAAAGATGAACGTACTGTGAATGCCAAGAATGATAAGGGCAAAGCTAAGATAGATGTTTAGGCATTGTGTAATAGTTTAGTAAGTTTGTATGTATTATACATTATGAACAATGAACGATGTAACCGGTTTATGAACCTGGGAATGATTATACTTTGATTGTAATAAGAAGATAGTAATTACTTTCATTTTGTTGTATTTCAATGGAATGATTGTATGGATGTTAGTACAGTGGGGCACCATCTGTCGGGTTGGAAGATACCCGAATTTGGTGGCGTCACAGGGATAAAGCTTGATCTGTTTGAGGGTGTGTATAACATATTCCATCATATTCCATCAGCATTGACCTTTTTGATAGCTTGAAATGCATCTAAACACATAGTAGTGATTATGTATGCACAAATGACTTAACAAAAAATATTCAACATAGTAAATGTTAGTATTAAACCATCTTTGAACATAATGATGTGAAAAAATTTGACTTCCGAGGCGGTCAATTGGCACCTTCTCGCTTTATTTTTGTCCTATTTGAGGTCCAATGAGCAAAAGGTAGAAAGGCAAAGTACTCCTAGCATTGAGGTTGGCCTTATGCATGATGATTTTAATTTTTTATGCATATATTATATATATGACTTTAGAGGGGTGTGCTCTTGAATGGCCGCTAGACATGCCTATGTGCATGTGGATAGTCCTAATTTCAAGGGGACTATGGCAAAAAAATTTTCAAAATGTAGGCATTGGGTAGTCATGCATTCTAACTCTATTATATGTTAAAGTAAATGCATGCATGCATATAGTCATAAAATGCATTTTAGAAGCTCGAGGTAAGAAAATACAACACCCTTTACGAGGTGATTTGGAGACTTGTTGTCCGAGATATTATGGATCCGGATCAGTAGCGGCGGTTCTTACAGGACCGCTTCTAGCGTATGGCGGAGGGCTTACAGAGGTACCCTCGTCCTCGTTCATCGACGACCTTCGTCGGTTGGTGGAGGCCGTGATACGTCTGTCGGCGAGATGTGCCCGACGTTGAGGACGAGGAGGCGGATATTCGATGGAGGATCCGCTTTCGTCCGCATATGTCCTCGTAGGGGAGCTCTCGAGCATTCAGGTGGCAAACCCAGAGTTACTGGGTGATTTGAGTAGACATCCATCGATGTATTTGCATACTAATGGCGTTAGACTTTGATCTTCCTTCTTTCCTATTGATGAGGATTAAAGAGTTCTAATATTGATCTGCATTTCATGCAGGTTCCAGGTTTTACACATCCTCGAGGGAACTGGTTCTGCATTCACTCCATGTACCAGGTGCTTCATCCTGACTACAGGGTGGTAGTTCATGAGTGGGGATTTGGGGCATTCTTCCCCGTCGTTATCCCTGGGGTTACCTCAGGGAATTGTCTGAGCGATGGTTTCATCAGACTCAGTCACTCCATCTACTGGATTGCGAGGTGATGATGGCGCTTTATGGGGTGGCGATTTATCACAAGTATGGAGTTTGGAAGGGGGGCAGTGCCTTGCATGGCGAATATCACCCCTGCCGTCCGATCCTTATTAGGAGTTTCGGCAGAGGTGCTCAGCGGGGTGATCCGTTCGGGTCCTTTTGCGCGTAGATGCTATAATGCGGGCTTTTGGTGAGCCCATGCACTGATGATGTTAGAATGGGGATCGCGTTCTGCGGTGATTATTCACGATGATCATTCGAGGCTACTTCATAGCGATATAACTCTTCACGGTATCTTTCTCTTTGAGTCGGCGCCACACGTGATGTGGACCGTATTGGAAATGCGATTGGGGCTCTTACACCTTTGCCTATTTTCTTGGGGCGCATGCATTTGCACCTACATAGGGTTTAATTGAGGCTTAGCTAGGATTCTACCCATTTTCACCGGTGAGTATTTCTCTTGTCTTTTTCGTTCATAGGTTAAGAGTGTTTCTTGATAGCGAGATGTTTTGCCATTGTGTGTTGCAGTTTGGGCCTATGAGAGGATGGAGTGTGTTAGGTTTAGATACCTATCCACGAGGGCGATGATGGCACCATTCTATTTTTTCAGAGGAGTTGTATTATTTGTACCATTACATGGATTCTCATTTGACCATCGGCTTTGAGGATGGACAGAGAGTTCCAGAGTTCCATCTTCATCGATGGAGGCCGAGAGCTCTATTTAGGAGGCGTGCTATTAGAAGCACCATAGGGAGATGCATATACCGATCTTGCCTCGCTGCCAGCGTCATTGGCTCATATCCACGATCACCGTCACACGATATCCCATTGTTGGGGGTTGACGGCTTTGCATTATCAGAGGGCCCATGTACTCAGGAGACGTTCCAGCGGTGGTGGTCCCCTCGTACTATTGGAGCCCAGTCCTGCGCCACACAGTTTATGGGGGATATGGTTCCAGGATCTTTGATGATGACGGATTGGGTAGCTTGTGTTCGAGCTCCGACTAATATGACCTAGATTGATAGTTTGACCTGGCAGTTGGACCAGGCAAATGTATTTATTTGGCATTTGGGCAGAGATCCAGCAGAGGCGGAGTCATTTGTTCCTTCCAGCTCAGGTCCTGGCCCCTCAGAAGACCCATTTGGTTTTGCCGGCGCAGATCCTCCTCTTTATAGGCCTGACATCCCTGTTGATAGAGATCCAGTGACTCAGGAGGAGTTACATCAGGTGGACAGGATTGAGGACATGGACATCGAGACCCTGGTCTTCTTCTGATGTATATTCTCGTTATATCTTTTAATAGGCCTCTGTTAGATATTGGGAGGTTGTTCCCCATTCTCGCTATATCTTTTGATAGGCCTCTATTATTAGTAGGGCGGTTGTGCCCCATTTCCCTGTATTTGTAGCTGTACAGAGCTGATGTATTAGATGATGATATATTTAGGAATGTATGCACCATTTTTTATTCCCTATACCATATTGCCATCCATTATCTGTTATGCATGTATCATGTTATGCATATATATGTATGTCCATAGATATTCGGCATTAACCCCTGGGTGGTCTTATGACACGGCTAGTACAGATGTCTTCTTCGACAGTTAGCCATATAGATCATACCCCACCGTCAATGGTGGCATTAGGTATGTGATCGTGGTACGATAGCATGTCACCACCGCATTGTGGTGAATAGGCGTTATCATGGTCGTGAATCAATGAATACGCAAGAATACGTGCAGTATACACGATCAACAAGTAACAAAGTGAAAGTAGAGTATCGTTCCCACGAGGAATTATTTAATAAAAATCACCAAGCACTAATTCTTAACCAAACTAATTTTATTTAAACAATCTCAAATTGTGATTTTTCTAATTAAGAAAACTAAATTAACTAACTAAGATTTGAATGAATGAATGAATTCAAATAAATAAACGTTAAGACTACAATATCCCCAATTATGAACTATAAACCAATTATTCAACTATCCCAATTATTATGCCTACTGAATTGTTAACAAGAATTCTCAAGTGCCAAAATTCCTTTTTCAAGTGATAAATTGCCTTCTATTTAATCCAGATTAATCTTGCTATATTCCTATGCAAAACAATTGAATTAAACTCCTTTCAATCCCAATTCCTTATGTGTTACATACGGTGAACAGATATTTCCATTCAATTCACAAACCTAATTATTCACAGTGCAAATAACTAAGTCACATGTTATCATGCCCAGTTCTAACCCAAGAATTCCTCTTTCAATTCCTTCTAGAGTAACAAGGTAATTATTGATCAAATAATTAAGCAATAAGAACAAGACAAGATAAACAATTCACTTAGAAATAAAATAATTGAAATAAATCGAATTACTAATTTATAGACATAAAAGGTTCAATTGAAATCTTAATAAAAGAGTTAGTTCATAATTAATGAATTGAAACCAAGAATCCACAACTGAATAGACATTAAAAGATAAAAGTATGATAAGAGAAGAGAATAGAATCTATTGTCGTCAAAACTGATGCTCCCTCTTGCTCTTCGCTTCTCGATCTTCAAAGTTGTTCTTCAATTTGCTTCAATCTCCAATGGCTAATTAAGAATTATGGTTTATATTCTAATCTAATGGAGTATTTTATCTAAGCTAAGCAATGTAATCCCTCTTTATTTTATGCATTACATCATGTATTTATAGATTACAAGTCCAATTTTTAGCTTAGGAACAAACCCAATCCAATTTGGAGTCAAAAAAGTGTTAAAATTCTCCCCAAAACGCGTCCAAGCCATCACTAAACTCTTCCTCAAAGGTTCTCTAGCCACTGGGCTTAACGCTCAATTATCGCCCCTAAGCTTGCGTTATAAATAGGCCTAATTTGGGTACCCCGTATTGGTCCCATGTTTCGACATTTTCTACTCCGACGTCCTTTGGGAAAATGGCCATAACTTCTTCATCCGAACTCCGATTTTGATGATTCAAGATGATCCGGAAAGAGGAGAAGTAGATCTACAACTTTCATTCTTTACGTTTTTGAAATAAGGTTCCAAGCAATACTCAAATTGGCTCTCAAAGTGATCATAGTAAATGGCAAGCCAAAACGCAAGATCTAGCCACCCCAAACGTCGATCCAAGTAACTTTTGTCCCAATTCCTACAAAACAACATAAAACATGCATGAATGGACATAAACACTTAAAAACTATTCTAAAAGACTTGAGAACAACAATAAATTAAGTTCAAATGTATCCAATTCATGTGTATAAAACTCACTCATCAAATACCCCCAAACTTAAACATTTGCTTGTCCTCAAGCAAAAACAAAAAAAAGAACTAAAAATAAACAAACTAACTCAACTACATGAATGCATATGCATGATCTACTTTATAATATACCCACGAACCCAAAGAATAAATCAAGAGATGATATATAGCAACAGGCCTCAAAGGTACCATTGGTACTCAAACAATATATCCAATAAAGTCAAAATCCATAACTCTAACCAATTATTCAATCCAAACCTGTCATCACCCATGTTGTGTGTGTGTGCTTGTTAACCATTCTAACCAATCACAATTCAAGATAATCACATAACACACTTCTTATAAGGAAAATTTCAGTTCCAATTCAATTACTTTTGTGAACATGACAACTCCAGCTTAAAACTAAGCAATTACCAAGTCTAAGAGTAAATACAGATTTATTTATACTTTTATTCAACCACGAGGGCATTTTTGCTCTTTCTCGTGTTTTTTTTTTCTTCATTTTTTTTATTTTTCTCATGGTCATGTGCAATGTCCTATTCCCTTAGGCTTTTCAAAGTGTTACCTTAACGAGCTTTCAATCAACGACTCCCAACCATTAAGACCTTAGGCGCTTAGGTGTAAAGACAATCCCTTGGGCTTACTTACTCAAGTAACAAAGGCCACAAAACTAGACAAGCATGCCACGCCACTTGTTTATTCTTTTTTTTTTCTTTTCCGGATTTTTATTCTTTTTTTTTTTTTCATCATTTCTTTTTTTTTTTTTTCCTTTTTTTTTTTTTCTTCAATTTTTTTCATTTTCATTTTGTATATATATATCCCATAGATTTCCCCAAACTCAAGCTTTTACGTCATTCCAACCTTTACCGCCAATTCACTAATTTCCTTAAATTTTAACCAAGATTTTCCTAGAAACAAATTATGACCCCTGAACCAAGTGGATTAAAACAGCTTAAACTTTAAGTGCTAACTTGATTACATAAGTTTCAAACAGTTCTCGATTATCATCATGATTAAAATTAGAACTCATCATCAATTATCAACACTGTTTAAGTTAACATGCAAAACCAATCTTATCATAGGCCAAGCTAAGACCACACCAACCGATCACACAGATTCATGCAAAAAAAATGCAATTATACTACATTAACACATACTAATGCAACACATATATGAAAATGCCAATAACTACCATGTATTATATGCAACCTAAAAAAAACCACAATGCTAACACAAAAAAAAACGAATACAAAAAAAATGAATTACTATGCAGATAACTAACTATATGCAATACGACACTAAAATGTCCCCAAACTTAAACTAGACATTGTCCTCAATGGATGAAATATAAAAAAGTAAAGCAGAGGACTTCCTTGAAAATATAGCAATCTTCCTCCTTGTCCACTAAGTTTGGAGAATAGGCTAAGCACATGGAACAAATTGGGAACCACACTTGAATTTGACTTGAATAACCTATAAAACCATTATAGAAGTACTTTTATTAAATCCTAAATAAATGCAAATTCAAAACTACTAATATAAAACTTAATAAAAACTAAAAATAAAAATTAAACTTGGGTTGTCTCCCAATAAGCGCTTGTTTTATAGTATCAGTCAGACTTCTTCAATTCTCTATCCAATTCCCTTTCAAAAATTGAGGACCCTCCATCCATCAGTAACAATGTCTCTTTTGGGAGGTTCCCAATTGTAATGGCCATTGCGTTTAAGTTACCTAGCATGATCTTTTTAGATAGGATCCCCATTAAGTATGGCAAACCACTAGGTGTTTCCTCCATTATTTCGATGATCAGATTGGGGCATTGAAGCTTAATAAACATAATGGAATCTTTCTCTATCTTCTCCTTTTCATCCCACCATGACTCCACAACTGTACTAGCTCTTACGTCACCAAGAGCTTTGCCGACGACATGATTGCCGATTGGGCATGGTTTTGCAAAACTGCCCGGATTCTTGAACTTTGGTGGAGAAGGTACATGGGACACTATCAAAATTGGCTCATCTTCGTTGGTACTCAAAGTTAGATCTTTGCCGATCTCCTTTTGTTGGTCTCCAAGTCTTTCCTCTCTTTCAACATCTATATCATTTGGCACATCCGATTGTGATTTGGTTCGGGCTCATCATCGGCCTCGCCATCCATGTCATAAAGCCAAGTGTATTGAGGATTCGGTTGTTCAACGACGTGTCTATCTCGCCCCAATTGATTTTCAGATTCTTGATCGACGCCCCTGGCTTTGCAAATTCAGCTCTACTTGATTCATTTTCTTGTCTTGTTCCTCGTTCCTCGTTCCTTTTTTCAGAAGCTTTAATAAATTTTTCCAAAGCTTCCTCCCAATTTGAATGTTCTTCCTGTTGTAGTGGAGGTGGACACGGGAAATCCGGTGGGTATGTTGGACGTGGAGCATAAAATTGATCTTGATTGTTACTCCATGAAAAATCTGGGTGATACCCCCAATCCTGATGATAGTTGTTGGGATAAACATGACTGTTGGGGTAATCACCACTATACTGTACCGGCTCGAAACTGATGGAGCATTGATGACACATATGATTTCCAGCACAATAATCACAAGTAACCGCCACACTTTGACGACGTTGAGCTTCAAAAGCTTCAAACATCCACGAAAGTTTCTCAATCTGTGCTGACAATGCAGAAAGTTTCTCGAGTCTGTCAATCTCCGCTCCCCTTGGTTGAGTCATGTTCGTGTATGGCCATTGATACGTAAAATCATCCATGGTACCTAAAAAGAGAGAAATATAGGAAGAGAATTAAAAATAAAAATAAAAATGTTTAAATTAAGACTAATTTGATTGAAATTAATATTGATAAATAATTATTAAATTAATTCCCCGGCAGCGGCAAAAACTTATTTTCTTATTGATCGATTTCGCAATCAATGAATACGTGCAAGTATACACGGTCAACAAGTAATAAAGTGAAAGTAGAGTATCGTTCCCACGAGGAATTATTTAATAAAAATCACCAAGCATTAATTCTTAACCAAACTAATTTTATTTAAACAATCTCAAATTGTGATTTTTCTAATTAAGAAAACTAAATTAACTAACTAAGATTTGAATGAATGAACTCAAATAAATAAACGTTAAGACTACAATATCCCCAATTATGAACTATAAACCAATTATTCAACTATACCAATTATTATGCCTACTGAATTGTTAACAGGAATTCTCAAGTGCCAAAAGTCCTTTTTCAAGTGATCAATTGCCTTCTATTTAATCTAGATTAATCTTGTTATATTCCTATGCAAAACAATTGAATTAAACTCCTTTCAATCCCAATTCCTTATGTGTTACAAGCGATGAACAGATATTTCCATTCAATTCACAAACCTAATTATTCACAGTGCAAATAACTAAGTCACATGTTATCATGCCTAGTTCTAACCCTAGAATTCCTCTTTCAATTCCTTCTAGAGTAACAAGGTAATTATTGATCAAATAATTAAGCAATAAGCACAAGACAAGATAAACAATTCACTTAGACATAAAATAATTGAAATAAATCGAATTACTAATTTATAGACATAAAAGGTTCAATTGAAATCTTAATAAAAGAGTTAGTTCATAATTAATGAATTGAAACCAAGAATCCACAACTGAATAGACATTAAAAGATAAAAGTATGATAAGAGAAGAGAATAGAATCTGTTGTCAGCAAATCTGATGCTCCCTTCTTGCTCTTGCTCTTGATCTTCAGTGTTCTTCAATTTGCTTCAATCTCCAATGGCTAATTAAGAACTAGGGTTTATATTCTAATCTAATGGAGTATTTTATCTAAGCTAAGCTATGTAATCCCCATTTATTTTATGCATTACATCATGTATTTATAGATTACAAGTCCAATTTTTAGCTTAGGAACAAACCCAATCCAATCTGGAGTCAAAAAAGGTGTCAAAATTCACCCCAAAACGCCAAGCTCAAGCTCGACTAAACTCTTTCAGCAGCCCCAAATACTGGGCTTAAAGGCAACTGGATTCGCCCCTAGCACCCGTACGGCTGTAAATAATCCTGATTTGGGTGCCCCGGCGCTGGCACATGTTCTGACATTTTCTGCTCCGACGTCCTTTGGGAAAATAGCCATAACCTCTTCGTCCAAACTCCGATTTTGATGATTCAAGATGTTCCGGAAAGAGGAGACGTAGATCTACAATTTTTATTCTTTAAGTTTTTCGAAATAAGGTCCCGAGAAATTCTCAAATTAGCTTTGAAGTGACTATTGTGTAAATGGCACGCCAAAAACGCGCATCTAGCCACCCCAAACGTCGATCCAAGTAAATTTTGTCCCAAGTCCTACAAAACAATGTAAAACATGCATGAATGGACACAAACACTTAAAAACTATTCTAAAAGACTTGAGAACAACAATAAATTAAGCCCGAATGTATCCAATTCATGTGTATAAAACTCACTCATCAGAGGGTCGTACCATTGTGCCTATGATTGTAGCAGAGACTCTGCGGTCAACATCCTACTGTTGTACTTACCCATCAGGAGTGTTCACTGGGAGTTCGATCATGCTGTATGTATGGTTTATGTCACACTTGTGACTGGTTGGTACCCTTAGACGGCATGGGTATTGCTTCTCCCATGATGTGTCTATGTCCTACTCCTTTCAGCCATCGAAGTGCATAGATGCTCTGTCCTGGTCCTCATTTTTAGCAGATATTAGAGATCCATTTAGCATATTGCTGTGCTCGGGGCTTTGCTCACCATACAGCTTCAATACTCATGCTCCGGGCATGGATTTCCTCCCTCTGGCTGGCTTGAGGGGCATGACTACTTATCTTCCATAGGCCGTGATGTCGCAGTTTGACCAGTTCTAGGATTTTCATCCTTTCGAGGGGGCGATAGGTCAGCGTTCAGCTTCTCGATATCTCTCAGCAGAGGACCGATCCTGTGTGTATGCTTGATGGGATCAGCATGAGATAGCTTCTTATTCTGTCAGTCATCCCGGTTATTCTGCAGAGTATTCCGTATGGATGGAGACAGATATTTTATCGGCTGCGGCAGTATCTGCAAAATCGGATATTGAGTCAGACGATGCAGAGCCCATGGAGGACATTGATACCTACATCGAGGAGGAGCCCGCTGCTGGGTTGCCAGCATTTCTTCTGGATTCTCCTAGTACCAATACTTTTGTGATTCAGCACTCGGCACAGTACTTAGAGCAAAGTCTTCATCTAATAACCTTTGAGAGAGACCAGATTCGATCTATGATGTCGACTGCTCTTGACGTGAGGGACGCCGCTCTATGGGAGAGAGACGAGGCATTAGATCGCAGAGATGCCGCTGTCGTTGAGCAGGATGAGGCTATATCAGCCAGAGATGCAGTGATAATTGAGAAGGATAGTACTATATCTGCCCGGGATGCAGCCGTCTTAGATAGCACTACAGTGAGGTCCCTTACCACTGGCATGATTGCAGAGATGAGCGCATATATTGATGATCATATGGTCACCATGCAGATGGCTACAGATCTTTTGGGTCGTGTGGATATTCTCATACAGGAGACCACAGCTTCGCCTCCGTCTTCTAAGAGGGACGCCATGTTTGGCTTGTTAGCTCGCATATACCCTGACTTGTAGATGAGCTTATATTTACCTGCACAGACTAGCTTAGCCATTTTGTCATGTATAATTTACATTGTATATATATCAAACATCATTATATATGATAGGGAAATATATTTTTGGATCACTTACCTTTTAGATATGGCTTGCTATTTGTTTGATATTTTGCCTGCTGCTTTAGGGCTTGTGGTCTTGATGTATTCTGAATTCCTCTTGGGTGGATGGACATTGAGTTGTCTCTTTATAGTTCAGAATGGATCATCGATCTATGTGTATCCCTACCATCTTTGGTGTCTTGGGACTTGTTTTTGAATGGAAATGTGGATAGGAGTGTGACTTTTCTCTCTGAGATTGACCGCACCACAGATGGTCGCCAGTACTTCTATTTAGGAGAAGCCTAGTTAATTCCATCTCTTATGAATTGGTGTTGCTCTTCAAGGTATGACCGCAGCTTAGATGGTCGCCGAATCTCCTATTTGGGAGGAGTTCAGGTAATTCCATCCCTTTGGTCTGAAGCCAAATGAAATGTATTGAAGGACGATCCCAGTACCAACTGACAAGGGTTTGTGTTTTGGTAGGGGGTGAGACCACACCATGAATGGCTGCCTACGTACTCCTATTAAAGAGGAGATCAGGTCTGCGTAGTTCAAACCTAGTGTAAGAGGTTCAACGCTGTATATGGCAGAAATGGTGTAGGATATGTTTTTGGTTGTTTTTGTTTTTGTAAGGAGAAGAGGGTAGAAATGTTTTTGTTGTTTTTGTTTTATTGCGGCTGGGCCATATGAAATGGTTGCCTACGTACTCTTATTGAAGAGGAGATCAGGTCGACGTAGTTCGCCCCTCAGGGCGAGAAAAAAGCGTGATCCCATGTGCGGTCGAAAAGTGGGAGGCGAAAGTTTAATCCACGGTTGAGAATAAAGCTGCGCGGTATGAGAAGTTTGATCCGGTATGGGTAGCCAAATCAAGCAAACGCAAGAGGTTCAATCCGCGGTGGGATGACCTAAGTTGTATGAGCGCAAAGGAGAAATCCAGGCTGCTGGCTTGAAGAGTATGTTTCCCTGAGGGGAAAAGTGTAGATAAGTTATATGTGGTAAAGGGTTAAAGAACCGGAATGACTGGTGACCTGATGATGATGCACCAGGGTGTTTGCTGGTTACTTACAGACATAATACCATTTCACGGTGTCTGAGTTGATGAGTTGCGGAAATTCATCGTCGTCCATTTCTTGCAATCTGAGAGCGCCTCCTGTCAATACTTCCTTGACAACAAATGCGCCTTCCCAGTTAGGAGCGAATTTTCCTTTAGCCTGATCTTGGTTGTTAAGAATCTTTTTCAAAAACAAGTCATGTTGTTTAAACTATCGTGGCCAGACTTTTTTGTTGTAGGATCTGGCAATCCTTTGTTGATATAACTGACCATAGAAGATAGCCGCGGTTCGCCTTTCGTCTATTAGAGACAATTGGTGATACCTGTCTTGTACCCATTGGTCTTCATCCAGCTGAGCGTCTATCAACACTCTGAGGGATTCCATTTCAACTTCTATGGGGAGCACTGCTTCCATCCCATAGGTTAAATCATAGGGGGTTGCCCCAGTTAAAGTGCGCATTGAGGTTCTGTAGGCTAACAGAGTCAGAGGCAATAGGTTAGGCCAATTTTGTGGTTGGCGGACATCTTTTGCATAATCTTCTTGATGTTTTTGTTAGCCGCTTCAACACCACCGTTCATCTTCAGACGATAGATGACAGAGTTGAGATGCTTGATGTGGAATTTACTGCATAATTCTTCCATCATTTTGTTGTTGAGGTTTTTGGCGTTGTCTGACACAATCACCTCTGGTTGTCCATATTGACAAACAACATTGTTTCTGATGAAAACAATGATGACTTATTTAGTAACCCTGGGGAAGGAGGCTGCTTCTACCCACTTGGTGAAGTAGTCGATCATGGTGAAGATAAATCAGTGACCATTACTGACTTTAGGCTCAATAGGCCCGATAACGTCCATTCCCCACATTGAGAAGGGCCAAGGCGAACTCATATTGTGGAGTTCCCGTGGAGGGGCGTGTATAGCATTCCCATGAATCTGTAACTGATAGCATCTTTTGACGTGGTCGTTGTAATCAGCTTTGAGGGATAGCCAATAATGTCCCGTTCTGAGAACTTTCTTGACAAGGAGGGAGCCACTCATGTGGGGGCCACAGACTCCACCATGGATTTCATCCATAAGCCTTTGGGCTTGATCTTTGTCTAAACATTTGAGGAGACCTAAACCTGCATCTCTTTTATAGAGCGCATCTCCACTTAGATAGAATTTCATAGCAAGTCGATGGATCCGCCTTTTCTCAGTCAGGCTCGCCTCAGCGGGTATAGATCCATCTCGTATATATTCCTTGATATGTTTATACCAAGGATGATGGATGGGAGGTAGCTCATCCGATACTTCTCCAACGTAATTCCCATAGGCTGGGCCTTGTGCATGGAAATTGTGACGCTCGGCGAGTGTTCCTTGTCTGATATGCGAATCAAGGAGGCTAGAGTTGCTAATGCGTCCGTAAAGTCATTCCTATTACGAGGAATGTGTAGAAAAGAGATTTCTTGAACTCCAAAGCTATATTCAAAAACCCGGAGATGGTAAGGCGACAAATGTAGTTCCTTGGTTTGATAGATTTGGTGGATTATTCGATTACCAACTCGAATCTCCAAAAATAGTTAACCACCGATGCCCATTGAGCGTGCAAGTTTTAGTTCCCATGAGACGACCTTCATACTCTATTTGTATTGTTGATCTCGACAAACTATAATTTGACTAAGAACGGATATCGCTTCCGTACTAGATACTAGAAGCGCTCTAGCTCGAGAACCTTCCATATTAATGACTCCATCAAAATACATCTTCCATGATTAAGGCGTGATCGCATTGATGGTGTTGTTTGACCTTTATCATTACTCCTTTATCAGGGAAATATATTTCCAAGGGTTTGAAATCCCCTGAAGGTACGGCGGCCAGTTGATCTGCGATTCCTTGACCCTTGATGGACTTTTGAGTCACATATACAATGTCAAATTGTTTTAGGATCAACAGCCATCTGGACAGCAGGTAATTTAACATAGGTTTGTTGAACACGTACTTGAGATGATCCACGCGGGATATGAGATGGGTTGTGTGACCATGGAGGTAATGTTGTAACCTCATGGAGGCCCATGCTAAAGCACAACACGTCTTTTCAATCAGAGTGTACTTGTGTTCACTGCTGCTGAACCTTTTGCTGAGGTAATAGATAGCTCATTCTTGGCCTCTATCGTCTTTCTGTCCCAGCATGCAGCCCATGGCATTGTCACTTATGGACAGGTACATAAACAGGGGAACATCATCCCTGGGTGGCACCAAAACGGGAGCTTTGACTAGCTATTTCTTGATTGTAAGGAAGGCCTTTTGACACTCATCATTCCATTTCATGGAGGATTTCTTCATTAATAGTTTGAAGATTGGCTCACAGGTTGCTGTGGGTTGGGAGATAAACCTGCTAATGAAGTTGATTCTTCCAAAAAATCCCTGTATTTCCTTCTCTGTTTGAGGAATGGGCATTTCAGTGATGGCTTGGATTTTGGCAGGATCTAGCTCTATCCCTTTGTGGCTGACTAGAAATCCTAGCAACTTGCCTGATTTAACGCCAAAGGCGCACTTAGCTGGATTCAACTTCAAGTTGTACTTATGCAACCTGTTGAACAACTTTTTAAGATGGTCTATATGGTCATCCTCCTTCCGGGACTTGACAATGATGTCATCCACGTAGATCTCAATCTCTTTATGCATTAAGTCATGGAAAAGAGCCATCATAGCTCGTTGATAGGTAGCTCTGGTATTGATGAGGCCGAATGACAACCGTTTATAGCAAAAAGTTCCCCAAGGAGTGATGAAAGCAGTTTTCTCATGATCTTCCTCGGCAACCATGATCTGATGGTACCCCGCAAAGTAATCAGCAAAGGAGTACATGTCGTATTGCGCAGTATTGTCAATGAGAATGTGGATAAATGGCACGGGAAAGCTATCTTTTAAGCAGGCTTTGTTCAAGTCCTGGTAATCCACGTAAACTCGCACCTTCCCTCCAGGTTTAGGCACGGGTACAATGTTGGATATCCACTCAGAATATGTAGACACCATTATGATGCCAGCTTGAAATTGTTTCACAATTTCTTCTTTCACCTTTTTAAACTCCATTCAGTTTCAATCACGAGCTTTTTTGACGGGCTTAAATCCCTCTTTAATGGGAAGGCGATGAAGGACAATGTCGGTGGACAAACCCACCATGTCTTCATGAGACCATGCAAACACATCCTAGAATTGGGTTAGTAGTGTAACCATGTCATTCCGTTGGTTTGGGGTAAGGTCCGAACCAACTGGATTAACTTAGGTTTTCTAAGGTTAGAGATTGAAAGAAAAGTGGTTTGATCAAGGTTGGGTTTGGGTTTGTCTTTGACCCATTCTTGAATTTTGGAGGCACCTCAATGTCATCATCTGTATATCCACCAAGGTGAATTCATCTCTACATCAAAGGTACAATCCTTGTGGAGAAGAGGCAATCAGATGTCGGCAAATCTGAGCACATCTAAATTTAGAGTCTGAAACAAAATATGCTTTCACTTAGTATATATGAAATGTGTTGATCATACACGGTGTTAGCATATCTTGGCAAAATAAAGCGCTAAATTTATATGTAAAAGTGGCGGTTATTATATCTCTGAGCGAAAAGGGTTTACGCGCTTTACCTACCTGACGACCAATGCAAGGAATTACATTTCCAATTGGCGAGGCAAAGTGCAGGTGGACTGCAGTGATGGAGGGATTGTCATCAACCTCCCTTTCCCGAATGATGGCCATTACATCTGGGCAATCATCGTCTGGGTGTATTTGTTGGTATGTTCGTCATGAACGATGATGCGTATGCCTGACATCATTCAGATGACGTCTTGCTTGATTTTTCGTTCCTCTTCTTCCACTACGGGATTTGGAACAAAGATTTCTTTTCCTTTCACCGGTACCGGCTTGGAACATAACATAGCCATTACATTGGTTGGCACCTTTAGGGGAGGTTGTGCGGACTCAGAGTTTGAAGGTGAAGATAAACTCCACATGGTTGAAGCTGAAGGAATCTGCTGATGTTTATGAGGATTCATGTGACTAGAACTGGTAAAATAGCCAAGCCCAGCTGTTCCAGCTTGCCTGGTTAAGCGAATTGGGTACTTGATACCCTGGCAATCTTTACCCAACCCTTGTCCTGGCTTATGACCCAATGACATCATTTCTTGAGTGGCCGACATTACCTCGGCAGAAATCTTGGGTTCGGGCATTGGCGTTCCAATAGCATGGTATTGGATATTGCTTATTTCCAAAGTATAAAAACTAATTGGCTCAACATCCTCATTGGCATTGATGAACGGCATGTCCCCGTGCTGAGGAATCTCCGGTTCAGCGTTGACTGTGAACGGCATGTATTTCAATTGTTGATGAAGAGTGGAGGGGACTTCCCCTGCCATGTGAATCCATGGTCGTCCCAGGAGCAGGTTGTATCCCGAATCTATCTTGAGCACATGGAAGGATACGCAGAATGTGTGAGGACCAATTTTGATTAGCAGCTCAATTACTCCGGCCGAGTTACGGCGAGCTCCATCAAAAGCTTTGATGATAGTATGGCTACTCCAAATTCGGTTGAGATTGATGTTCATCTTCACCAAGGTAGCATATGGACAGATATTCAGAGAGGAACCTCCATCTATTAAGACTCCAGCTACCATATATCCGGAGGACAAGACCGCAATATGCAATGGTTTGCAATGACCGGTCCCTTCGGGTGGTATGTCATCATCAGTGAAGGATATCACATTGTTGTTAAAAATGTGATCAACCATATGTTGAAACTTTTCCGTATCCACTGATGTCAGGAGATAGGCTTCTTCCAAAACCTTTAACAAGACCTTCCGGTGATTCTCGGAAGTTAGGACCAAGTCCAAAAATTGATATTTGTTGTGGAGCTTCTTTCAAGCTTAAAACCACCATAGCTTCATTATGACCCATAGCGCGAAGGAATTTTTCAATCTTCTCCATGGGTATTTTCCCCTTTGATCTGGTGGTAGACTTCATCACCCGATGGGGGAGATACAGTGGATTTTCCTTCAACACTGTAGCAGTTGTATGTGAGGTGGATCCTTCAACTTCTCCATAATTCCACAGAACCTTACGCAAGCTAACAATAGGATATTGTGCTCTGCATGGCAAATTGATTGGCTCGGGAGTGGCCACTTTCAAAGGATTGTTTCCTCCCTTGAGTTGAATTGTTGGCGTTGTGAGTAAGGTATTAATCCCATCAGTTTCAGTGGATATAACTGCTACCACGCTTTTCCACTTAGTAGGGCCTGTGTTCTCACTTGCACGTAACACAGTGTCGTCATCTGCTAGGCGCAGGACACCACTGTCGATTAGATTTTGAATAAGGTGGCGGCGTGCCCAGAATTCTTCTGTGTTGTGACCACGAGATTGGGAGTGATATTGACATACTCCATCAGAGTTGTATCGTCCCGAACGGGGGTTGATTGGGGGTAGAAGGTACCTGATCCTTCCTTCATTGATTAACATATGAAGAATTTCCTCCATAGGTTGGCCCAAATAGGTGAATTCCCTTTTGTTGGCGAAATCCCGACGGACTTTGGCATTTGCTCTCTTTGTTACTTTGTCTTCCAGCATTTCATTTTCTGAAAGTGACGAAGGAATATTCATGACAATAGGTAGGAGACTTGCATGCTCCTGGCTGATTAACTGACGAGTCACTTGATGATGATAAGTCACCAGTTCTGCCAATTGTTCAATTTTCTTGCATCGAGCTTTGATCTTTCGTTCCATTGTGAACTGGAACTTAGCATAATCCCATCTGTCATCACCGTCTTTGATGGTCTGGTAGGAATCACAGCTGAAATTAGAACTCTGTCCACTGCTCCAATTAATCATGTTGACCTCTTCTTCTTTGTGTTGAGGAAGAGGGTTGTCTTGAGCATGAGGCTGATCTGGTTTGGTGACCACGATCTCTCCGTTGTCTATCAGGTCCTGGATCTTTTGTTTCAAGGCCTAACAATCCTGAGTATCATGTCTAGGTGCCCCGGCATGATAAGCACATTTTCTAGCAGCATTGAAACCCCGTCCATTAAGGCTGGCTAGTGGAAGAAGATGTGTAATTTTCTTCTGTGTTGTCAGAAGATTAAGAATGTTCTTGAGGGTATCCCGTAAGGGGATAAACACTCGAGGGCGTTTGACTTCTCCACCTTTTGGTATTGGAGGGTTTGTTGATTGTGCTGGAAAGGGAGTGTAGTTCCTCCTTTGAATAGGCATGTTTTGATTGCCTTTTTGCCCCTGTAGTATCAGGGAAACATCTTCATCTTTCTTTTTATGGACCCTCTGGGGGTTGTTCCCATAATTTCCAGATTGGATGTGATCAGCAACAGCTTTGAGTGACGCTAGGTCTTGAATCTTTCCTGACTTCAATCCCATCTTAGCCATCTCCCCATGCTTAACCATTTCAGAAAATGGTTTGCCGATGCCGGATAAAACTCTCTCATAGAAGGGAGCTTCTTGTATGTATATGAAAGTCATGACCATTTCTGATTTTATCATGGCGGGACTAACTTGGGCGTGAGCGTCTCCACCTCTCGAGCATACTCTCTACGAAAGACTCGTTAGACTGTTTCTTGATCTTGGTAATTTGATACCGATCAGGAGCCATCTGAGTTTGAAAGCTGTATTGAGTGAGGAAGGCATGTGCTAGCTCTTACCAGGTATGGATTTTGGAGTTTTCTAATCTTGTGTACCACGAACGGGCTTCTTCAGTTAGACTCTTTTGGAACAACTGCATTCTAAGCTTTTCGTCCTCTGCATAAGATCCAAGTTCTCCAATAAACACTTTTAAATGTGTGTAAGGATCTCCTAACCTATCATATTTTTCAAAGTCATGAGTTTTAAATTTTTCTGGATAATGAACCCCAGGAAAAATACACAGATCAGCATATGAAACACTTCCGTATGTTCCAATTCCTTTGATAGCGCGAAGGGTCTCTTCCATCTGGAGGACTTTCTTTTTGATGTCACCAGTGTCTGGATCTCCAGTGGGATGGGCAGCATCATGAATTTTGTTGGTCGTATCCAATTGTAGTTCAGGTATGGTAATGGCCTGGATTCCTCCTTGTGTGAAGGGCTCAGTATATATGGGTATTTTCTGACCCTGTGTAGACTGGTGTAATTCTTTGAGTAGAATAGCCAAATCTATAATTTGTTTGCTTACTCCGTCGAATTTCTTTGAAAGCTGGATTAAGTTTAGTGCGGTGGGATGATGACATGATTGATTATGAGGCCTATTGCCTTTTTGGACTTTGAACGGGTAGTAGGTCCAATTGATTCCCTGCGAAAGACTGGCATAGTTTAGTCTTTAGGGGATGTATATAATAATATGCTATGTGATGTGTCCATTTTAGGAATTTTATCCTGCATAATGGATGTCAGCTGTTTGTAGCATGTATGTGTACACATTTCTTCATATTTCTCATTACATGGAGATAGATATGGAATGTAATTACAAGTAATTGTGTTTACAAGTAATTTGAAATGAGAGCATGAAGAGACTTTCCTCCGTTTTGGGTTTATCAGAGGCTAACCTATCTTAGGTTACTCTCGCGGCTTTTTGGCATGAAGGTTCCCAAATCATCGCAATCTACTTGACGGAAGTTAATCTAGTCTTTCAATTTGAGCGAATTTGGGTGGTGCCTTTTCACGAGCCTCGGAGAATTAGTCTTCTCACGAGTCCGATAATCAAACAAACAAGCAGGATAGCCTCTGGTGGAGGGACCACACAACATACATTCACATACATCGCGTCTCACCGTATGAAAATGATGACATATGCGAAACACTAATATCACAAAGCGAGATATAGTGCGAAGCACTAATATCCTGGCGATTATGGTGCGAAGCACTAGCATCACAAGCAGTTATGGTGCGAAGCACTAAGTGCAATAAGGAAATGCATTCGTACACATTCATCAAAATGTAAATGCAACATCCACACACAAGCAGATAATAGTTTTGAAAAGATTGTAATAGCGGCTTAAGTCCTCTTACTGGAGTCCCCAGCAGAGTCGCCACCTGTCGACGTCGGGATTTTTGGATGTCCCTTTCCGTTACTTGTTCTTTGGTGTTCTCATTTTAGGTGAGATTTGTTTGAAAAAACAAGTGAAAAAGGTCCGACATGTATAATATCGACGATGGACTGTTAAGAGTCGCCAGTTGGTTTTTTTAATGGTTGTACCAACACAACCGAGAAAAGGTTTGCACATTGACCCAGTGATGTGACACTGCTAAATGGGTCGGTGAAACCAAGATTCATTAGGGTCCGGGAACTTGGTTATGTGGGGGGAAGGTGTTAGGCACCCTCCGACATCCGTGTTACCACGGTGACCGCCTCTTGTCAAGAAACTATTATCTGAATGTGTGTGTGTGTGGGTCAATGTGCTTTTATTTGGAAGTAGTGCGAGGCCTCGTTCGAACCTATATACACAGGGTTTGAATTTATGTAGAAATTCAGTTTTTAGCAAGATGTAGCAATGATGTTTTATAAAAAGGTTTTTCAAACCCTGATGCTCAATAGTAATTGAGACCTTTTACACTCCCATTTTATTAAGTGCTCGGCTTGATTGATTTTATTTTACGAATGCGAGGCATCCGTATGAAAATAATGTACAAAATAATGTCGACTTCCTCGTGGGTATGGAAACCATCTGAGGAAATTTAGACACCGCAGAATAATTTACAAGCTGCTTACAGCTGAAAAATGTCCATCACGGGAACCAAATCTAGATTCAATGGGATGAATCTGTGATCACATGATTCCTAGGCTCACAAAATCTGCAGTTTATATGAAAGCGATGGCGGTATATATATAAAAGCTATAAATATATATATACTGAGCGGGATCACCAAACACGAAGCACCTCCATGGGGGATCGAAATGTAAATAAAGTTAAAAGCTATCAAACCGCCACGGAGGAAACTCCGAAGGGACGTAAACGTAAATAAAGTCAGAATACGATCAATCGCCACGAAGTAAACTCCAAGGTGATTTAAACGTAAAGAAAGTCAGTAAAAGCGATCAACCACCACGTAAGTAAACTCGTGTGGGAAAAAATATATATATATATATATAGCAATAACGCATGCCGGATGTAAAATCGAGGCTCATCGAGCGAGTTCGACCACGTTCATATATATAAGTATATATATATATATATATATAAAAAGTGAATAAATGCACCGGATATAAAATCCAGGCTCATCAAACAGAGTCCGACCACAGTTCATATATATAAATATATATTTATTTATTTATATATAAAAGCAGAGTCAACGCACCGGATGTAAAATCCAGGCTCATCGAACAGAGTCCGACCACAGTTCATATATATAAATATAAATATATATATATATATATATATATATATATATATATTAAAGCAAATAAACGCTCCACACCGAAGTTTAGGCTCAATCGAGGCATAACTCGATAATGTTAGTCAATATATATGTAAATATATATATATAATATATATATATATATACAGACTAAAATGAAACCACGGACCGAAGTCCGGGAAAAAGCAAGTAACACGACTCTCAATGTGTAGAAGGGTGTGTGCAAAGATAAAGAGAAAGACTCTAAAGTGTGTGAAAAGGCTTACAGCTGACTGATAAAAAAGGCTTCTATATCTTTAGAGTGGGTAAACACTAACTTTTGTAGGTACAAAAGGGCTATATATGAGCTCACAGGTGTTTAGAAGGGGAAAGTACACTGCATGGGGTGAGTGTAAAGCAAATTGGGCAGGGCTTCCTCGCCTTTTTTTCTTAGAAAATCAGCACCCCAAGCCCTCTATTTATAGGCATTTTAGCCCAAGAGTGCTTGGTTTGGTATAAGTGTACCAGAGAGAGGCAACCCGGGTGGCCCGGGGTTTGTCGAGTCCGTCAGTCGTCTCAATCACGTGCACTCGAGCACTATAATGTCCACTCGGATTTTCGAAGTGCAATCTGGGCATCCGTTTGAGGTATCTGAGGACCTATTTCGGACCGTGGATTATCGAGAGTTGTCTGCGATGGCATGGGATTAGTTTTGTTGATCGATTTACTTAATCAATGAGTGCGTGCAAGTATATACACGGTCAACAAGTAATAAAGTGAAAGTAGAGTATCGTTCCACGAGGAATTATTTAATAAAAATCACCAAGTACTAATTCTTAACCAAACTAATTTTATTTAAACAATCTCAAATCGTGTTTTTCTAATTAAGAAAACTAAATTAACTAATTAAAACTAAGATTTTAACGAATGAATTCAAATAAATAAATATTAAGACTTCAATATCCCCAATTATGAATTATAAATCAATTATCCAATTATCCCAATTATTATGCCTCATTGAATTGTTAACAAGAATTCTCAAATGCCAAAAAGTCCTTTTCCAAGTGATCAATTGCCTTCTATTTAATCCAGATTAATCTTGCTATATTCCTATGCAAAACAATTGAATTAAACTCGTTATAATCCCAATTCCTTATGTGTTACATGCATGCAAAAAAGATATTTCCATTCTATTCACAAACCTAATTATTCTTTGTGCAAATAACTAAGTCACATGATATCATGCCCGTTCTAACCCTAGAATTCTCTTCCAATTCCTTCTAGAGTAACAAAGTAATTCTTGATCAAATAATTAAGCAATAAGCACAAGACAAGATAAACAACTCACTTTAACATAAATAATTAGAATATAATGAATAACTAATTCATAGCCATAAAAAGTTCAATTGAAATCTCAAAAATAGTTAGTTCATAATTAATGAATTAAAACCAAGAATCCACAAATTGAATAGACATCAAAAGATAAAAGTAAGATGAGAGAAGAGAATAGAATCTGTTGTCAAGAACTCGATGCTCCCCTCTTGCTTCTTGCTCTCGATCTTCAATGGTCTCCAAGTTGCTTCAATCTCCAAAACTAATAAGAACTAGGGTTATTTTCTAATCTAAAGGAGTGTTTAATCTAGGCTAAGCTATGTAATCTCCCTTTATTTTATGCCTTACATCATGTATTTATAGGTTACAAGTCTAATTTTTAGTTTAGGAACAAACCCAATCCAATTTGGAGTCAAAAGGTGTTAAAATTAGCCCAAAACGCTGGTCCGTGCCATCACCAAGACCTTCCCGGCCTTGTTAGCTACCGGGCATGGCGCTCAAACTCAAACTCGCTTCCCTCAGTTGGCCCCCAAGGCTGGGCATATAAAAAAATGGGCGCCCTTGCTGCTACCACATATTTCGACATTTTTCGCTCAAGCGTCCTTTGGGAAAATGGCCATAACTTCTTCGTTCGAACTCCGATTTCGATGATTCAAGATGATCCGGAAAGAGGAGAAGTAGATCTACAACTTTAATTCTTTGAGTTTTACGAAATAATGTCAGGAGATATAGTCAAATTGGATCTGAAATGACTGCTGTGTAAATGGCAAGCCGAAAACGCGAATCTAGCCACCCCAAACATCGATCCATGTAACTTTTGTCCCAATTTCTATAAAATAACATAAAACATGCATGAATAGACACAAACACATAAAAACATCCTAAAAGACTTAAGAACAACAATAAATTAAGCCCGAATGTATCCAATTCATGGGTATAAAACTCACTCATCAAATACCCCCAAACTTAAATCTTTGCTTGTCCTCAAGCAAAAACACAAAAATGTTATGCAATGCAATGTAATGTAATGAAACTAATCTATATGCCCTCTGAATCCAACAAGTAATGACGTAAACAAGTCTTCATGTAGGCCTTAGAGAAATCAAGTAAACATGATAATACATCATATTAAAACAAATCAATAATTTCCCAATCAATCATCAAATCTTAGATCATTATCATCGATATAGTGCGTGTGTGCTCCACAACAATGTTAAGCGATATAAAATCAAATTTAAGACAATAGATATCTTTGAAGGCATCATACAAGTTGCAAATTCACAAAATTCACGAACAAGTTTATATCCAACTAAAGTCAAACATCCACCAAGTTCAAGAGTCCAATCTGGGATACTTATGCTTTACTTTTCATTACGGGGCTTTTTGCTCTTTTCCCGCTTTTATTTTATTTTTTTTTTAACCATGATGTGCAATGTCTCATTCCATTAGGCTAACAGTGTCACCCTTAGCGAGCTTTCGACCAACGACTCCCGGACCATATAAGACCTTAGGGCGCTTAGGTTTTAAGATACCTTTCTTCAGCGCATTTTACTCAAGTAACAAAGGCCCCAAACAAAACTAGCCTACGGTAATTTTTTTTTTTTTTTTTTTTCTTTTTTATAGATGTCATTTGGTGAGTGCGTTTTACGCCCATCTCACGCTTGTGTTTATGGGGAGTGTTTCTCCTCAACCCACCACAAGACTCAACATGTTTTTTTTTTTTTTTAAGCTTATATACCCCAAAATTTCCCCCAAACTTAAGTTTTTATCAAAATTTAGCCATCTCCGCCTATTCATGTCTTTCATTCCTTCAAACTAGTATTATCCTTAAAAATCCATTATGTATCAATTTAAACTTAATCGATTAACATAATCAATTATTAACGTGTTAACCTTGATTATACCGGTTTCAAACAGAAAAGATTCAATTCATAACAAGAAATCACATCAAAGCCCTGAATATTCAATACTATACTTATCTACTTAACTCCAATCTCATCATTGGCCAAAATAGACTTTTACTATCTAATGATTGGAATCATGCAAATATAAACTAATCGCAACAAACATAGTAAACTAACTACTATTTTTGCGATTTTTTAAATTTTTTTTTTTAAAAAAAAAAAAAAAACTAATTCAACAACTAAATGTAAATAACGAAAACATAACGAACTACAATGTAAATAACTAACTATATGCAATACGACACTAAAATGCCCCCAAACTTAAACTAGACATTGTCCTCAATGACCTTAAATAGAAAAAATTAAAGCAGAGGACTTCCACGAAAAAATATAGCAATCTTCCTCCTTGCCCGCATTAAGTTTGGAGAATAAAGCAAGACATGGAACAAATTGGGCACCACACTTGAATTTGACTTGAATAACTCAGTAAAACCATGATAGAAGCAATTTTATTAAATCCTAAATAAATGCAAATTCAAAACTACTAATATAAAACTTAATAAAACTAAAAATAAAATTAAACTTGGGTTGCCTCCCAATAAGCGCTTGTTTTATAGTCTCAACCGACTTCTTCAATTTCTCATCCAATTCCCCATTTAAAGTTGAGGAACCCTCCATCCATCGAAAATAATATAGCTTTTGGTAGGTTCCCATTTGTAATAGCCATTGTATTAAAGTCACCTAGAATGCTTTCTTGAGATAATATCACATTCAAGAACGTCCAAAGATCTAGGTGGTTTCTCCATTAATGTCTCATGAATATATTCTCGCATAGAGGCTTGTCGGACACAACAATTTCTTCTTCTATCTTCTCTAGCTCATCGCTTTCATGGTTTCAAGGTGTACTTGCTTTTACATCACAAAGAGTATTATCGCAATTGACATGACTACCAATCGGACAAGGTTTTGCAAATCTAACTTAGGACTCTTGAATCTGTGGAGGAGAAGGCACTTGAGGCATAAATAACATTGGCTCATCATCATTGGTTCTCACAATTAGTTCTTCACCGAACCTTGTTGTCATTATCCCCACTTGTCTCCTCTTTTTCATCTCGTGGCTCATCCGGTTGTAGATTTGGCTCGGGCTCACCACCTGCTCGGAATCCATGTCATAGGGCAGTGTATTGAGGACGGTTGTTAAACGATGTGCTATCTCTGTTCACTTGATTTTCCAAATTCTTGATCAACGCCCCTTGGCTTTGCAAATTCAGCTCTACTTGATTCATTTTCTTGTCTTGTTCCTCATTCCTTTTTTCAGAAGCTTTAATAAATTTTTCCAAGGCTTCCTCCCAATTTGAATGTTCTTCTGTTGTAGTGGAGGTGGACACAAGAAATCTGTGGGTATGTTGGACTTGGAGCATAAAATTGATCTTGATTGTTACTCCATGAAAAATCCGGGTGATACCCCAATCTCGATGATAGTTGTTGGGATAGACATAATTATTGGGGTAATCACCACTATCTTTATCTTGGCTCAAACCGATGGTGCATTGATGACTCATATGATTTCCAAAGACAATAATCACAAGTAACCACCATACTTTGACGTATTTGAGCTTCAAAAAGCTTCAAACATCCTCGAAAGTGTCTCAATCTGGCCGACAATGCGAGAAAGTTTCTCAAGTCTTTCAATCTCCACTCCCCTTGGTTGAGTCATGTTCGTGTATGGCCATTGATACACAAAGTCATCCATGGTACCGAAAAGAGAGAAATATAGAAAGAGAATTAAAATAAAAATAAAAATGTTTAAATTAAGACTAATTTGATTGAAATTAATATTGGTAAATAATTATTAAATTAAGTCCCCAAGAACTAGCGCCAAAAAACTTGTTGATCGATTTCGCAATCAATGAATACGCAAGTATACACGATCAACAAGTAATAAAGTGAAAGAAAGAGTATCGTTCACGAGGAATTATTTAATAAAAATCACCAAGTACTAATTCTTAACCAAACTAATTTTATTTAAACAATCTCAAATCGTGTTTTTTCTAATTAAGAAAACTAAATTAACTAATTAAAACTAAGATTTTAACGAATGAATTCAAATAAATAAAGATTAAGACTTCAATATCCCCAATTATGAATTATAAATCAATTATCCAATTATCCCAATTATTATGCCTCTTTGAATTGTTAACAAGAATTCTCAAATGCCAAAAGTCCTTTCCAAGTGATCAATTGCCTTCTATTTAATCCAGATTAATCTTGCTATATTCCTATGCAAAACAATTGAATTAAACTCGTTATAATCCCAATTCCTTATGTGATACATGCTATGAAAAGATATTTCCATTCTATTCATAAACCTAATTATTTCACATACAAATAACTAAGTCACATGATATCATGCCCAGATTCTAACCCTAGAATTCCTCTTCCAATTCCTTCTAGAGTAACAAAGTAATTCTCGATCAAATAATTAAGCAATAAGCACAAGACAAGATAAACAACTCACTTTAACATAAATAATTAGAATATAATGAATAACTAATTCATAGCCATAAAAAGTTCAATTGAAATCTCAAAAATAGTTAGTTCATAATTAATGAATTAAAACCAAGAATCCACAACTGAATAGACATCAAAAGATAAAAGTAAGATGAGAGAAGAGAATAGAATCTGTTGTCAGCAAATCTGATGCTCCCCTCTTGCTCTTGATCTTGATCTTCAATGGTCTCCAAGTTGCTTCAATCTCCAAAACTAATAAGAACTAGGGTTATTTTCTAATCTAAAGGAGTGTTTAATCTAGGCTAAGCTATGTAATCTCCCTTTATTTTATGCCTTACATCATGTATTTATAGGTTACAAGTCCAATTTTTAGTTTAGGAACAAACCCAATCCAATTTGGAGTCAAAAAGGTGTTAAAATTACCAAAACGCGCGTCCAGGCCATCACCAAGACCTTCCCCAGCGCCTTCAAGTATTGGGCACGGCAACTCAAACTCTCTTGCTCCCAGTGCCCTTGGCCACTTGGCATAAACAAAAATGGGCGCCCCGGCGCTACCACATATTCTGACATTTTCTGCTCCGACGTCCTTTGGAAAAATGGCCATAACGTCTTCGTCCAAACTCCGATTTCGATGATTCAAGATGATCCGGAAAGAGGAGAAGTAGATCTACAACTTTCATTCTTTGAGGGTTTCGAAATAATGTCAGGAGATATAGTCAAATTGGATCTGAAGTGACTGCTGTGTAAATGCCAAGCCGAAAACGCGAATCTAGCCACCCCAAACATCGATCCATGTAACTTTTGTCCCAATTCCTATAAAATAACATAAAACATGAATGAATAGACACAAACACATAAAAACATCCTAAAAGACTTAAGAACAACAATAAATTAAGCCCGAATGTATCCAATTCATGGGTATAAAACTCACTCATCAAGTTTGTACAAAGTCATTGAAGATGGGACGATACCCTATGGTCTTCAAGCTTCAACTTTCATCCGTTACCCTACACAATAGTCACTCGGGATTGATTAGCCTTGTGGTACATCGTTGCATAGAGACGTGGCGTGGCATCGTGTTTGACGAGATGACTATGTTGCCCCTCACCGGTGTTATCACGGATTGAAATTTTGATCATGACGCGTTGCTCGAGACTTCATTTGAGATTGGATTCTTTGCAATTGTTGAAGGTCCTCATTGTCATCTTTGAGGTGTGCATGTCTTCCTGATGTTATTATCGGGTTGGTGCAGTGTATCTCGTTGTGAGCGCTGAGATTGAAGCTGGTCGCATTTGAAACAAGAATTTTCGGGGTTATCGCCGAAACTTCATTCCTTGGGTTTATCTCCAAGGTTGGTGGCTATTCAAATGGTTGGGACTGAGACTGGATACCTCGGAGTTGTCTCCGAGATTAATTGATCTTCTCCGGTGGTGCCGGTATTGTATCTGCAGGCCTCGGGGTTACATCCGAGGTTGAAATCGTTACTCCCAGATTGCGATCCGGGGTTTGATGCTGAACTTCAGATAGTATCTGGTATGGATTTGGATTGTCTTTCAGGGTTCTCTCTTAAAAGACGAATCTGTCCTCCTGCAATGTTAGTGACAGTGGTACAGAAAATTTTGAGTGTCTACAGTATTCTAATGAAGAACGGCAAAGTTATTACGTATGGATCAAGACAACTGAAGGATTATGAGAAAGGTTATCCGACTCATGATTTGGAATTGGCTGCAGTAGTATTTGCTCTGAAGATATGGAGACACTAGCTCTATGGAGAAAAATGTGAGATCTACACAAACCATAAAAGTCTGAAGTATATTTTCACACAGAAGGACCTGAATATGCGTCAAAGAAGATGGATGGAATTGATAAAAGATTACGATTGTGAGATCTTTTATCACCCGGGCAAAGCGAATGTAGTTGCAGATCCTTTAAACAGAAAAGGTCAGGAAAAATTGATGTTGTTAACCAACTAGGAAGAGCTTATTTCAGAAATAGCAAGGCTAGAGTTGGAAATCAAATTTCCAAAAGAAACCGACGAAAAATTATACCAAATAGAAGCTAGTCCAGCTTTGGTGGACAAAGTGAAGAATGCTCAACTACAAGATAAAGAATGAAAAATGATCAAAGAGAAAGTGGTTGAGGGTAGTGATGTAAAATATAAGATCGATACCGAAGGACTACTACGGTTCGAGGAAAGAATTTGGGTTCCAGCAATACTAGAGCTTAAAGATGAAATCTTGATCGAAGCACATAACACAAGATATTCGATTTATCCAGGAAGTACAAAGATGTATCAAGATTTGCGGTGACATTTTTGGTGGCCAAATATGAAAAGAGATGTTGCAGAATATGTCGCAAAATGCTTGACATGTCAAAGAGTCAAGGTCGAGCATCAAAGACCAAGCGAATAACTTCAACCATTAGAAATACCGGAATGGAAGTGGGAACACATCACAATGGATTTTGTGGTGGGTCTTCCAACTACTCAGAGAGGATGCGATGCGATTTGGGTGATAATGGACAGACTGACAAAATCAGCGCACTTTTTACCAACAAAGATTAGGTTCAATCTTGATCAATTGGCAAGGTTGTACGTGAAAGAGATCATTTCGAGGCATGGAATGCCAGTATCAATTGTGTCAGATAGAGATCCATGATTTACGTCAAACTTCTGGAAGAGACTACAAGAATGTATGTGAACACAATTGCAAATGAGTACAGCATATCACCCGCAAACAGACGGGCAAAACGAACGAACAATCCAAACATTGGAAGATATGCTGAGAGCATGCATCATGGATTTCAAAGGGAGTTGGGAAGAACATTTACCGTTGGTGGAATTTGCCTACAACAACAGTTACCACGCGAGCATCGGCATGTCGCCTTACGAGGCACTATACGGCAGAAAGTGAAGAACTCCACTGTGCTGGGATGAAGTCGGTGAACGCCATGGCTGTTAGGACCTGTAATGGTACAACAAGCTATTTGAGGTTGTCAAACTCATCAAGATAAGATTAGTAGCGACCCAGACGCAGATGGAAAAAGTATGCTGATCAACACAAACGAGATCGTGCATTTGAATTAGGAAATTTCTTTTTCCTAAAAGTTTCTCCTTGGAAGGGGAAAATTCATTTTGGCAAGAAAGGAAAGCTCAGTCCAAGCTTTATTGGACCTTTCGAGATACCACGAAGAGTGGGGAAGTGGCTTATGAGGTAGCTCTACCTCCGAGTTGAAAAGCGTTTATAATGTTTTTTCACGTTTACGTATTACTGATAGTATAAACCCGATTACAAGCACGTGATCGAGTACGAACCATTGCAATTCAATAAAGATTTGTCTTATGAAGAGAATTCTATTCAGATAGTCGACAGGAAAGAACAAGTGCTCAGAAATAAAGTGATACCTTCTGTGAAGGTGATATGGAGAAACCACAATGTCGAAGAGGCAACGTGGGAACTCAAAGTTGATGTGAGGCCCTGAATTTTATGAAATAAAAGTATTCAATTTTTTTATTTTGGTAAATAGTTAAATTGATAAAAGTTTAAAGTTAAGGGTGATATGTAAAAAAAAATTCAAAGTAAGCAAGTTGTCATAAAATACGCGGTAGTAAAAGTACAGTAATACGCGTGGTTGCATAGTAACACACGGTATTAATTATTGATGCTTACGTGATAAGTCACTCAGTTATACTCAATTAGTGCTACAGTAATTGCTGCATCATATCTCTCATATTATTGATTCAATTATTATCACAGTATCATCTACATTATATGATATGTTATTAAATCAATAATTGAGACGACAAAGTTATTCATATTATTATTTGCAATATTGACAATATCTAGAAGTTCTGTCAAGGAGAGGTTTGGTCACCTAATCATACGCTTGATAAGGAGAAATGCTTATCGAAAAGCCCCTCTTTCACCGGGAGCGATTTTGGTTGTTAAATATTGTGAGTTATAATATTAATGATGAATAAGTTGTGTTGATTAAAAATAAATTTTGATAGTTCTATTGTGTTGGGATTATTAGTGTTAGTGGAAATCGACATCTATTAGATGATAATTGATGTGCAGGGGTTATATTGATAAATCGGATAATTTATCGGATAAATAAGCAATTAATTGCTACTAATTCACATGCTTATATAACTATTTGTTCAAATGTGTGTACTATTGAATCACATTCTTGTACTATTAGGGGAGTTGGTGCAAGATTGATAATACTTTCATGACTAAGTTAAAAATGGAGGTATAGATGGATATACTATACTGTAATTCGTATTTTTCACATGATTATACTATTGATTCACATGATTGAACTATTGATTCACATTATTTACTATTAGGGGAGGTGGTGCAAGTTTGATAATACTTGCAGGACTAAATTAAAAATGAAAGAAAAGTTGAAGGTATTGTACTGTAATTTTTCGAGCCCCAAAACGTGCAATTATCGAAACTATATTTTCCTATAAATAGAAGCTCATTCTTCCTTCATTTCTCACCAATTCACTAAAGCTATAGAGCAATTATGATAGAGAGAAATTATAGAGAGAAAAAAAAAGTATTCTGCTACTTCACTACTTCTATATCCAGTTTCTTCTAAGGTAATAAGAGTTTTACCGTAAGAGTGTTGTCGGGTCGAGCGGGGATAACAGGGGAATAGAACAGTGGTCTCTAGCTGTGAAGGTTCTCCCTAAACAGTATAGAAAAGTGTGTTATATTCTACACAACATTTAGTAGTTATATTTGGTGAATCAAATAGGGTGAGGTGAACCCAACTTTGGAAGGGTGTTTTGCCACTATCATACAAGATGTCTAATGACATACAACCTCGTGTTATCATAAGAGGCGGGGTTGTGCGCATGCACTTCTTGGCTTGAGTATATCTCTACGGGCACTACCTATATGATCTTGGAGTTGATTTAAAATATAATATTCACTGGAAAGCAGTGGAGATAGTTATATGTCAAGAGAAGACTCACCATTAGAAAGAAGATGATAGTAATCTTCTCGTTTTTTTTTGCGGTCTATTAGGTCAACCAAGGATAATTACGTGGCCATATGATATCTATTATAACCTAGGACGCATGGCCTCCCATGTACGAAGGTTTCTTGAGCACTTCCCAAAGATTTTAATTTTTAAAAGCAGTTTTTGACTATACTTTTATGTAAAGTACCATTGTAAGGTTGTGATTGAGGCACCACGAGAGTTACATACATTTGTATTAAAACTCACGATTAAGCGTGGTCGTATTCTATATCTGACATTTCAACGATTAATATAAATGAAGTTGTATTTGAATTTTGTACCATATATCTGGCGACTCGAGAATGGGTGATGTATACCTAATTTTGGGGGCGCCACGGTTGGTATCGAGCTTAGGGATATGGTTGGCGGAGATAAGAGTCTAGAACTAGGAGGAGAGGCGAGTTATATACTTCACTAGTGTGTGACTTACCTAAAAAGTGAAATTGTTTACTTGATAAGTTGACAAATTATGATATGTCAATTAACCTTTGTTTTGAAGATATATTCTAGAATGATATAAAATACGGGAGATGAGCAATGGAAAATCATGATCTGAGAGGATATAGCAGGAAGGTACAATCCAAAAAAGAAAGCAAGGTATTCTCATCTCTTGAATATCAGGTACGTACGTAAATTTCGAGGGCAAAATTTCATAAGGAGGGGTGATTGTGAGACCCCGAATTTTATGAAATAAAAGTATTCAATTTTTCTATTTTGATAAATAGTTAAATTGATAAAAGTTTAAAGTTAAGGGTGATATGTAAAAAAAAAAAAAAGCAAGTTGTCATAAAATACGCGGTAGTAAAAGTACAGTAATACGCGTGGTTGCATAGTAACACACGGTATTAATTATTGATGCTTACATGATAAGTCACTCAGTTATACTCAATTAGTGCTACAGTAATTGCTGCATCATATCTCTCATATTAATTATTCAATTATTGTCACAGTATCATCTGCATTATATGATATGTTATTAAATCAATAATTGAGATGACAAAGTTATTCATATTATTATTTGCAATATTGACAATGTCTAGAAGTTCTGTCAAGGAGAGGTTTGGTCACCTAATTGCGCACCAATAAGGAGAAATCCTTATCGGAAAGCCCCCTCTTTCTGAGGAGCGACCCGGTTGTTAAATATTGTGAGTTATAATATTAATGATGAATAAGTTGTGTTGATTAAAATGAATTTTGATAGTTCCATTGTGTTGGGATTATTAGTGTTAGTGGAAATCGACATCTATTAGATGATAATTGATGTCTGGGGTTATATTGATAAATCGGGTAATTTATCGGATAAATGAGCAATTAATTGCTACTAATTTACATGCTTATATAACTATTTGTTCACATGTGTGTACTATTGAATCACATTCTTGTCTTATTAGGGGAGTTGGTGCAAGATTGATAATACTTGCATGACTAAGTTAAAAATGGAGGTATAGATGGATGTACTATCTTTGTAATTCGTATTTTTCACATGATTATACTATTGATTCACATTATTTACTATTGGGGAGGTGGTGCAAGTTTGATAATACTTGCGGGACTAAATTAAAAATGAAAGAAAAGTTGGAGGTATTGTCTTTGTAATTTTTCGAGCCCCAAGCGTGCAATTATCGAAACTATATTTTCCTATAAATAGAAGCTCATTCTTCCTTCATTTCTCACCAAGTCACTAAAGCTATAGAGCAATTATGATAGAGAGAAATTACAGAGAGAAAGAAGAAAAGTATTCTTCTACTTCACTACTTCTATATCCAGTTTCTTCTAAGGTAATAAGAGTATTCTTAGTAAGAGTGTTTAAAGGTCGGCCGGGGATAACGGGGAATAGAGCAGTGGTCTCTAATTTGTGAAGGTTCTCCCTAAGCAAGTATAGAAAAGTGTGTTATATTCTACACAACATTTAGTAGTTATATTTGGTGAATCAAATAGGGTGAGAGTGAACCCAACTTTGGAAGGGTGTTTTGCCACTTTATCATACAAGATGTCTAATGACATACAACCTCGTGTTATCATAAGAGGCAGGGGTTGTGCGCATGCACTTCTTTGAGTATATCTCTGGGCACTACCTATATGATCTTGGAGTTGATTTAAAATATAATATTCACTTGGAAACAGTAGAGATAGTTATATGTCAAGAGAAGACTCACCATTGGAAAGAAGATGATAGTAATCTTCTCATTTTTCTTTGAGGTCTATTGGGTCAACTAAGGATAATTATGTGGCCATATGATATCTATTATAACCTAGACGCATGGCCTCTCATGTACGAAGGTTTCCTTGAGCACTTCCCAAAGATTTTAATTTCTAAAACAGTTTTAGACTATACTTTTATGTAAAGTACCATTGTAAGGTTGTGATCGAGGCACCACGATAGTTACATACATTTGTATTAAAACTCACAGTTAACTGTGGTCGTATTCTATACGACAGCTTAACAGTTGTATAAATAAAGTTGTATTTGAATTTTGTACCATGTATCTGGCGACTCAGAATGGGTGATGTATACCTAATATAAAACTATCACAGCTAAAATGATAAAAAATTACCCTGAGTTATTTGTTTAATCTATGTCTTCGATTCTGAGGACAGAATCTTTGTAAGAAGGGAAGAATGTGACGATTTAATTATTTGAATTGTGATTCTGAGGACAGAATCCTTGTAAGGAGGGAATAATGTAACATTCCAGAAATTTAATTGTAATATTAAATATTTATTTAATTATATAAATATTTATTTGATGTGTTTATTGTTGAAAATGATGAAATAAATATTTTATTGACATGGTTATTATTAGTAAATATTTATGAATTAAATTTATTAGATAATATTCTAAAATAAATTAATTTATAATTTAGAGGGTTGTAATATAACATGAGAAGTTATATTGTTATTGAATTTAATAATTTAAAGGGTATATTAAATTATTAAATAAAATTATAATGAAATTATAATTTTGTGTTAATTATTTAAATTGTATATTTAATTAAAATATAGTGTGTAACTAATTTATTTGATTAATGTTGGATATGGAGATCCGAATAAATAATATGTTATTATAAATTATAAACTAAATTGTTTATTAAAATAATTAAAGTTGTTTTAAATTAGTTTAACCCAAACAAAGCTTAAAGATATTAAATCTTTATTTTAAAGACTTTTTGCCAAACAAAGCCTTATAGCTTTTGGGTTTTTAATTTTTTAATTTATAATAAAATAAAATAAATAATAAGTATAATATATTTAAAACATATACGTTAGTTTGTAACTGATATTACAATTAGTATTAGTATTAAGGCTATCAGTTTATTTGTTTACGCTAACTAAGAGTTTAGTCTACTGAGAAGAGAGAAGAGAAGAGAGTTTTCAGAGGAATTGGAGAGGAGTCTTAAGAATTTTCACAACAAATTCTGTGTTTAGCAAGGTTGTGCAAGCTAATTGAAGGTAATTTTCCATAATCTCAATATTATACATATATATATATATATGAATTTACAACAATAATTTTTATACTCTGTGAATTTCATAAGTTTAGAATTGTTGCTATGTAATTCAATTATGATGATTACATGTGTTTATGATGATTAGAGATTATGTTTAAACAAGAAAATTGCATGCTAATTTCGGTTAACAATAGAAAAATAACGACAGTGTGTGTTTGTATGAATATTTCTTATGTGGCTTGTGTAAGTATCAATTTTGATGGTCAATTCAAATGTTAAACTGCAAACTGAAGTTTGTTTATGCTAGTCTATTAAGAAACGAAGATAACGTAATTTGAATGAAGCAATTTGGACAAGAATCGTGTTTACAGTGTTGATTTTTGTCTAAGGAACTCAAAAATGGTGTTTATGTATGAAAATATGAAATTTGAGAAATTAGAATAGTTTTAGCTGTTGTTAAATTGTTCTAATTGGTGGAATATGTTAACAAACATGTTTATGATAGTTTTATATTTATTTTATATGTTAATATTACTGTTTTGTGTGTGAAATTCGTGTTTATTGGGCTAAAAATTAAACTCTTTATTCATAGTCGACTTTGCTATCTATCTGTCTATGCACCAGTAGCAATTTACTATTTGGTGCTAAGGCTAAAAAGCTAAATTAGCTCTGTGTATGCAATTGTTGTACATATACATCGATTTGAGGCAGAGCCTTCACTGCTCTTTGAAAATTTTGGGGAAGCCTTACCACTTGGTCTAAGGTTATGTTAATGTGTTAAACATGTAGTAAGAAGGTTAAAACAAAACCATGATATGTAATTGATAAATTCAAAGTTTCGAATGATTAGTAAGTGATGAACGTGGTATATTAGAACTTAATGAGCATGATGATTAGTAAACAAGTGTTGTGAAGGTTAATACTTGTAATTTCTGATATTTGTATGGTAGCTTAAGACTTGGGCTAAAATAATAAATTCAATTCATATATTCATATACATTGACATTTAATACAGACAATTTGTCGGATCACTCTTATTTTAATTTTAATTATTATTATTATTTTAATTATTATTATTATTATTACAATTATTATTATTATTAAAATTATAATAATAATAATTGTAATAATCGTAATAATTAAAATAATAATAATAATAATAATAATAATAATAACAATAATAATAACAATAATAATAATTATTAAATAATAATTATAATTAAAATAATAATAATTATTATTATTATTATTTTATTATTTTTAAAATTTTAATTATCGCATTGGTAAACACTTTTGTCTTGTGAACACTTTTTAGTTTCTAACATTGATAAATGCAGTACAAATGTTATTTATGACTTATTTCATGGTGACAAATCTATGTTGAAATTTATATATCAATATATCATCTTTTGTATTTTGTTCGATCTTAATCTTGTGGGCATCAGAGATTAGTACCATAATAATAATTATTATTATTATTTTATTATTATTTAAAATTTTAATTATTATTATTATTTTAATTATTATTTTAATTATTTAAAATTTATTATTATTATTAAAATAATAATTATTACAATTATTATTTTAATTATTATTTTATTACAAAAATAAAAATTGTTGCCAATGAATGTGGTCCATATTAGGCAACGAAATATAGCAACAAAAAACCTTTCGTTGCCCACGATAAGGAGAAATCAAGTGGTTAGAAATTTTGCAACGAATTTATAACGAATTGTGTTTCCAAATTTTGCAACGACTTATGAATTTCGTTGCAAAAAGTGAAAAACCTGACACAATCTGCAACGAATGACAAGTTTCGTTTCAAAACATACACTTTTAGCAATGACTTATAAAGTCGTTGCTTGAAAAATCGTTGCTAAAGCCCCATTTTTAGCAACAAAAAAACTTTCGTTGCCCATGATGACGCGAAATCAAGTGGCAGAAAATTTTGCAACGAATTTCTTAAGAATTTTTTTTCCGTCAATGAATTAGCAACGGAATTTTGCAACGACTTATGAATTTTGTTGCAAAAAGTGAAAGCCTGACACAATCTACAACGAATGACAAATTTCATTGCTAAACATATACTTTTAGCAACGACATATAAAGTCGTTGCCCGAAAAGTCGTTGCTAAAGGCCCATTTTTTTGTAGTGCTAATAGATGGTGATTCTAAACCTATATGTATGTGAACGTGAGTTTAATATTATAGCTTACGCTCCAGGCAAGTTCTTTAACTCTACTTTTATAATAATTGTGCAAGCTTCTAAATCTCATCTATTTATATTGAGCATGTTTTAATCTTAAGTTATTGGAATTCTAATCATTGATGGCTTACTCTAACTTGTTTATAGTTAAACAAGTTTCTCTAGTTCTTTCTTTTATAATAAATATTTCTTGAACGTTAATTCCTTGTGTTGAATTGTTCAATCACTTTGTAAAATTTATTACCATGTGGAGTAAGCATTGTTTCCAGCTTGCTATCAATTAGTGCATGTTCGGTAACTAAATTTCTAATTTGGCAAGATCACAGAGATCTAGCTTATTATTATTCGAGCCAAGGTTTATCATTTTCTTCATTTTGATCAATACTTATGCTCTCTAGTTATTTTCAAGCATGAGTTTAGAATATAGTCAGTTCACCTATAATTCTCAAATGTTCTATGTTATGTTGTTATTAAACAACTGTTGTGTTATCAAGCATTGTTGATTCAACTAGTTCCCTAGTTGATGATCGTTAAACTTCAAATTACCCTTGAAAGCTTAACCAAACCAAACTTTCTTTGGTGCGGACTTGTACTCTAAATACTGAGATGAACAACCCTATTATTAGGGGTTTACGCTTGGTGTTGAAATGTTTGTGCAAAATACATTGTACGAAGGGCTGATCCCCCTAAGTGCGTGGAGTTTTTATAGTCTATTGACTGTTAAAGTTAAAGTTGAAAGATTACTTATAACTGTGGACATGGTTCGTGGTCATTAGACCCTTAGTAGTATATTTCAGAATATTAATAGAACATATCATTCAGTTCTATTGAGCATGTTATTTGGAAAATGTTATAAAGTTTATCCATTCTTATTTCAAGTAAGCTTTGTTTGCTCACTCTTGCTTATATAACTATTACAGCTAAGGATGAGAAGGTAGATGTACCTAGCACCAGTAAGGGAAAGGAGAAGATGAACAAGTATTGAAAACTTGTAATATGTTGACAGTTATTTATCAGACTTTAATTTGATTGATGTAATGAAGTATTTATTTAATTTCTGCATTTGAATGATTGTACTTTAAGGTTAGAGAACCTGAGAGATTTTTATTAATGTAATCCCTTAAGGGAAGGTTTATTATTAAATTTTTATTATGATTAGGTAGTTAGATGTGAATGTTTTGATTAAGTGAACACCAAATCTTGAGGTAATGAAGTAACAGAATTTGGGGGTGTCACAATTATGATTTAGGTTTATTATATTTGGTTAGTATATATGAATGTTTTATCAAGTGAACATCAGATCTGGTGGAAATGAAGTACCCGGATTTGGGGGTGTCACAACGGCCTTTGATGCCTCCATCCCAGCTGGACTTGACTTTGGTGCACGAAAAAATTGGGCTAAGTGACCTTCTCTTCCACAATTGTAATATGCCTTGGACGGTTGCATACAGTTTGGACAGATATGTCCCTCCCCTCCTTATTTGTAACATACGACCGGCAGTCGTTCTCCTTCCTTAACAACAGGTGTTGGCGCTGACGTCTTTCCATCATTATTGAATTTCCTCTTCTTGAAATTTCCACCTCTATTATCTTGACAATAATTACCACCGAAGTGGTTACCATTTATGGCATGTTGATTCCCTCCACGTTTGTTGTCACCACTTCGATGACTGCTACCACTGGTATTATCATTTTGTCGGTAGCTCTCTCTTGGTTGGGTTGACTCGTTATCGCGCTCCAATAACTGAGCCCTATTTACAACATCTGAATACAAACACAGTTTATGAGAAATTAGGTATTGACGTATCTCGGGTTTCAAACCTCTTAGAAACATCCGCGTCATTCTCTCCTCATTATCAACCAAGTGGGGACTATGAAACCAGACAACTCGACAAACTTAGCCCGTCTTTGCGACACGGTCATATTATTCTGCGCCGACTTGATGAACTCTACCTCCTTCATGTGACGAATACTTTCAGGAAAGTACTTGTCATTAAACAGTTCTTGGAACTTCTCCCAAGACATCTTCAGTGCGGCAAGTTGAGTACGCTTTATAGATTTCCACCAGTAATCTGCCTCTCCTCGCAACATGAAAGCGGCAAAGGGAACCTTTTGCTCCTTGGAGCATCCCAAGACATCAAATATCTTGGTGATCTTCTTTATCCACGTCTCTACTTTAAATGGTTTTGGCTCTCCAGTAAACTCCAGTGGTCCCAGCTCCTTGAACTGTTTAGCGGTGACCGTCCGAGAGTTGCCAGTGTTTCCACCTGCATTTTGAACATAGTCGTTCTCGCCTAATGTTGCATGAATTGCATAAAGCCTCTGAACATCCCATCGTTCATCATTTGGTCAGCGTTGTTGTTTTCCTAAGGAATATTGCCATCCTGATGCACATTATCCTGGGTATTGATCATTGGTGACTCAACGGTCTCATGTGCTTCATTGCTTATCTCAACATTTTTAGATGCCATTTTTAAATACTGCCACAAAACAAGGGTTAATTGACATGTCGCATATTATCCCTATACTCTGACCGACCAAATAAATACCAAATATACTTAGGTAGGTCATACTAGCGAAGGAATTTCCCGTCTCTCCCCTCCTAGTTCTAGTCTCATATCTCAGCCAGGGATCATATCCCTAAGCTTTGATACCAACTGTGACGCCCTCAAAATAAGTATACATTACCCATTCTAAGTCGCCAAATACATGGTACATAAATCAAATATAAACTTCTTTTACACAATGCGACAACAGTGTAGCTTAGAGTTTTTACACTAACATTGTCTCATAGACAGTATTCAAACTCAAATGAAGTCCTCATTACATTTATTATCACACTATTTCATAAAATAGTGAGGACTACTATAGCCACCATCTCGGACCGTCACTCTGTTCTCCGACTAGTCCCAGCTACGTTCTCATTTCCTGAAGAAAACAATAAAAGCAAAAGGGTGAGCTCAACTAGCCCAGTAAGAAATATTATGACTAAGATAATGCAGGATAAATTATCGTTAGCCTTCAACAATGTTAAACTGATAAAATACAATAAACATCAAGTTTAACTGCAGCGGAACAAGCAATCTATTAGAAGAGCCAAGTAGAGCATGATATCTACTATCTTCTATGATTTAAAAAGTTTTTCATCAACTTTATCGCTAAGACTCAGCTTAATAAATAAACCACATCATCGAATCATCCCCGCACTACGGGCCAAGAATATTCATGTAATCATCAATAGTCATGATCATACCAACAACTGTCCATCAATGCACTACGGGCCAATGAGGACTTTTACCACATCATTTGTAACATTATGGTTATGATTATACCAAATAATCCCTACTCATAATCATACCAATCAATAGTACATCTATGCATGTAAGCCACAGATGACTTTTATCACAATATAAGCATGAGGATGATGACAATAATATAAGAATTTAATTAAAAGAAAGTTAAGGATAAATTTTTAAAGATTTATAATTTAATTTATCCAGAATTCAATAATGTCCAAATTGTCAACATGATACTGCTTTGTGGAGTAAAATTCAAAAATAATATTGTATCAAAAATAATTTGGGCAACAAAGAAATCAATTTTTGTCATGAATAATTCTCTGGGTGAATAGTACCTGAGTGAATAGTACTTCGAGAATTGTAATTGTGAATAGTACTTTGTGAATAGTACTCATAAATAGTACTTTGTGAATAATACCCATAAATAGTAATTTGTGAATAGTACCCCGTGAATAGTACTTTGTTAATAGTACCGTAAAAATGAATACTACTCATGGAAAGAACTCCAACATGAAAAGCTTAAAATTTAACAAGAATGTGCAGAAAATATCATTGTGAAACGATACTAGATGAAGTACAAATTTCAAGGATATTCTACTAATTTCACAGAGTATAGAAGCAATACTTTAACAAAATGAGGGTATAATCAGGAATATAAGATGAAATAATATAACAAACATACTACAGAGTATGGAAGAAAATATTATTCCTTATGAATATTGAACACAAATAATATCCCTTACCTCAGAAGAAGACTGGATACTGGAATAGTGAAGTAGCAGACTTCTCTTCTTCTTTCTCTCTATAGCTTCTCTCTCTATAAATGCTCTTGTGAGTCTTAGTGAATTGGTGAGAATGAAAGAAGAATGAGCTTCTATTTATAGGAAAATATAGTTTCGATAATTGCACATTTTTGGTCTTGAAATATTACAGTATAATACCTTAATCTTTTCCTTCATTTTTAATTTAGTCCTGCAAGTATTATCAAACTTGCACCACCTCCCCTAATAGTACATCATGTGAATCAATAGTACACACATGTGAACAAATAGTTCTATACATGTGAAAAAAATAATTACAGTATAGTACCTTCATCTATACCTCCATTTTTAATTTAGTCATGCAAGTATTATCAATCTTGCACCACCTCCCCTAATAGTACATGCATGTGAATCAATAGTACACACATGTGAACAAATAGTTATAAGCATATGAATTAATAGCAATTAATTGCTTATTTATCCGATCAATTACCCGATTGGTCAATATAACCTCCAGACATCAATTATTATCGAAATAAATGTTGATTCCCACTAACACTAATAATCCCAATACAATGGAACTATCAATTTTATCTTTAATCAACACGAACTTATTCATCATTAATATTATAACTCACAATATTAAACAACCAGATCATTCTAGGAAGAGGGGATTTTCGATAAGGATTTCTCCTATTCAGGCGCAATTAGGTGACCAAACCTCTCCTCGACAGAACTTTCTAGACATTGTCAATATTACAAATAATAATATAAATAACTTTGTCGTCTCAATTATTGATTTAATAATAATAAATATTATGCAGATGATACTGTGACAATAATTGAATCAATAATATGAGATATATTATGCGATAATTATCGTAGTAATAATTGAGTATAAGCGGTGACTTCTCACGTAAGCATCAATAATCAATACTGGTGTGCTACTATGCAACCAATGCCAGTATTCATTGTACTTTACCACCGCGATTCATTCAAGTAAAACTTTCGTTGTTTTTTTTATAAAAAGATAATTCTGCCATTTTCTAACTAAAACAATACTTCCGTTGTGGGGTCCACCAATGATTGTGTCGGCGTACGAATATTCCCTGTTAATACGAATATTCACCGACTAGTCGAATATTATATAATCACTTGCTTACTTTGTAAAATTTGTAAATAATACCCACAACTATAACATTATATCAAATCCACACCATAATATTCAAAAATATATTTCGAGAAAAATTAATCTTTATTCATAAAAGTTGGGGTCTTACAACTTAGGTATGGATATTGGATAACCCAATTAGGATTGGAAGAGTCCCATATTACTTGAAAGTATTTTAAATAATACTTGATATTGTTAGGACTCTATATGAGATAATTCTCCTGATTTAGTCAGTTGTAGACTTATCTCATAGGTATTGGGTTTTACGTTAAATACTGAAGCATACTATGTGGAATGCTGTTAACTCACATGTTTTAGTAGCTTTTCATTCATTTTTGGTTTCTTTTGCAGATTGCATGTTTGGGAACTTTCCTGGTGACTTTTGAAGCTAAAATGAATGTGTGGATGCTAAAAGGAAGGCTTAAATATGTTGTACTACCCTAAACTATCTGACATATTCTACTTTGGTGATTTATCTTTTAATTTTTTCAATTAGATTATTGAAATATTAATTTTTTTCAATCTTGTCCAATTTCTCTTGAAACGTCAGCAAATGCTGACGTGGCCTCCTGAGTTGGGCCATGTGCATCTCATGTGTCTTAAAAAAATCATTTTCACTATTTTGTTAAATTAAATTATTTAAGCAAGGGTAAAGTTGGCAAATAACCTTTTCTTTCATATTAAAACAATTCAAATAAATTTTCAGACAAATTCTCAAATAAATCTATGAAAAATTACATATGCAAATCTTTGTGAAAACTCTCACCGACAAGACCATTACCTTGGAGGTAGAAAGCTCTGACACAAAATCTAGGACAATGAAGGAATCCCGTCAGACCAACAACGTCTAATATTTGCCAGAAAAAAATTGGAAGACGACAAAACTCTAGCCGACTACAACACCCAGAAAGAGTCAACTCTCCACCTCGTCCTCCGTTTGTGGGGCGGTATGCATATCTTTTTGCGGAATCAGTTGGGTGTTGTTCAGATTTTTCATCTTAACTCGTTTTAGGATGGATCTGGATCTGCCAGTTCTATTTTAGTTTGATTTGGGGATTTTTCTGAATTCAACTGATTTGGTGTTTCTATTGTAGCTAATTCTAGCTATATATAGGTTTGTGTTCCATTTTATCTAGAGTTTTTGTTTGATTGATTTTTGTTCAAATGGTTTTTATGTTTCCAATGTAACAGACGGTAGTTATTATCGGAAACCATGTTCATTATTGTTAAGTTCTAGATCTGATTTCCGTTGATATGGTGATTAGCCAGATTATGGTGTTGTTGTTATGTTCTGCTATCTCCTCCTGATTTCAATCCTTTTTAATCATCCCACCCGTTTTTTGGATCTAGTTTGAAGGAGTTTGATCTGGGTATGGTGGTTGTTTCGCTAGTTTGGATCTGGGTTAATTTGTTTGGATCCGGCAACCATGGTAGTTCGTCGGTGCTCATGTTGTTGTTGGGTACCTGACTTAAGGTCTATGCTGCGTTCTGGTTGACTTGGTCAGATTGTTTGGGGTCTTTGTCGGAGGATTTTGGGCATCTTTGCTGATCTAGTTTTTTGATGGGTCACCGGTTATATGTTCACCGGCATCGAATCTGGTTGCTAACTACTGAGAACGAGGAACGGAACAGGAATCGGGGATGTGGGAGTGGGACTACAAGGTTGAGAGAAGTGGAGTATTAGGAGATGAAGACTTTATGTTTATGTTTATTTTTTGTTTTAGTTTTTTTGTTTTTTTGTTTATTATGTATGTTTTGTTTAATTATATTTTTGTTTAGTTTAGTTTAATTATTAATTTATTTCATTTAATTTATGTTAGCTGTGTAATTTTTAAAGTTAAGTTACTTGTGTAATTATTCATAATTATGTTTTTTTACGTAATTTACTTAATTATTAATGTTAATTTTATATATTTTCTAATTATATTATTTGTGTAATTTTTAATTATTTTATTTTTTATTTTACTGTTTTGTCCTTTAATCTCATTAAATATATATATATATATATATATATATATATATATATATATTACACATAAGCACTAATTTAGCATATTAGGATGTCATGTAAATAATTTCTAATATGGCGAGACCCAATTGAAAGGAATTGAAAAAAATCAATAGTTCAATCATCTAATTGAAAAAAATAAAAGGTGGATCACCAAAGTGGAAATGTCAGATAGTTTAGAGTAGTAAAATATATTTAAGCCCTAAAGGGAATAACCAATGAAGTGATGCCATGTGGAGTGTAGCAGGAGCAACATAAAACAGAAGTCTTGATTTGGTGCATGCGCAATTGCATAATTTGCCTTAGGTGCGGTAGCAGTTCTTGCCAGATCCGTCTCAGAAATCTGTTTGCAGTACTTCATTTAGCCTTTAGGTAGGCAGCCTTTTCTTTGGTCTTTGAACTCCAATGATTGACTTTTTAACTAATGTGACCAATCAGACTTTTTCGTGGGCAAAGAAGGACTCGTGAATTATTATATATATGGCATTTTACAGTTTGTAAGATGAGGGACTAGTTCTAGAACTCCATTAAATCCCTCTTGGGATAAACTTCTGTTATTTTTCATCTTTAATTCTTCTCTTAGATTAGGAACCCTAGATTAACTAGAACTGAAGATTGAAGCTATTGATCATCATTGGGGAATCAGATTGGAAGCAAGAGAATGAAGATTTACTTATCTCAATTCTAAATTCTTTTCTTATCTATTTGTATCTTTTAATGCTTAATCAATTGTGGATGATGGATTCTAGTTCAGTTATGAATTAAACTCTGTTGTGAGATTACTATAGATCTTATTGTGTAGTTGAATTTAATATACTTCCTTGTTGGTCTTATTAGCTGTATTTGGATTGTCTGTTATGGTTTGCCCTTAATTGCTTAATTGCCTAGCTAACAATTACTGTGATAATCCATATGAACTTGAGAAACGGATTATGGGTTTAGATCTGACCATAATAGCATGTATTTATGTATTCTATATGGCGTTGTAATTCATGATTCGTGCCTAAGATAGAGATATACTGAAGCATTGCATGTAGTCTAATAAGAACTTGTACTTAACCCCTTTTTAATTCTATTTCACATAGAGATTTAGTGGATTAGTTAATAAGGGTGTTCAATTTGATTCTATCATATGTGGATTTGATTTGATATGAGTATGGTGCATTGAGAGATGGCCATATTTTACTTTTGTGCTCTTGATTAACAATCCAGTATAATTAACTTGGCTTAACAGGAAGTGTGTTGATATAACTAAAGCAATAGGTGAAATTGTAGTCTCAAGTCTTCAATATATTGTTTCATTCTAGGGATAGTTAGTAATAGTTTATTTATTTATTTTAATTTAAAATATTAAATTATTTGTTTAAGTAAGATTAAATTGGTTATAGGTTAGTACTTGGTAATTCTTGTTAAATAATTCTCTGTGGGAACGATACTCAACTTAGCATTATATTACTTGTTGATCACGTATACTTGCGTGTGGAGCTTAATTTAAAATATACCATATAAGTTTTTGGTGCCGTTGTCGGGGAATTAGTTTAATAATTTTTGCCAATATTAGCTTCAATCAAATTAGTCTTACTTTAAACAACTTTTCTTTCTTTCTTTTTATTTGTTATTTAATTCTCTTCCTATTTTTCTCTCTTTTCAGGTACCATGGTTGGATGCAACTATCAATGGTCATACTCGAATATGACTCAGCCAAGGGACACATGGATTGATGAACTTAATGGAATTTCTGCATTATCAGCACAACTTGAGACACTTCGAGGAGGTTGGACGTTGTTGCAACCCAACGTAATCGAAGGATAGCAGTTACTTGCAATTATTGTGCTGGCAATCACCCGAGTAATCAATGCACCATCAGTCTTGGGCCGGTACAATATGGTGGTAACTACCTCAACCAGTATGCATATGCCAATTATCATCAAGCTTGGGGGTATCACCCAGATTCGTCATGGAGCAACAATTATGAAGACCAATACTATGCTCCAAATCCAACATACACACCGGAACTCTTATATCCACCTCCATTGCCACAAAAAGAAAAGTCAAATTTGGAGAAATTAATGTCGAAGCTCATAGCAAACCAAGCGAAGAGGATGATGAGTCAAGAAATATCGAGCCATAATTTTCAGAACCAGATGGAACAACTCATCACTACTTCCACACATGGTCCTCAATACATGGATTCCAAAACTGAGGCAGATAATTCAGGGTTGGTAGAATTATTGTCCAACTTCGTAGCATCAAATGAGGAGAGGAGGATTAATCAAGAGAGATCAATTCAAAATCTTCATAATCAGTTAGATCTAATGTTCAAAGCCTTGAACAACTGTCCTCAAAACAATTGGTGTTATGACATGGATTCCGAGATTGACGAAGTGTCTGACCCAAATCTACAGCTGGATGAGCCACTAGATGATGAAATAGAGGAGACAATTGGGGTTAATGAAAACATGGTCGATGAAGAACTAACTGTGAGTACCAACAATGATGAGTTAATGTTTGTAGTTCCCCAAGTGCTTTCTCCGCCAAAGATCAAGGATCCAGTTAGATTTGCAAAACCATGCCCGCTTGGTAGTCATGTCATCGGCAAGACTATTTATAACATGAGTGCTAATGCAATGTTAGAGCCATGGTTGAATGAAAAAGAGAGGGTAGAGAAGGAGACCATTATGTTTGACAGGCCTCAATGCCCCATTCAAATTATAGATATAATGGAGAAAACACCTAGTTGTTGAATGCTCATAAATGGTTTTCTATATACGAAAAGCAAATTGGGTGGGTTTGATTTCAGGGCTATCAATAATGGGAACCTCCCAGATACTACATTGCTCCTAATGGATGGATAATTCCTCAACTTTTGTAGAGGAATTGGATAGCATTGACCGGACAAAGTCAGGATGAAAGACTGTAAATCAAGCGCTCGATGGGAGGCAACCCATCCAATCAAAAAATTTCTCTCTTTGTTAATTCTTATTTACAATTTTATTACTAGAAGATGTTTGCTTTAGTTATGCTAATATGATGTTCATGATAATTCTCAGGTACAAATTCGATTGGCCAACCATTACAGAACAGAAAAGTGGAGACAACTAAGTAAACTTGGGCTCAGGGCAACGCAGCTGCGCCCATGCCTAAGCCAAATCCGGCGCAACTGTGCCCTATCCTGAAATCAGTTTTTAAAAACAGATAAAGACCTGAACCATTCATAACACACAGTTCATTCAAACTCTCAACTCCCTCTCTCTCTCAAAACGAACTCCACAAGAACTCCCATTGCTACTGCTCATCTCCTAAATCCAATCCAAGCACCTCCAATCTTCATATTCAAATCCACCAACACACTCTCTCTCTCTCCAACATAAACCCTAATTTCATCCTTCCCTAAGAAAATCCCAAATTGAGCACAGTGAAGGAAGTTTTCGATTTTGCACATAACCTGTTCTACCAAAGTTCAAAGAGAGGTTAGGGTTTCGCTTGTCAGTACTTTCATCAGACCACATTGCTCAAATCATGGCACCTAAAAGGATTCGCACTCCGTCTCTTTCATCTAGCAGCAGTGATCATGAGGGCGAAGGCAATAACAGAGATGTTTTGGACACCTCCAAAATTTTTAACCTCTCAGCCCAGCACCATTATCTAGATGTTCTGATAGGGAAATCATTCGTGTAAGAGAGAGGCTTAAAACCTGGAAGGGAAGTTGGCAAGCTTAAGGAACAAATCATTGAACATGGCTGGACATTAGTGGTAGCTAAGCCAGTGGCTGCCCCAATGTCAATCGTTAGAGAGTTCTATGCCAATGCTCGAGAAACGTAGAATGGCATCTCATATGTGCGAGGGAAGTAAGTATTTTACACCAAATAAGCGATCAACGACTTATTTCATGTCGACACAATCCCATCTGGTGCCTCAAATTGGGCAGAATCTCAGCAGTTTGAGACTAATTTGGATAAGCTTGTCAAGGAATTATGCAAACCAGGAATGAAGTGAACAACCAAAGTAGGAATGGACAGAAAAGTGCACTTCCCACAGACCACTCTCAGTCATTATGCAAAGGTGTGGTATAGTTTCATATGTGCTAGCATACTCCCTACCAGCCATCATACAGATGTCACTACTGATAGAGCCACATTACTATATGGCATACTAAAAGGGAAAGCAATTAACATCGAGAACATCATTAATCAATCAATGTTGAGATACATGAGGGGAAACACTTCTGGGGGAATCCACATGCATCCATCATTACTTGTCTATGTATGGCTGTGGGAGTAGATTGAGACAATAAAGCTTTGCAGTTGCCAATGTGTGACATTGATCACACGACCATACAGAAGTACACTATTTGGAATGGTGAAATCTCATCCCCGGGGCTTGGGTATTATTTTGCCGGATGATGATTATGACAGTGATGAAGAAGATTAAAAAGAAGGAGAAGAGGAGGCCAACTTTGCTCCCACGCATGTGAAGGGCACCTCTGTGGTACTATGACAATGAGGCGTGAGCACGATCCAGCCTCTCTGTAGAGAAGAATGGATGTGATGCATACTAACTTCCAGGCCTTTACTGCTAAGTTTTCTGGAGTATTATCAGACGCGTTTAGCCAGCTGGGAGCACAAGTCCAATTTCCTACATTTGGGTCTACCACTCCATATCCACCGCCTGACACTCCACCTGAGCAAGAGGAGGATGGCGATGACGATTCTACCTAGGGAAGTTTCTTCAGCCTTTACCTTACAATGAGGACATTATTATTTTTTAGTTTGGGGGTATTGGCTGCATTGCATTGTTAGTTTTGATTTGCATGGGTAATTTACATTTTAGTTTAGTTTAGTTCATATAGCTGCGTTTTAGTATATTTGCATTCTTATTTAGTTTGTTTTTTTTTTTTGCTAAATTTGTTTGTATAAAAGGAACCAAAGAAACAAAGACAAGGGGGAAAGCCCCAGCATATAGCAACGTCATCTATGGACAAGTCCAAAGATGAAGAAACTATACAAGGAAAGATTAAACAATCGCAAAGGGCCATACCCCAGAAACTATAGAACCTCATGGGACAACCCCCAAAGGAACAACTAGAGACCAACAACCAACAGCCAAGCCAATCCGAAGTACAAAGTACTTTAAAAAACGAGTTTACTGTTTTGAGATCTAAAAAAATGGAAAAATTCAAAAATATTAGTAAAGTTTACTGTTTTATTGCATTCAATTCACACTTGCATGATTCCAGCTGTTAGATGGGTTAACGTATATTTTGGCCAATGATGAGATTGGAATTGAGTAGACGAGTATAGTATTGACTATTAAGACTTTGATGTGATTTCTTGTCATGATTTAGATCTTTATCTGTTTGAAACTGATATAATCAGGTTAGCACCTTAGAAACAATCATGTTAACTGATTTAGTTTAATTGACACATAATGGAATTCTTAAGGATAATGGTAGTTTGAATAAAAGGAACTCATGAATAGGCAAAGATGGCTAAAATTAGACAAGAACCTAAGTTTGGGGAAAAATTTAGGATATATAAGCTATAAAATAAAGAAAAAATGAAAAAAAAATGAAATATATATATATATATGAATAAACATCGTGGTTAGTTTAGTCATATGGCCTTTGTTACTTGAGTAAGTACTCCCGAGGGGATGTCTCTACACCTAGCGTTGTAAAGCCTTACGGTTTGGGAGTCGTTGGTTGAAAGCTCGCTAAGGGGTAGCACTGAAAAGCCTAAGAGGACTAGACATTGCACAATCATGAGAAAAATAAAAAGTGAAAATGGGTAAAAGAGCAAAAAAACCCGTATGTAACTAAATAAAGCATAAGTATTCCATTTGGACTTTTGAATTTGGTAACTATTTGATTTTATCTTGCTTATTTTTGGTTTTCTTGACTTTTAGCTGTTTAAGTCCTTTAAAGAGGCCTATTATGTGTTTTGTTTAACTTTATGTCAATTAGCATGGTTATTGAGCACACGAGACTATATCAGTAATAATAGGTTAAGATTTGTTGATTGATTGGGAAAATATTGATCTATCTTGGTATGATGTACTAGTATGTTTATTGTGATTTCTTTGAGGCCTTATGAATAGACTTTGTTCTTTTTGACTGCTGGATTCATAGACATGTAGATAGTTGCATTTGCATTGTATATTGTTGTGTTGCTTGAGGACAAGCAACGATTTAAATTTAGGGGTATTTGATAGGTAGTTTTATATCTACCTATATTTATATCAATTAACTTCAATTGTTGTGTTAATTCACATGTTTTAGTAGCTTTTCATGCATTTTTTGTTTCTTTTGCAGATTGCAAGTTTGGGAACTTTCCAGGTGACTTTTGAAGCTAAAATGAATGTGTGGATGCTAAAGGGTAGCAATGAAGTGATGGCATTTGGAGTGTAGTAATAACAACAGAAATGCGAAGTCTTGATCGGTGCATGCGGCAAAATACGCCATTATTGCACCAAAATTGGCCTTGGGTGCGGTCTTGACCACTGGCATGGTCTGACCCAGAAATCCTGCATCGTAGCTGCACCCCATTTAGCCTTGTGGGTAGCGCAGCTGCGCTGGTCTCCGAACTCCAGTAGTTGACTTTTTAACTAATGTGACAAATCAAAATTATTCGTGGGCAAAGAAGGACTCGTGAATTATTATATATATGGCATTTTACAGTTTATAAGAGGAGAGACTAGTACTAGAACTCCATTAAATCCCTCTTGGGATAAACTTTTGTTATTTTTCATCTTTAATTCTTCTCTTAGATTAGGAACCCTAGATTAACTAGAACCGAAGATTGAAGCTATTGATCATCATTGGGGAATTAGATTGGAAGCAAGAGAATGAAGATTTGCTTATCTCAATTCTAAATTCTTTTCTTATCTATATGTATCTTTTAATGCTTAATCAATTGTGGATGATGGATTCTAGTTCAGTTATGAATTAAACTCTGTTTTGAGATTACTATAGATCTTATTGTGTAGTTGACTTTAATATACTTCCTTGTTGGTCTTATTAGCTGTATTTGGATTGTCTGTTATGGTTTGCCCTTAATTGCTTAATTGCCTAGCTAACAATTACTATGATAATCCATATGAACTTGAGAAACGGATTATGGGTTTAGATCTGACCATAATAGCATGTATTTATGTATTCTACATGGCGTTGGAATTCATGATTCGTGCCTAGGATAGAGATATACCAAAGCATTGCATGTAGTCTAATAAGAACTTGTACTTAACCTAATTTGATTCTATCATCTGTGGATTTGATTTGATACGAGTATGGTGCATTGAGAGATGGCCATATTTTACTTTCGTGTTCTTGATTAACAATCCAGTATAATTAATTTGGCTTAATAGGAAGTGTGTTGATTTAACTAAAGTAATAGGTGAAATTGTAGTCTTAAGTCTTTAATATCTTGTTTCATTCTAGGGATAGTTAGTAATAGTTTAATTATTTATTTTAATTTAAAATATTAAATCATTTGTTTAAATAAGATTAAATTGGTTATAGGTTAGTACTTGGTAATTCTCGTTAAATAATTCTATGTGGTAACGATACTCAACTTAGTATTATATTACTTGTTGATCACGTATACTTGCGTGTGGAGCTTAATTTAAAATATACCCAACAAATGCTAAAGAAAAAATAACATATTATTTTTTCCATATAGTTTCTCTCTCTCTGTGTGTGACGCCCCCAAATATGGGTATCTTCCAACCCGATAGATAGTGCTACATGGTGCTACTGTTCACACATACATTCAGTTGAAATACATCCATAGAGTGAATTTGTCTACTATTTATTACATAATAATAAGTCCCTTCCCAATTTCTTTGTAACCATTACTTATGTTCTTTGTCATAGTATCAAATTAATACAAAAGTAATACAATTCTATTACAAGGATAATTATTTGTCCGCCTTGGCCTTCCCTTTGTCCTTATCGGATCCTTCGATCCGTTCATTTTTAGCTGCAATCATATGGTTCAAGAAAAGGTGAGCATCACTAGCTCAGTAAGTATAACAATTATAGTATAACAACATGCATGAATCATATGAGTATATCTTCTATAACTAAACCGATAGTTATGAAGTACTATGAATAAATCAAATTTCACTTCTCTTTTCTTTAAAATGTTTAACGATGAACATCGTCAATTAAACCTTGAGTTTGGTCAAAGACCATGAGCATTTCATTCTTTCTTTCTTTAAAAATGACAACCCTGCACCAAGGTTGTAAGTCCGACATTTCTTACAAGCATGTCTAGGTGATCAGCCTATAGTACTCTATGTTGTACAACACTACTACATTAAACGTATCTATGTTTAAGTTTTGGCAAACTCATGTGCCAATCGATTTATGACAAAACATTTGTTTATTCATACTCAGTCTTTCTTTGAATCCATACCAAAACAGTTGACACAAGATAGCAGTATCTATAACATTTTGATAGATTATAAGGAAATCCACAAAATACTCTAAGTTTGGTCTAGCCGAAGTCAATGGCTTTGACTTCTTTGTTACATCAATTCATGCATATAATGCATGAATCATAAAGCTTATCCAAAATAAATTATAGACAATGGTTTAGAAAACTTGCCTTCAGCGTCGTCAAGTGCTAATTCACTTTCCTTTTAAATTTTTATAGGTTCTACATGACATAATCACATAGCATACCATGTTAGGTCTTATACAATTCATAAGTATTGTCATTAACCTATCTTTTCCTTCTTCTTAGTAAAACTATCTGTTTAGTTAACCTAATGATATTCGTTAGGTTAGTTAACGTTCATTACGGCTTTATAACATTTTATTGTTATAAGTAACCTTTTGTTAACTTTTTAATTGTTGAACTTAAGGCTTTAATCATCATTTAAGATGTTACTTTAAGTTTAATTAAGGTCATAATTCACCTTCAATCAAATTACCTTTCTTTTAGGTCCATACCTATTCTTCTCTGCCTTTAGTCTAGGACTGGCACTGGATCACCATGTCCTTTATTAATTGATGCATCGCAATTTGATTTCCGTAAAGAATCGATTTGGGATCCGGTCTTTACCGCAACGCCCAAATCCTTCATTTGGCGTATTCTTGCTTCCCTTATTCCTTTGAATTTTTTTTCAATTTCTCAAGCCATTCATTTCCCGAGCTCGTAACTTGCTCATTATAGCCCGGAATTGGTTCATTCAAAAGCCAATTTCTTGCTTATTCTTTATACTATGATTTCCTTTGGATAAAAAATTTTCTGAATCAGTTACTGAGGCTTCCACCTGATTAAATTTTCATTATTCGTTCGTTTAATGTTCTTGAGCGTTCATCGCTCGTTCATCCGCAATTCGTTCATATGATGTCTGGATTCGACAGTTCTTGAGTCTATGACTCATAAATTTCATGGTATTAAATAAGTTCATGAAACCCTAGCTTTCTAGGTTCGTTATTAACATGTCACTTCCATTCTGAAATCCTAGTTAACTATGATTTCAACGTTCATCGCCTTTTCTTAGAAATTTCGCCATAACTTCGTTATACAAGATTTTTACTCTGTTCAAAATGGATTCATTCCATTATTTAAACATCTATCATCCTAACCAAACATATAGCATCTAATCTTATACACGATGGTTTTAAACTTGTCCATCAACAACATGTGTTAAATTTTCATGTTTTCTTCATTATGTTCTTAATCATTCGATTATGATTTCACTTAATACATGGTTATTAATATTTAAAGTCCACTAATAGCCATCCTTGTTACTCCTTATGATACATACACCACCAATTTCACTTCTCTATTAAATCAAACTAGAAAAGAGAAGGAAGATAAGTGGTTTAACATTTTTACCTTTTGCATTCTTGGCGTTCTTGAGTTTTAGCTAACTCTTTCTTCTCTTTGATCACTTGCAAAAGCTATCTTTTCTCAATATATTGCTCTAGATTTGAAAGTAGTATGCATACAAGCCAATCATGTATGATGATAAAGCATATACTTTGTAATCAATCTTATTTATTTATTAATAAAAGTATTAATTTACTAAAGGCATTTAATTTATCTACATGGTGTTGTTTTAATAATATGTGATAAACCCATAGTTTTAAGCAATACTTTTAGAATCATGATGAGATCATGCTAATGAGATCTAAATTCTTAGATAGCTTAAAAACTAAAATGTTCTCAATCAATGGATTACTAAAAAAGGAATTAGTGAATCCGGATAGATTGATACATACGTTGCTTACTCATTGGATGAGGATGATTGATCTCATGATCATTTATGTGGAGACACTAAAGCAAGTTTGTAGGTGCTTATTGGAGAATAAGTTCACTGAACGTGACTCGCTAAGGAATACCTAATGAAGTTTTACTTGTCTGTCAATAGGAATTCCTGCAGTGATAGTAGTACAAGTAATCCTTAGACTTGAGATCATCATAGTATCTTGTATATAATGATTTATACTTTGACTTATTCCTTAAGACCCTCAAGATATATCAAAGGATATGCTTGGATATAATGAGTTATATATGGAGATAATGAATGATCAATAAAGAATCTACCGCTTCTAGTAAAAGAAGAGATATGTCCTATGTGATTCGATAAATGACAATCCAGGAATCCTTGGCCAAAGTGGAATGAAATTAGAAAGTAGTTTCTAATTTGCATTCATTAGGAGTTGTGCATTTAGGAATCGAAATACATATAATTAAATAAAATAAGACTTGACAGTAATTCCATGTCTTATATTTAATTGGGACATTGTATGGTGGAAGGATTGAATTGTACGGTAACTATTTACTCAAATGTTCTTTTATGATTAATATTGAAATCTATATTATCTGGAAAGTTGTTGATCGCTAGGGAGTCTTATCCCTATTGTAGAATAAATATTATTTATTTAAATAAATTAATATCTTAATTTATTTATTTAAATAAGATTCGAATTGTTCTAATTGATTTATTCACAACCGGTTTAATATGGAGAACTTAAAAAGTCACACCATTAAAAGGAAGAATAATTATTTAAGAAATTAATGGCATAATCGTAATAATATGTTAAGTATATTTAATTTAATCTATGGTGATAGAATAAATTAAATAGCTTAATATTTATTATTTAATATTTTGAAAATATTAAATATAAATTAATAAGAGGAGTTATTAATATTATTACATTTATTATTATTTTAATTTCTAAAGGAGTTTGGGAATTAATTTAATATTAGTACTCTCATTTATTTCTAATAGGATTAGGAGGCAAATTAATTAAAAGAGTTTAATTAATTATCCCTAATAAGATTAGGGAGCCTAATTAAATAAAAGAGTTTAATTAATTAAATAATACTCTATTTTAATTATATTAAAATAGGTTAACTGATATCTGATAAGTGGATTTTATATCCATGAATCGATGTCCATTTCTTGCTTAATTCGTTGTTACTCTCGTGTTTTTATGTTTGTTTTTACTCGTTTCATGTTCTTTTATGTGCAAGGTGGTTGTTGTGGCAAGTAGTAAAGAAAGGAGATCATTTGGAGCAAAATTGGAAGAAACTTGAAATGAGCGAAAGTCGGTTTGTGATGGACTAGCCTCATGGAATGCGAACTTTGTGTAATACTATAGCCCACGAATGGGGTCATAATCTGGAGTCCTGTTGCGTTTGAAACTCGGCTGGAACATGGATTGTTATGACTTTGTGTAGCATGTGGACTCTAGTGATTGAGGGACTTCGGCTAGAACACAAGGGGAGATATATATTGCAAAAAGAACAACGAATTAAGCATCACGAAAGGCAAAGTACAGAGATTAATTTCAGTTTTTCATAGCAAGCTTTGGAGGAGTATTTTAAAGAGATTGTCGTGATGATTGCAGATTAAGGCTACGAGAAGGGTGTCTTGCACTATTCTTCATCTTAGTTCTATATTTGTAATTGAAAGGATGTTTCTTTTAAATTAATCAGTTTTTACTTCATTCATTATGAACTAATTCGCTTTTTAGGCTTATGATGGATCTTTAAGTGAAACGATGGTTATGTAACTTTGATTTTCAGTTCAATAAATTATTTCCCGATAGTATCTATATTAATTTGAGCGTGAATTTATGAATTGCCTGATCAACGATTCGTTGTGGACTTGTATGAACTCGAGAGATGAAATACGAGTCTAGACTTAGTTAATATATCATGTGTTCTTGAATTTTGTGAATAGCAGAATCTTGATAAATGTTAAGGTAGAGATAGGCTTCACATCGCATGTAATCAGATAGAGAACTTAATCTTAAACCTTCTTTAATTTTAATTCACATAAAGATATAGTGAGTTAGTTGATTAAGGTGTTTAACTTGTTTCTATCTAAATTATGGATTTATGTTAATACAGTATTAGTGCATCGAGAGGTGGCTAATACTACATTTGTGTTCTTTGATAATAAACTGGGATAGTGAGTTGAATTGGAATCAAGGTGTGAAAATTAGAGTGAAACTTAGGGTGAAATCATAAGTCTAATTCTCCATTATTTGATTGAAATTTCGGATTTTGATATTTGTGATTATTTTGTGATAGTTTATCTATTTATTAATTTAGTCTCTATAATTTTAAATCATTGAATTGAATAGTTTAATAGAATTAGGATTAATAGGAAATTGGTAATTGTGAAGTTAAATTTCTTACTAATTTGTCTCCGTGGGAACGATACTCTACTCGATACTATATTACTTGTTGACCACGTATACTTGCGTGTTTTGCGTATATAGATTTTACCCAACAAGTTTTTGGCGCCGTTGTTGAGGACAATTTAGTCTATATTTTAATATTTTTACAATATCAGTTTAATTAGTCCAGTTTTACTTCAACATTTTTTGTTTTTGTTTTTGTTTTTGTTATTCTTATTTCAGGTTTTTGACATTGGTTTATGCAAACACGATCCAAAAATCCAGACTTGCTTCCTTTTAAGGACGACATTGAAAGAAGATTTCAGAGGTTAAGTAAGTGGATCAAGGAAACAAGGAACGAATTCGAAAACTCTGACATAGAAGAAGCAATGACAGAAAGCGTTAAGGGACTTCGCCACACCCAAGGTGACTGAACTGCAGTCGAGCATCACCAGGCCTGTAATTGCTGCAAATACATTCAAAATCAAGCCTGGGACGATTCAGATGATCCAGAATTTAGTTCAGTTTATAGGATTGGCTAATGACGATCCGAATGAACATCTAGTCAGCTTTTTGGAGATTTGTGACACCTTCAGGTATAATGGGGTGTCGGATTAGGTGGTGAGACTTCGCTTGTTCCCATTCACCTTATGGGATAAGGCGAAGAGTTGGTTACACTCTCTACTGACGGGATCGATAACTACGTGGGAAGACTTAGCTCAGAAATTCCTTGCAAAATTTTTCCCACCGGCGAAAACTGCCAAAATGAGGAATGCCATAACAATGTTTGAGCAGCAACATGGGGAGTCGCTATATGAGGCATGGGAAAGATACAAGGAGTTACTCAGAAAGTGCCCGCATCATGGATTTCCTAAGTGATTGCAAATGAATACTTTTTATAACGGACTACATGGGAATCTCAGAACCAGTATTGATGCAGCTTCGGGAGGAGCATCCATGGCTAAGAGTTATGAGGAGGCCTACAATTTGATTGAGACCATGGCAGCTAACAACTACCAGTGGCCCACAGCAAGAATGACACATGCAAAGGCAGTTGGGGTGTTAGAAATCGATGGGGTGATAGCAATACAAGCACAAATTTACGATGTCCAAGAAGTTAGATGCCATAACAGGGGATCAGGTACAGCAGGTTATGGTCGTGTGTGAATTGTGCGCGGGTGACCATCCTACAGATCAGTGTGCGATCAATCCAGCGTCCGTGTAATTCTTAGGTAGCTATAATAGAATTCCTCAGAATACATATCAGAATGCATATAATCAAGGGAATAGGAATCATCCAAATTTGTCGTGGAACAATAATCAGAATTAGCAAGCTCCACGACCATCGTATTCCTCAGGATTTCAGAGTCAACCGCAACCAGCTCAACATCAAGAGAGGAAATCAGACTTAGAGGAAATGTTCGTGAAGTATATAATAAGCAACGAGGTTGAAATGAAAAACCAAGCAATAGCTATCAAGAATCTTAAAAATCAGATGGGACAGATAGCGTCTGCTTTGAACAACAAACCATAAGGAACTCTACTGAGTGACACCGAAAGGAATCCAAAGGGAAATCATGAACAGTGTAATGCAATCACGCTCAGGAGTGGTAAGGAGTTGGGGTCTAATTTTGATGAGAAAGCCAGTACAAGAGATGAATGGGAAGACGCACGGAATGACTTAAAAACGAAATCTATAGAGAAAGGGGTGAAAAAAATAAAAGAAGATAAACAAATTCTAGATTCACCACCTGTGCCCTTCCCTAAAAGGCTAGAAAGTGACAAGATGAAGAACCAGTCTTCGAGATTTGTGGATATATTCAAACAATTACATATTAATATTCCATTTGCTGAAGCACTTGAGCAGATGCCGAGTTACATTAAGTTCATGAAAGACATACTGTCGAAGAAACGCAAGCTCCAGGATTTCGAAACAGTGGCATTAATCGAAGAATGCAGTGCAATACTACAGAGAAAGCTCCCTCCTAAATTAAAAGATCCGGGGAGTTTCACAATCCAATGTGCAATTGGAAATCAAGATGTGGGGAGAGTGCTATGCGATCTAGGAGTGAGTATTAATCTTATGTCACTATCCATTTACCGAAAGCTGGGATTAAAGGAAGCAAAACCGACCAACATTAGTCTACAGCTTGCAGATAGATCATTAACATATCCACTAGGAATAGTTGAAGACGTATTGGTTAAGGTTGATTCATTGATTTTTCCGGCTGATTTCGTGGTACTAGACTTTGAGGAAGATAAGAGCATCCCTATTATTTTGGGATGACCATTTCTGGCGATTGGACGAACACTGATTGACGTGCCTAACGGAGAACTGATAATGAAAGTGTTCGATCAGGTGATAAATGTGAAGGTGTTTAAAGAAATCCCAATCCCGACTAATAACGAAGAGTGAGATTGGATCGAGAAATCTACACGCCTAAAGTTCTGGGATTGCAAAAAGGATAGTGGTCTTAATTAGGTCGTTAATTGAGGATAGAATTGCAAATTCATCAACCAACATTCAATTGAAAGGACACGCATTACAATAGTGTTGGTGTTATGTGACAAATAAAAATCATGTCGCGGATAGCCAAATCGACCCGGGATGAAACAGAGAGTAGTCAGGCTGAACGACTTTAAATCAAGCGTTAATTGAGAGGCAACCCAATATTTCGTTAATTTTTCCTAATTTTATTCAGAAGTGTTAGCATATAATTTTTATTAAGTTATTAGGTAGTATTATATAATAAAAGTCTTGCTAATCTCTCCACAGTACTCTATTTTATCAATAATCCACTAATTCTTATGTTTCATATCTTGCAGGATGGGAAAAGGAACATTGAGTGGCTTATCAAAAAAAAATCAAAAAAAAGAGTTGAGAAGCAGAATTTAAAGGTATAGCATGCCATGCCATGCCAAAAGAGTGCTCAAAATGAACTACACCCCCACCCCTCCCCACCCAGGTGGGGTCCTAGAACAATGAGACTTATTAAAGGCGGTTATATGGCTCCTTCCCAATTCCACCACTTCTCCACTACTTAATCAATAAGTCCAACCTCCCACTACTCCAACTTCTACCCACGATTACTCCATCATCTAACCCCATTACTACACACAAACCCATTAACTCCATCAATTACTCATAACCTTCTCCCTCACATCATCCACTTTTATAAATTCACTCACTCAATCCCCAAATTCACCACATACTCTCCACTCCTTCTACAAAAGGCTACGAATTCAGCAAGATATTGGGGTAAATTTAGAGCACAATTCTACTGGGTCTTCATCTTCTCTCACCAGAATTTCCATAGAAATCACCTAGTTTGGGGGGAGAAAATATTGTGCCCACCAAGTGTTCGGTATTTTGTGTGAACCAAGTTTGGGGGGAATTATTGTGTCAAAAGCATCTGGAATTCAATGGCTTCTCAACTGACTTCCAAACGACAACGCGGAGAGAGTTCAAGGCCAACTCCACCATCCCGAACATTCGACGTGACCAAAGAGAAGGCTTCTTTATGCTATTATGCAAGACTTCATCATCGACATCAGGGCCATAATCAGTTTTTCAATTCGCCGATGTCTACGAGGAAATTTTTCGGGTGGCTTGCCACACCCATCCCTCATTTATGGGTTATGTCGTCAAGCAGGAGTTCGATGGTCTAATGATGAGCCCACTTTCGAGATCTTGCCGCAGACTACTAGACAATAGAATGATAAGCGCAGTATTCGATGGTAGGCGAAGCTAATCTCATCCTAGAGGTTTAAGATTTGTATTCCCATCAGATTTGGAGGATGAAGCTGACGCTGAAGACACCTCGGATGATGAGGATGCGACTATGGGAGACAAAGGAACTGAGGCACACCTAACATCCGACGCCATTTCTAATCCTCAGTTTCTTGCATTCCAACAACAAATGGAGGAACACAACAAGGGAGCACGACGGGAGATGAGGCGGCTTGCACTGCGACAAGATCATATGTTTGATGCCATGAACATGTCATTTACTTCACTCAACACGACACTTCAGAGTTTCAATCCAGCTGCGCAATTTCCATATCAGCAGCCGATGCCAATGCCGAGGTTTCCACCAAGTGATTCTAAAGAAGAAGATCAACCACCACCTCCCCAGACTTAGGCGATTGCAGAGAAGTCCTCACGCACTTAATTATAATTATTCATCCAATGAGGGCATTGTATTACTTAAGTTTGGGGGATTTAAATTCTTGTTTGCATGCATATGTAGTAGTTAGGGTTAAATTTGTCATTGCATTCCAGTTTTGCATATTAATGAGGAATTATGATGTTGCATATAGGGTATGTTCTGTTATGATAGCTTAAGTGCATACATAGTAGCTTAGGTTATTTTTGTTATTGCATATTTTTGTTATTGCAATGTTTTTAATCCTGTTATTATCGCACTTAGTTATGTTATAAAAAAATGAAAAGAAAAAAAAATTAGTTAAATATTGTGTTTGCATATGTCCAACAGTGTTGCAGTTCATGTTATTTGTGGGCCAATGATGAGATTGAGAATAAGGTAACCAATACAGTATTGATTATTAGAACTGTGATATAATTTCTATTATGAATCGAATCTTGCGCTTGTTTGAAATCAATATATAAAAAAGGTTAGCACGCTAATAACATCTTTGTTGACTGGTTAGTTCAAATTGAAACATAAATAATTTCTAAAGGATAATGCTAGTATAGATATGAGAATGACAAGAATAGGCAGTGAAGACAACAAATTAGGCAAGAACCTAAGTTTAGGGAGAAAACGTAGGGTGTATAAGCTACAAGAGAAAAAAAATGGAAACAAGTTGAGTCTTGTGGTGGGTTCAGGAGAAATACTCCCCATAAACACAAGTGTGAGATGGAGCGTAAAACGCATTCACCAACCATCTATCTAAAAAAAGAGAAAAATAAAGAAAAGATGGGAAATAAGGGCAAAGAGCCCCCGTCAATGAAAAAAAAAGGAAGTGAGCATGAATACCCTATTCGGACCCTTAATCTTGATAATTGTTTGATTTGAGTTGGAACTTGTTTGTTTTTGAAATTTTTGAGTTTATTCTGTATGAATCCTTTTAAGAAATTGATTATGTATTGAATTTGAGTTTGTAACAGTTATCATGGATGTTGAACACACACGCACACTATACCAGTGATGATGGTTTAAGATTTGAGAATTATTACGGAATTATGGATTGGTTTGGGTGATTCATATTGTAGAGTTTTCTTGTTTTCTCTGAGGCCGATGGGATAATTTTTATTCTGCGATACTGTTAGATTCGAAACCATATAGATTATATTCATTCCATCTCATTGCATTGCATTACATAGCATGTAGTTTGTTTTGTGCTCGAGGACTAGCACGGTTTAAGTTTGGGAGATTTTGATAAGTGGATTTTATATCCATGAATCGATGTCCATTTCTTGCTTAATTCGTTGTTGCTCTCGTGTTTTTATGTTCGTTTTTACTCGTTTCATGTTCTTTTATGTGCAAGGTGGTTGTTGTGGCAAGTAGTGAAGAAAGGAGATCATTTGGAGCAAAATTGGAAGAAAACTTGAAATGAGCAAAGTCGGGTTGATGATGGACTAGCTTGGTCGGGATTCGGCCTCACAGTTGTCTATAGACCCCGTCGAGTAGGGGAAGTCGCTTGAAATCTAGAAGTCTGTTGCATTTGAAACTCAATTTGGAACATGGATTGTTATGACTTTGTGTAGCATGTGGACTCTAGTGACTGAGGGACTTCGGCTAGAACACAAGGGGATATATATATTGCAAAAAGAACAACGAATTAAGGATCACGGAAGGCAAAGTACAGAGATTAATTTCAGTTTTTCATAGCAAGCTTTGGAGGAGTATTTTGAAGAGATTGTCGTGACGATTGCAGATTAAGGCTACGAGAAGGGTGTCTTGCACTATTCTTCATCTTAGTTCTATATTTGTAAATGAAAGGATGTTTCTTTTAAATTATTCAGTTTTTATTTCATTTATTATAAACTAATTCGCTTTTTAGGTTTATGATAGATCCTTAAGTGAAACGATGATTGTGTAACTTTGATTTCCAGTTCAATAAGTTATTTCCCAGTATTATCTATATTAATTTGAGCGTGAATTTATGAATTGCCTGATCAACGATTCGTTGTGGACTTGTATGAACTCAAGAGATGAAATACGAGTCTAGACTTAGTTAATATAACATGTGTTCTTGAATTTTGTGAATAGCAGAATCTTGATGAATGTTAAGGTAGAGATAGGCTTGACATCGTATGTAATCATATAGAGAACTTAATCTTAAACCTTCTTTAATTTTAATTCACATAGAGATATAGTGAGTTAGTTGATTAAGGTGTTTAACTTGTTTCTATCTAAATTGTGGATTTAAGTTAATACGGTATTAGTGCATCAAGAGGTGGCTAATACTACATTTGTGTTCTTGGTTAATAAACTGGATAGTGAGTTGAATTGGAATCAAGGTGTGAAAATCAGAGTGAAACTTAGGGTGAAATCATAAGTCTAATTCTCCATTATTTGATTAAAATTCCGGATTTTGATATTTGTGATTGTTTTGTGATAGTTTATTTATTTATTAATTTAGTCTCTATAATTTTAAATCATTAAATTGAATAGTTTAATAGAATTAGGATTAATAGGAAATTGGTAATTGTGAAGTTAAATTTCTTACTAATTTGTCTCCGTGGGAACGATACTCTACTCATTATTATATTACTTGTTGACCACGTATACTTGCGTATTTTGCGTATATAGAGTTTACCCAACAATATCTTTATAAATGGAGTCTTATATTATATATCAGGTGTGTGAGATACGTGATTCCAATAGTTGGAGAGTACGCCTTTTTCTATACAGATAGAAAACTAGGGTTTGAGCCAATACACCCTTCTTCTTGATTCTTCTTCTTCCTGGGTAGATCACCTCCAGAGGCTAAATGCTTGGGTGGCTGACGTTAGTCAAAGGAAGGAACCAAACCCGCGTAGTCAAGGAGAACACGAAGGATTAGGAGTTGAACTTGTACCTGAGGAGGCTCGGATCTTCAAGGGTATAATTCTGATTCTCCTTCCCTTTTATTGACTGATAATCTAAGCACAAGAATGATCTTGGTTTATGGTTTGTAAGGAAATTTTAAAATTCGCTTTTACTTCACTTTCGCTTATTTATGTGATTTAATTGCATGCTCTTTATTTTAGCAAACTTAACAAGATGTTGGTGAAATCAAACAACCAACAAATGAAACCATTTCTCTCTTATTTATAGAATTGCAAAGTGGGGGCAAAATGGTCATTTGGTCCCACCTCCTTACTATTCCTACCTCCACAAACCAAGATTCCAAAGGAATCTATCCCACCTCCTTTTGGCCGGCTATGACTCACTATGGGTGTAACACCCCAGTCCCACATCGAAAGATAGGGGAAAAATTTATCTGCATATAAGGAAATAAGTTACTACCAATAGTACCTTCAAGTCATGACCTTTTAGGAGCCTGTGGTGGGCTAAGATGACCTAAGAAGATACTATTGAGCCAGTAGTTTGAGGCCTTATTTTGATGGATTTGATTCGATTCGGACTTGGGATTTGACCCGAGATTTGTTTTGGACTCGGGATTTGACCCGGGTTATTTCATATGGTATCAGAGTTGACTCTCGAAAGCTCGGGTCGGGTCATCCGATCGGCTTGCCGGAAGTGGGGACACGAAGGCTGGTGGTATTATCCCACAATGGAGAGATGGAGGTCGGGAGGTGGGGACACGAGGCCAGTTGGTATTATCCCACAATGGCTAGAGAGGCAAATATCTTTGGGTTGTGTGTGTGATCGGATTCTAACGGGGACGTCAGAAATTTAAGTGGGTGAGTTTATAACACCCCAGTCCCACATCAAAAGATAGGGGAAAAATTTGTCTGCATATAAGGAAATAAGTTACTACCAATAGTACCTTCAAGTCATGACCTTTTGGGAGCATGTGGTGGGCTAAGATGACCCAAGAAGATACTATTGGGCCAGTAGTTTGAGGCCTTATTTTGATGGATTTGATTCAATTCGGACTTGGGATTTGACCCAAGATTTGTTCCGAATTCGGGATTTGACCCGAGTTGTTTCAATGGGGGCCCACATGGGTTGCCCTATGGGTTTTAACCATCCGGTGATCCAACGGTTCGATCCACGAGTTCGGTTCTTAGTTTGGGCTTAGGTTTAATTCAATTCGGACCTAACCTTGGGCTTGAATTAAATTATCTTTGGGCTTTGATTAGGTTTTTCATTGGGCATTAATCATCTTTCACTTGGGCTTGCCAAAGTTCACATTCAATCTTTACTAATTCATTACTGATGGTTTGTGCTTTTAACGCATAAGTCTAGTATTCTTCTCGTATACTAGTTCGTATAACAATCATTTTATACGTTGTATTATCTTTAGTATATACTTATACAATACCTTGTATTATACTCATAATTCTTTCCCAGTATAATAACCTTTTTATTATACTTAATTATTACTTATTCAAATCTTCACTTTCTCTAACATTCTTAAATCGAGTACGCAGGAGAAAAGGTGTGTTTGCCATAACTGAATTATTATTAGATAATCCATATTTTCTTAATATTCTATCGTTAAGTATCTCCCGGAAGTTCAAAAATAATTTCCGAGCAAAAATGGATGAATAGTGTTTTTCAGAGAATTTATCAAAAAGTTTTTATTTTCGTCTTGAAAATTCACACACTTTATGTGACTCCCCCAAAATAGGTATACATCACCCATCTTGAGTCACCAAATACATGGTACATAAATCAAATATAAACTTCTTTTATACAATACGACAACATCGTAGCTTAGAGTTTTTACACGAATATTGTCTCATAGACAGTATTCAAACTCAAATAAAGTTCTCATTATATTTATTATCACACTATTTCATAAAATAGTGAGGACTACTATAGCCACCATCTCGGACCGTCACTCTGTTCCCCGACTAGTCTCAGCTATATTCTCATTTCTTGAAGAGAACAGTGAAAGAAAAGGGTGAGCTCAACTAGCCCAGTAAGAAATATTATGACTAAGATATTGCAGAATAAAATATCCTTAGCCTTCAACAGTATAACAACTGATATAATACAATAGACAACAAGTTTTAGATCAACAACTGCAACAGAATAAGCAATCCATTAGAAGAGTCAAGTAGAGCATGATATCTAATATCTTCTATGATTTAAAAAGTTTTTCATCAACTTTATCGTTGAGACTCAGCTTAATAAATAAACCACATCATCGAATCATCCCTGTACTATGGGCTAAGGATATTCATGTAATCATCAATGGTCAAGATTATACCAAATAATCCCTTATCATAATCATACCAACAACTGTCCATCAATGCACTATGGGCCAATGAGGACTTTTACCACATCATTTGTAACATTACGGGTCATGATTATACCAAAAGATCCCTATTCATAATCATACCAATCAACAGTCCATCTATGCACGTAAGCCAAAGATGACTTTCATCACAATATAGTCATCACAATATAAGCATGAGGATGATAACAATGATATAAGCATTAATCAAACGAAATCAAGGATAAATATTAAAGACTTTAAATTTATCAAGAGTTTAAAAATATCTAAATTGTCAACATGATACTGCTTTGTGGAGTAAAATTCAAGAATAATATTCATGTATCAAAAATAATTTGGATGGAAAAGAAATATATCTTAGGGTGAATAAGACCGTGAATAGTACCTATGAATAAGACTTGAGAATAGTACCAGTAAATAGTACTTTGGGAATAGTACTCGTGAATAGTACTTTTTGAATAGTACCCGTGAATATTACTTTGTAAATAGTACCCCGTGAATAGTACTTTGTGAATAGTACCATAAAAATGAATACTACTCATGGACAGTACTCCGGCATAAAAATCTTAAAATTTAACAAGAATATGCAGAAAATATCCTTATGAAACGATACTAGATGAAGCGCAAATTTCAAGGATATTCTACTAATTTCACGGAGTATAGAAGCAATACTTTAACAAAATGAGGGTATAATCATGAATACGAGATGAAATAATATTACTCACATACTACAGAGTATGGAAGAAAATATTATTCCTTATGAATACTGGAAAAAAAATATCCCTTACGACTGTTGAACGAAAATAATATTCCTACGAATATTGAACGAAGATTATATTCCTTATGAATATTGAACGAAAATAATATTCATACGAATACAAAAAATAATATCTCTTCAGAATATGAAATAAATAATACCCCTTACGAATGCAACAAATAATATCCCTTACCTCGTAAGAAGATTGGATCTTTGGAATAAAGAAGCAGGACTTCTTCTTCTTCTCTCTCTATAGCTCTCTCTCTATAATTGCTCTTTTGAGTCTTAGTGAATTGGTGAGAATGAAGGAAGAATGAGCTTCTATTTATAGGAAAATATAGTTTTGATAATTGCACGATTTGGGACTCGAAATATTACAGTATAATACCTTCATCTTTCCTTCATTTTTAATTAGTCCTGCAAGTATTATCAAACTTGAACCACCTCCCCTAATAGTATATCATGTGAATCAATAGTACAATCATGTGAATCAATAGTTCTATACATGTGAAAAAAAATAATTACAGTATAGTACTTTCATCTATACCTCTATTTTTAATGTAGTCATGTAAGTATTATCAATCTTGCACCACCTCCCCTAATAGTACATGCATGTGAATCAATAGTACACACATGTGAACAAATAGTTATAAGCATGTGAATTAATAGCAATTAATTTCTCATTTATTCGATTAATTACCCGATTGGTCAATATAACCTCCAGACATCAATTATTATCGGAATAGATGTCGATTTCCACTAACACTAATAATCCCAACACAATAGAAATATCAATTTCATCTTTAATCAACACGAACTTATTCATCATTAATATTATAACTTACAATATTTAACAACTAGATCATTCCCAGGAAAGAGGGGGCTTTCCGATAAGGATTTCTCCCTATTGGCGCGCAATTAAGTGACCAAATCTCTCCTTGACGGAACTTTCTAGATATTATCAATATTGCAAATAATAATATGAATAACTTTGTCGTCTCAAGTATTGATTTAATAATAATAAATATTATGCAGATGATACTGTGATAATAATTGAATCAATAATATGAGAGATATTATGCAGCAATTACTGTAGCAATAATTGAGTATAACTGAGTGACTTCTCACGTAAGCATCAATAATCAATACCATGTGCTACTATGCAACCACGCGTATTACTGTTCTTTTACCACAGGGTAGTTCAACAGTTTAACGGTAAAACTTTCGCCGTTATTTTTATAAAAAGATAATTCTCTCATTTTCTAAATACGACAATACTTTCGTTGTGGGGTCCACCAATGATTGTGCCATCGTACGAATATTCCCTGTTAAAACGAATATTCACCGACCAATCGAATATTATATAACCACTTGCTTACTTTGCAAAATTTATAAATAGTACCCACAACTATAACATTATATCAAATCAACACCATAATATTCAAAAATATATTTCGAGAAAAATTAATCTTTATTCATAAAAGTTGGGGTCTTACAACCTCCCCTTCTTATGAAATTTCGTCCTCAAAATTAGGGTGCGTACCTGGTATGTCGAAGAGATGAGGATACCTCGTCAGATTCCAACTCTTGAGGTATAACCTTTGAGCGTAGAATATATTCATTCTTATCCAACATTTTAACATGTATCTCCTCATACGTTAAATCTTTTGTTATCTCGTCTAGTTTTAATTCAATAATGTGGTTTGGGTCGTCCACAAATTTATGTAACATAGATACGTGAAAAATGTTATGAACACGAGACATACTTGGTGGTAAAGCGAGTCTATAGGCCACAAATCCTACTTAGTCGAGGATTATAAATGGGCCAATGAAATCGAGGGTTGAGATTTACTCTCTTCGTCAATTCTTGCTTCTAGAATAATGCCCTCTTCAACCTTCTTCTTCACATTTATCAGCTCTGAGTCTGTAACTTGAGCGGCTTTTAACTTTATCGATTAAAGTCGATTCTACTTGTATATTCGTTATCTTCACGTGGGTCCCTAGAGTCTTTAACTCTATCTTCATCATTTGTAAGTTATACAAAATTGGTTTTGTGTTAACAACATCGCACTCGTAAACACATATGATCTTCTACTCAATGCGTCAGCCACCACGTTCATTTTTCCAGGATGGTATTGAATGGTATTATCGTAATCTTCAACAGCTCAAGCCAACGTCTTTGGTGCATGATACGTTCGTTTTGGGTAAAGAAAATAGTTGAGGGTTTTAGAGATGGGTTTGTACTGGGGTCAATACAAAGTTCGATTTCACGCTCTGGGGTAGGCCAAGAAGTCTTCAGGAATACGTCAGGAAATTTATTAACAATAGAAATATCATTCAAAACTGTGACTCTCATCCCAAGACTTGGATAACACGTCACATTGATACCTATCAACTTGCCACCGTTATTCACTACGGCCCCTACTAGAAAGTCCGGCTCGATTGCATTCCACACAAGCGAAGTCAACAATGAAAGGATCGGGGCTCTTTACTTATGGCTTGATATGACAGTGATTGACTTTAGTGGTTTGGTTGCTTGGATTAGCATAATAGGTTGGTTATAAATATGAAAGCTAACAACCATACGAAAAATAATCAATTTTAGCATGATGAGTAGTTAACCAATCAATCCCTAAAATCATATCAAAGGCAAGTATTTTTAAAGAGATAAGATCAACAGGTAACGTGAAAGTGTTGATTTGAATCAAATAAGATTTATAAACAGTGGATGTAATAAAGGTTTCTCCCAACGGAGTTTCAACAGATAAGTCAAAGTCTAATTTCTTAGGGGTCAAGTTCAAACATTGAGCACAAGTAAGTAAAATAAAAGAGTGGGTAGAACCGGTATCGAATAAGGTATAGACTTCGCAAGAGTTTATGATTAACTTACCCGTGATAACTTCGTTCGGGTTCCTCGACAAACTCTCTCACTTAAACTACCGGCTTTGACTTATCTGGGACATCCTTCAGCGTCACCATCCCAGTTGGACTTAACTTTTCTATACAGTACATTCCACCCTTACTTGCTTCATCACATTCCTAATCCATGCTTCGAATCATTACTCTCCGATCCATGTCGAATTGGGGTTGACCGCTCTGCACAGGGTAATTCCAAACTCAATGTTGGATTCTCCCAATTGTTGTCCAAAAAGAGAAATTCATTTCATCTATTTTGGCCTTATTGGATCGGACGTCTTTTTCTACAATATCAACGCGTCGTGCGGCTTTTACCCATGCATCATCTATTCTTATTCGTTCAGTTGCTTCTTGTTTCATCAGAACTTTGATCATAGCATTCTCAGATTCCAGCTCTAATATCTTATATTCTGCCAAAGAGTGCTTCTGTTCAAGCAACGCACATCAGGTAACACAATTTTGAATTGTTGCATCTCTTTGCTCCACGACCGTCTGTCGTTCTTTAGCCTGCTCTTCTAACTCATGAATACGATTTTGTAATTCTAAATTTCGATCATAAAATTCTTCTAATAAATTCTCCTCAGGTTCCACTTCTTCCTCTTCTTCCTCTTCTTCCTCACTCTCAGCTGCTACCTCTACGACTAGCTCGGGTGCAACTAATAGTTCTTCACTCACCACATAGATATCTCTAATTTCTTCTTCGTCTGACATCACATTAACCTGGTTCGTGATTAAAGGTGTCTCAACGGTATCATTCACTCCATTGTTAACATTTTCAGCTGCCATTTTCAAACACTGCCACAAAACAAGGGTTAATTAACATGTCACATATTATCCCTATACTCAATGAGCCTGTAAATAACAAAAAACTTAAGTAGGTCATACTAGCTGAAGGAATTCCCGTCTCTCCCTCCTAGTTCTTGTCTCACATCTCAAATGGGGATCATATCCCTAAGCTTTGATACCAATCATGACGCCCCCAAAATAGGTATACATCACCCATCTTGAGTCGCCAAATACATGGTACATAAATCAAATACAAACTTCTTTTATATAATACGACAACAACAGTAGCTTAGAGTTTTTTACGAATATTGTCTCATAGGCGATGATTCAAACTCAAATAAAGTCCTCATTACATTTATTATCACACTATTTCATAAAATAGTGAGGACTACTATAGCCACCATCTCGAATCGCTCTCTGTTTCCCGACTAGTTCAATTTATATTTTCATTTCCTGAAGAGAACAGTGAAAGAAAAGGGTGAGCTCAACTAGCCCAAAGAAGAAATATTATGACTAAGATAATGCGAATAAATTATCCTTAGCCTTCAACAGTATAACAACTGATATAATACAATAGACAACAAGTTTTAGATCAACAACTGCAGCGGAATAAGCAATCCATTAGAAGAGTCAAGTAGAGCATGATATCTACTATCTTCTATTATTTAAAAAGTTTTTCATCAACTTTATCTTTGAGACTCAGCATAATAAATAAACCACATCATCAAATCATCCATGTACTACGGGCCAAGGATATTCATGTAATCATCAATGGTCAAGATTATACCGAATAATCCCTTGTCATAATCATACCAACAACTGTCCATAAATGCACTATGGGCCAATGAGGACTTTTACCACATCATTTGTAACATTACGAATCATGATTATATCGAATGATCCCTAGTCATAATCATACCAATCAACAATCCATCTATGCACGTAAGCCAAAGATGACTTTCATCACAATATAGTCATCACAATATAAGCATGAGGATGATAACAATGATATAAGCATTAATCAAACGAAATCAAGGATAAATATTAAAGACTTTAAATTTATCCAGAGTTTAAAAATATCTAAATTGTCAACATGATACTGCTTTGTGGAGTAAAATTCAAGAATAATATTCATGTATCAAAAATAATTTGGACAGAAAAGAAATATATCTTTCGGATGAATAGTACCCCGTGAATAGTACCCTGTGAATAGTACTTCGAGAATAGTACCCCGTGAATAGTACTTTATGAATAGTACTCGTGGATAATACTTTGTGAATAGTACCCATGAATAGTACCACTACAAAAAAATGGGCCTTTAGCAACAATTTTTCGGGCAACGACTTTATAAGTCGTTGCTAAAAGTATATGTTTAGCAACGAAGTTTGTCCTTCGTTGCGGATTGTGTCAGGCTTTCACTTTTTGCAACGAAATTCATAAGTCGTTGCAAAATTTCGTTGCTAATTCATTGGCGGAAAAAAATTTCGTTAGAAATTCGTTGCAAAATTTTTGGTCACTTGATTTCCCGTCATCGTGGGCAACAAAAGTTTTTTTGTTGCTAAAAATGGGGCTTTAGCAACGATTTTTCAGGCAACGACTTTATAAGACGTTGCTAAAAGTGTATGTTTAGCAATAAAACTTGTCATTCGTTGCAGATTGTGTTAGGCTTTCACTTTTTGCAATGAAATTCATTAGTCGTTGCAAAATTTGAAATAAAATTCGTTAGAAATTGATTTACAAAATTTCTAACCACTTGATTTCTCCTCATCGTGAGCAATGAAAGTTTTTTTGTTGCTATATTTCATTGCCTAATATGGACCACATTCATTGCCAACAATTTTTATTTTCGTTGCATATTTTATACAACTTTTTGCAACGATTATTAAAATATTTCCTTAAATTAAGATAATCCTAATAAGCATGTTTTTGTAAGACCATATTCTAGATTAGGAGAATTGTCAAAAAATATTCATATTTAGTATTTAAAATTATGTCAAATGCGGAACATATTCGTTTTCATTTTTATTCGAATAAACAAATTATTCAAAGATCCGAATTGAATGTCAATCACCTAATAAACAATTTATTCAATTTATTTATAAAAAGTAAAAATAAAAAAATATTGACCAATTACTAACAAATCAAAACCATTTAAAGTTGTAAAAATACATATCATAAATGGGAGACATATCAAATACATCATCATTCATAATTGATCATAAAAATCAATTAAAATTTACTAATATAAATTGTACATATATAAGTGTATAAATTGTACTTATAAGTTGTTCCATATTATTTAATTTATATTTTGCTAAATTTAAATATATATAAAAGAAAAGAGATATATATACTTAGGGGTATTCCCGGATCGATACAAAATGTCAAGAAAGGGAACTCAACATGACAAAGCGGTGAAACTCAAATTCTAAGACAATACAAGAGCATAAGGCCCAAAACAGAGCAAATGAATAATCGATTTGACTTCAAGAACACTGCAGAGCATCCGACCAACAAAACAATAAACAATACCATAGCCCAAATAGGTTTGGAAAGCAGTAGCACACCAAGAAACAAATGAGTTGCATAGCAGAAACACATATCAGAAGCAGCACAACATCGCTGCTAATAGCACCTTCATTCAGTAGTTTTCTCGCAAACGATGTTGCACAATATAACAAGAAACCTTTTAGCAACATTCATTGGCAACCATTTTTTTTCGTTGCGCATTTAATATATATTTTTTGCAACGACTAGTAAATTGTTGCCCAAAATTAAGACAAACACAATAAGCATGCCTCTTTTTTTTCCTCCAAAACGCATCATTTTTCATTTAAATTTTTTTATTTATTTGGACACGCTTTTTATACAGTTGAAATGTTTTTCACTCGTCTGTCTCAAAATAAATGCCCAGCTTTTTATTTTTTTTAAAGTTATAATTTTTGAAATTAAAATTGAGCACATATAGATATATTTTCTAATTTACAAAAATTAAATTTTGTAGTTAAGGATGTAGTTTATAATGATCATATTCGCACACTTATAATTTTCAAAAAAAAATATAATTAATTTCTAAAATAATTTATATGAATTTTCTCGTAACTCGTTATTTTACATATATACTTTTTAGGGTAAAATACAAAGTCGACTACTGAACTTTAGGGGTTTTTGGGTATTGAGCCCTTTCCTTTTGGTCAACGCAAGTTGAGCCACTTTCTATTAAAAAATTTGGACTTCGAGCCCCAAGCGCCACATGTGTGTTGACCTGCATACGTGGCGTCTACGTGGCAGATCTGACGTGGACATATTTATTTTATTTTACACGTAGACGGGCTGACGTAGCGAATATTGAACTTAATCCCAAAAATTATGTTGCTGCCAAGATTCGAACATTAGACCTCTATCTTAAAACTTGGATCCAATGACCACTTGAGCAAAGAAGCCTAGCTATTATAATTTTACAAGGATTAATATTTATAACTGAACAAATCATTTCCTCCAAATTAAAAGCAGATTCCCTTTCCTTAGATCTGTTATGTTCATAACTAAAACAATAATAATAATAATAATAATAATAATAATAATAATAATAATAATAATAATAATAATAATAATAATAAATAATAATAATAATAATATAATAATAATAATAATAATAATAATAATAGTACTAATAATAATAATAATAATAATAATAATAATAACAATAATAATAATAATAATAATAATAATAATAATAATAATAATAATAATAATAATAATAATAATAATAATAATAATAATAATAATAATAATAATAATAATAATAATAATAATAATAATAATAATAATAATAATAATAAAAATAATAATAATAATAATAGTATTAATAATAATAATATCAATAACAGTAATAATAATAATAATATTAGCAATAATAATAATATAAGTAAAAATAAAATATAAAATAATAATAATAAAAAAAATAGTACTACTGTTATTGATATTATTATTATTATTACTGTTATTGATATTATTATTATTAGTACTATTATTATTATTATTATTATTATTATTATTGTTATTATTATTATTATTATTATTATTATTATTGTTGTTGTTGTTGTTGTTATTACTGTTATATATGCAGATCTGTGTATCAAAACTCTTAACACCCCATGCCAGAGAAATTAAAACGGATGATGATCAGGTAAAGTTGGCCAGACTTGCTTTATCCGTGGCCACTACTAAGGCCAAGGAGGCTATGGCATCCCTGGGTATTATTATTATTATTATTAGATCTTGATGGTGAAAATTGAGATCACCCACCCATCTCCTTATTGAAATTAGGAAAAAGTTGTGAAATGTAGCAAAATTGTAGTAACAGTGTAGTATTTTAATTTTTTTTGGGGGAAATAAAATGTTTTGATATAAAGATTAATCTTTGCAAGATATTAATAACTGACTCTTGGTGCTCTAGTGGTTATATGACTAAAGTTTCAAACTTGAAGTTGTGAGTTCAAGTTAGTGGAGAGATAAATTTTTGGAAAAAATTCGAAAGAAGTCACGTCAGCCACGTCAAATAATATGAGACAATAAAAATGGATAATATAATTTTATTATTAAAATGTTTTAGGTTCGAATTAATTTAGAATTAATGAACTATATTTTAAAATTCATTATTTTTTTCTTATTCTATTTATAATTGTAATTAGAGCATTCATTTTAAAATTAAAATTTAGAATTTCAAAATGATGAAAAGTTATTTGAATTGTAATTTAGATGATTGATTATTGTATTTATTAAAATAAATAAATTAACATTCATTCATTAATACTATACTTTAAAATATTTTATTTTTTTTTCTTATTCTAACTATAGTTGTAATTAAAGTATTCATTTTAAAATTTAATATTTCAAAAATAATAAAAACTTACTCGAATTATAATTTAAAACATTAATCATTATATTTATTAAAAATAATAAAATTAACATTCATTTATTAATAAACTTTATTTTAAAATTCATTATTTTTTATTCTGATTATAGACTTATAGTTACAATTACACAACTTTTATCTTTTGCTATAAACTCAAAAAGATATCTAGATCTAGATATATATCTTCTTCTTCTTAATGTTTGCTGAAGAGACGGAGGAGGAGGATCGTGGATTGGAGATGGAAAATGATGGCTGGAGGTTGGAGAGTTGGACTCCCCTTTTTCAAATTCTCATTTTTCTTTACTTGTAAATTTTTTTATAATCAAATATTAATTTATCTTTATATCTTGAATTAGAGGGTGTTTGGCAATTACTTATAAGTTGGTCAAACTAAGTTATAAGTCATTTGTTATTATTTAGTGTTTGACAATAACTTAAATTTTAACTTTTTTTTGACTTATAAGTCATTATTAAATTTTTTTCATGCTTCATGTGCTATATTTTTTATGTATTAGATAAATTTTACTACCATATATATATATATATATATATATATATATATGTTTCTCTTTACAAAAATAAATATTTTTATAGTCTCTAATATTTTTAAATTTATTCTCTTGATATGTATATATATATATATACACATACATATTCTTTTCAAAATTTCTTATCAAACTAAATAAAATACTAAACAAATCTCAACATTAAACTAAATATATATAACGTAACTATGAATAATTTTATATATAAATATATATAAGTAAACAAATATTCACATAAATATTTATAAATTTATCTCTAAATATTCATATAAATATTTATAAAAAAATATTCATATTCAAACTTTATAAATTTTAGATAAAATATTTATAAATTTATAAATAAATATTTGTTTATAAATTTTTATATGAATATTTAGAGATAAATTTTAAAATATTCGTAGTTATGTTATATAAATATTCAAAGTTACTTTATATATATTTAGTTTAGTGTGGAGATTTAAGATGTGTATATATATATATAAATAGTAATAGAATTTATTTAATACACAAAAAATATAACATAAGAAGCAAAAATATCACAACTATATTTCAAACGTAAGACTTATGAGTTATTGGGCTATTAAGCTATCACTGAGCCATTCTAATTTATTAGTTAACTAAACTATCGCCATAACTTGTAGCGGTAGACAGTGTAGTACATGAGCAAATGAGGGGACATTGAGTAATTTCTCATGTCGCTACAGCCGGTAGCGGAAGCGAAAATCCATTTCAATCCGTACCCTCCTATGTTTGAGTTTGTTCTTTAATTTATAATATATTACAATTCAAATTATAATGTAATTAATATTTTAATAGAAATTTTATTCTTAAAAATAATTTATAAGTAATTTACAATTTTAATTTTATTAATTAAAATATTAAGTTACAATAATTTAAAATTTAAAATACTGCAAATTGATAATAAACAAAATTATAATAATTAAGACTCTTTTTGTGGAACAGATTATAAATATTAAAATATTACTTTTTTGTTTTACAAAAGAGTTATATTTCAGTTTGATAAATTTATGATATCCTTAAATTTAAAATTTAAAATTTAAATTTATCATTAAGTTTTTGAAATAATAATTTTACGTATAATATTACATCTAAAAAAGTTGTGTTTTTTAAAATGTTATAAAACTCTTTTTTTTTTTTTGGAACAAAGTCCCTATTTTAGGAATTTGTGTGTGGTCTGGAAAAAGAGTAAGGTATGAAACTAATTTGGGGTTTCTCCTATTTTCCTTAGCCAAAATTCACATGTCGATCTTTTAATTAGAGAGATGGGCTAAGTTTCTTCTCTACCAATTTGATTTTCTTCTATCCTCATCGATAATTGATTGTTCTTCTCCTTGATCAAAGCTACACGAATGATCTTCCAAAATGTCACCTACAACATCCCCGTCATCATCTGGCTTATTGAATCCTACCCTTGCCACCATCCTCTCGTCTTCGTTAACCCGACCCGGGACATGATCATCATCAAGCGTCCCCACCCTTCAGGTATGGTCTCCATCCCTTACTTGCAAAATTGGGTTTAATTACCCTAGCTCCAATCTCCTGGATTTGTCCGTAATTTGTCACACTACGTTGGCACGGATCCCCATCTCTACTCCCAGAGCCGCCCACCATAAAACCCTATCCCTCCTCCTCCTACTATAAGCCTTAGCCCCAGTTTTGATTTGAATTCAGTTGTTGCAATTTTGATAGCTCTGTTAATGTTGTCTCGTTTGGCTTTGTGGCCATTGCTGTGCTTATATTAATGTTCCTTGTTATGGCTATTTTTGAGAGGTTTCTCCGAGCTAGATCTTCTGCCGCCGCCGCCAGCCGGACCCATAGGGATGTCGAGGCATAAATGATGTTCCATGGAAAACTCGATTACCCTTCTCCTAAGGTATACTCTCTTTGTCTCTTTCTATACATATACGAAGTATGATATATACACACATATACAAGTTATGTACTACTACTAGTATTGAATATAATGTGTTTGTATAATTTAATTGTGTTTGTAATTAATGTATATCAGTTGTTTGTTCTTCCATATTTAGTATTTCATATATTCATTTTCTAGAATATGTAGATATTGTTGTGAGTGCATGAAGGAATTCTTTTTTAGATAATAAAATATCCCATTTAATCTCTCTCTACCAATTTATCCATCCTTTTCAGATTTTCTCTGTTTTCTGCATTACAATGAGTAGACCAACTTACATTACTGTGGCCAGTATGCCTTTTTTGTGTAATTATGACTAATCTATGCAACTTTAGTGGTAAGGTTGTTGCTTTTTGAGGGGTCCTCAAAATCAAGTATTGAAGAATATGTCTTTGCCTATTGATTTTGTAATACAATAAATATTTCTTGTGGTGATGAAATGAAGTCCTTCAATTTCAGTTGGCGTTTGTGTGCAATTTGGAATTATCTACCTATATAAAATACTTGATTTTGTTTTGTAATTACATGATAGTTCTTACCTGAAAATATGTGAGGTTTGTCTTTGTCCCTTTCTTTAGCTACATAATGCCTTTGGCAAATAGAACTCCAAAGGTAGAAACATTTCCATCTTTATATCTTCTTATTCATGTGATTCTTTCTTAAGTATAAAGACTACAAGTAGACAAGGGAGTTGCTATCAATGTCCCATTAATTCTATTTTATTAAGACCGTCCATTTATTAGGCCCTCTATTGGATTGTCCATGTTGGCATGTCCCTAATTTCTTGCTAATTTGATGAGCTTTAATCACCAGAATAACCATTTTACCTCGGGCCATAACTATTTTTATCTTTCTATTTCTTGTAGCAGATTTTATCCTAACCAAAATTTAATTCTTCAATCACTGACCTATTGGTCAACACTATGTTTTAGATGAAAAAAGAGGAGGCATAATTAAAATATATGTAGCCTGAATGCCAATTTTTTCAACATAAGTTATTTAGACGTTGGTTAGGTCTCTTGTATGGATTTTATAATTAAATTCATATGGGTTTCACTTTAAATTGTTCTTAACTTCTTATCTGTAACTTAAATATATATATTTTTACGAATAGTTTTTGTAATTGTCTTCTTGCTAGTATTCTCTTCTGCCTAATTAAATAAACGTAAATCCGTATCTATGAATCCTATTTCCTTTACGCTTGAGTTAAGATATTTTATATTTCTGTAACTAGTTAACTGTCAAACTGGTAAATCTTCTCTAAGGTGATTACACAATCGTGGCTACTACATACCCTTTAGAAATTTTGCTAGCTCTTTGAGTAAGTTGGAACCTTGGCTAGTTGTAAGAATTGTTCTTAATTTGTAAGGAGGTCAATTAGAATATGCTAGATATATCTTATATGGTAATCTTAAAAAGACTACGTACTAAGGCGGAAAACTTAATTGTGGAACTGAATTGTATCATAAAGAGTGATCTAGGACTTCTGGATAGTCTCTATATATATCTAACACTGATAGTAATCTAATTTAGAAGTAATGTTAATTTCAGAACCTACTAATTAATATGTTGGAATTTGGGTACATTTTGTCATACTTTTGATTTAATGGTAACCTCTCACTATTTTGCATATATTGTTCACGGTTTAAATATTGATGGAACTATCTACTTTCTTTAATTATTTGTATCTTATGTATTTAGTTGATTGTGACTTGCCTTATTCCTGTGCAGAAAGTTGGAAAAAAAATCAACCATTAAATTGCCTTATTTCTAGGCAGAAAGTTGGAGAAAAAGGTTTTAATTGGTGTATTATATTGGTGAATTATAGTTTTGACTTAATTTTTGATTTTATGTCTTCCTATTTTCAGCTCATTCATACCTTGTTGCAACTTATTTATGTCTTACTTTGTAGTGTCAATGCAGGTAGGACCATAGGATTACACAAGTACTTGACCATTTTTTTATTTATTTTTGGCATCTTATTTGATAGTCTAATTGACATTTCATCATTGTTTCAAAACAAAAATTTTGTGATTGTTTGGATCTTTTTTGTTAATTGTATTTCATTTGAGGTATTTCTATTAATTGTCTCTGTATTTGTGTCTCAATGATCTGAGTTTCTTGATCAATCACTTATATGTCTCGGTGTTTCCTTTCAAGTGTGACATCACGGGGTGAAATGTTATACTTTGGAAAAATATTATTTTAAGTTTAATACAGTCAAAATCCGAAAGAGGTAATTGTTGAATGTATCAAGTTATGATTTATGCTAACAACCTTAATAACTGCTTATTTATAATGACTGCATTGAAGTAGAGATCTGAATATTAACTTATGTGGTTTTCTTTTACGGTATTGTCTTTAATGTTTACCAGCTTAAGTTGTTGGATTTAATACATAAGCATATATCATCTGAATGGTGAGCAGGGGAAGTCCAAGGATTCAACCCAGGATTGGTCGTCCCCCTTGTTGTTGGTGGCCTACTTTTAACATTTCTTGTTGGCAATTATGTACTCTATACCTATGCTCAGAAGACCCTTCCTCCAAAGAAAAAGAAGCCAATCTCCTAGAAGAAGCTGAAGAGGGATAAACTTAAGCAAGGTGTTGCTGCACCAGGAGAGTAGACAATTTAGAGTGTTGTTTTCCTCTTCCATGTTAAGGAATTGTCTTCACAGTGTCCTTCGAGTCCAGAACCTTTGTTTGCAATGGTTACATGTTCCGGTGACTTTCTTTCCTTTATTCTCAGCTTACCTATAAAATTTAGCTTGAGAAATTAGGAATTACCCCCTGATCCCTAAAATAGTAAAATATTCTACTGGCTGGGATTTAAGAATATTTCTCTTTAACGCATGATGATTTGAGGATTTCGCTCAATCATTGCATTAAACCTTTTTAATATATTAGTATTGTGGGTCGGTATTTATTTTGATTTCTTACTTTTTTTTGTTTTTTTCTTTTCCTTTGATTTATAATGGCTATGATTAGATTGGCTCTCTTTAGTTTAAAAAATTTTAGATCACTGTTACTGTATGTCTGGCCTCTTTTCTAATCTTGGGTGTTACATCATCTATGTGGAACTTTGTTATGATATGAATAAGTGAACATCAAAGCCACTAATACTATTATATGCCTTTCTTGTTTAGTTAAACTGAAATACAAAATCAACTTCTTAGTAACTGAATTTGTTGCTTTAGGACGAATTGCTCCAACAGAAGGAAGAGGAAATGGATGATTATTGTTCAGAGGTATTGTTATTGGCATTCTACTTGTAATTATATCTACTATATATGCCACATTCACATGAAAGTATTAGTCAATTAATAATTTGCCATGAATATATAAGTTTGTGCGCATGCATCCTTAATTTGTTTTAATGCAAATAATTAAATATTCATCATCTTCAATTTTATAGTAATGCCGCCACAAGGGAGATATTTGGCCATGTGCATTTAATATTTTTTTACTTTTTCTTGATCATTATATCCTCTTTGGTTCCCCAACAACATGCGAAAAATATGCTCTCTTTGTCTCTTTCTATACATATACGAAGTATGATATATTCACACATATACAAGTTATGTACTACTACTAGTATTGAATATAATGTGACTAATTAACCTGTTGAAAGACTTGGAATAGTATGACTGCAACTATGTAAAGACATTGCATCTACTGACCTGTTGTACTCAATTTTTTCAGGAATGGGTTACAGATAGTCCATTCATTATATCACCTAGAATCACTTATGAAGTTAGTGTGCGCCTTCGGGGGGCTAATGGCTTTAGGGGCTAATGGCTTTAGGATAAACAGTCATGTTTTCTCTGACCATTCTGAAAAGAAACAGTCATGTTTTGGGTATATTAACTAATAATACAAAATTGCTACTTGAAAATTATTTACTTAGTTGTTTGGGAGTACTTCATATTATTTATTTATTTGTTTTTATCCTGGCTTATGTCTATAATAAGAATATAACAATCAGTTTCTTTCAAAAATCAAAACATATGCCACAAATTTGGGGTACTCTACACCGTTGAAGATGAAAATATCTGTTGTGAATATTTCATATATAGTCGTCGTAAATTTGTATTTTACTTGTTCTTAAATCTTAACCTTATTTGATAATTATAGTTTGAAAATACTGTTAAATTATCTTTGCCTTGGTTCATATTGCCAAACCATCAGTAGAATTATTTTAATGGTACTTTCGCTGCAATATTGGAGATCTGGAGTTGCACTATTTTTTCTTTTTATTATAGTAATTAGATTTCTCATAATATCCTTGTTGCAACTCTAATTTAATATATTTTCCTTGAAGCTTGAATTCTCATCCGTAACCAATCTTAACGTTTTTGCCTCAGTTTGGTTTATGCAGGTGATCAGTATGCTATAGCATGCCTTCAGGATACTTTTTAATTTTTGTGAGCAAATTTTTTTCTTATTTTATCCTTCTTATGGACATCTCAAGAAAAGTTTTTTCACATTGACTAATAGTCTCAACTTTTTCATAATTGTTGTCCTTTCTATATATAAATTTAAACATTGTTATTTAAGATTGTGTGATGGTATTTAAGATTGTGTGATGTTTGTGGTTGTTGAATGTGACTGAATTCTGACTTGAGGTCAACATATAATAATAATCTACAAGTCTTGTAACAGAAAATATGTTTACCACCATGCTTATTGAAATTAATTCATGAAATGGCCGATTAAGATTCCAATTTTTTCTTGTAACAAAGCAATCATATAGTCGCACTGAATGTTCTTTTTCTATTTGGATTTGTTGCAAATGATATTGTGATTGCCTATTTGTCTTTTTCTGCTTATGAGCAATACGGTGTACATTAGTACCACGTAGCAACTCTATTGTCTTTGTGTATTGATTTTAGCAGTAAGTGCCTCTGGTGACCTATTTGCTTCATTTTTCTGACTTGTTATTATTTTTAAATATGTGCAGGAAGACTGCTTCTACGATCTGCCTTACAATACTGTGTATCATATTTTTGTGCTACGTTTACGGAAGACAAGGGATGAAATTATAAAGTGTACTCTCTATATATATAGATATATACTTTGATTGAAGAACTGTGGTAGCTTTAGATGGTTAATTGTAAAGATAATGAATGATTATGTAGTGGATGATTTTATTAAGTTAATAATATTTTAGTTTTTTGTATTTTTGTCATTATTTGCTATGGGGACATTGAGCCAACCCGGTACACAAAAGAATGTCAAATTTTGATTTGACAACAATATAATTCGTTACCAAAGCATTGAACAAGTTTTAATATAGCAACAATTTTTTATACATTTAGCAATAAAATTTTGTTGCTAATGGCATTAAAAATATAATATTTGACAAATTAACCTAATAACAACGGAGATGATATTGTTGCTAATACTAAAATAAAAGGTAATATTTTTTATCGTTGCAAATCATATCAATTTTCGTTGCACATAAAAAGAAACGGCAACATATAATGTCGTTGCTAATCGATGACTTTAGTTGTTCTTAAAAAATAACCAGCAACAAACATTTTTGTTCTTCGATTCAAAGATAATAATGTTAATAAATAAATAATATAATCGTTAAAAAACAAAAATCGTTGCTAAAAAGTTTATATTCAACAATTTTCATAATTTACTGCAACAAAAAATGTCGTTGCAAAATGATGTCAATTGCAACGAAAATGCATGGTCGTTGCAAAAAAAGAGAGTTCATTTCGTTGCCAATTAGCAGGCTTTTGCAATGAAATGGGGTTTTTAGCAACGAAATTTTAATTATTTTGCAACAATACATTTTGTTGCTAAATGATCGATGTATCTGTACTAAAGCCAAATATTGTTACAAAATGTATTACTTTTGGCAACGAAAAAAATACGTTCGTTGCGGAACAATTAGCAACGCTCATTGCGCAACGAAAGACGCAACGACGGTAAAGTCGTTGCCAACAACCTTTAGCAACGAAATTTGCCACCTTTAGCAACGAAAATCGGTTGTTGCTGAAGGCCCATTTTTTTTGTAGTGTACTTTGTGAATAGTATCCCGTGAATAGTACCATAAAAATGAATACTACTCATGGACAGTACTCCGGCTTGAAAAGCTTAAAATTTAACAAGAATGTGCAGAAAATATCCTTGTGAAACGATACTAGATGAAGCGCAAATTTTAAGGATATTCTACTAATTTCACGGAGTATAGAAGTAATACTTTAACAAAATGAGGGTATAATCAGGAATACGAGACGAAATAATATTACTCACATACTACAGAGTATGAAAGAAAATATTATTCCTTATGAATACTGGAAAAAAAATATCCCTTACGACTGTTGAACGAAAATAATATTCATACGAATACAAAAAATAATATCTCTTCAGAATATGAAATAAATAATACCCCTTACGAATAAAATAAATAATATTCTTACCTCAGAAGAAGACTGGATACTGGGATAGTGAAGTAGCAGACTTCTCTTCTTCTATCTCTCTATAGCTTCTCTCTCTATAATTGCTCTTTTGAATCTTAGTGAATTGGTGAGAATGAAGGAAGAATGAGCTTCTATTTATAGGAAAATATAGTTTTGATAATTGCACGTTTTGGGACTCGAAATATTACAGTATAATACCTTCATCTTTTCCTTCATTTTTAATTTAGTCCTGCAAGTATTATCAAACTTGCACCACCTCCCCTAATAGTATATCATGTGAATCAATAGTACAATCATGTGAATCAATAGTTCTATACATGTGAAAAAAAATAATTACAGTATAGTACCTTCATCTATACCTCTATTTTTAATGTAGTCATGCAAGTATTATCAATTTTGCACCACCTCCCCTAATAGTACATGCATGTGAATCAATAGTACACACATGTGAACAAATAGTTATAAGCATGTGAATTAATAGCAATTAATTTCTTATTTATTCGATTAATTATCCGATTGGTCAATATAACCTCCAGACATCAATTATTATCGGAATAGATGTCGATTTTCACTAACACTAATAATCCCAACACAATAGAAATATCAATTTTATCTTTAATCAACACAAACTTATTCATCATTAATATTATAACTCACAATATTTAACAACCAGATCATTCCCAGGAAAGAGGGGGCTTTCCGATAACGATTTCTACCTATTGGCGCGCAATTAGGTGACCAAACCTCTCCTTGACAGAACTTTGTAGACATTGTCAATATTGCTAATAATAATATGAATAACTTTGTCATCTTAATTATTGATTTTAATAATAATAAATATTATGCAGATGATACTGTGATAATAATTGAATCAATAATATGAAAGATATTATGCAACAATTACTGTAGTAATAATTGAGTATAACTGAGTGACTTCTCACGTAAGCATTAATAATCAATACCGTGTGCTACTATGCAACCACGCGTATTACTGTTCTTTTACCACCGGGTAGTTCAACAGTTTAACGGTAAAACTTTCGTCATTATTTTTATAAAAATATAATTAAGTCGTTTTCTAAATACGACAATACTTCCGTTGTGGGGTCCTGTTGATCGATTTCGCAATCAATGGATTTGTGCAAGTGTACACAGTCAACAAGTAATAAAGTGATAAGATAGAGTGTCGATCCCACAGAGAATTCTAATCAATAAATTCCAACTACTAGTACTATATCAATCCAATTTTATTTAAACAACTATAAATTGTGATTTTCTGAAATAATGAAACAATTAAACAACTAAGAGATATTACTCTAAAATAAAAAAAATAAATAAAACTCAGATTTGAATGAATAAATTCAGATAAATAAGGATTAAGACTTCAATATCCCCAATTATGAATTATAACTTAATTATCCAATTACCCCAACTATTATGTCTACTGAATTGTTAACAGGAATTCTCAAATGTCAAAAGCCCTTTTCCAAGTGATCAATTGACTTCTATTTAATTCAAATTAATCTTGCTATATTCCTATGCAAAACAAACGAATTAAACTCCTTCAATCCCAATTCCTTATGTGTTACATGCGGTGAACAAATATTTCCATTCAATTCACAAACCTAATTATCCACTTATGAAAATAACTAAGTCACATGTTATCATGCCCAGTTCTAACCCTATAATTCCTTTTCCAATTGATTCTAAAGTAACAAGGTAATTATCGGCCAAATAATTAATCAATAACTACAAGGCAAGATAAACAATTCACTTTGACAAAAATAATTGGAATAAATTGAATAACTAATTTATAGCCATAAAAGGTTCAATTGAAATCTTAATTAAAGAATTAGTTCATAACAAAAATAAAAACTAACAATCTTCGAAAAATCATCCTTAAAGAATTACACAATTGAAAAATAAGAAGAAAAACTCTTGAGCCAATCCTTAATCTTCAAGTAATCCTTTTGCTTAGCCTCCAATTGTGAATGATCCCCTCATTCAATCACAATAGCCTTTATATACTCCACTTAACCAATCCACAATCCTTTTCCAACTCAACTTGTCAAATAACCTACTCTTTAATGCAAGTCAACCGCCTGGGTCAGCAGCGTCAACGGTCATCAAACAACACGACCAGTGATTATTTTGAGATAACTTTCTTGATTGTAGCACCCGACGACTGGACATTCAAATTTACCAAAATACCATTCATTTGCTCAATTTTCTCAATTTGCCCCTGTAGCTCCCGAATCTGCAAAATAACACTAAACACAATAAAAATGTTTCTAAACAACTTGAGAATGCAATAATTTAAGCCCAAACATATCCAATTTATGGGTATATTACCTAGTTATCAAATACCCCCAAACTTAAATCGTTGCATGTCCTCAAGCAACAAAACACAAGACATATTATCGACTAAACAACCATGCAAATGCACCTACAACTATCTATTCGTTCTTAACTCCAGCAATTAAATAGCACATCGTATATCCATTAGGCCTCAGAAAATCACAAAAACATGCTAATATATCATGTTAATGCAGTTCAATAACATCCCAACAATTAACGAATCTAAATCTGTTATTACTGATACCATGAGTGTGCGTTCAACAACCATGCCAATCAATGAAAGGAAAAAATATGAAAGATATTAAATTTCTTAGTAGGCATCATACAGTGTAATCTTGAGAACTCATCAAATAAAATTGATTCAACTGAAATCAAACAATTACCAAAATTCAAGGGTCAAAATGGAATACTTATGCTTTTCTTTTGTCTTTTTTTTTATAACGGGGGCTTTTTGCACTTTTCCCGCTTTATTTGTATTTTTTTTTCTTTCATGACTATGCATTGTCTTATTCCCTTAGGCTTTTCAGTGTTACCTTAACGAGCTTTCGACCAACGACTCCCAAGCCATTAAGACCTTGGTATTTAGGTGTGTAGAGACAATCCCCCAAGCCATTTACTCAAGTAACAAAGGCCACAAAACTAGACAAGCATGCCACGGTGTTTATATATATATATATATATATATATATATATATATTTTAACATAGCTTATATACTCCAAATATTTTTCCCCCAAACTTGAGTTTATGTTTCAATTCAGTCTTCACTAGCTATTCAAATTGTTTCTATATTTCACTAGCATTCATCCTTTAGAACTCTATTATCTATCCATTTAAACTATCATAACCAACATGGTCATTTTTCAAAACGTGCTATCCTTATAATATCAGTGTCAAACAGATAAAGATTTAAATCATGTCAAGAAAATCATCTCACTAGCTCAACAATCCTTACTAGACTTGTTCATGCAATTTTAATTTCATCATTGGCCTCGAACATACGTAACCATCAAACAACTGGAACTAACATGCAATCCTAACATGGTCATTTAATCAAATAAAGATTTAAATTAAACCATTAACAATCTAATAATGAAAAAATAAAAATTAACTACCCCCAAACTGAACAAAAGCAATGTCCTCATGCGAAAGATATAACAATATAAAACAGATGACTTCCCTGACGAGCTTATTCCTCGGGTGGAGCATCCTCATCCTCGCTCATCTCTTGATCTGAAGGGGGAAACATTGGCCGAACAGGAGCAGTAGGGAACTGGCTAAGATTAACGCCAGGGTATAGTTGGCCGTGCATGGCATTCTGAGCAGCAAATTGGTCGACCATATACTTGTAGATGAAATCTTGACGTTCTGATAGACGGACATTCTGAGATTGGATATTATAGAACCACCCGTCAATCTCACGCTGGACGGCTTCAGGGACAACACTACGGTGAGCAGTAGATGAGGGACCATAACTAGGTGGAGCTTGTACTGGTGGACTAGGTGGAGCATCAACTTGAGAAATTATAAAACCTAATCCACGTGGGTGATTGGCACCGCCTGTCCACACTTTATACCTACTGATAAACTTATGGTCCAACACGGGCATAGGCATTTGAATCATCTCATCTGATTTCCATTTGACCCCAAACTTCACAAAATGCAAATGAGAGACGGATGGGGTAACCCTCCTGTGGTCCCTCGTCTAGACGCGCGAAGAATGGACTGCTGAATAAGGTGGCCGCCATCAATCTTTAGGCCTTGAATAATTGAATATAGCACGACAGCCCTCTCTTTGGTGACATGGCTCACATGTGTGCATGGCATGAGTTTTGCGCAAATAAAGGCATACCACGCCTTTCCATAGAGACTGAGGTGCGACAAAGGAAAAGTCATACTGCCCCATTCATTCACGGTCCATGTGGTGCTTAGTTGACAAAGCTCACGAATAATTTTTTCATAATCTGGTCCTTGACTCAGTAGCATACTTATCATTGTGTTCCTCCAACGGTAGTTGGTAGCAACCGTTTATGTCCTCTTCGCCAATCTCAACAGTTTTGCCCCTTACAAACACCCCATAGTGAAAGTGATCAGGCACGTTGGCGTAAAACTCTTTTACAACAGCAACTTCGGCTGGATCGGGTTGTTCGGTGAGTTGAAACCAATTTCTCTAAGCTATCATGACCGCTATGTCCCCGTCATTGGATTGATCTGGCCTTAAACCTCGTTCGGGGACGAGAGAGCGGGTAGCCATCTTGTTATAGCGTTCCTGTGCCTCGGCGGAGACAAATTATCGGCTATCAAATTTCGGCGGGGCCGAGGCGGTTCCTGAACCTTCGCCGCATTGTCGCTTTGAAGCCATGTCGAAAATTCTGCACAAATTCACAGGCACATGTATTAGAATTGAGCATCATGCAAATACGTAAAAGTTTACCCGTATCACAACCTCCAAACTTCAAAACAGATATATGTGGAGTGTATTGTTGGGGTATAAGGAGACAGAAATTCGCAGGACCTTTAGAATCGGAGCAATTACCCGGGTGCTAAATTTTCAAAGCATATTTAATCAGAGAAGTGCGTGATATGCCCAAGAGATGTGACGTGTAACAATTATATTGCAATGATTGCATATATGGCGGGCATGGGTTATGCAGAACATTGGTCCAGTAAATTAAGAGCAAGTACAAACACTTTCACAAGGGACAGACATGCTGTCACAAGGGAAATACCAATTCATGTTCATTGAGGCATTATATCAAACACTTAGTGAGCAAGTTATAACTCTCTTTGAACATCCCTAATATTATAGCAATCCAAACCTACATTATTCCATCACCATTTTTACACAACATAGACATCCCAATCGGAAGTGATTCACACAATTGCAAAAGGAAATAGCGACCAGAAGAACGATAATGTGCACAATAGTCAAGGAGAAGATGAATCAAAGTGAATATTAACTCACAATTGTGCAATTAGCCGTATGCGATTTAGATATTTTGATGGAACAGAGATTGGAATTTAATGCAGAGCATTCCTTGGAGATGTGTATAACAGACAAAATTGATTGGCACTATAATGAACGGATGTCAGATGTGAAAGCACTTCAAGGATTAATCAGATATATGAATAAGGATTGGGAGAGTAGTTAATAGAGGAAAGCGAATGGGGTGCGAAAGAAGTGGAACGTGTGTATGGATTAAGGGGGATGAATGAAACCGAACAGTCTTTAACTGGAATTGGACTCAGAATCGGGGCCGGGCAAGAAGCAAGGCGTTTATCTGGGCTTGGCTTGTGAAGCGCTGGAACTAGGATTTCGTTTCTGCCTTGTGATCCTATGTGTTGGGAGCGTCGGGGCGTTGATAGCCAGAAGGTCGTGTCAAACTCTAGCGCCGGGGAGCTAGGAACCGTGTAGCCTGGGCACCGGGGCGGTGTCATCCAGGAATAATTGAGCAGCTCAGCGCCGGGGCGCTAAGTTCATGTAGATGTTGGGCGTCGGGGCGCTGCTCTCGGTACTCTTCACCATGACTTCTACCATATGACCTGTACGAATGATACTTATGTGAACTTATGGCATCAAAATCTTATTCTAATTAATTCAAAGGAAATAAAATAACAAAAATAAAGTAAAAATAAATCAATTAAACTAGAAACTCCTTGGGTTGCCTCCCCATAGCGCTTGGTTTATAGTCGTCAGCCTGACTTTTCGGTGTTGCTTAATTGGTTGCTAGATCGGAGAGGTGTATGACCGTAGATTGGCGTTCGATAGGTCCACTCCAGTAATGTTTAAGTCGTTGACCGTTCACCTTAAATGTTCGCTTTGAATTTGGTTCCTCTATTTTGATGTTTCCGTGTGGTACGACTGAGATGATCACGAACAGTCCCGACCAAAGAGATTTCAACTTCCTAGGAAATAGACGTAATCGTGAATTAAAAAGCAAGACTTGTTGGCCCGGTTCAAATGTCCGATCCAGAATTTTCTTGTCATGCCAGGCTTTGACTTTTTCTTTATAGAGTTTTGCGTTCTCATACGCATTGAACCGGAATTCGTCCATCTCGTTCAGCTGAAGTAACCTTTTCTCACCGGCTGCTTGTAGATCGAAGTTAATTTTCCGTATGGCCCCGTGTGCACTGTGTTCTAATTCAACCGGGAGGTGACATGCTTTTCCGTAGACCATTCTGTAGGGTGACATGCCTATAGGATTCTTGTAAGCTGTTCGATATGCCCATAGGGAATCGTCCAGACGCATTGACCAATCTTTTCATGACGGATTGACTACCTTTTCTAGAATTCGCTTGACCTCCCTATTCGATACCTCCGCTTGACCATTGGTTTGGGGATGGTACGCAGCTGTAATTTTATGACGAACCCCATACTTTACAAGCAATTTTGTAAACTGCTTATTACAGAAATGAGTTCTCTCATCACTTATTATCGCCCTCGGCAGCCCAAATCGTGTGAAGATATTCTTCTTTAAGAATCGGAGAACAACGTTGGCATCATTTGTGGGTAAAGCTGCGGCTTTTACCCATTTTGAAACGTAATCTACCGCCAACAGAATGTACTGATTATTAAAGGAAGATGGGAAAGGTCCCATAAAGTCGATTCCCCACACTTCGAATAGTTCAACCTCCAAAATTGTGTTGAGTGGCATTTCATTGCGCTTGGAGGTGTTACCTAGGCGTTGGCACCGATCACACTTCAGCACATAGAGGTAAGCATCTTTGAATAGAGAAGGCCAGAAAAATCCCGATTGTAACACTTTTGTTGCTGTTCGATCATTGGAATAATGGCCTTTGTAATCTGATGAGTGGCAATGTCCTAATATGCTGTCCATCTCTTCATATGGCACACAACGTCTAATCATTTGATACGCACAAGCCTTAAACAGGAATGGTTCTTCCCAATAATATTGCTTAACATCATGGAGGAATTTCTTACGTGTGAAGTCAAATCCGGTGGTAACACTTTGGCAACCACGTAATTCACATAGTCAGCATGTGACGCCCCCAAAATAGGTATACATCACCCATTCTGAGTTGTCAATACATGGTACAGAAACAACTACAACTTTATTATTACAACAGTAAAACTGTGAATTTGAATACAAATATTATCTTCTAGACAATATCTATACTCAAATAAATCCTCATCACATTTATTGATACATTATTTTACAAAAATGGTGAGGACTACTAAATAACTCTCTCTAGAACCTTCATTCCATACCCCGACTCGTACTCGCTATATTCTCGCCTCCTGAGAAGAAAAATAGAATAAAAAAGAAAAGGGTGAGCTCAACTAGCCCAGTAAAGAATATTATGACTAAGATAATATACAACAAATTATCATTAGTCTTCAACAGGGGAAAAATCTAATAGAATACATGAGACAACAAGTTTTAAATCAATATTCGCAATGAAAATAATAATTCATTAGAAGAGTTAAGTAGAGAATGCAAACTACTATCTTCATGTATGAATTTAAAAGTTCATAAATCTATCTTTTATCCTTGTAACATCAATCAATATATATCTTGAATCAAATATTCATCTTTGCACTACAGGCCAAAGATATTCATCAGTTGGTCATGTTCATCTAAACACCTATTCATCTTTGCACTCTGGGCCAAAGATATTCATCGAAATCATTCATCTTTTTGCTTTACAGCCAAAGATATTCAATAATATCATCATTTAAGACTGAGGATGATGAAAAATATTTTTAAAGAAACGAATCCAGTGAAACAAAATGACAAGGATTAAGGATTAAGGATTCGTACTTTGTTTTATCCATGTCCAAAAATACCTCAAAAATAATCATAGTGGTGTAAAATTCAAGAATGATCAAAACATGGATACAATCAAAGCTAGTATCCACAATAGATATTTTAGACGAAAAGGGAAAATTTTCATTTTTTAATGAATAGTGCCGTATTCGTGAATAGTGTCGTATACGTGGATAGTGGCGTATACGTGAATAGTAACTCCGACACCAAAAATTCCAAATTTGATAAAAACTTCAGATCAATATTTCAGCATAATGATATTGAAGAAATAATATCATTACGAAAAAAATAATATCCCTTACCTCGAAAGATCAAGATTTTTAGTCATGAAACAGGATATAGGCTATGACTTGAACTTGCATCAGAGTAGCAATACTCAAAATATACTCAAAATACTCACAAGAATACATTTCGATAATATAGAGAGAAAAATTCGTTTCGGTGTGATTTTCAATTCTAACATAAGCACCCTATTTATAGGAAAATGCTTAGAATACAAAAGCAGAAAATTTAATTTAATAATATTATTATTTTTTTCCACAACTTCCTATGCACCAAGAATCAATTCAGCTCCTTCCACACACATGTGAAACACACCAAAATAAAAAAAAAATGTTTTTGTTACTTAAAATATTTTAAACTTCCAAAATTAATTATTTGAACTTCAATAATTCATAATAAATAGTCCTTTTATCGGAAAATTCGAATATCATGAGTTTTATAGGAAATTCAATTCTCTCTGACTTTTCTGAGAAGAAAGTTTTTCCAAATTCCAAACAAAAATTGACCGAAATCCACAAGCAGAAGCGATTTTTACGTGCTATAATCAAATTTGATCAAGAAATGGGGTCCGCAAACACATAAAACATGCTTTAAATATTTTTGGTAACAAAAATACTCCTCCATATATACTCATATATCCCACATTCATCGTAAAAATATCATCATTATTATATTATTAAAATATAATAATATATTTAAATGAATTATTTTATCGAGAAAAAGATAAAATTTTAATTTTCAACAATTGTCACATTAAAATTTTCTCCATCTATATCCACATAAAATCAATATTTTTCTCATCATATGAATCAATAATTAATTATTCACAAATAATATTACTGAGAATCACAATATTGACAACTGGCGGTTCAGGAAGAGGGGCTTTCCAATAAGAATTTCTCCTTATGGCAGCCTTGATTAGGTGTGACCAAACCTCTCCTTATGCGAAATTTCTAGACATTGCCAATAATGTTATCTAATAATATTATTAGGATAATATGAATTATTAGCCGATAATGAAAAATCTTGTGTAATGACAATTATTGAAACAACAAAGAATATAAAATATCAACGCAACAATTATTAAATCAATAAAATAAAATCTTTGAGCGGTAATTATTGTAACCATTATTGAGTAGTGCCTTCTTACGTAAGAGTCAATAATTGGTGCAATACTGGTGTCTTCTTGTGTTTTAACCAAAGAGTATTTTAACAAAGATTAACAGAATAACTACAACCAAGTTATTTTTTAAACAACTTATATTTGTCGTTTTCTTCATCCAATCGCTTTCCGTTATGGGGCCCACACATGGCTACGCCGTCGTACGAATATTCCCCGACAGTATGAATATTTTACGACCAAACGAATATTCCCCGACAACAATGAATATTTTATAACCACTTGCTTATTTTGAAATATTTGCGTATTTTATCCATAACTATCCACATTAATCAAATCAACCCTTACTATTTCAAAATAATAAATAGAGAAAATTAAATTTCATTAATAATAAGTTGGGGTCTTACAACCTCCCCTCCTTATGAAATTTCATCCTCGAAATTGACGTACGTACCTGGTGTTTCGAAAAGGTGAGGATACCTCGCTTTCATTTCCGTTTCCAATTCCCAGGTCATTTCTTCAATAGCATGGTTCCTCCACAAAACTTTAACTTGTGGTATGACCTTTGTGCGTAGGACATGCTCCTTTCTATCCAAGATCTTAACAGGTACCTCCTCATACGTTAAGTCTTCGGCTATCTCATCCGGTTCTAACTTCAATAACATGGTTCGGGTCTTTCACATATTTACGAATGCTGAGATATGTGAAACACATTATGAACACGAGACATACTCGAAGGTAACGCGAGTCTATAGGCTACATTTCCTACTCGTCAAGAATTTGAAATGGACCAATAAATCGTAGATTGAGCTTTTCTCTCTTCCCAAATCTTGTAACTCCCTTCCATGGAGCAACTTCGCAACAATACATGATCCCCTATACTAAATTTTCCGTCCTTTCGATGAAGATCCGCATAACTCTTTTTGTCGATCTTGTGCCGTTTGTATACATTGTCGAATCATTTGGATCTTTTCGGTGAGTCATATACGTCTTAACTTCGGGTCCCAACAATGTTGCTTCACCCACCTCGTCCCAATATATTGGAGAGCGACACTTTCATCCATATAATGCTTCAAATGGAGCCACACCTATACTTGCCTGATAACTGTTGTTGTAGGAGAATTCCACCAATGGTAAATACTTATCCCAACTGCCCTTGAAGTCTAGGACACAGAGTCCCCCCATGGGGATGGTCTACAGGGTTCATAACTACTCCTCTTACTACAGGACGCGCTTTATTGAGGCTTCTGTTTCTTGTAAGACTATAGTAGCTAGGCCTCCTCTACCGTCAAGAGTTTGAATAGTCCTCTCTGATTGTCCATCCGTTTGAGGATGGTATGCCGAATTGAATCGTAAATCCGTGCCCATAGCTTTTTGCAAGCTAACCCAAAATCTTGAAGTGAATCTTGGGTCACGATCCGAAACTATGGATACTAGCATACCATGCAACCTCATAATCTAATTTACATATATACTAGCAAGACGTTCAAGGGAATAAGTCTCCCGTATCGGCAAGAAATGAGCAGACTTGGTTAATCTATCAACAATAACCCAAATAGCATTGATGCCTTAAGAAACCGTAGGAAGACCCTTAACGAAATCCATGGTAATGTGTTCCCACTTCCATTTCGGAATCTCAAGTGGTTGCAACAAGACCCTTAGGTACTAGATGCTCCGCCTTTACACGTTGACAAGTTAAACACGTTGAGATAAACTTTGCAATCTCTCTCTTTATATTGTTCCACCAAAATGTATGTCGAAGATCACGATACATTTTGGTACTTCCAGGATGGATTGCAAATGGTGTATTGTGTGCCTCCATCATAATCTTGTACTTCAAATCAGAGTCGTTAGGGACACAAAGTTTGGAGTGGACTCGAAGTATTCCTTCTTCATCAATTCTCGCTTCCGGAATAGCACCTTCTTGTACTTTCTTCTTCATACGCATCAGCTCCGGGTCGGTGGCTTGAGCAACCTTAACTTTTTCTATTAAAGTTTGCTCTACGCGATACTTGACATTATCGCACTCATTCCTCGCATAAGATCTTCTACTCAACGCTACATACCTACAACGCGTTCGCTTTTCGGGATGATATTGAATAGTGTGGTCGTAATCTTTCAACAACTCAAGCCAACGTCGTTGCCGCATGTTGAGTTCCTTTTGCGTGAAGAAATATTTGAGGCTTTTATGGTCTGAATATATCTCCACTTTCTCCCCATATAGATAGTGCCTCCAGATCTTTAGCGCAAAAACGACTGCTGCCAACTCTAGATCATGAGTAGGATAATTCCTCTCATACTCTTTAAGTTATCGCGAGGTATAGGCTATGACTTTCCCACGTTGCATGAGAACACATCCTAACCCTTTGCCTAAAGCATCGCTGTAGATAACAAAAACATCCGTACCAGATGGTATTGTTAGAACAGGTGCCGAAATGAGTCTCCTCTTGAGCTCTTGAAAACTCTTCTCGCATTCCTCGCTCCATACGAATTTTATATCTTTCTGAGTTAGCTGAGTTAATGGAGTAGTGATTCGAGAAAATCCTTCCACGAATCTCGATAATAACCAATTTAAGCCCGTAAAGATATCGTATTTGATCAATGACTTCGGTTGCTCCCAACTTTGTATTGCTTCAATCTTCGCCGGGTCCACAGATACTCCATGTTTTGACACCACGTGCCCAAGGAATGCTACTTCCTCAAGCCAGAACTCGCATTTCTTTAATTTGGCATATAGTTTGTTTTCACGAAGCCTTTGGAGTACCAGCTTCAAATGGTGCTCGTGATCTTCACGACTTTTGGAATATATGAGGATGTCATCAATAAAGACAACAACGAATCGATCCAAATATTCTTGAATACTCGGTTCATCATATCCATGAAAGCCGCAGGAGCATTAGTCAATCCGAAAGACATGACTAAGAATTCATAATGCCCGTACCGAGTTCTGAAGGCAGTCTTTGGAATATCCTAAGTTCTAATCTTCAGCTGATGATATCCAGAACGAAGATCGATTTTTGAAAAGAATTATGCTCCTTACAACTGGTCAAACAAGTCATCAATACGAGGTAGAGGATACCTATTCTTGATAGTGACATGGTTCAATTCAGATAGTCAATACAAAGTCGCATACTCCCGTCTTTCTTCTTTACGAATAAAGCAGGAGCACCCCAAGGAGATGTATTGGGATTTAATGAAACCGATGTCCAACAACTCTTGTAGTTGGACCTTTAACTCTCAAGTTCAATAGGAGCCATTCGATATGGGGTTTTAGAAATGGGCTTTGTGCGAGTTCAAGATCAATAAAGAATTCAACTTCACGTTACGGGGTAGGCCAGGAAGTTCTTCAGAAATCGTCGGGAAAGTCAATAACAATAGGAATATTATTCAAATTTGACGTGTCTTTATTCAAATTGGGGTTGACCGCTCTGCACAGGGTAATTCCAAACTCGATGTTGGATTCTCCCAATTATTGTCCAAAAAGCGAAATCTATTTCATCTATTTTGGCCTTATTGGATCGGACTTCTTTTTCTACAATATCAACGCGTCGTGTTGCTTCTTGTTTCATCAGAACTTTGATCATAGCATTCTCAGATTACATCTCTAATATCTTATACTCTGCCAAAGAGTGCTTCTGTTCAAGCATCGCACATCGGGTAACACAATTTTGAATTGTTGCATTTCTTTGTTCCACGACCTTTCTTCAGTTCTTGACCGCTCTTCTTCTAACTCATGAATACGATTTTGTAATTCTAAATTTCAATCATAAAATTCTTCTAATAAATTCTCCTCAGGTTCCTCTTCTTCCTCTTCTTTCTCACTCTCAGCTGCTACCTCTGCGACTAGCTCGGGTGCAACTATTAGTTCTTCACTCACCACGTAGATATCTCTAATTTCTTCTTCGTCTGACATCACATTAACCTGGTTCGTGATTAAAGGTGTCTCAACGGTCTCATTCACTCCATTGTTAATATTTTCAGCTGCAATTTTTAAACACTGCCACAAAATAAGGGTTAATTAACATGTCACATATTATCCCTATACTCTGACCGACCAATTAAATAACAAAAAACTTAAGTAGGTCATACTAGCGAAGGAATTCCCCGTCTCTCCCCTCCTAGTTCTTGTCTCACATCTCAGCCAGGGATCATATCCCTAAGCTTTGATACCAACTGTGACGCCCCCAAAATAGGTATACATCACCCATCTTGAGTCGTCAAATACATGGTACATAAATCAAATACAAACTTCTTTTATACAATACGACAACAGCGTAGCTTAGAGTTTTTACACGAATATTATCTCATAGACAATATTCAAACTCAAATAAAGTTCTCATTACATTTATTATCACATTATTTCATAAAATAGTGAGGACTACTATAGCCACCATCTCGGACCGTCACTCTGTTCCTCGACTAGTCCCAAATTTATATTCTCATTTCAAGAGAACAAAGTGAAAAAAAGGGTGAGCTCAACTAGCCCAAAGAAGAAATATTATGACTAAGATAATGCGAATAAATTATCCTTAGCCTTCAACAAAGATAACAACCGATAGAATACAATGACAATAAGTTTTAGATCAACAACTGCAGTGGGGAATAATCCATTAGAAGAGTCAAGTAGAGCATGATATCTACTATCTTTTATGATTTAAAAGTTTTTCATCAACTTTATCATTTGAGACTCGACTTAATAAATAAACCACATCATCGAATCATCCCCGCATCTATGGGCCAAGGATATTCATGTAATCATCAATGGTCATGATTATACCGGAATAATCCTCGGTCATAATCATACCAACAACTGTCCATCAATGCACTACGGGCCAATGAGGACTTTTACCACATCATTTGTAACATTACGGGTCATGATTATATCGAATGATCTCTGGTCATAATCATACCAATCAACAGTCCATCTATGCACGTAAGCCAAAGATGACTTTCATCACAATATAGTCATCACAATATAAGCATGAGGATTATAACAATGATATAAGCATTAATCAAACAAAATCAAGGATAAATATTAAAGACTTTAAATTTATCAAGAGTTTAAAAATATCTAAATTGTCAACATGATACTGCTTTGTGGAGTAAAATTCAAGAATAATATGTTAGGTTTGTAATATTCATGAACGCAATCAAATTGCATAAAATAAGAGAAAGCGCGAAAAATCAGAGTTTAAAATTTTACAAACCATATACCCGGATCATCCTTTATGCACAATTATTAATTAAACGAAAATATGAAGGACAAGAATCATACCCTTGAAGATCCGAACTTCCTAAGGTACAAGTTTACCTCCAAATCTTTTTCGCGTTCAACTTGAATCCACCGGTTTGGTTCCTTCTTTTGATCAACGTTAGCCACCCAAGTGTTTGGCTTCTAGAAGTGATCCACCAAAGAAGAAGAAAGTTCCAAGAAGATGGGTGTTTGGCAAAACCCTAATTTTTCTATCTCTCATAGAAAAAAGAGCATACTCTCCCAACTATTGGAATTACGTATCCTATGAAAACCTCAATCACCCCCATCCATAATAAGACTCCTCTTATTTATAGATGTGGGCAACCCTCCTTAACAATTAAGGAATTGAGTTTTATTATTTTAATTAATTATATTTCTTTAATTAATTATGCTCCCAATCTTATTAGGAATAATTAATTACAATCTTTTAATTAATTTAACCTCCTAATCTTATTAGGATTATATGAGAGTACTTTTTTTAATTAATTCCCAAACTCCTTTAGGAATTAAATAATAATAATAGTAATAATAATAATAATAATAATAAGACTCTCTTATTAATTTATATTTTATATTTCCAAAATATTAAATAATAAATATTAAGCTATTTAATTTATTCTATCACCATAGATTAAATTAAATATACTTAACTTATTATTACGATTATACCATTAACTTCTTAAATAATTATTCTTCCTTTTATGGTGTGACCCTTTAGGTTCTCCATATTAAACAGGTTGTGAATAAATCAATTAGAACAATTCTAATCTTATTTAAATAAATAAATTAAACTATTAATTTATTTAAATAAATAATATTTATTCTCTGATAGGATAAGCCTCCTAGCGATCAACGACTTTCCGGATAATATAGATTTCAACATTAATCATAAAAGAACCTTTGAGTAAATAGTTACCGCACAATTCAATCCTTCCACCATACAATGTCCCAATTAAATATAAGACATGGAATTCATCACAAGTCTTATTTTATTTAATTATAAGTATTTCGACTCGAAATGCACAACTCCAAATAATGTAAATTAGAAACTCCTTTCTAATTTCATTACCGCTTTGCCAAGGACTCTTGGGTTGTCATTTATCGAATCACATAGGACATTTCTCTTCTTTTTACTAGAAGTGGTAGATTCTTTATTGATCATATATTATCTTCATGTAAAACTTATTATACCCAAGCATACCCTTTGATATACCCTAAGGGTCTTAAGGAATAAGTCAAAGTATAACTTGTCATACACAAGATACTATGATGATCTCAAGTCCAAGGATCACTTGTACTACTATCACTACAGAAATTCCTATTGACAGACAAGTAAAAATCCATTAGGTATTCCTTAGCGAGCCATGTTCAGTGAACTTATTCTCTAATAAGCACCTACATACTTGCTTTAGTTTCTCCACACAAATGATCATGAGATCAATCATCCTCATCCAATGAGCAAGCAACGTATGTACCAATCTATCCGGATTCACTAATCCCCAATTTAGTAATCCAACGATTGTGAACTATTTTAGTTTTAAGCTTTCTAAGAATTTAGATCTCATTAGAATGATCATCATCATTATTCTAAAAGCATTGCTTAAAACCATGGGTTTATCACATATTATAAAACAGCATCATGTAGATAAATAAAAGCCTTTAATAAATTAATACTTTTTATTAATAAATGAATAAGATTGTTATAAAGTATATACTTTATCATCAAACATGATTGACTTGTGTGCATACTACTTTCAATCTCCCACTTGCACTAAAGCTAATCGCCATGGTATCTCATACCCTTCTTCTCTAAGTGACGATTATCTTGCTATTGGATAAGCTTTAATTAATGGATATGTAATGTTGTTCTTGAGAGTCCACTATTTCTATAGTGATTTCTCATCTTTCAATGATTCCTTTAATCAAATGAAAGTGCCACAACACATGTTTAGATCCAAGATGAGACTTAGGAACTATTCCTAGTTCTGTAATGAACTTTTGATCTAAACAATCAACTTGAAGCTTCATTTATAGCTATATACTACTTCTCTTTATCACTAAACTAGCAACTCTTTTCTTTGTTTGGAACCTTTCTAATTCAACGCACACCACCGATTCGAGATAACGCTTTACCTTAAAGTGGATTTTACGTCGTCTTGAGTGCATAAAAAACTTGAGTGCATTAAGCCCTCTAGTTTTAATTTAGACCCACCATGAATATGATCACATCCTTAGTGTCGGTTAAGTACTTTAAGATGTTTTTCACCGACTCACAGTGAACTTCTCCAGAATATGACTGATCAACATTAGGTCCCGTACATTTCATTACATACATGATAGTTACTCATGTAATCTCTCTTTTTGTAGTCTTTGGGGACTATTTAGAGAGATACACTCCATGGCTCATCAACATGAGATATCCCATAGAGTTTGCCATGCTAAACGATTTTAGCATCAAATGAATATACGTTCCTTGGGTTAAGTCGAGCATCCTATTAAATCTATCTATATAGATTTGTATCCCCAATTAAGATACTCTTCCTAAATCATTCATGGAGGAATATTTAGACAACTTTATCTTTACTGATTGTAGCATTGGTATGTCATTCCTTATCCGTAGTATATCAACATATAATACTAGGAATGTCACGACGCTCCCACTGACCCTTTTGTACACACTAGGTTCATTCTTATTTATGATAAAATCAAACTCTTTTGATTTATTTCATCAATGCGAATGTTCCATTTTTGAGAAGCTTGCTTCAATCCATTTCTCTGAGTGTCTATAACTCTTACCTCATCGTATCTAACTGGATCATTATCTTCTATGATACATACCTCATAATCATCATCCATGATGAATCCATACCTCCCAGGTATCTTCGTTATTATTCCAGATTTACGATTCGGTTGTGGTACAATAGGTCTATCTACAGGTTCCTCTTATTTGACTTATAGTGTTTGTGGTTCTTGAACTCTTCAAGTTCTATTATCCTCTCACTAGCCCCTTCAATGATAAACATCTTTATCTTAGAAGGTAGTATGTTTCGCAACAAACACCTTTTCCTAAGTAGGATTATAGAACATATACCCTAAACTTACTTTAGGATGTCCCACAAATTTGTACTTGTCAAATCTTGTCCCAAACTTATCCTTTGAAACCTTTTCACATAAGTTGGACAACCCCTTATCTTAACATACTTAAGATTAGGAATCTTCCCTTTCCATAACTTTTATGGAGTCTTGGGGCCGGATTTTGAGGTTACCTTTTTCGTAGATATACAGCCATTTCTAGAACATTATCTCAGAAGGATACTGGAATATCGGTAAAATCATTATGAACCGCACCATGTCCAACAAGGTACGATTTTTTCTTTCAGATACACCAATCAATTATTGCGTATCAGGAGGCGTCCATTATAAGAAAACCATTTGAGATGATCTAGAAACTTATTGTACAAGTATTTATTCCTTGATCTAATCAAAAATCTTAATACTTTGCCAATTTGTTTCACTTTAGAATTCTTTGAACCTTTTAAATAATTCACACTTGTATTTCAGCAAATACACACATTCAACTTTTTGAATAATCATCTCCTTTTCTTATACTAGTTTGTTCAATTTGCAAAATTATTTTTCACGTAAGTCAAGTATACAAAATCTATTAAGTAATATTCAAGTTCTATATAAAACATTATTATTATAAATAGAACAACATTGTTCTTAAATATAATACCAAAGATTTCATTGTCCAACAATAAAATGGAAATAATGTTTCTAATGAGAACTGGAATACAATAACAACTTATTGACTTAATAGATTTGCCCATAGGCAATGCTAAACTATAAGTTTCTATGGCTAATACAGCAACCTTTGCTTCATTTCCCACATATAAGATTACTTATCTTTGTTTAGCTTTCTACTTCTGCTTGGTCCCTTCATAAATCTATATTTATGATAACCAAAGTCGGTATCCAATACCCAAGTAGAACCTTGACTTAAAGAAAATTTATTTTAAATCATGAACAAATTTGTATTTATGTAGAAACTTCACTAAGCTTCTTTTGGTTAGCCTCTGCAAGATGCTTCTTGGTTTCTTTTCCGATGTCGGGCTTATTGCAGTGGAAGCAAACTCATTTGCTATCCGTATCAGTTTTGTTCTTATTATCCTTTGTTTTTGCCTTTCTATTTATCTTCTTTGAATCGTTCTTCTTTCCAGAAGATCATTTGGCCCCTACCAGTAAGACATGGTCTTTCTTGGTTGGAAAGTGACTCTCAACATTTTTCAACATGTTAAGAAAATCAGCGAGGCTGATATCTAGCTTGTTCATATAAAAAATTCACAACAATTGTGAAAGGAGTCCGGGAGTGAGTGCAAGATCAAATCTTGGCTCAACTCTCCATCCATGACAAAACCTGTTGTCCTAATTGATCAATCAAATTGATTATGTTAAGAACTTTTATTTGTACTGTAGTGTTATCGAGCATTCTAGATCGGAAGAGCTCCTTAGATATCTGATATCTTTCAGTCATACTTTCTTCACCATCAACTACTTGATGTGCAGGAGTATAATAGGAACATCCATAGTTTCATGCTGACGCTGAAGCTTATTACTCATGGATACAAGCATGATGCATTGAGCTAACTGTGCATCATCTTGCCACTTTCTAAAAGTAGCAATCTCTTCCTCAGAGGCATTATCTGCAACCATTGCAGGGATAGGCGTATTAAGGACATAAGATAGCTTTTTAGCCGTGTGAAATTTTCTCAAATTCCTTAACCAATCCGTTTAATTCGGTCCGGTTAATTTAGCATCTAATATGCTAAGAAGTGATAGTAATTTATACATTGTAAAATTCTATAAATAAATTTTTAATTAACAACATTTTAGCATACATTCTTTTATCAATTACCAAAATAAATTAGGTCTTGTTTTAAATTTGTATCTCCCACTATTTTCTTCAAACTATATTACCCTCACTTATATAGTTTGATAAAATCTAATTAAAGATATGCTAGTGAGAATAAGGATCTCATTTCAAATGTATATAGCCTTGTGGTGACACAACAAACTATATATAAATAAATAGGTAGACAACTCTTGTCAATTACATCAACTATGTAACTCTTTATATTTTGCCTCTTAAATCATAATAGTCAAGTGTGTGCACATCCGAACTAAAATAATTTAAGTTAAGTCCAACCTAGCACTCCATATATTCAAAAAAGAAAAATATTATCCTTGTGGTGACACAACAAAACAATATTGTTCAATTTTCTTTATAAGCATCAAATGTGATAAAATTAACATCTCAAAGAATTAAGATAAGTCTTGTGGTGACACAACAAACTTATAATAATTAATTGATACTCTATTATTTTTATCATACTAGAAGGCGACGTTTGATATTCCAAATATCTTTGAACGGTTAGAACTTAATATAAAATATTTGAGGGGTTTGTTATTAATTTGTCTCATCTTGTTTAGCGCGCATGCACATATATATATAAACTACGCGTCATATTAATGAATATGCGAAGCATGTTTGCATAATATATAATATATATAGTATAAGCATGCACATATATAATACTATATTCTACCCGGATTGATTATGGACTTTTATTCTAGTTTGGTTCACTAGAGCCACCAAGTGAACCAAAAGGTCAAACCCTAGGGGTGCAAGAATTAATATTTAAATATAACTATTACATTTAAACCCGGGTTCCATTACAAACGGGTCTTCAAGCGCTCCTTATTTCTTGATCTTCAATTCTTCAAAATAATTCTAACTATTCCTATTACAAAATTATTTTAAAATAAATAGAAACCTTGATCAGCAGTCAAGGGGAAGTACATAGGAGGAAGTTAGAATTTACATTAAGAAAGAATAAGAGAAGACGAGGTACGCAAACCCCATTTAATAAAACTCATACATTCATGCATCCAACTAAAATAAAATCCAATCACATTGGTCAATAGTCCATAATCAATCCCATTTATTATCACACACATCACCATATGCATCAATAAATAACATTCATCTCATGAATAATAAACATTCAATATATATATATATTGATATCATTTAATGGACAAATTTAGTTAGTATAAAATTTGATTTTGAATCAAAATAAACTCTTTTATTTTAATCCAAATTTAAATCAAAATAAACCTCTTTTATTTTAATTTATCCAATTTTGAATAAAATAAACTATTTATTTTAATCAAAATCTTTAATCAAAACAACTCATTTATTTTAATTAATTATGGAATCCAATTCCAAATAAAAAAAACTTCTTTATTAAAGGAAATACGGATTCTATTTCCTATTCACAAATAAACTCCTTTATTTTGAATAATATGAAATCTTATTTCATATCTAAATAAACTCCTTTATTTAAGGAAACATGGATTCATTTTCCAATTCACAAATAAACTCCTTTATTTTAGGAAACATAAAATCCAATTTCAACTATAATTAGTTATCATGGAATCCCAATTTTAATATTAAAATAAACTTTTTATTTTAAGATTAAAATAAATTTTATTTTAAAATTAAAATAATTTTTTTTTATTTTAATTATAAAATTATTAAGATTAATATATATATATATATATATATATATATATATATATATATATATATATATATATATAATAACCGTTAATATATCATAAGTATATATATATTATAATGAATCCTGACTACTTCCTTTAATTTGAATCCCTTGAACTAACCATGTGACAGCTAACTTATATATTGCAGGTAACGTTATCATATATATATATATATATATATATATAATATGGATGCACCGAATCATACAGGGAGTATATATGATTACTTTTTGTTTAGGAAGCAAACCGTGAATCCTGTAAACATGATATATACGGTTACGCGAATCAAAGGCTTTTCGTTTTTTGTTTTTTTTTTTATTTATAAATTTTATACAATAAAATTATGCCTAATTAAATTGTTCGAAATACATAACAACATACATATCAAATCAAAATAATTAATAATTCACATAAAAATTTGGCTTTGATACCACTGATAGGTTTGTAATATTCATGAACGCAATCAAATTGCATAAAATAAGCGGAAGCGTGAAAAATCAGAATTTAAAATTTTACAAACCATATACCCGGATCACCCTTTATGCACAATTATTAATTAAACAAAAATATGAAGGACAAGAATCATACCCTTGAAGATCCGAACTTCCTAAGGTACAAGTTCACCTCCAAATCTTTTTCGCGTTCAACTTGAATCCACCGGTTTGGTTCCTTCTTTTGATCAACATTAGTCACCCAAGTGTTTGGCTTCTAGAAGTGATCCACCAAAGAAGAAGAAAGTTCCAAGAAGATGGGTGTTTGGCAAAACCCTAATTTTTCTATCTCTCATAGAAAAAAGAGCATACTCTCCCAACTATTGGAATTACGTATCCTATGAAAACCTCAATCACCCCCATCCATAATAAGACTCCTCTTATTTATAGATGTGGGCAACCCTCCTTAACAATTAAGGAATTGAGTTTTATTATTTTAATTAATTATATTTCTTTAATTAATTATGCTCCCAATCTTATTAGGAATAATTAATTACAATCTTTTAATTAATTTAACCTCCTAATCTTATTAGGATTATATGAGAGTACTTTTTTTAATTAATTCCCAAACTCCTTTAGGAATTAAATAATAGTAATAATAATAATAATAATAATAATAATAATAAGACTCCTCTTATTAATTTATATTTTATATTTCCAAAATATTAAATAATAAATATTAAGCTATTTAATTTATTCTATCACCATAGATTAAATTAAATATACTTAACTTATTATTACGATTATACCATTAACTTCTTAAATAATTATTCTTCCTTTTATGGTGTGACCCTTTATGTTCTCCATATTAAACCGGTTGTGAATAAATCAATTAGAACAATTCTAATCTTATTTAAATAAATAAATTAAACTATTAATTTATTTAAATAAATAATATTTATTCTACAATAGGATAAGCCTCCTAGCGATCGGCGACTTTCCGGATAATATAGATTTCAACATTAATCATAAAAGAACCTTTGAGTAAATAGTTACCGTACAATTCAATCCTTCCACCATACAATGTCCCAATTAAATATAAGACATGGAATTACTGTCAAGTCTTATTTTATTTAATTATATGTATTTCGACTCTGAAATTCATAAATTCAAATAATGCAAATTAGAAACTCCTTTCTAATTTCATTCTGCCTTGGCCAAGGACTACTGGGTTGTCATTTATCGAATCACATAGGACATTTCTATTCTTTTACTAGAAGTGGTAGATTCTTTATTGATCATACATTATCTTCATGTAAAACTTATTATACTCAAGCATACCCTTTGATATACCCTAAGGGTCTTAAGGAATAAGTCAAAGTATAACTTGTCATACACAAGATACTATGATGATCTCAAGTCCAAGAATCACTTGTACTACTATCACTATAGGAATTCCTATTGACAGGCAAGTAAAAATCCATTAGGTATTCCTTAGCGAGCCACGTTCAGTGAACTTATTCTCTAATAAGTACCTACATACTTGCTTTAGTGTCTCCACACAAATGATCATGAGATCAATCATCCTCATCCAATGAGCAAGCAACGTATGTACCAATCTATTCGGATTCACTAATCCCCAATTTAGTAATTCAACGATTGGGAACTATTTTAGTTTTAAGCTTTCTAAGAATTTAGATCTCATTAGAATGATCATCATCATTATTCTAAAAGTATTGCTTAAAACTATGGGTTTATCACATATTATAAAATAGCATCATGTAGATAAATAAAAGCTTTTAATAAATTAATATTTTTTATTAATAAATGAATAAGATTGTTACAAAGTATATGATTTATCATCAAACATGATTGGCTTGTGTGCATAATACTTTCATAATATTCATGTATCAAAAATAATTTGGACAGAAAAGAAATATATCTTCCGGGTGAATAGTACTCTATGAATAGTACCTTGTGAATAGTACTTCGGGAATAGTACCCCATGAATAGTACTTTGTAAATATTACTCGTGAATAGTACTTTGTGAATAGTACCCGTGAATAGTACTTTGTGAATAGTACTCTGTGAATAGTATTTTGTGAATAGTATCGTAAAAATGAATACTACTCATGGACAGTACTCCGGCATGAAAAGCTTAAAATTTAACAAGAATGTGTAGAAAATATCTTTGTGAAACGATACTAGATGAAACGCAAATTTCAAAAATATTCTACTAATTTCACGGAGTATAGAAGCAATACTTTAACAAAATGAGGGTATAATCAGGAATACGAGACAAAATAATAGTACTCACATACTACAGAGTATGGAAGAAAATATTATTCCTTATGAATACTGGAAAAAAAAATATCCCTTACGACTGTTGAACGAAAATAATATTCCTACGAATATTGAACGAATATGATATTCTTTACGAATATTGAACGAAAATAATATTCATACGAATACGAAAAATAATATCTCTTCAGAATATGAAATAAATAATACCCCTTACGAATACAACAAATAATATCCCTTACCTCAGAAGAAGACTGGATACTAGAATAGTGAAGTAGCATACTTCTCTTCTTCTATCTCTCTATAGCTTCTCTCTCTATAGCTTCTCTCTCTATAATTGCTTTTGTGAGTCTTAGTTAATAGGTGAGAATGAAGAATGAATGAGCTTCTATTTATAGGAAAATATAGTTTCGATAATTGCACGTTTTGGGGCTCAAAATATTACAGTATAATACCTTCATCTTTTCCTTCATTTTTAATTTAGTCCTGCAAGTATTATCAAACTTGCACCACCTCCCATAATAGTATATCATGTGAATCAATAGTACAATCATGTGAATCAATAGTTCTATACATGTGAAAAAAATAATTACAGTATAGTACCTTCATCTATACCTCCATTTTTAATTTAGTTCTGCAAGTATTATCAATCTTGCACTACATCTCTTAATAGTACATGCATGTGAATCAATATTACATACATGTGAACAAATAGTTATAAGCATGTGAATTAATAGCAATTAATTGCTCATTTATTCGATTAATTTGAAAATATCAATTTCATCTTTAATCAACACGAACTTATTTATCATTAATATTATAACTCACAATATTTAACAACCAGATCATTCCCAGAAAAGAGGGGGACTTTCCGATAACGATTTCTCCCTTTTGGCACGCAATTAGGTGACCAAACCTCTCCTTGACAGACTTTCTAGACAATGTCAATATTGCAAATAATAATATGAATAAATTTGTCGTCTCAATTATTGATTTAATAATAATAAATATTATGCATATGATACTGTGATAATAATTGAATCAATAATATGAGAGATATTATGCAACAATTATCGTAATAATAATTGAGTATAAGCGAAAGTGACTTTCCGTAAGCATCAATAATCAATACTGTGTGCTACTATACAACCACGTGTATTACTGTTCTTTTACCACCGGGTAGTTCAACAGTTTAACGGTAAAACTTTCGTCGTTATTTTTATAAAAATATAATTTTGTCGTTTTTTAAATACGATAATACTTCCGTTGTGGGATCCACCAATGACTGTGTCGTCGTACGAATAATACCCACAGCTAAAACATTATATCAAATCCACACCATAATATTCAAAAATATATTTCGAGAAAAATTAATCTTTATTCATAAAAGTTGGTGTCTTACACTTTACTTCTAGCACTTAGCCAAAATACTACGATCATACATCCCTTCTAGGTTATAGAAAGACCTTCATCTCGCTTACTCGTTATAAATAACATATAATATAATTTTATTCAAATAAAATTAATTTACATTATAATCCGATTTTCTCGGTTGTTACATTCTTCCCCCCTTATAAGGATTTTGTCCCCATAATCTTAATATAAGTTAGTTAAACAACTGAGGGTAATTATTCTTCATCTTTTCTTCGAGTTCCGAAGTTGCTTCCTCAGCATCGTGGTTTCTCCATACTACCTTCATCGAAGGTATTACTTTATTCCTTAGAACTTGTTTTTTTCTATCAATGATTTGAATAGGCATTTCTTCGTACGTTAAGTCCTTCTCAACATGAATAGGCTCATACTCTATTACGTGCTTATAATATGGCTTCTAAGGACATAACATAGATACATGAAACACATTGTGTATACGTTCTAACTCTGGAGGTAATGATATCACATAAGTTGCATCTCCTGCCCTTTTTAGTATCTCAAAAGGTCCTATAAACCTTGGACTTAATTTTCCTTTCTTTTCGAAACGTATCTTTCCTTTCCAGGGAGATACCTTTAGAAACACATACGAGCCGACTTCAAACTCTCTTTTCTTTCGATGCGGATTTGCATACTTTTTCTGTCTGTCTTGAGCTACTACCAGTCGTATTCGTATCAACTTAACTATATCTGTTGTTTGTTGTACCATTTCAGGTTCTAGCATTCGGCGTTCTCCTACCTTATCCCAACACAGTGGAATTCTGCACTTCCTCCCGTATAACGCTTCGTAAGGCAGCATGCCAAACTCTACTAACTGTAGATGATCATCCCAACTACCTTTGAAATCCATGATGCAAGATCTTAGCATATCTTCTAGCGTCTGAATTGTTCTTTCACTTTGTCTATCTGTCTATGGATGATAAGTTGTACTTAACTTCAACTGTGTTCCCATCTGCTCTTGCAGACTTCTCCAGAAATTTGATATGAATCGTGGATCACGATCTGACACTATTGAAACTAGTCCCCTATGTCTTGAAACAATTTCCTTAACATAGAGTTTAGCTAACTGATCTAAGCTAAACTTGACTCTTATTGGCAAAAAGTGAGCCAACTTCGTCAAACGATCCACTATTACCCATATAACATCGTATCCTTTCTGCGTAGTCGAAAGTCCCACCACAAAATCCATTGTGATATGCCCCCATTTCCATTCTAAAATTTCCAATGACTGTAACAAGCCACTTAGTCATTGATGTTCGGCCTTAACGTTTTGACATGTTAAGCACCTACTTACATACTCGGCTATCTCCCACTTCATGTTTGGCCACCAAAAATTTTGTCGAAGGTCTTGATACATCTTAGTACTACCAGGATGAATCGAGTACCTTGAACTATGAGCTTCCTGTTATATCTCCTCCTTCAATTCTGTTTCACATGGAACCCAAATTCTTCCTTCAAATCTTAATAACCCCTCGTTATCAAGATCGTACTTTATCTCTTCTTCATCTGCTAGTTTTTTCTTCATCTACTCACACTCGTCATTTCTGAGCTGTACTTTTTTGATTCTCTCTAAAATGGTAGGTCGAGTCTCCATTGTAAATAATTTCTGACCCGGTTCACTCGGTAACCTCACCTTTAACTCCATTCTAGTCATCTCTGTTATTAACTCAGTTTGAGCTATTAACATAGACAACCTTTCCCGACCCTTTCTACTTAAGGCGTCGACCACCACATTCACCTTTCCTTGATGATACAGGATATCGCGATCGTAATCCTTTATCAACTCCAGCCATCTTCTATATCTCATATTTAAGTCTTTTTGCGTGAAGATGTATTTTAAACTTTTATGGTCCGTGTATATCTCACATTTCTCCCCATATAGGTAATGCCTCCAAATCTTTAAGGCGAATACCACCGCTGCCAGTTCCAGATCATGAGTAGGATAAACTTTCTCATAATCTTTTAATTATCGTTACGCATACGCAATGATCTTGCCATGTTGCATGAGCACACAACTTAGTCCCCTATGCGAAGCATCGCTATAAACTACAAAATTTCTTGTATCAAAGGGTAAAGATAATGCAGGTGCTTCACTCAACATTTTCTTCAAATCCTGAAAATTATTTTCACACTTCTTAGTCCACACATACTTCACTGTCTTTCTTGTCAAATTAGTCAACGGAATAGCTATCTTAGAAAAATCTTAGATAAACCTTCGATAGTATCCCGCTAACCCTAGGAAACTCCGTACCTCTGTTGATGTTTTCGGTTGTTCCCAATTAATCACTGCTTCCACCTTTGTTGGTGTGACACCCCCAAATCCAGGTTACCTGACCCCCGAGTTTGGTGTTCACGATCCACAATATAATACCATTTAACTACCCATTCATATATAAATAGGAATACATAAGTTGTTAATACATAAGTCCCAGGTTCACTAACCTTGAAATTACAAACATACCCCTTTAGATATACAAAAAGGGTTTACAATACAACAATATAATAATAATGCTGAACTTCATTATACTAATTTATAACTATGCCTTTTCCTTTGTTTTTCTTCGCAAAGACCTTTACGCAACTTAAGTCCCCTATTTGAAAAGTTTTTTTTATAGCAAGGGTGAGCAACAAGTTTGCCCAGCAAGTTAAGAGATACAATAAAGATATAGAAATCAATATCAAACCTTCTCACATTCTACGCAACAATAATTCGATAATGAAAGAGTACAATCGAACTAGTTCGGTCTGGTTGGACTATATAAACTATATAAACACTTAACAAGTGTAACTAGTTCGGTCTGGTTGGACTTCGGTCCATTCTCAGTGTTCTGGTCATCCTATCCGACAATTAACACATTTATTGTCAATTAAATTCAGTTTCTAAGCTTCAATATTATCTTAGATAAGTCAAATATCATTTATAATATTTTTCGGAAGCTTTTAATAATTTATAAACAATTATTATAATTTATAATAATTTTTCAAACACTTAAATCATTTTTAAATGATTTAATTATCAAATAATCTTATTATCATTAATATTTAATAATATAAAAATATTAATGTTATATTTGTCAAAATATTAAAGTTATTGTTAATAACTTATAATATTTTTAAATCATTAATATTCTACTTAAATGATTTTTTAAAATAATTAAAAATCATTTTTAAACCATCACCATTAATATTTAAATATTAATGAAATTAATATCAAAATATTAAAAGTCATTAATTATAACTTAAAATATTTTTAAAATATTTATCTCATTTTTAAATGATTTTTAATTCAATAAAATCATTTTTAATTCCTTTATTTAATATAATAATTAAATAAATCTAATATCATTAATGTAACACCCCCTTCCCGAATAGGAAAGGGAGGTCACGTGCAAAGCACAACAAACCTCAAAATTAGTAAACAAAACACTAAAGACTTCACATATGTAATAATGATAACCATCAATAAGGCATTAAATACGATTCTCAACATAGAGTCAAAATAATCAAAACCTAAAATTCGAATCCACCAAGATGGTCAAAGGCAACACTCTCATCACACTAGCCCTGAATCACCCCTGCAAACCTGCCGGAAGAAAAACACAGTATGAGCCAATTGCCCAGTACGGATACAGATATACAAAAGATATACAACTGATGTACAAAAATAACTGAGACAAAATATTGAACAAAGCCTCAAGTGCAAATACGAACGAAAGTATAATATCCAAAGATCTGATTGGAATATATTTGAATCAACGTAATTGACGAAACAAATAAAAGAATAAAGAAATAACGAACTGAAGTGACTAACTTAATAACTTGAACTGAACAGAAACCAACAAAACTAATCAAATAAAATAATAGGCTGAAACAAATGGCTGGAGTTATTTTATACCGAATGAGCTCAGAAGTATACCTTGCCACATAGGCAAGTCAAAACAATGTCACACAGGCAAGTCAAAATAATGCCACACAGGCAAGTCAAATGATGCCACACAGGCAAATCACACATTGGACCGCGAATCCAAATGTATGCAAATCGGATAGGTGTGTTTGGCACAACATCACCAATCCGCAGAACAGAAAACTAGGGTTAACCCATACGCCTCCCACAATAAATCACCAAATGACTCACTACCTCCGGAGCCCAAAACGGAGACGCCGTGGACTAATCACACCGCCACGAAAAGTTTCATGTCTTTCGTGCCAAGACGACATGCCTGTGGTACCCCCACAGGTGGTTATAGCTCAGGTATACCCTACATTGTATTCTAACAAAAATATCATGTCACAGCACATGCGACAAAATACCAACAAAAGGGTTCTATATGTACATGTTGAACCAAATCAAATTATAGTCACAAGGTCTCAAAAAGAAGGTAGCAACATGTACCACTCTACAATTATCAAAAATAAATACTAAACATGATATCCTAATTCAAAGAGTACAAATACGAGTCATGTGTATCAACTCCAAAATGAAACTAATATATTTATTTCACATGAAACAATTATGTGAAATCATAACACAATTCGAAATAAGGAAACAAATTAACGAACAAATCAAATTTAACAAGACTGTCGCTGAAAGAGTACGAAATCCGTACCTGATACTTTCAACCCATTTATAGCACACTCCACCAAATCTTATCCTCAAATGCCAACGATATCAAATACGAAACGTCATTCACAACCTAAACATATTCACCTCAATTTAAAATAATCCAAACTAATAATCCCCAAAATAATTCATAATCTATTTAATAAGCCTTTAATCATCGCCTTTTATCGATTACTAATACTCCAAAATTTATATTCCAAAAATAACTCTTTAAATTCCTTCGTTCGAACTAATTACACAAATTAACAAAAATTAATTAATATCTATAAATTAAATTACTAATTCTAAATTTACCCATTAACAACATAAAAATGTTAAATTTATTATCAAGTAAATTTTATAATTTTATCAACAAGATTAACGAGTTTAAATTAATATACATAATTCGGTAATTCTGCTTGTAAGCTTCATATAGGCAAATATTAATTAAAATATAATATATATATATATATAATCGAAAAAGTCGTCTTTGCATCTCTGCAGTAATCCAACATGGTTTATATATATATATATATATATATATATATATATATAATATGAAATCACTTGATATATATATACATAATTTCATATATATATATTATTACATAATGATGTCTTCCATTGTATCATGATAACAATTTTTTCTCTCTCAGTTTAATATATATATATATATATATATATATATATATATATAAGCCTAATGCCTTTATTCATTCTACCAAGGCAATCGATAGCTTATATATATATTCGTAATTCTTTTTACAAATCAATTATTGATAGTATAAAGCATACACGATTTACGAAGTTTCAAGATTAAATCAAAAAATTTCATTCACATGTATCATACACTTAAAATTGTAAAAGACCCAAATATATCAGTAACTTACAATTCACTTTCTCCTTTTCCTTCTCTCTACTTCCGCCTCCTTTCTTTCTCCCAATCACGTATTAGAAATAATGCTAAAGTAAATTAGGTTTAACTATGTATTTATTTATATAACTGATGAACTCTCCTAATTTGAATAGAATTTTAATTTTACCCACACATATAAATTAAACCAAATTAGTTTTAAGGCCCAATTTTATCAACTTAATTTGTATCACTTATTAATACTCATTAGCCCACATAAATTAAATACGGGTTGACCCAAATAAGAATAAAGTCCAATTAATATGTTTTTAATTTAATTTTTTTCCGGGTATTACATCACCTACCCCTTAAAAAGGATTCCGTTCCCGGAATTAAAAGAATGAACATATCTAATTATCAAAAGATGCGGATACTCCGCTCGAATAGACTCCTCTATCTCCCAAGTAGCTTTCCGCTCCGAATGATTTTATCACAAGAATTTAACAAAAGGAATTATCTTCCTCAATTTCCATTTAATCAGTTATTTAATTATCTACTAACAAAATTTAATTTTCTAAACAAAACAAGGAAGAAAATAGGGAAACAAAATCATTTACCTTTTCCAATTTAAATACAATTGTATAAGATAAAATCAATTAATATTTAATTATTAAAAAAATGGGTTATTACAATTAATATAAATTTATTAATGAGAATTCTCAAAAATATTGAAAATTATATTTTATAATTCAAAATATTTTTTAATACTTTATTCTTATTTAAAATGATTTTTAAATTAATAAAATCGATTTTAACCTATTTATTTAATTTAATAATTAAATAAATCTAATATCATTAATATTAATTTATTAATGAAAATTCTTCAAAAATATTAAAAGTTACATTTTATAACTCAAAATATTTTTAAATACATTATTCTTATTTAAAATGATTTTTATATAATTAAAATCATTTTCTCTAATTTATTTAAAACACTAATTAAATAAATTAAATACTTTTAATATTTAAATAATTATAAATATTTAAGAAAAATATTCCAATTGGTCAAAAAGTATTTTTCGTAATTTAAAATAATTTTTAAAACTATTTTTGGTAATTTTTAGAATTTATTTCTATTTTTAAATAATTTTTGGAATATTCAGAAAATAAAATAATTAAAACCGTCGCTATAGGTCTTTAGCGACAGAAAGCGTCGATGTTGGTGTTCTTGAGCTCAAGAACACTGACAGCTTCGTGCTTAAGGGTCCACGTTTGACCGTTCATAGTTTTTAATCCAATGTGTTTCTGTGATCGTTTGTGCATTGATATTGTAGTATACTAGTAGTACTACAATTTTCAATCATTACCCGAGCCATAACTTAACCATCTAGCAAGATCTAGCTCTCCAAACTAAGCGTCGGATCGTGCACTAGGTTTTACGGGTAACCCGAAAACCAGCGATTCATAGTACCACTTTAAAGCCCCAATATTTTGATGTTCTGGTCGTTATTTCATTGTTCTCATGGTAAATATTGGTAGTAGACATGACACGGAACAATAACATAACCTTATATCAGTCCAAATCTAACACAATAATCAAATGAATCTCGGTCAAACATTATCAGAAAACTTATGCAAACAGTTTCTGGAAATTCCCAGAAAATGCATCTGTGATCAAATGGTCAAGTTTGACCAACCACTACATCAATCCTGTTAATGTTTTAAATGATCTAAAACCATGGATCTATATTTCACATTACAGGCTACAAAATAGATATAAACAAATAAGTAAAACACATAAATCCTGACAGATCAAGGCGAGTGAATAACTTGTCAGACGCTGATTACACTTTCTGGGTTGCCCAGATTTTGACTGGTCATGCCCGGTCAACGGGTTTTGACCAGGAATAACTCAAACTCCAGACATCGAATGGCTATAATACCACTTGCAGATGAAAGATAACATACCAGGCTACTAATTAAAACTTTAAAACAACACAAATCTTAAACACAGAAAGATCTAGAGCGACTGACATTTCTTGTCAGACCACTAAAAATGTTCAAGAACAGAATTTGAAAAACATCATTTTAAGGCACTTTGATGCTATGGATTCATGATAGATCATCATATATCTTCATAAAACATCCTCTAGCAAGAATCTAAACACTTAAAACAAAAAAAATTCTTAGCAACTTGGATCAAAATAAAAATTAGGTTTATACCTCTTTGTTCTAAATCTTTATCTTGATCTTCCTAATCTAATATTGGTTGATCAAGGAATGATTCTAGGATTGATATACTTACGGAATCCGGAGCTTTAGGAGAGAGAGAGAGAGTTGGTGAGAGCAAATGAGCAAAATGGCAATTTTTGTACACTTTCTCTCTCTTTAATTCTATATATATTGCTAGATACAATGTATGGTTGGCATTTTCGTCTGGTGACTGATGATTTGCACTCACAAAGTCAACTTAGTTGGTAAACCACTAAAGGTTGCTAGCATTTTTACAAGTTACCATTTAAAAAATGAAAAAGGGTATTTTGGTCACTTGAAAAACAAATTTAATGGCAAACATGGAATTTGTACAAACCCTTAGGGTTAGGGTTTGGGTTAGGGTTTAGGGTTTAAACCCTTTACGTTTGCAATTTAATTTCCAAAATTTTTGAATTTCGGTTTTCAAAATAGAAAATTAATATTCTAAAATTATAATTAGGATTCAATAATTATATTAATATTTCCTAATCATAAAATTCAATCTTGCTAATTAGGATTAATATTCCTAATTAAAATTGCCTAATTTAGCAATTAGGGTCAAAATGGTCATTAGGGTTTATAACCCACGAATTAGGGTTTTAATTAGAAAAATAAATTTTCTAAATTACAATTAGGGTTTGTAAAATAGAAATTAAGATAACTAAAATATAATTAGAGTTTTCTAATCATATTAAAGTTTAATAAATACCTTAGGCTTGTCAATTAGGATTAGGGTTTTCTAATTTAGGGTTTAGGATTCCCGAATTTAAAATTAGGGTTTCTTGACTTTTGATTAGTGTTTCTAACTATGAGTTAGGGTTTCTAATCCTGAGATTAGGGTTTCTAATCTCTTATTAGGGTTTATAATTTTAAACCTTATCCGATCAATCATTGATCAAAATTCTAAACAATACAAACGCGTACTCATTAATATAATTATTTTAATTATATTTTCTGTTGAATCCCTTTCCAGAAATTAGGGTTAGGGTTTCTCATCTTTTTAAGCATAACTCTACTCTAATTTTATTAGTCAATACACAAATTAACTCATTCTCTAACTCGTATCACAGTTACACAACACAATATTAATAATTAATATTAATATTAATAAAAAAAATGTATTCGTAAAATTTTGAATATTCGAAATCTCGGGTTAACACAGTTGGATCCACTGAAATTTTATCTTTGTCGATAATGTGTCCCAAAAACTGCACTCGTTCAAGACAAAATTCGCACTTAATGAATTTCGTATATAGCTTATCTGTCCTTAGTGTCTCCAACATTAATCTTAGATGTTCGGCGTGATCTTCTGGCATCTTAGAATAGACTAGAATATCATCGATAAACACTACAACGAACTTGTCCAAATATTGTTTGAACACTCTGTTCATCATATCCATGAATGCAACTGGTGCATTTGTCAACCCAAATGACATTACCAGAAACTCATAATGGTCGTAACGAGTTCTGAACGTCGTCTTAGGTACATCCTCCTTCCTTTCTTTTAACTGATGATACCCCGTTCGTAAATCTATCTTAGAAAAATACTTTGCCCCTTTCAATTGATCAAAAAGATCATCGATCCTGGGCAATGGGTATATATTCTTTATCGTTAGCTTGTTCAACTCTCGATAGTCGATACAAAGTCTCAACAATCCATCCTTCTTCTTTATAAATAATATCGGTGCTCCCCATGGCGAAACACTCGGTTGAATGTATTTCCTATCTAACAGTTCTTGTAGTTGGACCATCAACTCCTTCATTTCCACTAGCGCCATACAATACGGTGCCCTTGAAACTGGTGACGCACCTGGCACACTATCTATTACGAATTCGATCTCCCTATCCAGTGGAAGACCTAGTAATTCGCTTGGAAACACATCCGCAAATTCTCTTACTATAGGTATTTGTTCCATTGTTGCTCCATGTGGGTAAAATCTAATTACGCACAACACGCAAGTATACGTGGTCAACAAGTAATAAAGTGAAAGTAGAGTATCGTTCCCACGAGAAATTGTTTAATAAAAATCACCAAGTACTAACCCATAACCAATTCAATCTTATTTAAATGAATGAATTTCAATTTATAATTAAACTACTATTAATTACCACTAGTTAAATTAAGATTACGGAGATTTAAGATCACAACTTCACTTATTGCTTCATTTAAGTTAACAAACTTCTCATCAATTATTCTCTATCATGCATTGTTAATCAAGAACATTAAAGCAGATAAAACCATCTCTCGATGCATAATACTCATACTCACTTAAATTCACAGATGATAGAATTAAGCAAGATACCCTAATTAACTAATCCACTATATCTCTATGTGAATTACAATTAAAAGGGATTTAAAGCACAAGTTCTCTATAAGATTACATATGGCGTAAAGGCATATCTCTATCCTAAACACGAATCATGAATTCTATCTATGCAGAAATCACAAACACATGCTATCATGATAAGATTTAAATCAATACTTCATCTCTCGAGTTCATATAGATTATCAAGGTAATTGTTAGCTAGGCAATTAAACAATTAAGTCCAAATCACAATAGAAAATCCTCACGATATAACATAATAATTGATAGCAAAACATATTAAAATAAACTACACAATAAGATCCATCGTAATCTTAAACAAAGAATTAGTTCATGATTATTGAATCAAAACTAAGAATCCACAATTGAATAATCATTAAAAGACAAAGATAAAAGAAGATGAGAAGATAGAATCTATTGTCTGTAGATTTGAAGCTCCCTCCTCGCTCCTACTTTGAATCTTCAATGGTCTCCAAGTTGCTTCAATCTCCAAATCTAATAAGAACTAGTGTTTTGCTCTTATTCTACTCTAATCTAATCTAATGGAATCCTCTTTCTAATCTAATCTCTCCTCTAATCCTTGTGTTTCTCCTCCTTTTATAAGTCTCTTTATATGTCTTTAAGTCCTCTTGGAAGTCGTTGAGTTAATCGGATCGAAACAATCTTTCCCGAACTCAAATTTGGACAAAAACGATTTGGCAGGCATTTCCCATCAAGCGGGGTTTATACTTATAAAGGCTCGCATACTGGCGAACTAGGGGCCTGTTTTCTAGCTGGTATGCCCGCCCCAACGGGGGTTTTGTGAAGGAAAATCCCGCCCCGGCGGGGGTACCTTTTTTGCTCTGACGTCCTTTGGGAAAACGGCCATAACTTTGATCCGGGAAGAGTTACGAGGCCTGCCACCTATCAAATCGAAGATATCGACGAGATCTACAACTTTCATTATTTGAGAATTGAGAAATAATGAACAGATAAAGGTCGAAATTGGGCTGAAAGTGACTGCTATGCAAATGGCCACCCAAAACAGTGACGTTCGACGTCTGTTGGTACAAATGTCATAACTGTTGCATCCGAACTCCGATTGGAATGATTCAAGTTGTTTCAAAAAGCTAAGAAGAAGATCTACAATGTAAGCCAAGTTCCAAGCCAAAAATATGAAATGAACATAAAAGCCCAAACGATGTTCGGATTGTTTTTCTTTGCGATTTCATACCAATTCTTTGCGATTTCAGCTCCCAAGCATACAATCTACAAAATGAACACAAAATGCATGAAAAGTAACTAAGAAACATAAGATTAAGCAACTAATTCAAGTAACAGATACCGGATAAGTAGGTATAAAACCTACTTATCACTCCCACTCTCTGGGTATCAACAACATGACACAAATAACTTAAACATCCCTTCTTCCGCAATTTTCTAGTTTGTGTCATGGTAACACAACACGAACGTCCAGACGACTTAGTACCGTAAAACACTACCTTAGGTTGCTTCAAAGTTCGAAAGTTTATACATTTCTTTTGACAATTTATAATTGCACCATGGTTAAACAACCAATCCATCCCGAGAATTACATCGAATTCTCCCAACTTTATCGGTATTAAATTTACTGACAATATATAACCTCTTATTTCTATACAACAACGCCTATGAATATGTTCAACATGAATTATTTCTTCATTTGCTACCTTAATATTCAAAGGTATTGGCAATCTTTCAGGGAGTAATCCTAACCGTCTAGAAAATTCACATGCTATAAAAGAACAAGTAGCACCCGAATCAAACAACACATAAGCATTTATATCGTTGATTGGGATAATACCCGCAACTACATCTCCCGATGTAACAGCATCTTGGACCGTCATATTAAAGATGCGGGCCGTCGATTTACTCAACTGCGCGGGACCACCAATAGCTAACTTACCACTATTAGCGCCCTTATTACCATACATCCCCTTCTCCGGGTTGTTCTTCGTCATGTGATCAGTTGATCCACAAATGAAGCATCCATGGTTCTTTTTCGAACTTGGATAGTTAGGTGAAATGTGTCCTTCTTGTCCACGGTTGTAGCACACAGCTTTACCCTTGAGACAGACTCTTAAATGAGTTTTCCCACAATTCTTACATGCCTCCATCCTTTTCTTAGGATCTCCTTGTTTCACTTTGGTATTCCTAGAGTTAAAAACCTTCATCTTCTGTCTGTTATCACTCCCGCTGGCTCCCTCAATTTTCACTCCCCCATCTACTTTACTCTTATTCTTCTTCTCTTTGTGGTATTGTTTTAAAGCCTCACTACCACCTTTGCGATTATTGCTTTTTCCAGAATGATTCCAAAGAAATTACTTTGAAACACTGATATCCGGATATAGATTCAGGGTTTCAAGCCCTGCTCGAATCTCTGCACCTTTCTCAACTCTTTATCCACCTGATGTGGAGCAAATCTCGCTAGTTCATTGAACTTGGCAGTATATTGGGGAACAGTCATATCCCCTTGTTTCAGTTCCAAGAACTTCATCTCCATCCTATCCTACATACTCGTGGGAAAATAGTTCTCGAAGAATATATCCTTGAATCGTGTCCACATTACAACCTCCACTCCAGCCCTATCATGGTTCGCCTCCCACCAGAAGTTGGCCTCTTCCTTCATCATATAGGTGGAAAAAGAAGTCTTTTGTCCCTCTTCGACATTTGCAATAACAAATGTCTTCTCAATCTCTTTCACCCAAGTTTGGGCTTCTATAGGGTTCATAGTTCCTTTGAACTCCGGCGGACCTACACTTTTGAAATCCTTAAACGTAGTAGCATGTACTACCGCAAGATTAACAGGTATATTTTCACCATTTCTATTAAAGGTAGCTGTTAATAAGTTAACAAACTCCTGCATTGGGTTAATCGGTCCCCCTTCGGTTTGATTCACATTAGCTTCCTGATTTCGTTGTCTTCTTCTTGGCGTCATATTTCTGTTAAAATAAATAACAGTTTATTATTACTTACTTCTTATTAATTAGTCATTATTCACGATTAATAATAACTCAAACTCATTACAAACATGTTCAATAAAGTGCTTATATTGATATGCTTTCTTCTTTGTAGTATAATACTACATCGTTCACCATTACATAACCTTAGCTAATTACATTACTTCTCCGCAATTATTTTCCAAAAATTGGGATTTATAAAAGACTACCCTTTGATTATACAAAAGAGGGTTTTACGTCACTACATAGATACACAATATTTACATATCGAAACCTAGAGCAAGGATCAAGAGCATTCACCTTATCTAGCATTCCTCCTTAAATAGCACTCTTTTATTAAAACTACGTCATTTTGGAGGGGCCGCGGGTGGTATTTTTGTAAATAAAAGGAAAGCAAGTGGGACCACTCTCTTTTAAAAACCTCCAAAACGACGTAGTTTTAATAAAGGAGTGATATTTAAGGAGAAATGCTAGATAAGGAGAATGTTCTTGATCATTTCTCTCTAAACCTATTCTAATTATTAACTAGATTACATCTGCCTAATGGCATTTGCATAATCTACGTTAGCAAGACTGGCCACCACATCCCGACTGATCGTATGTCGAGTCTGCCCTGCCTCCACGGGATACTCAGCAACTTGTCGCTAATAATCCTCATGTGAACTCCTGTGAATATAGGACATCTTCATAATCTTCTGCCTCTTGGCCTTTAGCTCCTCCATAAGCTCGAAGGCCTCTTGTTTTAGCTCTCGGACCTTGTCCTTAGCCAAAACTTCCTCGTCGTGTTCAACCTCCCAAAATGTCTCCATGTCCCTCTTGTCCTCCAAGATATCATGGACCTCCTCTTTCATCTCCTTCACTTCCTTACTCAACTGGATATTTCTATCCAACAAAGTCATAAATAACGCCTTCGTTGACTCCCCCAATGTCATCTCCTTTATAGGTATTACCGTATTAAACGATACTACCTCCACCTCCTCCTCAGACATTTCGTCGAACAAGGATGTAAACCCTACGTTCTCAAAATCCTCCGATTCATCCACCACCACTATTGGCACATTGGCTACTGGTGTCGAAAAAATCTCTATCTGGTTCACTGACTCCTCGCTAACCACATGTATATCTCTATACATAACATTATCTCCTGACATCTACAATAAAATATAATATCTTTATTAGTACACAACATCAGAATATTATATACACATATCACATTTAATGCATTTTAGGGTTAACTTCATCTTTTAATTCTTCTTGTAATGAATTTACCAATTCACCACTTAAAAACTCAACATGAGTTTAATTACCTCTAACTTTCTTAACTCTTCTTAAGGTTATATCCTAAGGTTCTTCCCCCCTTAAGTTTTATAACCTACCGCTTTGATACCAACTTGTGACGCCCCCAAATCTGGATATCTTCCAACTCGATAGATGGTGTTACAACGGTGCTACTGTTCACACATACATTCAGTTGAAATACATCCATAGAGTGAATATGTCTACTATTTATTACATAATAATAAGTCTCTTCCCAGGTTCTTTGTAACCATTACATATGTTCTTTGTCATAGTATCAAATTAATACAAAAGTAATAATATTCTATTACAAGGATAACTATTTGTTCGCCTTAGCCTTCCCTTTGTCCTTACCAGATCCTTCGATCCATTCATTTTTAGCTGCAATCATATGTGATAGGTCTCCACAGTTTTAGTATATTTTGATGATAACAATTTATAGGTTTGATATTTAATTAATTATTTTACTTACTTATATCTAAACTATTTTTTTAAATTTTATTTGAATTACTTTTTATTGACCTTGATAATTTAAATATCAAGTGTTAAATAATTTGATTCATATAAAAATATTCAAGGCAAGAAGATCCTATTTTCTTTCAAAACTCACAAAAACAAAATTGAGCAAAAAGTTTTTATTGCATATATATATATATATAGTTAGGATCTTAGACGGACTAATATAGCGGACCAGGCAACGGACCAAAGAAAAAAAACACGCGGGTCGCATTTGTAAATGTGTGGGTCGGCAAAATGGGTCAAACAAAACAAAACACATTACAAAATAAAACACATTACGCCTCAGCCATCAATTTCTCTCTCTAACTCTTCCCCCTCTCTCTCACCACGAACCTGTAGCAAACGGAAGGTAAAGGGAGAGACCTAGCTCCGGTCAACGAAAGCTCCGGCCAACGGAAGCATCTGCAAACGAAGGTGAGGGTACTTCACTTTATTAATTTTGTACTTTTTGTTTTTCGCGTAAGAAATGTAGGGTTTATTAGGTGGTTTTGAATTAGGGTTCATTCTTCCCCTTTTCCCCTAACGTAGCTCTTCGATTGGTTTGAGACAGATCACTTCCCTGTAGAGATTAGGCCTACCGCATTTTCTATCGTAAGTTTTTGGTTGATTTTGTTCCGTTTTATTTTTTGATTTTTTAGCTGATATGCCCTTTAATTTTTCTAATTTAGGATAAATAGGAAATATTAAGGTGATGTTGATTTGTGAAATGAATGGTATGATAATCTTGATCACGCATTAATAATGCAATAGCAGAGTCTTTCTCACCTCTAACTTTTATGGTATGGGTTGGTTATGGAGGTTACAAAATAGAGACAAGACAAAATCTAAGATCTGTTAGTGCAAAATTAAGCATAAAATTGAGCAGATTAATGTTATAGAGCTTTAGCAAAAGTTACAAGGTTCAGTACCCTGTATCTCAAAATTCCAATGTTGATGGATCTCTCTTGTAGTTTGGTTGCAAAAGATGACATGAATGGGAAGGAGATATACAGTACTTGTAAATAACTGATAAAAAAAGGGGCAGTTGCTTTTTCTCCCTTTTCTCTAAAAAAGGTTGATAATATATATAAACATTGACTTTACAATATTGAAAGGTAAAATTATGGCAAATTTAGCCTAGTAATTGTCCCTTTTTTTTTGCTAATTGTCCATTTTAGCCGACTCCAGAAATAATAAAAGTTGGTAACTTGCATGTTCTGCTTGTCCATATGAATATAAAGATATTACCCCATCCATTCAAAGCAGAGTCCCATTTCGGGTATTTGAGTACATGGACATCGATCTCAAGATATTCATCAAGAACTTTTCGCCAAATCGAGGGGGAGAACATTCCCTCAAAAACCATCAAGGTACAGAGGTGATTGGAGTTTTTGAAATTCAAATTGTAGAGAACTGTGATGCCGAGTTTTTGAAATTTGATTTGGAATACCAGTAGGTATACTCTCGTCTACTCCCCCTTGCTCTCTTCCTCTCGTTATACCCATTTTCCTTGAAATATTTTGTAATCCTTTTTTGTTAAGTGCAGATTGTTGTTCTTCGATAAAGAAAGCTAAAGCGAAAGAATCGTGAGACATCCTAGCAACACATCCCCGCATCCCGGTTCTGTCATCGCAGTTGATCGCAAACATTGGTGGTATTTGGAGTAGTAAAGGCGGTCTTTGGGAAGTATTCTGTGGTGAAATCTTGTGCTAGGGTGCTGATTGGAGGCTGGATGGCTATTACCTTTGGTCGTTTTTGTAGTAGGGGCAGTGGTTGTTTTTGTGTGGAAATGATGGATGAGATTTTAGGAATATCACTATAACTTTTACGTGAAAATGATGGATGAGATTTTTTCTTTCATATATTTGGTTAAGGTTGTCATGTTGGGCTTGTTTTACAGTGGTTGTATTAGACTATGGTAAATTTGAAAACTCTAATTAGTGTGATTTGTCTTAGATTAATTTGAATGTATTTGGATGTAATTCCATGTAATGTGGCAGATTTTGGATGTTATTTGATGTATTTTCTGTTGTGCAATGCTGTTAATTTTCTTTTTTTTTTAAAAAAACAGAGGTTAGTTCATCTAGTATAACCTGTGTTCTGTGCTGTTATATGCCACTGTATAGCTTGATGAGGATGATTGTCTTTGAAAAAACTTTAAACAATGTTTGGCAAAGAAGATGTTAACAAATTACTCCACAAGATTTCCAGCCGAAAAAAGCAGACTATTAATTAAAAAGTGCTATAATAAAATTACCCAGTTAGTCAAATTTTACAACCAAATTGGAATTTGCAGTTTTTTTGCAAATAAATAGCAAATAGGAGAGAAATTTTGATACACTATAATCCAAGCCCAAAAATAGATGAAGAAAACTCTAGCACTCATGTTCACAATCCACTAGTAGTGCCAACCAACTTGGTTAAGCCAAAGGTAATAGACATTCATTTCAATCAAGACTTCTAAGCACAAGATTTCACCACATGAGGAGTACTTTCCAAAGATCGCGCCCTACTACTCCAAACACCACCAATGCTACGATCAACCGCAGACAGAACCGGGATGCGGGGGGAAGAGAGTATCAAAATAATCTTGCAATAGAACACCAACTTGTAAGTATTTGGCTTAACACCGTAATTATATTAGTCACCATAAAACCAATTATGAATGTGAAAATGTATGCAGTTAATATAAAAATTTTGATAATATGATAACAAGTATGTTATTTTATATTATTAGCAACAAAATGAGAGCTATTGTGGGATAAATTTTTGACTGAGAATGGGACTCTGCTTTTGGAATGGATGGGGTAAAATGAAGTTTGGATATTCTGATTGCACAAAAGGCATATAGCATCAGCATTGATTATCCGATGCTACCCAAAGATGACACTTGACTTTAGAAAACATAAAAGCCTAATTACTAATAAAGAGATCTTCCAAGTATTCCTTTTCTCGTAAGAAATTATCATTTCATTATTTATAAACATAAGCAGAAAACTCCCCCCAGCCCAGGTTTAGAGTCTACTATCTACACTCAACTTTCTTAAGTAGAATTTCAAACTTCATTTTTAACCCAAATGAGTGGACTAATTTTCTACCAAAAAATAGCATAAAATTTGATTTCTTATCAGCTTCCTGTATACAAGGATTTTACGATGCCTTTATATGACCCATAACTTACTGGTGGTTGGTTGAATTTTAGACGGTGGTAAAACGAGCAATTGCAATGGAGCAAGCAACTGATGCTTTAATCCAAATTAATAAAAGATCATGGTCATTTGGGTCTAACCCTCCGCAGAAGAGTAGGAAGCTTGACAAATTTAAATAAAAGGCGGCCAAAATGGAGATCATGGTAGTAAATGGGGGGTTTGGGTCAATATAGAAGAAGGTATGGTGTTGGAACTTGATTCCCGTAGGTAGGAGCTACTATGACAATCAACTACACATGGCTTGCAAATTTAGGTGTGGTGTTAGGATCGGGGATGGGTTTGAGGTGAGAGAATCGGGGATGGGTTTGAGGTGAGAGAATCGGGGATGTGTTTGTTGTGAGGCAGATTGGGGATAGGTTCGTTTGCTCTGTGAAATTGGTTTGCTCTGGCTTCCTTTGTTAGCTTCAGATCGGTTTCTTTTTTATGACCCGAACAACAGCTTTTGACCCGCGTGTCCCTTGGTCCGTTTGTTGGTCCGTGATATTGGTCCGCTACAGATCCCCTATATATATATATATATATATATATATATATATATAGTCTACATCCATAGTGTAGGTTGTTGGGAGCAACCCCTTTTGGCCCAATTGCCACAACCTATGTGCTTTTTAAAAAAAACTAAGTAACAATGCCGCCATACAGTTGTAGTAATGGGAATAAAAGGTTGCTCCCCAACAACCGGTTGTGTGGATGGAGACATATATATATATATAGAGAGAGAGAGAGGATCCGGATCCAAGGGATCCGGACTCTATTAAATCTGGACCTTTTTTTTTTTTTTTTTTTTTTGAAACAACTAAAAAAAAAATAATTATGGAATTGGAATTTTTACATAATCTGATATTTTGGGCGTGATTTGGATGCCTATACAAAACATTTGCATGTGATCAATGGGCAAACTGTATATACATTGGTTGGTATAGGTATTAAAAACACACCCAAAACAACAGATTAATGAAAAATTTCGAGTTCATTTTTTTTTTTTTTTAGTTGTTTCAAAAAAAAAACAAAAAAACAAAAAATTTGGGTCCGTATTTTAGGACGATCAGGGATCCCTGATTTGGATCCTCATTCTATATATATATATATATATATATATATATATATATATATATATATAACTTGTGTGTGTGTGAGTGAATGTGTGTGTGTGCAAAGTGTGTGGATGCAAAGTATGAAGTGACCATCTTTTGGGGACAAAGGAATTGAATGTGCTTAATCATTTATTAGTAAGTTTGAAATTCAAACTCATGCCTTGACCAAATTTGATAAACTATATGTAGAAGGTAAAAATTTTGATGGGTTGAACCATTTGGCAATCCATGTGATTCAAAAGAGAAAATTTTCATCTGAGCCATTGATTTCAAAAATGAGCCATTCATTTAAAAACAAATTTTAAAATTACCATTTTGCCCCGACCTCAAAATTCTATAAATAGGGAGTCTTTCATTCATTTGGTTTTTGCCGATTCAAGTGAAAAGAAAAGCTTATTCTCCTTGCCTACATACTCTCTCTAAAGCTTTATATCTCTTCTTACCAAAGTTTTGATTATTTGAGAAGAGAAAATTGGTCCAAGTAATTGAGATAAGTCATTTGATTTAACCTAGTTGAATTATTTCTTACTTGTTTTAAATTTATAGATATACGAATATAAATTGTTATACACAATTTTATATATATATATTTCATTTATTTATCAAATAAAAAGTTATACTTAAACGTCGAAAAACTACGAAGATATTCTTCTACGGAGAGGAAATCGAAGCGTACGATTCCTTATAGTACTAAGTAATTTTTTTTGATATTATTTATATAAATATTGTAAAATAGATATACACTTGATAGTTCAAAACGACACTGAGATATTCCTCCAAAAAGAGTGAATCATTCGAACCGGATTTGAAAATCTAAGTGATCTATTCAAAATATTTAATAAATATCAATTGTGAAAATATAAATTATGTCATACTTAGACGCCGAAAGGCTACGAAAATATTCCTCTTAAGTGAGGGAATCGAACCGTACGATTCCTTATAGTACTAAGTGACTTTATTTATAAATCACATAATAGATAAAATATTATTATATATTATTTGAGTTAAACAAGTATATTTGTTATATCAAATAGTGATTAACTAATTAAATTGTTATACTTGATAAATTATCATTTAATCACAAGTATTTGAACACAGTCATTCATATAATACTTGTTAGAGAATATCTGATAAACAAGTCTCTTTGATCCATAGAAAAACACTCCTTATTATAAAGAATAAATAATTCTTTATACAATTGTATTAAAATTATTTATCTGCTTATACAGAAGCATCTTTGAGTAAAAACTAAAATTTACTTATTAGCTTATTCAATAAGCACTTTTGCAGAAAATATAAAAGTAATTTAAACTTTTATAACGGTGCATAAATTTACATATTTGCTTACAAAGCATTATTTGATCTAAGCACAAATTATTATCTGCTTACAAAAAAACATATTTTCTCAAGTATAAAAGTCTTTGAACTTTTATAAATATATTTGTTCTTTAATTGATATCTGCTTATTTGAGAAGCATCAATTTGTACTAAATCCTATATCTGTTTATTTTTAGAAGCAAATTGTTGTAAATTTTTTGTAAAAAGGAAAATGGTAAAGTTAGTTTATTTTATGTACCTGTGAGAAAAATAAGCAATTCTTCGACCAAGACCAGAGTTGTAGAGAGGTCAGCTAAGAGTTGGGTCTCTAATGAACTTGTGAAGTGAGGAAGAGGTTGTTTCAAAACCAGATCATAGAATAGAACTGAACTCAAAAGAAGGTACAACTAAGCTTGAGGAAGGACATGAGAGTTTGCTGTCCAAGATAGATTAGTTGGGAATAGTTGAAAGTTTGTCTATAAAACTTTGTAAAAGCTTCTCCGCCTGTTGAAGGAGTATTTATTACTAATAGTAATATGATCTTAACTTCTAAATAAGAACTTGAGACTAGACGTAACAACATATCAGGGATGTATGTTGTGAACCAGATAAATCTCTATACATTGTATGATTGAATTTTTACTGTCTTGCATATTAATTTCTAACACTGCAAATTAATTACCAAAAATTCAAAAAGACCTAAGATAATTTTTAACCTGTAATAATATATTCAACCCCCTTCTAGATTATTATTGGACTTTCAATATGGTTCAAGTAAGGGTGAGCATCACTAGCTCAGCAAGTATAACAATTATAGTAGAACAACATGCTCATATATCTTCTATAACTGAACCGATAGTTATGAAGTACTATGAATAAATCAAAATGTTTCTTTAAAATGTTTAACGATGTACATCTGGAAGCGCATGAGCATAATCTTACACGCCAAAACTACTCCATTGGGCTTCAACAGCCAAAACATCTAGAAGGAGGACAACAAAGAAAACAACATTTAATCATTAGCAATTTCATGAAATCTTCTTCCTTGGACGAGAATTCTTAGGCGTGGATGGCGGTCTTGAAGCTTCTTTAAATGCAGAAGGGCAGAGATCGCTTATGCTGCATATCCCACATTTAGGTCTGAGAGGAGTACATATAGTCTGTCCAAAACCCACCTGTTTGGTATACAGTATTTAATGGGACGTAATGCCACAAGTAAATATTTTGACAGAAAATAAACATTAAGTAAATTAAAAGAGAGAACTTGCAGCATCGTGGACTTCATTAGCTTTCTAGGGGATACTAAGAATGCTACAAATTGTAGAAAATGTTTAAACCATTTCCAGCCCATTTGATCAACGTTTGGGAGACTTGAGAGTTGATACCCTAGACTGAATTCTTTTTTTTTGGAAGACTTCATAAGAAGAAAATCTAGAAAAGCTTTCAAAGGAAGATATTACAATTTCCTTCTTAACTTTCTATTTTGTATTCCTATGTTCCAAAATATAAGATCATTTTTGACTTTTTGAAATCTAACTTAAGACATTTATAAACTCAAAACATGAATTCATATAAATTAGCCAAGTATTGTAAACTATCTAAGAAGTATTAGTCACTAAAATTGATTATTTATAATTTTTATTGAATCATCTCAATTTTGAGTTTGAAAATGTATAAATTGACTTTCAAAAATTAATAATGCTCTTATAATTTAGAACGGAGGAAGTATATAATATAACCTAAAATAATTAAATGATTGTAGCATCCATATTGCACGACCCTAGTGCTTAATAATAAGCAGAAGAAGCTGCATACACAACTTTTTGAACATTATGTTTATGAAAAGACGTAGTGTGTATCATCTAAGTGATTGAGCTTTATATAGCATATGATCAAACAACTATGAGGCTTTTGGCTAAATTTATATGCTTACGAGCTCTAGTATTTGCTAGAAAACAGATTTCTCAACAATTAGATTTGCTTCCATTTACCGAAGTAATCATAACCAAGGTAATGAGCATCGTGTACTTTAAATTATTGGATTATGCACCTATTTTCAACAGAATTGTGGCGTATGCACGCATGTAAACATGGCCTATGTGTTTGTATATGTTGAAAGGATTGAGCTTACATACCAAAAGAGGATTAATTGGAACCCATTCTTCCTTCGGAAGCCATAGTTCCAAGGACTCTCTCGTATCCTCAGGAGATTTAGTATGCTAAATTGCAGGGGAAAAAATAGTTAGTAAAGCAATATCATTTCTTCAATATGTACTTCTGTTTTCTTATTATCTTCACTTCGCAGGATGGGGCAGGGAGTCCCTTAACATTTAAGTATAATAATGCATGTGAAGAAGATAACAGATGAAGCTTAATTTGCGGATCCATATCACATTACGTTGATGAGTCAACAAAAAGGGTTAAAACTCTTAAAGACATTGTTTCAATGAAATAGGCAGTGTGACTACTACTACTAACATATTAATAGGAGCTCACTGTGAAATGCTGACTTGAAGAAAGATATGGCGGGGTTCTATGTTAAGAAAGGGAAAAGAAAAACCCCATACCATGCTCTGCCTTCTATGGGTAGCAAGAAGAAATACCATATGAGGAGCTAATATAAATGGCACAAACCTTACAGAGAAACATTAAGTAAGCCCTCTTTAACCGTTCGACTTCTAATATGCTTCAAAATGGGTAAAATCTTATCACACTGAAATTCCTAGTTCACATCCATATATCTAAATCTTTGAGAATAGCGGTATGTTGCATTATTCTCAAACACACCTTCACAAGCAAGTTGTGGAATCCCTTATACAGCGGTTCACTCAGTTTGTACTATAACAAAAGCAATGCGAGAATATTGAGTGTTTGACAATTGAAGTCCATCTCATTACTGGCATCAGATATACTGGTTCAGACATCATGCTACCTCACCCAGAATGCGGTTCGTTTCAGTTTTGTGGAACCAATACGGGTAGGTTGTACTCTACATAGCTAAAACGTGGTATGTTAGGATATCTTTATATGAGTGCTTATATAAATGAATTATCTTATAATCAAAATGTAAAAAACTTAAGTTTTATAAAAGATTTTTAGTTAAGTCAACAAGTTGATTGTTTTATAAATAATTTAGTACAAATGTAATGTTTGAGCATCCAAAACTAAATTAGAATATTAAAATTGTGCAATTATAGGCAAAATAACAAAGAAAATTTTGTTTACACTACATTCAGAATATTAGTACGTAAGCATACCATGTTTGAGAATGCAAGTACCAATACGCAATTCGCTAGGTCAATGAGAGTATCTGGTAACTTTGTGCTAGCTAACTAAAAGATGAAGATGATGCCGATATGGAATTTAAGGGCATAATTTGAAATGTCAATATGGAAGAACTGATTAATTGTTTAGTAAAAATATTATTAAACCATCAATAAGAATGCACAAACCTGTTTTGTTCCCCGATGTGAGACCCAACCAAGTCGATTACAGATACGGTGAACATGAGTGTCTACACATATCCCTTGAACATTGTTCCACCCTACATTCATAGCCTACACCAACATACAAAGGCAAGCAACTTAAAGCAATCTAAGATAATAAGCTAATAATTAGAAATCCGAAATTGTAAGAGAATTAACATACAGTTGACTCTTACCAAATGAGCCATCTTGGGACCAATTCCTGGAAGTAGGAGCAACTCCTCCAGTGTACTAGGAATGTCACCATCATACTTCGAGAGACAGATTTTAGCAATTTTCTTCAAGTTGCAGGCCTTTCTTGTGTAGAAGCCCACCTAAGCATGAGTTGCACAAGTTACTTAACAGCAGTTGTCTCCTAATAGTTTGTCTCGGATTTTGAAAACATAAACGATAAAGTGAATTACTTATAATAAATAAACAATAATGTGACTTCAGGAAAACATACTGGGTAAATCAAGCTCTTGATGGTAGCTTCATCAGCCTTCTCAATGGCATCTGCAGTAAGAAGGCCATTCTCAAGAAGACGCTGAATGGCTCCTGCAAAAAAAGAACTCGGTAAAAGTAGTGTAAAGACTAAAGAGTGCGAAAGCAAATTTGAAATTAATGCCAAGTGACTAGTTTACTTATATGGGATGTTTACATAATTCAATTGAGATCTGTTAATACTTTAAGTACAGTGTAAAACAGAATTCATATACAGCATTTCCAATGTTTCTCGTGTACAGATTTTAGAGTACATTTTCATGAAACTGGCTATGCTCATTCCCAATTTTTCAATCTTGGTCGACTACCATGTCGACCAAATATAAAAGACTTAAAATCGGCAGTGAACTAAGGTACCCTGTCCACTGCAACGCTGAATAATAATATGGCCACTTTGGAATTTGAGGCTGAAGATAACTTTATCTAATGAATATAATTTTATAATTCCAAGAAAAGGTTTTGGAGTGCATGGATTACCACTGTCCTTCTGAAACGTGTTGAGAGATGAGAGCCAAAAGGGCATTGAACTAATGGAGATGGAGAGATGAGAAAGCTGCCCGTGATGCCGACTAGTTATTTACTCCCTCCGTCCCTAATTATTTGCGTTTTAGAGGTGGACACAAGAATTAAGATAATGATTGAAAAACATTAAATATAGTACTCAATTGTCTATAATACCCTTAAATCTTTTGTTAGAATAAGGAGAGTTTTGTTGGGATAAGAAGAGAGAAAGAGTTTAAAGTATCAATAAATAGGAAGAGTAATGAGGGTTAATTTTAGAAAAATTATCATTAATTCTCCTAGATTTGAACAAACGTCAAATAATTAGAGACAAATGAAAAACTCTAAAACGTCAAATAATTAGGGACGGAGGGGGTATCATTTTAAGGTTTTATTTCTAATTTTTAACTAATCATTCGGTCAAGTTCAAGTAAAAAGACAGAAGGTTATATTGACTGCCTCGTGGTGCAACAGGCACCGAATAACTATTGTATATTGTAGTTAAACCTGGTGGTGCTCTCATTGGTTGTAAGTCCTGGAGAAAACAAACTAGATGGACAGCACATTAAATTATCTTGTTTTACGAAAATATAATTTGATTATATAGAAACTTACCATGATTGACATTATCCTTGGTTTGGCTTGACAAAAGTGAAGATACCAAGACAGCAAATCTTCTCTCCTGTTTGAAAACGAAAGCATAAGAGAATAACAAAAAGTATAATCAATTTCCAAGCGCCATATTTAATTATTTATTATCTTATTTATTTAATGAGAGCACCATGTCAATATCAAATAAAATGATGAGTATACAGCATTCAAAATAGATATTTACATAAATAGAAGGTCAATGATGGTTTAAAGAAAAATATATTGGACTCGATTTTGAGAGAGCAATTTGATATATAAGTTGTTGTTTTTGTTGGGGGTGGGGGGTGTTCAACAATAGAAGCAATCTACTTAAAGAAACTGATGGAAACCTATAGAAAGAAGAAAGATACAGATGCCACATTACAAATTCAAAACATAATATAATAAATTAATAACATGATCGGAGGAGAAAGTAAGCATGCAGAGTCACACCTATCCCCTCCCCCGGAAATGGTTTCTGTATGTCTGATCTATCTCCTTCCTCCCTAAAATTCTTATATCTATCTCTCTATTTTTTGCTCTATCTCTGCAGATCCAAGTCAGGGCCAAGGTGTGGAATAACACTGGGTGGGAGATTAGAGATGACAAATAGGGAAACAAAAGAACCCCAAATACTTGTCTCAAGGTTAGAGATAATAAAGTTCACTCTTCAAACCATTTCAATGTGTCTCGTCTCTGCTAACTTAGGGAGAAAAGGATTTAATAGCTAAAATTCTCTGCGGTGTGACAAATTTGATGATAGCAAATTCATGCACTATTCTCGTTATAGGATGTAATGTATCTGATGCACAAAGTGGCCACATATGTATTGAAAAATCCACTTAACAGCTAATTTTAAGATAGCCCAACAATCATGAGACTAAGAAGCCATTACCAAGTACTCCCTCCATTCCAAATGTAGGATCATTACTAACTTTTTGAAGTAACATTTTCAAACTCAAAATTGACATGGATTCTTTTAATTTTAGTCAATACAACGAAGAATTGTAAGATTTATTGTTTCATAATTTTTATTGAATCATCTCAATTTTGAGTTTGAAAATGTTTCAAATTGACTTTCAAAAGTCAAAAATAATCTTATAATCTGAAATGGACTTATGTCTTGTAAAGGTTACAAGGAGCAGACTAAATTCAGTCCTAAACGCTAAACTACGAGTGGATGTTCTAATACATTCTCGAAACCAGTTCTCAATCTTAGCTAACAATATATTTGCACATCACCCGAATTAAGAAAATATTACCTTAGGAGGAAGAGAACTGCCAGCTTTCTCACATCCCATAGAGTCTACAGGTGCATCTTCAGAAGACCTCATTTTACGAATCCCTTCAAGAACATTTTCCCAATTTACAGGCAATTTGGCTGGATAAAAAAAACATGAGTTCAGGGTCTATCAAAGTCTTAGAAAGGAAAATTCAAGCATTACTACCAAAAGAGTAATGGAGTAAGGATATATCAATCCACGCCCCCACTGCAGAATGTGATTTGCAAGGGACAGCTGGAAACCATCAAAAAGAAGAACAACACCACCAATGAAAAGAAATGAAAATTCATCACTACTAGTTCAAGGAGTTCCAAAAGCCAAGATGCAAGAAGATGCATCTTATTTTCCATCGTACTAGAGTACTAAAGAACCTTCAAATTAGGTTGCCATGGAATGGTCCTGACCCTCAAATGGATTCTCGTCATTCATTTTGCCTGTACCTTCATGATGATTGAAGGCAGATTAATTTTTTTTCAGCAGGTGCTGCTTGCAATTTGAGTTATATTTCTCACAACAATTTTCTTTTTCGTATTAAGAAAAAAGGATATTTCTTGTGTTAAAAAGTTTCAAAAGAACTGAAGACACGTTAAACATTAATACTATAAAGTACATGCTTGTAGGAATAATCATTCTAATGTATAACCAGCAGAAACCTAAAAAAATCACTTTATACTTAATTACTGAAACCTGTGTAAAGCATGAGTTACATTCCCATAGACTCGAGTTAATTACAAATCAACAAGAATATACATTTCGTTATTTGTTAAAGAAAGAGAGCACATAATAAGATGAATGGTAAGACGCATTCATTTGACAACAAAATTAACCTAGCTGAATTACCATTGTTCAGCCTATAAAAATAGTAAAAGCTCAACTTCCAAAGTCATCCCTGGAACAATATAGCTTGATTTTTATACATTTGCCAATAGCATTTTCATGCTTATCAAAAACATCATTCTCCACTTCACATACCTGTTGGTGTAATGGGAGACACTACTTTACTTCCCATTGAACGCACGCCTGACACAGGTTCTGATTTACCTACATATAAGTTTCAAGGGACATATAAGAAAGGGAAAAAGGTCAGAGTTTAGAAGAGGAAATAACTGTCGAAGAAGAATTCATAGAACAAATAGATACAAACCTTGTGAGTGCTTCTCGAGAGAGAGAGAGAGAGTTTTAAGCTAAAAAAACTAGCATCAGGGGTGAAGCAAAATGAGATGAAAATGAAAACAAAAAACTGCGAGCGGCAGATTCTATTTTATTTAATAAACTTGGCTACAGCAAGACCCATAATCTTTTTTAGAGGAATAGCTTCGACCCACTTAGTGAAGAAACATTCTGTGGCAGCAAGAATCCATACATGTCCCTTAAAAATAATCTTCTGTAGAACTGATTGAACAGCAACCAAAAAATGTAAAATTTTAGATGTTGACTAGGTAAATTACACGGAATCAAGATTCCACGTTCTTCTCTATTTTCCTGTCATTGGAGTTTTTCTAACAGTTTTTTTCTCCTTCCCTAAACAAGAAAACATTTTTTCTTCTGATGAAATACCAGCATCCAAAATTGAGTCCACATAAAATTCTACTAAATCTCATTCTTCCATGACACATTAGTACTCTTATTTTCTATTATTTTTTTTAATAAGTCAACACTCAGTAGTCAGTACTCCACTTAATTCAACAAAGAAGCAAAAATACAGTTGAAGACATCAACGTAACAGTCTTACTAATTATAACAAATCACAATAAAAGTACACTATCGAGATACTATTTAAACAAAATAAAGAAAAATAGAAAGTAAAAAAAAGTACTTCAAGGATATGTGCTATAACCTTGTGCAATACATGTTAAAAGCATGATATAATTTCTACTTTTAACAAATTGGTAACATGACATTTTATCAGAAATGTGGTTTCATGAAGTCTTCGCACAGGTCCTTTTATGCATTACTTGAGAGTTTGCCAAGATTATTGATCATGGCTCTAATACTAATTTGTTGGGGAGATGGGGAGTTCTTTAACACTATTAGACCCATCTCCCAAAAAATGAAGCAAGTCTAGGGCCCAACCTTGTATATTAAGCCTTCAAGTTCACACTTTGCAACCGATGTGGAACTAGCACAACTCACACGTTACCTTAACAGTTACAAGTGTAGTTAAACTGTAATGTTTTGTGTCGTGAGCAGGGTAACATGTGACGAGTGTTAAAATATCATATGCATTGTTGAGCTTATATTCTAAAAGCTTAAGCTTTTAGATAGATTTTTACCTAAAATAATTCACTTTAAATGTAACAGGATTAAAGTTTTTAGTAATTTCAAAAGAGAGATTCTTAACACTTCTTAACACATGAGTACAGCTATAATAGGGTCTAAATATGTACATGTATCATATATGCAAATATTGTGTATTCAAGGAAGTGGCTTACTTAATGGGGAAAGTTTATTAGCCTTCCCGTATGCGAAGTCTTCAATATCAGGCAGACCAGAAAGCTGCATTCAGTAAAGGGATTATAATGTAAATAACTCTACCTATGGGTAACTGAATACATTGAGTTAACTTCATTAACTTATGAAGCCCATAGAGAGTGAATGAACAATGAATTTCAAATCGTGTAACTAGAGGACACCCTAAGCCACCACCGTGGTAGCATTTGAAATGAATAGTTATGTCAATAAATAAGACAAATGGAGGCAAATTCTATTTTAACACTTATCTAAGACCATACATACTACCGAAAAGGCCATTTAAGTCTTTTACTAAGAACCTCAACCCTTCTACTTGTGCATGTTCTATAACCTTGAAGGGCCTTAATCAGAAATTTTCTCGAGTCCTAAAATTTATCATATATAAGCTCTTCATAGATGCCCAAGCATGGTTCATAAAGATAAGGAATTATGCAAATTTCATGTATAGTAATAAGAACTTTGAACTAATCAACCGAAGGGTCTTGGCCCAATGGTTACCCCCATTCCTTGTGTACCAAGAGGGTGGAGTTTCAAACCTTGGCAGTGGCAAATGTTGGGTGTGTTTAAATTATGTCTTGAACTAGCAAAAAAAAAGGTTCGAACTAATGTAGTGTTCAATTAACAGCCATACACATAAGGCAAGTACACTATTAAGAAAATACAATCACCAATATAATAAATCAAGTAGACAAACATAAATAAAGATGACCAATATAATAAATCAAGTAGACAAACAAAGATATAATAAATATGACCCGGTAATTGTATTATATAAGGAACTTAATATAAATGTTACCCAGATCACAGTTCCAATGTACGATGTAGGCTTCTTTGGGAGTATCCCAGGGGTAAGTTTCTTCGGGGTGCTTATTTGATTTGGAATATGTATATCAGATATGTGGTATGATAGGCTAACTTTCTTAAAACAATAGTTAAATCTGATTGAGTTAGTGTCGCAACATGCGCATTTTCAAGGAGTATACGTCATGTAAGTGCTTAATGGGAGACCACAAGGTTCTCAATTTGAGATATTAGTTGACATTTTTTAGAATTATGTTATACATATTAAGATTTCTAATAGAGTTTTCTAGCTTTATTTATATTATAATTATGCTTGTAAATTTACTAGATATTTTGGAGTAATATTCTAGATAGTCTATATCTCAGACTTCTATTACATTTTTTTTATCCTAGCCATATGTTGTAAGATCCAATACCTATATAAAGATGCCCTTCATTTGCAAAATATAAAACACAACTGTAATCATTCTTGTGAATCTCTTGTTACTAGTTAGTGGGGGAAAAAAAATTGGACCAATAAATTTGATGTTTTGGAACGAAACTATATCATGAAAACATTTGTACCCAAACACAATTTGTCAGTTGTATTTTTTTTAGTAATGCTGATTTATGTAATTAATTATGTCGTAATAAAAGGCGCAAACTAATAAGAATTCAATATTATTATGAGAGTTGGTGATTTTTACCGCTATCTTGAAGTTGTGCAACTGATAAGGAAAAAAAAACTTATTTACTATTTTTTATCTCCTTTATTCTTTTGTTTTTACTATTTTCTATTGTTAGGACCAGAACTTTAATTTTAAAATTTTGTTATAACAAAAAAAGAAAATATTAACACACTTTTGTGTGCAGCATACACTAGTAATGATTAAGACACATAATTTAAGACACAATGCAGATTTGCTTGATTATCTGACGTCATGCGCCTGCATACATATTTATTATAATTATCAGACGTAATATCTGTAAAGATCTTCCTGAATAATATACATCAACACTGATATGTGACATTTTTCTTAGCACAAGTGCGTGCATTATCATCTAGCCCAACATTTGGATGAACCATGTATATTTTATTTCTTGTGTAATTTTTTATTTATAATTTTTAAATTTCTCTTTGCTATTATTTCTGCTGCATTGTTCATTCTTTAACATTCCCTTTGCCTTTGTTGTCACGCACCGGCGATAAGTAAGGAAGCTAATGAATGGAAATCTAAGTACTTTGCAGGCTGAAAAAAATGAGGGATATATGCTTACTAGCTGAATAATACACATCAACCCTGATATGTGACATTTTTATCATCTAGCCCAACATTTGGATGAACCATGTATATTTTATGTCCTGTGTAATTTTTTATTTATAATTTTTAAATTTCTCTTTGCTATTATTTCCGCAGCTTTGTTCATTCTTTAACATTCCCTCCGCCTTTGTTGTAACGCACCTATAATAATAAGGAAGCTAACTAATGGAAATCTATGTACTTGGCAGCCTGAAAAAAATGAGGGATATATGCTTGCTAGCTGAAATTAATGGATCTAACAAACTATAAAAACACCACAGTATAATCACAATTCGGCCGAATAACCTTAAATTTTGTAAAGTTTACAAATGAGACTTTTTTGTGACACAAAAATAATACAAAATGACAAAATTATTAAGGAGGTACACGGATTTTCAAAAACAACATAAAAATAAGGGGAAAACAAACAAACAGGGGTTTCTTACTTTCTGGTTGAGAGGTTCTGCTTTAACCTCTTCTGGTGTAATTTCAACAGTCTTCTTCACCCTCTTCTTCCTAACAAAAACACGCACCTCTAGAACAGGTGAAAATAGAAAAGGGTGTGAATGCAAATACTTTTTGTGAATTGGGGTCAAAAAGACGATTAAAAGAAAATTAGGGATTTCTCTGACCTGGGTTTTGCACTGAAGATGGAACTTCTTGTTTTGAGGAGAGTCTTGTATTGTACATTTTTCTGGAGAAGTTGATTCGCGCGGGAGCAAATGGAATAAACGTCCAGTTTCTGAGGACAGTCAGGCTCATTTTGGATTCCGGTGCAGGTATACTCCGTAACTAGGGGTGGGCAAATAAATCGGTTTTTTATGTTTTTGGACGAACCGGCCGGTTGGATATAAATATAAACCGGTTCGATTCGGTACAAAAAAACTGATATATACCGATTTTTCGGTACCGGTTTCGGTCCGACACTTTTATGATTCGGTATAAACCGAATCGGACCAGTATATACCGATTTTCTAATTTTTTATTATTAATAATAATTTATTGATAATAATAATAATAAAATATTGATTATAATAATAAAAATAATATTAATATTAATAAAAATAATAATTATATTAATTTTTAGAAAAAACTCTAGAGACCAGAATCGGTACTGTCGGTTCAAGATATTGGTCCAACCGGTAGATCTGGATCTTGCCTTTAAGATCGATCCTCGTCTAGTAGAATTTTAGGTTGCCCACCCCTACTCCATAAAAAAAATAGTACAAGTTGTTATAAAATTATACAGTGTGTGGATATGTAGATACATTCTTACCCATCTTTATTGTAATGACTTTTGAGTTTTGAAACTTTTATATCCGTTTTGAAACTCTTATGATCAAGTTTTGAAATTTTCAAATATTTATGTACATGTATTTATAAATAAAAGTATTGTCAAGAGAATGTAATATACATACAAATACAACTACAACTTATATGAAATAAGAATACTATCTCTTTTTTTGTTAATTATCATTGTTTTTAATATTTAGTATATTTTTATAACACGTTATCAGCACGAATTACTTCTCACCTTCGTCTTGAAGATAATCATATTTAATTTGAAGAAGAAGACGTTTATCTATTATTTATATATGGATAAATGTATCTCCTATATCCATTTTCAATACAAATAATAAGTATGCACCACATAATTCTCACTATATTTTATGAACGATTAACATAAACTACAAATATTACTTGGACCAAATATTCAGAGAAACTATAATATCATTTGTCGCATTCCATTGGTAAGTTAAACTACAGTAGATGCATAATATGCAATAATATTATTCAATGTTGATATCAATGATTATTCAGACAGCTTTATCATTTTTGCAATCGTAATGTTTCCTTTTTATGGTCAAATATATATTTTTTACCTTCTACTTCTATAATGGATGAAAATAACCTCTTTTATTGTTTGGCAAATTCCAAATGAATATGCTTGTATACTGCTATTATGCTAAACATATTTGAAAATTATATTTTAATATTTTGAGTCTGTTTAAATGCTATAATAATTCCACCCCAATTCTCCCACTTTGAAAGTGACTAGAGAAGGGTTAAATATTTTTATTGTTTTATAAATTTATATTTAGTATATTTAGTATATTTTTATAATTATATATTTATATAGATGTCAAATCTTATGAATTTGAATTTGCTGCCCTTGATATATATCGAGCAAAAATTACTTGTCATGGACTCTTGATACTAATATTCATATAAAGGTAAAGAACTTTGGAGATATAATTAAGATTGACAATCATGCAAAATCAATGATTTTTATTCGCTATCATCTCCATGAAAAAAATATTGATAAAGACATGTTAGAGAAAATATTTACTACATTTCATGTCTCGAATATGCTCCTGCAATAGTAATATTGAGAGCGTAAATATATTTCCTGAAGCGATAAAGGAAATTATGTTTCTAAAAGATATATCATGTCTTTTAGTGACTGAACAAAATAATGAGTTTTTGCTGAAAAATTATCAATCTCGCTCGACCGGTTCTACTCTATTCCCTAAAGTGAATGGAGCCTCATTTGATAAACAAAGAGGAAATTATGGTTGTGGTCGTGTGTAAGACCCCAACTTTTATGAATAAAGAATAATTTTCTCGAAATATATTTTTGAATATTATGGTGTAGATTTGATATAATGTTATAGTTGTGGGTAATATTTATAAATTTTGCAAAGTAAGCAAGTTGTTATATAATATTCGATTGGTCGGGGAATATTCGTTTTATCAGGGAATATTCGTACAACGACACAATCATTGGTGGACCCCGCAATGTAATTATTATCGGATTGAGAAAACGACAAAAATATTTTATGAAAATAACGGTATGAAGTTTCACAGTTAATCTTGTTGAACTACTCGGTAGTAAAAAAATGCGATGAATACGCATGGTTGCATAGTAGCACACCGGTATTGATTATTGATGCTTACGTGAGAAGTCACTCGGTTATACTCAATTATTACATGATGATTCGTGATCATATCTCTCATATTATTAATTCAATTATATTGTTACAGTATCATCTGCATAATATGATATATTATTAAATCAATAATTGAGACGGCAAAGTTATTCATATTATTATTTGCAATATTGACAATGTCTAGAAGTTTTGTGAAGGAGATGTTTGGTCACCTAATTGCACGCCAATAAGGAGAAATCCTTATCGGAAAGCCCCCTCTTTCCTGGGAACGACCTGGTTGTTAAATATTGTGAATTATAATATTAATGATGAATAAGTTCATGTTGATTAAAGATGAATTTTATAGTTCCATTGTGTTGGAATTAATTGTGTTAATAGAAATCGATATTTGTTTCGATAATAATTGATGTCTGGAGGTTATATTGTTCAATCGGGTATTTGGGACACTTTTCGTGTCGGAGTACTATTCACGAGTTACTATTCACGATTTACTATTCACGGGGTATTATTCACCCGTAAAATATATTTCTTTTCGGTCCAAATCATTTTTGGGTACAATATTATTCCATGAGGAGATGTGCTAATTTTTCAGATCGTTGGTTGAAGATATAATAGTAAATCAATATGGATATTTGGTGGAAAGTTATAATAGTAAATCAATATGGATCATTTGGTTTAAAGTTTTAATAGTAAATCGGTATGAACCGTTGCTTTAAGTTTTAATAGTAAACCAATATGGACCGTCCAGTTTAAAAGTAAATCAATCTGGACCGTTTCATGAATTAATTACTTATTCGGTCCATTCTCCTATAAATAGAAGCTCATTCCTTCATTATTTCTTACGAATTCTTTGAAACTCAGAGAGAGAAACTATAGAGAAAGAAGAAAAGTATTCGCTACTTCACTACTCCAATATCCAGCTTTCTTCTAAGGTAAGGGATATTATTTGTTGTACTCGTAGTGGGTATTATTTCTTTCTTATTCATGAAGAGAACTTCATTATTCCATTCTTTATTATTCTGTTGGAATAACTTTGTATCTGTGAGATACACTATACTTGGTGAAATTCTTACGTTATTCTATTCTTTATCATTATGTTGGAATAACCATACATGCCAAGTACCACATACATGGTGAAATTCTTACATCATTCCATTCTTTATTATTTCGTTTAACATCCACATGCGTGCGTTTCTACATGGGACCGTTCCATTATTTATTATTCTTTCGTAATATCACGCTGCATGCGTTTATGCTTGGGACTGGTTCCATTATTTATTATTCTGTTGAATATAACCATGACGCCCCCCAAAATTAGGTATACATCACCCATCTTGGGTCGCCACTTACATGGTACATAAATTCAAATACAACTTAATAATACAAACTATCGTGTACAATACGACAAAACATAAACCGTGAGTTTGAATACAAATATTGTCTACTAGAGATTATACAAACTCAAAAGGAGTCCTTATTACAATTATTATTACACTATTTCATAGAATAGTGAGGACTACTAATGTTATCATCCGTCTCGTCACTCCGCTCCCCGACTAGTCCTCGCTACGTTCTCATTTCTCAAGAGAACAATAAAAGTAAAAGGGTGAGCTCAACTAGCCCAAGAAGGGAAATAATATGACTAAGATAATGCAAAATATATTATCGTTAGCCTTCAAATGATGTTAAACCGATACAATATAACAACCATCAAGTTTAAGCTGCAATGAACAAATAATCCATTAAAAGAGTCAATTAGAGAATAAAATCTACTATCTTTTATGATTTAGAAGGTTTTTCATCACTTTTATCATTTGGGACTCGAAGCTTTTAATAAATAATCCACATCATCGAATCACCCCCGCACTATGGCGAGGATATTCTTTAGTATTACGACCACAATTATTCATGCACTCACGGAGCTAAGAATATTTGTGTATTTACTAATGGTCATGATCATGCCATCAACTTGTCCATCAATGCTCTACAGGCCAATGAGGACTTTTTCCACATCATTTGTAACATTACGGTCATGATTACAATCAATAATCCTCGGTCATAATCATACCAAGTCCATCTATGCACTATAGGCCATGATGACTTTCAACAAAATATAAACATGAGGATGATGACAATGATATAGGAATTCAATAAAAACAAGTTCAAGAATTAATTTATCTAGGACCTAATAACGTCCAAATTGTCAAGATACTGCTTTGTAGAGTAAAATTCAAGAATGCTCGGAAGAATATTTCCATAAAAGATATTGGATGAAGCCTTAAATATCAAGGATATTCCACTAATTTCATGGAGTATAGAAGTCAAAACTTTAACCAACCGAGTATAATAAGGAATGGAATAACAAAAAAATCACCGTGCATGCGATAGGATCAAGCACGAGGCGGAGTTATTCCAATGTAATAATAAATAACGGAATCAGTCCCGCGTAAAACTAAGCAGATAGGATATTCCAACAAAATAATAAAGAGCGGAATCAGTCCCGCAGAAACGCATGACGTGATATTCCAACGAACAATAAAAGACGGAATCGTGTCAGGGGTAAAACGCACGCATGTGATATTCCAATGAGAATAGTAAAGGCGGAATAATAGAAGAATTTCACCAAGTATAGGGTAGCAGATACTGAGTTATTCCAATGTAATAATAAGAATGGAATATCAGAAGTTCTCTTCATTGATAAGAAAGAAATAATACTCCCTACGAGTACAATAAATAATATTCCATACCTTGGGAAAAAAAACTGGATACTAGAATAGTGAGGTAGCAGATTTCTCTTCTTCTTTCTCTCTATAATTTCTCTCTATAATAATCGCTCTAAAACTTTTGTGAATTGGTGAGAAATGAAGGAAGAATAAGCTTCTATTTATAGGAAAATATAGTTTTCATAATTGCACGTTTTGGGGCTCGAAAATTATAGTACAATACCTCCAACTTTTCTTTTATTTTTAATTTAACCCTGCAAGTATTATCAATCTTGCACCAACTCCCCTAATAGTAAATAATGTGATTCAATAGTACACATATGTGAACAAATAGTTATATAAGCATGTGAATTAGTAGCAATTAATTGCTCATTTATCCGATAAATTACCCGATTTATCAATATAACCCCTAGACATCAATTATCATCGAAATAAATGTCGATTTTCACTAACACAAACAATTCCAACATAATGAAACTATTTTTATCGAAAATATAAATTTTGAAATTTTGAAGTTTGACTTTCCCCGAAAAAGTCAACTATTGACTTTTCCAAAAAAGTCAACTGTTGACTTTTTGACCAAATAGTGAATCTCGGAAAATTTTGTGTTTATAGACTATTTTTACTAATTTCGTTGTTCCGGACTCAAATATCACGACCGCGTCTCCAAATTCAACTCCGAACAACATTCATCATTAATATTATAACTCACAATATTTATCGACCAGGTCGTTCCCAAGAAAGAGGAGGCTTTCCAATAAGGATTTCTTCCTATTGGCGCGCAATTAGGTGACCAAACCTCTCCTTGACAGAACTTCTAGATATTGTAAATATTGCAATTTATAATATGAATAACTTTGTCGTCTCAAGTATTGATTTAATAAAAAACATTTTATGCAGATGATACTGTGACAATAATTGAATCAATAATATGATAGATATGATGCAACAATTACTGTAGCAATAATTGAGTATAACTGAGTGACTTCTCCCGTAAGCATCAATAATCAATACCGTGTAATACTATGCAACCACGCGTATTACAGTACTTTTAACACCAGGTGTTTCAACAGTTAACGGTAAAACATCCGCCGTTATTTTCATAAAAGTATTTTTGTCGCTTTTCTCAATCCGACAATACTTAGTTATTGGGGGTCCACCAATGATTGTCTTGCAGTATCACGAATATTCTCTCGTTAAAACGAATATTCCCCGACCAATTGAATATTATATAACAACTTGCGTACTTTTCAAAATTTGTAAATATTACCCACAACTATAACATTATATCAAATCCACACCATAATATTCAAAAATATATTTCGAGAAAATTTAATCTTTATTCAAAAAGTTGGGGTCTTACAACCTCTCCTTCTTATAAAATTTCGTCCTCGAAATTAGGGTGCGTACCTGGTATGTCGAAGAGGTAAGGATATCTTGATTTCATCTCAGATTCTAACTCCCAGGTCATTTCTTCCACATCGTGGTTTCTCCACAAAAATTTGACTTGAGATATAACCTTGGAGCGTAGAATATGATCCTTTTTATCCAAGATTTTAACAGGAATCTCTTCATACATTAAATCTTCCTCTATTTCGTCCGGTTCTAACTCAATAATGTGGTTCAGGTCTTTCACATATTTACGTAACATGGATATGTGAAAAATGTTATGAACATGAGACATACTTGGCGGTAACGCAAGTCTATAGGCCATAGTTCCTACTCGATCGAGGATTAAAAATGGGCCAATGAATCGAGGATTGAGCTTTCCTCTCTTTCCAAATCTTGTAACTCCTTTCCATGGAGCAACACATAACAACACATGATCTCCAATATCGAATTCTACGTCCTTTCGATGAAGATCAGCATAACTCTTTTGTCGATCTTGTGAGGTTTTTATACGTTCTCGGATCATTTGAATCTTTTCCATAGTCATACGTACCAACTCTAGTCCCAACAACGTTGTTTCACCCACCTCATCCCAGCATACTGGAGAACGACACTTTCTTCCATACAACGTTTCAAATGGAGTCATGCCAATACTTGCTTGATAACTGTTGTTGTAGGAAAACTCCACCAATGGTAGGAACTTATCCCAACTTCCCTTGAAGTCAAGGACACAAAGTCTTAATAGATCTTCAAGAGTTTGAATGGTCCTCTCCGACTACCCGTCCGTCTGAGGATGATATGCCGAGCTAAATCGTAAATCCATGCCCATAGCTTTTTGCAAACTAACCCAAAATCTTGAAGTGAATCTTGGGTCTCGGTCAGAAACTATGGATACTGGCATACCATGCAGTCTTACAATCTCGTTTATGTACATACGAGTAAGACGTTCAAGTGTATAAGTTTCTCGTATAGGTAAGAAATGAGCAGACTTGGTCAATCTATCAACAATGACCCAAATTGCATTTATGCCTTGAGAAACCTTGGGAAGACCGAGAACTTGAAATCCATAGTAATGTGTTCCCACTTCCATTCCGGAATTTCAAGTGGTTGCCATGGACCTTTTGGTACTTGATGTCTCACTTGACTCGTTGACAAGTTAAACACCTTGAGATAAACTCGCTATCTCTCTCTTCATATTGCTCCACCAAAATGTATGTCGAAGATCACGATACATTTTGGTACTCCCGAGATGGATTGCAAGCGGTGTGTTGTGCGCCTCCATCATGATTTTATACTTTAAATCGTGGTCGTTAGGAACAAAAAGTCCGGAGTTGACTCAAAGTATTCCTTCTTCATCGATTCTTGCTTCCTAAGATAGCACCTTCGCAGACTTTCTTCCTCACACGCATCGCCTCCGGATTCGTAACTTCGAGCAACTTTAACTTTATCAATTAAAGTCGGTTCTACTCAGTATATTCGCCATCATCACATCGGTCTCTCGAGTCTTTAACTCTATCTCCATCCTTTGCAAGTCACACAAAATGGGCTTTTGTGTTGTGAATATTGCACTGCATTCGTGCAGTGATATGATCTTCTACTCAATCGTCGCCTACCACGTTCGCTTTTCCGGGATGGTATTGGATGGTATGATCATAATCTTTCAGCAGTTCAAGCCAACGTCGTTGTCGTGATGTTGAGTTCCTTTTGAGTGAAGAAATATTTGAGGCTTTTATGATCCGTAAAGATCTCCACTTTCTCCCCATACAAGTAATGCCTCCAAATCTTTAGTGCGAAGACAACAATTGCTAACTCTAGATCATGAGTAGGATAATTCTCTCATATTTTTTGAGTTGTCGTGAGGCATAGGCTATGACTTTCCCATGTTGCATGAGAACACATCCTAACCCTTTGTCCGAAGCATCATTGTAGATGACAAATCCTCCGAACCGGATGGTATTGTCGAGCAGTCTTTGAAATGAGTCTCCTCTTGAGTTCTTGAAAACCCTTCTCTCATTCCTCGCTCCAACCGAACTTTGTATCTTTCCGACTCAATTTGAGTTAATGGAGTAGCGATTCGAGAAAACCATTCTATTTAATCTCCAATAATAACCAGCTAAGCCGAGAAAGCTACGTACTTCGGTCACTGATTTAGGTTGCTCCCTGCTTTGAATAGCTTTAATCTTTGCTGGGTCAACAGATATTCCATGACTTGATACCACGTGTCCAAGGAATGCTACTTCCTCAAGCCAGAACTCACATTTCTTCAACTTGGCATAAAGCTTGTATTCACGAAGCTTTTGGAGTATCAGCCTCAAGTGTTGTTCATGATCTTCACGTCTTTTGGAATAAATAAGGATGTCATCAATAAAGACGACCACAAAGTGATCCAAATATTCCTTGAATACTCGGTTCATCATATCCATGAAGGCAACAGGAGTATTAGTCAATCCAAAGGACATGACTAGGAATTCATAATGCCCGCATCTGGGGAGTTCAAAGCCGTCTTTGGAATGTCATCGCTCTAATCTTCAATTGGTGATATCCAGGAATGAAGATCAATCTTTGAAAAGAATTTGGCTCCTTGCAATCGGGTCAAACAGGTCATCAATATGTGGCAATGGGTACCTATTTTTGATGGTGACATGATTCAACTCCCGATAATCAATACAAAGTCGCATACTCCCACCTTTCTTTTTCACGAATAGAGCAGAGCACCCCAAGGAGAAGTACTAGGGACGAATAAAGCCAATGTCTAACAATTCTCGTAGTTGAGTCTTTAACTCACGAAGTTCAATAAGAGCCATTCGATATGGGGCTTTGGAAATGGGTTTTTATCTGGGTTCAAGGTCAATACAAAATTCAATTTCACGCCTTGGGGGTAGGCCGGGGAAGTTCTTTAGGGAATACGTCGGAAATTCATTAACAATAGAAATATCATTCAAACCCGACGTATTTTGTTTAGATCTCGTGGCGTGGGCTAAGAAAGCTTGACATCCGTTTTTCAATAAACGAATAGCTTTATGGCTTGAGATGGACCGTGATTGATTTTAATGGTTTGGTCGCTTGAATTAGCATAATAAGTTGATTAGGAATATGAAAGCTAACAACCTTACGAAAATAATCAATTTTAGCATGATGAGTAGTTAACCAATCAATCCTAGAATCACATCAAATGCAAGTATTTTCAATAAAATAAGATCAACAGTAATGTGGGTACCAACTTGAACCAAACAAGACTTATAAACAATGGATGTAATGAAGGTTTCTCCCAACGGAGTTTCTACGAGATAAGTCAAAGTCTAATTCTCCTCGAGTCAAATTTAAGCGTTGAGCGCAAGTAGGAGAAATAAAAGAATGGGTAGAACCCAGTATCAAATAAGGTATAGACTTCACTAGAGTTTATGATAAGCTTACCGTGATGACCTCGTTCGGGTTCCTTACTTTACGGGAGGTCACAACAAATGCTCTCCTCGCACCACCGGCTTTGACTTTTTCGGGACGGCCTTTGGTGCATCCATCCTAGCTGAACTTGTCTTCGGTGAACGACAAAATTGGGCTAGGTGACCTTCTCTTCCACAATTATAACACGCTTTGGATGGCATCGCGCAGTTTGGATTGATATGTCCCTCCCCTCCGCATTTGAAGCATATGATAGGTGGTCGTTCTCCTTCCTTAACCACGGTTCTTTGGTCTTGACGCGTCTTTCCATCATTGTTGAATCTCCTTTTCTTGAAATGTCCATTTTCTTTGCTTGGCCATGATTACCACCAAGTGGTTACCATTTCGGCATGTTGATTCCTCCACGTTTGTTGTTGCTGCCGCCGATGAATGATACCACCGGTATTTTCATGTCACTTACCGCTTTCTCTTAGTTGCGTTGACTCGTTATCGCGCTCCAATAACTGAGCCCTATTTAGAACATCTGAGTACAAAAACAGTTTATGAGAAATAAGATATTGACGTATCTCCTGGTTTCAAACCTCTTAAAACATTCGTGTCATTCGCTCCTCATTATCGACCAAATGGGATGCAAACGGGATAACTCCACAAATTTAGCCTCAGATTGCACACACGGCCATATTGTTTTGTTCCAACTTGATAAACTCCACCTCCTTCATGTGACGAATACTTTCGGGAAGTACTTGTCGTTGAGCAACTCTTGGAACTTCTCCCAAGACATCTTGAAAAGGCGTCAGTCGGTAACGCTTTTCTGATTCCCCACCATCTGCTTCTTCTTCATGCAACATAAAGGTGGCGAAAGGAACCTTTGCTCTCGGAGCATCCCAAGATATCAAATATCTTGGTGATTTGCTTTTATCCATGCTTCCGCCTTAAGTGGTTTTGGCTCTCCAATAAACTCCGGTGGTCCCGGCTCCTTGAAGCTGTTTTAGCGGTGGACCGTCCGAGAGTTTCTGTGTTTACACTGCATTTTGAGCAGAGCCGCCTCTACCGATGTTGCATGAATTTCATGAAGCCTCAAACATCATTGATCGTTCATCATTTGGTTAGTGTTGTTGTTTGCATGAGGATTGTCGCCTTCACGATGCACGTTGTCCGGTTATTGATCTGTGGAGACTCAAGCGGCTCTGTGCTTCATTGATGTTCTCAACATTCTCGGATGCCATTTTCAAACACCGCCACAAAACAAGGGTTAATTGATATACAACATAATATCACTATACTCTAACCGACCAATCAAATACCAAATAAACTTAGGTAGGTCATACTAGCGAAGGAATTCCCGTCTCTCCCCTCCTAGTTCTAGTCTCACATCTTAGCCGTGGATCATATCCCTAAGCTTTGATACTAAACCATGACGCCCCCAAAATTAGGTATACATCACCCATCTTGGGTCGCCACTTACATGGTACATAAATTCAAATACAACTTAATAATATAACTGTCGTGTAAAATACGACAAAACATAAACTGTGAGTTTGAATACAAATATTGTCTACTAGAGATTATACAAACTCAAAAGGAGTCCTTATTACAATTATTATTACACTATTTCACAGAATAGTGAGGACTACTAATGCTATCATCTGGTCCGTCACTCCATTTCCCGACTAGTTCCTGCTACGTTCTCATTTCCTGAAGAGAACAATAAAAGTAAAAGGGTGAGCTCAACTAGCCCAGTAAGAAATATTATGACTAAGATAATGCAAAATATATTATCGTTAGCCTTCAACAGTGTTAAACTGATACAATATAACAACCATCAAGTTTAACTGCAGCGGAACAAATAATCCATTAAAAGAGTCAATTAGAGAATAAAATCTACTATCTTTTATGATTTAGAAGGTTTTTCATCACTTTTATCGCTGGGACTCGGCTTAATAAATAATCCACATCATCGAATCACCCCTGCACTATGGCCAAGGATATTCTTTAGTATTACGACCACAATTATTCATGCACTACGGGCTAAGAATATTTGTGTATTTACTAATGGTCATGATCATGCCATCAACTGTCCATCAATGCTCTACGGGCCAATGAGGACTTTTTCCACATCATTTGTAACATTACGGTCATGATTACACCGAATAATCCCTGGTCATAATCATACCAAGTCCATCTATGCACTATAGGCCACAGATGACTTTCAACAAAATATAAACATGAGGATGATGACAATGATATAAGAATTCAATAAAACAAGTTCAAGAATTAATTTATCCAGGACCTAATAACGTCCAAATTGTCAAAATGATACCGCTTTGTAGAGTAAAATTCAAGAATGTTCGTAAGAATATTTCCATGAAAAGATCTTTGGATGAAGTTTAAATATCAAGGATATTCCACTAATTTCATGGAGTATAGAAGTCAAAACTTTAACCAACCGAGTATAATAAGGAATGGAATAACAAAAGAAATCACCCGGGCATGCGATAGAAGCAAAGACATGCAAAGTTATTCCAACAAAATAATAAATAATGAGATCAGTCCCCACAAAAAAACGCATGCATGGATATTCCAAATGTAATAAGAAAGACGGAATAATAGAAGAATTTCACCAAGTATAGGGTAGCTTCACAGCGTATCAAAAGTTATTCCAATGAATAATAAGAATGGAATATCGGAAGTTCTCTTCATAGATAAAAAGGAATAATACTCCCTACGAAAGTACAATAAATAATATTCCCTACCTTGGAAAAAAAAGCTGGATCTTTGGAATAGTGAGGTAGCAGATTTCTCTTCTTCTTTCTCTCTATAATTTCTCTCTATAATAATCGCTCTAAAGCTTTTGAGAATTGGTGAGAAATGAAGGAAGAATGAGCTTCTATTTATAGGAAAATATAGTTTCCATAATTGCACGTTTTGGGGCTCGAAAATTACAGTACAATACCTCCAACTTTTCTTTCATTTTTAATTTAGTCCTGCAAGTATTATCAATCTTGCACCAACTCCCCTAATAGTAAATAATGTGATTCAATAGTACACATATGTGAATAAATAGTTATATAAGCATGTGAATTAGTAGCAATTAATTGCTCATTTATCCGATAAATTACCCGATTTATCAATATAACCCCTAGACATCAATTATCATCTAATAAATGTCGATTTTCACTAACACAAACAATTCCAACATAATGAAACTATTTTTATCAAAAAATATAAAATATAAAATTTCAAAGTTTGACTTTTCCCGAAAAAGTCAACTGTTGACTTTTTGACCAAATAGTGAATCCTAGAAAATTTTGTGCTTATAGACTATTTTTACTAATTGCGTCGTTAGGACTCAAATATCACGTCCAAGATCTCCAAATTCAACTCGAACAACATTCATCATTAATATTATAACTCACAATATTTATCAACCGGTCGCTCCGTGAAAAAGAGGGGCTTTCAATAAGGATTTCTCATGACGCCCCAAAATAGGTCCATTCCATCCAACCTATTTCGAGTCGCCAAATACATGGTACATAAATAACTACAACTTTATTAATACATTTGTCGTGCAAAATACGACAACATATATCTTCTGTGAGTTTAAATACAATTATTGTCTTACAGACAATATACATACCCAAATAAATCCTCATTACAATTATTTATACATTATTTTACAAAAATGGTGAGACTACTAAACAACTCTCTATAACCATCATTCTATACCCCGACTCAGACTCGCTTATATTCTCGCCTCCCCGAGAAGAAAAATGGAACAAAAAGGAAAAGGGTGAGCTCAACTAGCCCATTAATAAAGAATATTATGACTAAGATAATATAAATCAAATTATCATTAGTTTTCAACAGGGAAAAATCTAATAGAATACAATAGACAACAAGTTTTAAATTAATATTAGCAATGAAATAATAATTCATTAAAAGAGTTAAGTAGAGAATGCAAACTACTATCTTCTATGTATGAATTTAAAAGTTCATCGCTCTATCTTTATCCTCGTAACCTTAATCAATATATATCTCGAAATCAAATATTCATCTTTGCACCATGTGCCAAAGATATTCATCGGTTGGTCATGTTCATCTAAACACCTGTTCATCTTTGCACTACGGGCCAAAGATATTCATCAGAAATCATTCATCTTTGCACTACACGCCAAAGATATTCAATAATATCATCATTTAAGACTGAGGATGATGAAAAATATTTTTTAAAGAAACGAATCCAGTGAAACAAAATGACAAGGATTAAGGATTAAGGATTCAGTACTTTGTTTTATCCATGTCCAAAATACCTCAAAAAATAATCATAGTGGTGTAAAATTCAAGAATGATCAAAACATGGATACAATCAAAGCTAGTATCCACAATAGATATTTTAGACGAAAAGGAAAATTTTCATTTTTTGATGAATAGTCAAGTATATTGAATGAATAGTGTAAGATATCGTGGATAAGGCCAGATACGTGAATAGTAACTCCGACACCAAAAATTCCAAATTTGATAAAAACTTCAGATCAATATTTCAGCATAATGATATTGAAGAAATAATATCATTACGAAAAAAAAAATATCCCTTACCTCGAAAGACAGTACTTCTAGTTGAAACACCGGATATAGGCTATGACTTGAACTTGCACCGTATAGCAATACTCAAAGTATACTCAAAATACTCACAAGAATACGCTCGATAATATAGAGAGAAAACTTGGTTTACGGTGTGATTTTCAATTCTAACCTAAGCACCTATTTATAGGAAAATGCTTAGAACACCAAAGTAGAAAATTTAATATAATAATATTATATATATTACAAATTCTCTACGCACATTTTGACAACTGATTTTATCTTATCTTGCACATGCTAAATTTTGCCCACAAAACAAAAAAACATTTTTCCTATTTTAAATATTTTAAACTTCCAAAAATTAATTCGGAGCTTCGGAACTTCAATAATTCATAATAAATAACCCTTTTATCAGAAAATTCGAATCTCGCGAATTTGTATAGGAAATTCAATTCTCTACAACTTTGCGGAAGAAAGTTTTCCAAATTCCAAATGAAATTGGACCGAAATCCACAAACGGGCGATTTTACAAGCTATAATCAAATTTCGGTCAATAATTGTGTCCACCAACACACAAAATATGTGTTAAACATTTAATGCCACAAAAATACTCTTCCTCCTCATATACTCACATATCTCAAATTCATTATAAAAATATCACCGTTAATATATTATTAAAATAATATATTTAAATGAATTATTTTATCAGAAAAAGATAAAATATTAATTTTCAACAATTGTCACATTAAAAATTTTCTCCATCTATATCCACATAAAATTAATATTTTCCTCATCATATAAATCAATAATTAATTATTCACAAATAATATTACAGAATCACAGTACTGGCAACCAGGTCGTTCCCAAGAAAGAGGGGGCTTTCCAATAAGGATCTCTCCTTCTTGGCAAGCAATTAGGTGACCAAACCTCTCCTTAGATGTAGAACTTTCTAGACATTGCCAATAATGTTATCCAATAATATTATTCGAGATAATATGAATTATTGCTCAGATAATGGAAAATAATTGTGTAATGACAATTTATATTGAAACAAAGAATATAAAATATCAATGCAAGCAATTATTGAATCAATAAAATAAAATATCGAAGCAGTAATTATTGTAACAATTATTGAGTAGTGCCTTCTTACGTAAGAAGCAATAATTGGTGCAATACGCAGCTATCTTCTTTGTTCAACAACGGCAGATTAGTGTGTTTTAACCATCGGGTATTTCAACAAGATAATCTGTGTAATAACTCACGTAGTTATTTATAAACAACTTATATTTGTCGTTTTCTTCATCCAATCGCTTTCAGTTATGGGGCCCACAAAAAGCTGTGTGGCCGTATAAATATTCCCAAAGCGATCTGAATATTCCACGACCAAACGAATATTCCCAAACAATAATGAATATTTTATAACCACTTGCTTATTCGAAATATTTTGCGTATTTTACCCATAACTATCCACATTAATCAAATCAACCCTTACTATAATAAATAGAAAAAAATAAATTTCATTTATTAATAATTTGGGGTCTTACAATTTCTCCCTATTATGGCGCATAATTAGGTGACCAAACCTCTCCTTGTGAACTTCTAGACATTGTAAATATTGTAATTTATAATATGAATAACTTTGTCGTCTCAAGTATTGATTTAATAAAAACATTTTATGCGATGATGATCTTTGTGACAATAATTGAATCAATAATATGATAGATATGATGCAAAGATTTATTGTAGTAATAATTGAGTATAAGCTGAGTGACTTCTCCCATAAGCATCAATAATCAAATAGTGTAATACTATGCAACCCGCAGTATAAGATTACTTTAACACACCAGTGTTTCAACAGTTAACGGTAAAACATCCGCCGTTATTTTCATAAAGTATTTTTGTCGTTTTTTCTCAATCAAACAATAATTCCGTTAATGGGGTCCACCAATGATTGTCTTGTTATGCGAATATTCTCTATTAAAACGAATATTCCCCGACCAATTGAATATTATATAACAACTTGCGTACTTTTCAAAATTTGTAAATATTACCCACAACTATAACATTATATCAAATCCACACCATAATATTCAAAAATATATTTCGAGAAAATTTAATCTTTATTCAAAAAGTTGGGGTCTTACATAACTTTATCAGGCATTTTATCTATCGCACGCGTGGTGAATCCTTCTGTTATCCATTCTTTATTATTCTGTTGGAATAACCTGTCTATGTGGATTACCACATGCACGGTGAATGATCCTTCGTATTCATTCCTTATTAAATTGTGAAAATGATCATCTTACGTGGATTACCGCATGGGAAAGCGAAAGTCAATTTGCAGTTTCATATATTCTATTATACTCAGTTGGTTAAAGCTTTGGCTTCTATACTCCATGAAATTAGTGGAATATCCTTGATATTTGCGCTTCATACAGTATCTTTTCATAGAAATATTCTTCTGAGCATTCTTGAATTTTACTCTACAAAGCAGTATCATGTTGACAAATTGGACTTTATTAGTTCAGGATAAATTAACTTATAAATCTTTAAAACTTATTCTTGAACTTGTTTTATTGAATTATTATGTCATTGTCATGATGAGTTATGTTGGTTATTGTAAGGCCCCAACTTTTTATAAATGAAGATTTAATTTTTTCTATTTATTATTTTGAAATAGTAAGGGGTTGATTTGATTAATGTGGTTAGTTATGGGTAAAATGCGCAAATATTTCAAATAAGCAAGTGGTTATAAAATACTCATTGTTGTCGGAGAATATTCATTTGGTTGTGGAATATTCTTTGTCGGGGAATATTAAATACTGACCGGCACCTTATTTGTGGGCCCCATAACTGGAAAAGCGATTGGATGAAAAAATGACAAGTATAAGTTGTTTATAAATAATCTACAGTAGCGTGTTATTCTTTATTATATTGTTGGAATACCCGGTGGTTAAAACACAAGAATACGTTGTTGCATTGCAAAGATAACTACGATATTGCACCAATTATTGATTCTTACGTAAGAAGGCACTACTCAATAATTGTTACAAGAATTATCGCTTAGTATTTTATTTTATCGATTCAATAATTTATACGTTGATATTTTATATTACCGTTGTTTCAATAATTGTCACTACACGGTATTTTCCATTATCGGAGCAATAATTCATATTACCTGAATAATATTATTAGATGACATTATTGGCAATGTCTAGAAAGTTATGTCTAAGGAGAGGTTTGGTCACCTAATCGCGCCAAGAGTGAGAAATCCTTATTCGAAAGCCCCTCTTTCCGAAACCGCACGGTTGTCGATGATTGTGATTACGTAATATTATTATGAATAATTAATTATTGATTTATATGATGAGGAAAATATTGATTTTATGTGGATATAGATGGAGAAAATTTTTAAATGTGACAATTGTTGAAAATTAATATTTTATCTTTTTTCGATAAAATAATTCATTTGAATATATTATTTTAATAATATAATAATGATGATATTTTTACAATGAATGTGGGATATATGAGTATATGAGGAGAAAGAGTATTTTTGTTGCATTAAATGATTAACACATGTTTTGTGTGTCGGTGGACCACATTTCTTGACTAAAATTTGATTATAGCCTGTAAAATCGTTCGTTTGTAGATTTCGGTCAATTTCTGTTTGGAATTTGGAAAAACTTTCTTTTACAAAGTTGTAGAGAATTAAATTTCCTATAAAAACGCGCGAGATTCGAATTTTCTGACAAAAGGGCTGTTTATTATGAATTATTGAAGTTCTGAAATAATTGATTTTTGGAAGTTTTAATTATTTTAATATGAAAACGTTTTTGGTCATTATTGTGGGTCTTGCATGTGATGTAAATGGCTGAATTCAGATCTAAGAAAGTGGGCGTATGAAATTTGATTATATATATTAATATTATATTAAATTTTTTGCTTTTTGGTGTTCTAAGCATTTTCCTATAAATAGGGTGCTTAGGTTAGAATTGAAAATCACACCAGAAACTAAAGATTTCTCTCTCTTTCTCTCTCTATATTATCGAGCGTATTTTTGTGAGTATTTTAGTACTTTGAGTATTGCTATACGGTGCAAGTTCTTTCAGCACTATATCTAGTATTTCAGTCAGAAGTACTATTCTTTCTGAGGTAAGGTATGTTATTTTCTTCGTAAGTGATATTATTTCTTCAATATCATTATGCCGAAACATTGGTTGAAACTTTTTATCAAATTTGGAACTTTTTCATGTCGGGGTTACTATTCACGAGTTACTATTCACGAGTACTATTCACGAAGCATGATAATTTTGTTATGAAATTTTTATCTTTTAGTGTCGAAGTTACTATTCGCGTATACGAAACTATTCACGAATACAACACTATTCACAGAAAAATTAAATTTTCTTTTCTGTGTCCAAGATTGTCTGTTATGATTCCTATCTTTGATTGGATCTATTGTAAGATCCCAAATAATTAATAAATGAAATTTAATTTCCTCTAATTATTATTTTGAAATAGTAAGGGTTGATGTGATTAATGTGGATAGTTATGGGTAAAATCACGCAAATATTTCAAAATAAGCAAGTGGTTATAAAATATTCATTGTTTATTGGGAATATTCGTTTGGTCGTGGAATATTAAATGATCGTCGGGAAATATTCGCACGACGACAAGTAATGACCATGTGTGGGCCCCATAACGAAAAAGCGATTGGAGGAAGAAAATGACAAATATAAGTTGTTTAAAAATAATCTGGCAGTAGTTGTTCTGCATTTATCTTTGTTGGAATACCCGGTGGTTAAAAAACACGATGTACGCGTTGTTGCACAAGATAGATACTGCGGTATTGCACCAATTATTGACTCTTACGTAAGAAGGCACTACTCAATAATGGTTACGATAATTCTTTATTCGATATTTTATTGATTCAATAATTCTTTGCGTTGATATTTTATATTGTTGTTGTTTCAATAATTGTCATTACAAGATTTTTCATTATCGAAGCAATAATTCATATTATCTAAATAATATTATTAGATAACATTATTGACAATGTCTAGAAAGTTACATCTAAGGAGAGGTTTGGTCACCTAATTGCGGCGCCAAGAAGGAGAAATCCTTATTCGAAAGCCCCTCTTTCACAGGAAGAACCGCTGGTTGTCGATATTGTGATTACGTAATATTATTTGTGAATAATTAATTATTGATTCATATGATGAGGAAAATATTGATTTTATGTGGATATAGAGAGAAAATTTTAATGTGACAATTGTTGAAAATTGAAATTTTATCTTTTTCTCGATAAAATAATTCATTTAAATATATATAATATTATATTTTAATAATATAATAATGGTGATATTTTTACAACGAATGTGGGATATATGAGTATACGAGGAGGAAGAGTATTTTTGTTGCAATAAATGTTTAAAACATGTTAAACATGTCGGTGGACCCCATTTATCGACCGAAATTTGATTATAGCCTCTAAAATCGCTTGGATTTGTGGATTTGGTCAATTTCTATTTGGAATTTGGAAAAATTTTCTTCTGCAAAGTTGTAGAGAATTGAATTTCCTATAAAAAATTGCGAGATTCGAATTTTCTGATAAAAGGACTATTTATTGTGAATTATTGAAGTTCCGAAGTTCCGAAATAATTGATTTTTGGAAGTTTTAATTATTTTATAAAAGAAAAACGTTTTTTTTGATGTGTGAGCCTCATTTTACATGTGTTAGTTGGCTGGAAATCAAATTCAAAGGTTGCGTAGAAAACTTAATATATATATTAATATTATAATAAATTTTCTGCTTTGGTGTTCTAAGCAATTTCTATAAATAGGTGCTTGGGTTAGAATTGAAAGTCACACCAAAATCAAGTTTTTCTCTCTATATTATCGGCGTATTCTTGTGAGTATTTTGAGTATACTTTGGGTATTGCTATACTGATGCAAGTTCAAGTCATAGCCTATATCCCAGTATTTCAACTAAACTTGTCTTCGAGGTAAGTGGATGTTATTTTCTTCTCAAATGATATTATTTCTTCAATATCATTATGCTGAAATATTGGTTGGAACTTTTTATCAAATTTGGAACTTTTTCATGTCGGGGTTACTATTCATGAGTTACTATTAATGAGTTACTATTCATGAGTTACTATTCACGAGTTACTATTCACGAGTACTATTCACGAAGCGTGAAGATGTTTTTTGTGAAATTTCTATCTTTTGATGTCGGAGTTACTATTCATGTATACGGCCCTATTCACGTATACGACACTATTCACCGAAAAATGAAAATTTTCTTTTCGTCCAAAATATCCATTGTGGATACTAGCTTTGATTGTATCCATGTTTTGATCATTCTTGAATTTTACACCACTATGATTATTTTTGAGGTATTTTTGGACGTGGATAAAACAAAGTACGAATCCTTAATCCTTAATCCTTGTCATTTTGTTTCCTTTGGATTCGTTTCTTTTAAAAATATTTTTCATCATCCTCGGTCTTAAATGATGATATTATTGAATATCTTTGGCTGTAGAAGCAAAGATGAATGATTTATGATGAATATCTTTGGCCTGTAGTGCAAAGATGAATGATTTCTGATGAATATCTTTGGCCCGTAGTGCAAAGATGAACATGTGTTTAGATGAACATGATCAACTGGTGAATGTCCTTGGCCTGTAGTGCAAGGATGAATATTTGATCCCAGATATATATTGATTGATGTTACAGGGATAAAAATAGACGATGAACTTTAAAATTCATACATAGAAGATAGTAGTTTACATTCTCTACTTAACTCTTCTAATGAATTATTATTTCCGCTGCGAATATTGATTTAAAATTTGTTGTCTATTGTATTCTATTATATTTTTCCCTGTTGAAGACTAACGATAATTTTGTTGTATATTATCTTAGTCATAATATTCTTTCTTGGGCTAGTCGAGCTCACCCTTTTTCCTTTTGTTCCATTTTTTTCTTCTCGGGGAGGCGAGAATGTAAGCGAGTATTTAGCCTGGGGTATGTAATGATGGTTATAGAGAGAGTTGTTTAGTAGTCCTCACCATATTTGTAAAATAATGTATAAATAATTATGATGAGGATTTATTTGGGTATGTATATTGTCTAGAAGACAATAATTGTTTTTAAACTCATAGTATATATATGTTTGTAATTATTTTTTACACAAATGTAATAATAAAGTTGTAGTTATTTACGCACCATGTATTTGGCGACTCGAGAATGGGTTGGATGGAATGGACCTATTTTGGGGGTGTCACGGTTGGTATCGAGCTTAGGATATGATCTCTGGCGGAGATCGGGGAATAGAACTAGGAGGGAGAGGCGAGTAAATCCTTCGCTAGTATGTCCTACCTAAGCTTATTTGATAGTTGTCAAGTATATAGGATATTATGTGATATATTGATTTCCTTAATTAAACCTTGTTTTATACGAAGATTTGAGAATGTAGATCGAGAATATTAACAATGGAAATGAGACCGTGGAGACGCTGTACTCACCAACGAGGAGAACGCGGCAACAGTCGGCAATGTTCCTCCCGTGAACAACACCACCGAAAGAGATGATGAACGAGGGGATATTTAGAAGCTTTTTGCAGTTCATGCAAAATCAGACGAGGGAGACTCATGTTCAAAACATAGGAGGAAATGATAGCAATTCACGGGTTGTCACAACCAAGCAGTTCAAAGAGTTGGGACCACCAGAATTTAAGGGAAAGCCAGATCCGATCATAGCAGAAACATGGGTCAAGCAAATTACCAAGATATTCGATGTCTTGGGATGCACGGAGGAACAGAAGGTTCCATTCGCCACCTTTATGTTCCGTGGTGGCGGCGGACTCTTGGTGGGAGTCATGAAGAGTACCCATCCAAACCGCTTTTCAAAGATGTCTTGGGAGACGTTTCAGAACTATTTAATGACAAATACTTTCACGAAAGTGTTCGTCTATATGAAGGAAGTGGAGTTTATTAGATCGAGCGAGAACAACATGACGCGGTCTCAAGATGAGGCGAAGTTTGCGAGTTATCTGAGGTTTGCACCTCATTTGGTGGAGAATGAGGAACGATGACGCGGATGTTTTCGAGAGGTTTGAAAACGTGATACGTCAAGATCTCATCTCTCATAAATTTTTCTCTATTCAGATGTTGTTAATGAGGCTCAATTGTTAGAAGCGAGATAACTTAGTACTTGGCCAACCGAGGTAACACAATCAGGATCATACAGGAGATAGCGATCAACAAAACAACAATAACCAAAGGAGAAAGAAAAAGGCGGACAAAATGGTAACCACTACGGTGGTAATCATGGCCATGAAAATAGAAGAAGCGAGTCAGGAGGAGATTTTAAAAAGAGGAGATTCAACAACGACCATGTGAAGACGACCATGCCAGCAGCAACTGGTTCCAAGGGAAGAGAACGACCACCGGTCATATGCTATAAATGCGGGAAAGAGGGACATATCGGTCAAACCGCCCAACAGTTCCTGTATGCTATAATTGTGGAAAGGAAGGACATATCGCTTCGAGATTGCACTGCAGATGGCGAAACCTAGTTCAGCGGGGACGGTGACTCAAAAGACTGTCCCAGAAAAGTCAAAGTCAACGGTTCCTGGAAGAGCGTTTGTTGTGACTGGTCAAAATGCGAGGAACCCAAACGAGGTGATCACGGGTAAGCTATTTATAAATTCTTGTGAAGTTTATACTTTACTAGATACCGGTGCTACCCATTCTTTTATCTCTCTTGCTTGCGTTCAACGTTTGAACTTGACTACTGAAAAATTAGACTTTGACCTATCTGTGAAGACTCCGTTAGGAGAAACTTTCATTTCATCAACTGTTAGAAATCTTGCTTGATTCAGGTTGGCACTATCACATTACCCGTTGACCTTATTTCTTTAAAGATATTTGCTTTTGATGTGATTTTAAGGTTAACTACTCATCATGCCAAAATTGATTGCTTTCGTAAGGTTGTTAGTTTTCATATTTCTAAGCAACCTATTATTCGAATTCAAGCAACCAAACCATTGAAGTCAAACATTTTCATATCAAGCCATGAAGTCATTCGTTTATTGAAAAAGCAGATGTCAAGTTTTCTTATCCCATGTTATGGATTTGAATAAAGACACGCCGATTTGAATGATATTTTGTTGTTAGTAAATTTCTGACGTATTTCTTGAAGAATTTCTTGGCTTACTCCCAAAGCTTCGATATTAAATTTTGTATCAACTTTGAACCCGAAGACAAAACTCATTTCTAAAATCTCATATCAAATGGCTCTATTGAACTTGAGAGTTAAAAACCCAATGTAGAAGTTGATACAAGAGCCTCTATCGGTGACTTCTGTTGATGGGGATGCGAACCGGACTCTTTGTAGGGACGCCATATTTGTGCGGTAGAAGAAACCGATAGGTGCCATTGTGAGGTTTGTGGTTGAAGCACCATGAGAGTCACATTTTGAATGATATTTCTATCGTTAATAAATTTTTCGACGTAATCACGATGACTTCCTAGCCTACCTTAGAACGAGAAATCAATTTTGTATTGACCCTAGTACAAAACCTATTTCCTAAAACCTCGAGATATTTCTTTAACTAAATGAACGTAACATCGCGCAGAAAATGACGTTGGCTCGAGCTATTGAAAGACTACGACCACACTATTCAATACCATCCTAGAAAAGCGAGCGTGGTAGGTGACGTAGCGTTGAGTAGAAGATCATATGCGGGAGCGAGGCGATGATGTCAAGTATCGCGACAGAGCAAACTTTAATAGAAAAAGTTAAGGTTGCTCAAGCCACCACCCGGGAAATGATGCATATGAAGAAGAAAGTACAAGAAGGAGCTATTAGGAGGCGAGAATTGATGAAGAAGGAATACTTGAGTCCACTCTGGACTTTGTGTTCCTAACGATTACGATTTGAAGTACAAGATTATGATGGAGGCACACAATACACCATTTGCAATCCATCCAGGAAGTACTAAAATGTATCGTGATCTTTGACATACATTTTGGTGGAATAATATGAAGAGAGATTGCAAAGTTTATCTCAACATGTTTAACTTGTCAACGTGTAAAGGCGAGCATCAAGTGCCTAAGGGACCATTGCAACCACTTGAGATTCGAAATGGAAGTGGGAACACATTACCATGGATTTCGTTCTGGGACTTCCCACGGTTTCTCAAGGCATAAATGCTATTTGGGTTATTGTTGATAGATTAACCAAGTCTCCGCTCATTTCTTGCCGATCACGGAGATTTATTCCTTGAACGTCTTGCTCAAATGTACGTAAATGAGATTGTGAGATTGCATGGCATGCCAGTATCCATAGTTTGGATCGTGACCCAAGATTCACTTCAAGATTTTGGGTTAGCTTGCAAAAAGCTATGGGTACGGATTTAAGATCGATTGACATACCATCCTCAAAGCGGACGGACAATCGAGAGGACTATTCAAACTCTTGAAGATTTATTAAGACTCGTGTCCTAGACTTCAAGGCGGTTAGGATAAGTATTTACCATTGGTGGAATTCTCCTACAACAACAGTTATCAGGCAAGTATAGGTGTGGCCCCATTCGAAGCATTATATGGACGAAAGTGTCGCTCTCCAATATGTTGGGATGAGGCGGGTGAAGCAACATTGTTGGGACCCGAGTTAGTACGTATAACACCCGAAAAGATCCAAATGATTCGACAACGTATACAAACGGCACAAGATCGACAAAAGAGTTATGCGGATCTTCATCGAAAGGATGTGGAATTTAGTATAGGGGATCATGTATTGTTGCATGTTGCCCCATGGAAGGGAGTTACAAGATTCGGGAAGAGAGGAAAGCTCAATCCACGATTTATTGGTCCATTTCAAATTCTTGACCAAGTAGGAAATGTAGCCTATAGACTCGCGTTACCTCCAAGTATGTCTCGTGTTCATAATGTGTTTCACATATCTGTACTTCGTAAATATGTGAAAGACCCGAATCACGTTATTGAGTTAGAACTGCACGAGATAATAGAAGACTTAACGTATGAGGAAGTACCTGTCAAGATCTTGGATAGGAAGGAGCATGTCCTACGCACGAAGGTCATACCACAAGTTAAAGTCTTGTGGAGAAACCATGCTATAGAGGAAATGACCTGGGAGTTGGAAACGGAAATGAAAGCGAGGTATCCTCATCTTTCGAAAACACCAGCGTCGCACGTCAATTTCGAGGACGAAATTTCATAAGGAGGGAGGTTGTAAGATCCCAAATAATTAATAAATGAAATTTAATTTACTCTAATTATTATTTTGAAATAGTAAGGGTTGATGTGATTAATGTGGATAGTTATGGGTAAAATACATAAATATTTTAAAATAAGCAAGTGGTTATAAAATATTCATTGTTGTCGGGGAATATTCGTTTGGTCGTGGAATATTCAGATCTGTCGGAAATATTTAAATGCGACCAGTAGCGACCATGTGTGGGCCCCATATAACTAAAAAAGCGATTGGAGGAAGAAAATGACAAATATAAGTTGTTTAAAAATAACGAGCGTAGTTATTACTGAATTTACATCTTGTTGGAATACCCGGTGGTTAAAACACAAGAATGTCACGTTGTTCAAGACAAGAAGACACCAGTATTGCACCAATTATTGACTCTTACGTAAGAAGGCACTACTCAATAATGGTTACGAATTATTCTTTGTCAAAGATTTTATTGATTCAATAATTCTTTGCGTTGATATTTTATATTGTTGTTGTTTCAATAATTGTCATTTACGGTATTTTTCATTATCGAAATAATAATTCATATTATCTAAATAATATTATTAGATAACATTATTGACAATGTCTAGAAAGTTCGTCTAAGGAGAGGTTGGTCACCTAATTGCGCGCAAGAAGGAGAAATCCTTATTGGAAAGCCCTCTTCAGGAGGCTGCTGGTTGTCAATATTGTGATTCTGTAATATTATTTGTGAATAATTAATTATTGATTCATATGATGAGGAAAATATTGATTTTATGTGGATATAGAGAAAATTTTAATGTGACAATTGTTGAAAATTGAAATTTTATCTTTTTACGATAAAATAATTCATTTAAATATATATAATATTATATTTTAATAATATAATAATGGTGATATTTTTACAAACGAATGTGGGATATATGAGTATACGAGGAGGAAGAGTATTTTTGTTGCAATAAATGTTTAAAACATGTTAAACATGTAAATTGGACCCCATTTATTGAATTGAAATTTGATTATAGCCTCTAAAATCGCTTGGATTTGTGGATTTTGGTCAATTTACATTTGGAATTTGGAAAAATTTTCTTCGCAAAGTTGTAGAGAATTGAATTTCCTATAAAAATTAAGTAGATTCAATTTTTTACGATAAAAGGACTATTTATTGTGAATTATTGAAGTTCCGAAGTTCCGAAATAATTGATTTTTGGAAGTTTTAATTATTTTATAAAAGAAAAACGTTTTTTTTGATGTGTGAGCCTCATTTTACATGTGTTAGTTGGCTGGAAATCAAATTCAAAGGTTGCGTAGAAAACTTAATATATATATTAATATTATAATAAATTTTCTGCTTTGGTGTTCTAAGCAATTTCCTATAAATAGGTGCTTAGGTTAGAATTGAAAGTCACACCAAAAACTGAAGTTTTCTCTCTCTATATTATCGAGCGTATTCTTGTGAGTATTTTGAGTATACTTTGGGTATTGCTATACGGTGCAAGTTCAAGTCATAGCCTATATCCGGTATTTCAACTAGAAGTACTGTCGTTCGAGGTAAGGGATGTTATTTTCTTCTCAAATGATATTATTTCTTCAATATCATTATCTTTGAAATATTGGTTGGAACTTTTTATCAAATTTGGAACTTTTTCATGTCGAGGTTACTATTCATGAGTTCTTATTCATGAGTTCTTATTCATGAGTTACTATTCACGAGTTCTTATTCACGAGTACTATTCAAAGTACTATTCACGAAGCGTGAAGATGTTTTTTGTGAAATTTCTATCTTTTGATGTCTGAGAGTTACTATTCACGATATCTACCCTATTCACGTATACGACACTATTCACCGAAAAATGAAAATTTTCTTTTCGTCCAAAATATCCATTGTGGATACTAGCTTTGATTGTATCCATGTTTTGATCATTCTTGAATTTTACACCACTATGATTATTTTTGAGGTATTTTTGGACGTGGATAAAACAAAGTACGAATCCTTAATCCTTAATCCTTGTCATTTTGTTTCACTGGATTCGTTTCTTTAAAAAATATTTTTCATCATCCTCAGTCTTAAATGATGATATTATTGAATATCTTTGGCCTGTAGTGCAAAGATGAATGATTTATGATGAATATCTTTGGCCCAGTAGTGCAAAAGATGAATGATTTCGATGAATATCTTTGGCGTAGTGCAAAAGATGAACATGTGTTTAGATGAACATGATCAATTGGTGAATGTCCTTGGCACAGTAGTGTGCAAGGATGAATATTTGATCCCAGATATATATTGATTGATGTTCTGAGGGATAAAAATAGACGATGAACTTTAAAATTCATACATAGAAGATAGTAGTTTACATTCTCTACTTAACTCTTCTAATGAATTATTATTTCATTGCGAATATTGATTTAAAATTTGTTGTCTATTGTATTCTATTATATTTTTTCCTGTTGAAGACTAACGATAATTTTGTTGTATATTATCTTAGTCATAATATTCTTTCTTCGGGCTAGTGAGCTCACCCTTTTCCTTTTTGTTCCATTTTTCTTCTCGGGAGGCGAGAATGTAGCGAGTAATGCAGCCTGGGGTATGGAATGATGGTTATATAGAGAGTTGTTTAGTAGTCCTCACCATATTTGTAAAATAATGTATAAATAATTATGATGAGGATTTATTTGGGTATGTATATTGTCTAGAAGACAATAATTGTTTTAAACTCATAGTATATATATGTTGTCGTATTTTGCACGACAAATGTAATAATAAAGTTGTAGTTATTTCGTACCATGTATTTGGCGACTCGAGAATGGGTTGGATGGAATGGACCTATTTTGGGGGGTGTCACGGTTGGTATCGAGCTTAGGATATGATCTCTGGCATGAGATCGGGGAATAGAAACTAGAGGGGAGAGGCGAGTAAATCCTTCGCTAGTATGTCCTACCTAAGCTTATTTGATAGTTGGGTCAAGATATAGGGATATTATGTGATATATTGATTTCCTTAATTAAACCTTGTTTTATGACAAAGATTTGAGAATGTAGAACGAGAATATTAACAATGGAAATGAGACCGTGGAGACGCCTGTACTCACCAACGAGGAGAGCGTCGCAACAGTCGGCAATGTTCCTCCCGTGAACAACACCATCGAAAGCGAGATGATGAACGAGGGATATTTAGAAGCTTTTTGCGTTCATGCAAAATCGCAGACGAGGAGACTCATGTTCAAAACATAGGAGGAAATGATAGCAATTCACGTGTTGTCACAACCAAGATTCAAAGAGTTGGGACCACCGAATTTAAGGGAAAGCCGATCCGATCATGGCGAAACATGGGTCAAGCAAATTACCAAGATATTCGATGTCTTGGGATGCGGAGAACGAAGGTTCCATTCGCCACCTTATGTTAAAGTGGCGAAGGCGGACTCTTGGTGGGAGTCATGAAGAGTACCATCCACCACTTTCAAAGATGTCTTGGGAGACGTTTGAAACTATTTAATGACAAATACTTTCCGAAAGTGTTCGCTATATGAAGGAAGTGGAGTTTATTAGATGGAGCGAGAACAACATGACGGTGTCTCAAAGACGACGAGGCGAAGTTTGCGAGTTATCTGTGTTTGCACCTCATTTGGTGGAGAATGAGGAACGATGACGCGGATGTTTACGAGAGGTTTGAAACCCGGCATACGTCGAGATCTCATCTCTCATAAATTTTCTCTCTATTCGGATGTTGTTAACGAGGCTCAATTGTTAGAAGCGAGATAACGAAAGTACGGCCAACCGAGGTAACACAATCAGGATCATCACAGGAGATAGCGACCAACAAAACAACAATAACCGGTGGAGAAAGAAAAAGCGGACAAAATGGTAACCACTCTGGTGGTAATCATGGCCATGAAAATAGAAGAAGCGAGTCGGGAGGAGATTTTAAAAGAGGAGATTCAACAACGACCATGTGAAAGGCGACCATGCCAAGAAAGAATCTGGTTCCAAGGAAGAGAACGACCACCCATTATATGCTATAAATGCGGAAAGAGGACATATCGGTCAAAGCGCCCACAACAGATTCGGTATGCTATAATTGTGGAAAGGAAGGACATATCGCTCGAGATTTACGCAGTGAAGCGAAACCTAGTTCAATGGGACGGTGACTCAAAAAGATCATCCCGTAAAAGTCAAAGTCAAGCTGTTCTGGAAGGCGTTTGTTGTGGATGGTCAAAATGCGAGGAACCCAAACGAGGTGATCACGGGTAAGCTATTTATAAATTCTTGTGAAGTTTATACTTTACTAGATACCGGTGCTACCCATTCTTTTATCTCTCTTGCTTGCGTTCAACGTTTGAACTTGACTACTGAAAAATTAGACTTTGACCTATCTGTGAAGACTCCGTTAGGAGAAACTTTCATTTCATCAACTATTAGAAATCTTGCTTGATTCAGTTGGCACTATCACATTACCGTCAATTGACCTTATTTCTTTAAAGATATTTGCTTTTGATGTGATTTTAAGGTTAACTACTCATCATGCCAAAATTGATTGCTTTCGTAAGGTTGTTAGTTTTCATATTCCTAAGCAACCTATTATTCGAATTCAAGCAACCAAACCATTGAAGTCAAATATTTTCATATCAAGCCATGAAGTCATTCGTTTATTGAAAAATGATGTCAAGTTTTCTTATCCCATGTTATGGATTTGAATAAAGACACGTCGATTTGAATGATATTTTGTTGTTAGTAAATTTCTGACGTATTTCTTGAAGAATTTCTTGGCTTACTCCCAAAGCTTCGATATTAAATTTTGTATCAACTTTGAACCCAGACAAAACTCATTTCTAAAATCTCATATCAAATGGCTCTATTGAACTTCGTGAGTTAAAAACCCAATCAGAGAAGTTGATACAAGAGCCTCTATCGGTGACTTCTGTTGATGGGGATGCACCAAGCGGACTCTTTGTAGGGGACGCCATATTTGTGCGGTAGTAAACCGATAGGTGCCATCAGGAGGTGTTTGTGGTTGAAGCACCATGAGAGTCATGATTTTGAATGATATTTCTATCGTTAATAAATTTTCTCGCGTAATCCGATGACTTCTAGCCTACCTTAGAACGAGAAATCGAATTTTGTATTGACCTAGTACAAAACCTATTTCCTAAAACCTCGATATTTCTTTAACTAAATGAGCGTAACATGCGGCCGTGACGTTGGCTCGAGCTATTGAAAGACTACGACCACACTATTCAATACCATCCTAGAAAAAGCGAACGTGGTAGGCGAAATGACGCGTGAGTAGAAGATCATATGCGTGAACGAGGCGATGATGTCAAGTATACGACAGAGCAAACTTTAATATAGAAAAGTTAAGGTTGCTCAAGCCATAATTCAGAAATGATGCATATGAAGAAGAAAGTACGAAGGAGCTATTCCTAAGCGAGAATTGATGAAGAAGGAATACTTGAGTCCACTCGGACTTTGTGTTCCTAACGATTACGATTTGAAGTACAAGATTATGATGGAGGCACACAATACACCATTTGCAATCCATCCGGAAGTACTAAAATGTATCGTGATCTTGACATACATTTTGGTGGAATAATATGAAGAGAGAGATTGCAAAGTTTATCTCAACATGTTTAACTTGTCAACGTGTAAAGGCGGAGCATCAAGTGCCTAAGGGACCATTGCAACCACTTGAGATTCGAAATGGAAGTGGGAACACATTACCATGGATTTTCATTACGGGACTTCCACAGCTTTCTCAAGGCATAAATGCTATTTGGGTTATTGTTGATAGATTAACCAAGTCCGCTCATTTCTTGCCGATCACGGAGATTTATTCCTTGAACGTCTTGCTCAAATGTACGTAAATGAGATTGTGAGATTGCATGGCATGCCAGTATCCATAGTTTGGATCGTGACCCAAGATTCACTTCAAGATTTTGGGTTAGCTTGCAAAAAAGCTATGGGTGCGGATTTAAGATTCGATTGCATACCATCCTCAAAGCAGACGGACAATCAGAGAGGACTATTCAAACTCTTGAAGATTTATTAAGACTCTGTGTCCTAGACTTCAAGGGCAGTTGGGATAAGTATTTACCATTGGTGGAATTCTCCTACAACAACAGTTATCAGGCAAGTATAGGTGTGGCCCCATTCGAAGCATTATATGGACGAAAGTGTCGCTCTCCAATATGTTGGGATGAGGCGGGTGAAGCAACATTGTTGGGACCCGAAAGTTAATGCACGATAACAACCGAAAAGATCCAAATGATTCGAATAACGATACAAAGCGGCACAAGATCGACAAAAGAGTTATGCGGATCTTCATCGAAAGGATGTGGAATTTAGTATAGGGATCATGTATTGTTGCATGTTGCCCCATGGAAGGGAGTTACAAGATTCGGGAAGAGAGGAAAGCTCAATCCACGATTTATTGGTCCATTTCAAATTCTTGACCAAGTAGGAAATGTAGCCTATAGACTCGCGTTACCTCCAAGTATGTCTCGTGTTCATAATGTGTTTCATATATCTGCATTTCAGTAAATATGTGAAAGACCCGAATCACGTTATTGAGTTAGAACCGAGACGAGATAGATAGCCAAGACTTAACGTATATGAGGAAGTACTGTCAAGATCTTGGATAGGAAGGAGCATGTCCCTACGACGAAGGTCATACCACAAGTTAAAGTCTTGTGGAGAAACCATCTTATAGAGGAAATGACACGGGAGTTGGAAAGCGGAAATGAAAGCGAGGTATCCTCATCTTTTCAAACACTGAGTGCGTCGACGCCAATTTCGAGGACGAAATTTCATAAGGAGGGAGGTTGTAAGATCCCAAATAATTAATAAATGAAATTTAATTTACTCTAATTATTATTTTGAAATAGTAAGGGTTGATGTGATTAATGTGGATAGTTATGGGTAAAATACATAAATATTTTAAAATAAGCAAGTGGTTATAAAATATTCATTGTTGTTTGGAATATTCGTTTTGGTCGTGGAATATTCAGATCTTTCGGAAATATTAAATACGACAGTAAAACCACCATGTGGGCCCCATAACTAAAAAGCGATTGGAGAAGAAAATGACAAATATAAGTTGTTTAAAAATAACTACAGTAGTTGTTCTGAATTTACACTTCGTTGGAATACCATTGGTTAAAACACGATGTCTGGCGTTGTTACAAGAGAACACTGCAGATTGCACCAATTATTGACTCTTACGTAAGAAGGCACTACTCAATAATGGTTTACGATAATTATTTATTCGATATTTTATTGATTCAATAATTCTTTGCGTTGATATTTTATATTGTTGTTGTTTCAATAATTGTCATTTACACGTATTTTTCATTATCGAAGCAATAATTCATATTATCTAAATAATATTATTAGATAACATTATTGACAATGTCTAGAAAGTTCGCTAAGGAGAGGTTTGGTCACCTAATTGCTGCGCGCAAGAAGGGAGAAATCCTTATTGGAAAGCCCCTCTTTCCAGGAACCCACTCGTTGTCGATATTGTGATTCTCGTAATATTATTTGTGAATAATTAATTATTGATTCATATGATGAGGAAAATATTGATTTTATGTGGATATAGAGAGAAAATTTTAATGTGACAATTGTTGAAAATTGAAATTTTATCTTTTTTCGATAAAATAATTCATTTAAATATATATAATATTATATTTTAATAATATAATAATGGTGATATTTTTACAGCGAATGTGGGATATATGAGTATACGAGGAGGAAGAGTATTTTTGTTGCAATAAATGTTTAAAACATGTTAAACATGTTTAAATTGGACCCCATTTATCGAATTGAAATTTGATTATAGCCTCTAAAATCGCTTGGATTTGTGGATTTCGGTCAATTTACATTTGGAATTTGGAAAAATTTTCTTCGCAAAGTTGTAGAGAATTGAATTTCCTATAAAAAATTGCGAGATTCAATTTTCTCGATAAAAGGACTATTTATTGTGAATTATTGAAGTTCAAGTTCAAATAATTGATTTTTGGAAGTTTTAATTATTTTATAAAAAAAAAACGTTTTTTTGATGTGTGAGCCTCATTTTACATGTGTTAGTTGGTGGAAATCAAATTCAAAGGTTGCGTAGAAAACTTAATATATATATTAATATTATAATAAATTTTACGCTTTGGTGTTCTAAGCAATTTCTATAAATAGTGCTTAGGTTAGAATTGAAAGTCACACCAAAAGCTCAAGTTTTCTCTCTATATTATCGAGTTTATTCTTGTGAGTATTTTGAGTATACTTTGGGTATTGCTATATATTGCAAGTTCAAGTCATAGCCTATATCCAGGTATTTCAACTAAATCTTGTCTTTCGAGGTAAGGGATGTTATTTTCTTCTCAAATGATATTATTTCTTCAATATCATTATCTTTGAAATATTGGTTGGAACTTTTATCAAATTTGGAACTTTTTCATGTCGAGGTTACTATTCATGAGTTACTATTCATGAGTTATTATTCATGAGTTACTATTCACGAGTTACTATTCATTTAGTACTATTCACGAAGTACTATTCACGAAGCGTGAAGATTTTTTTGTGAAATTTCTATCTTTTGATGTTTGAGTTACTTATTCACGATACTGGCCCTATTCACGATATCGACCACTATTCATAGAAAAATGAAAATTTTCTTTTCGTCAAAATATCCATTGTGGATACTAGCTTTGATTGTATCCATGTTTTGATCATTCTTGAATTTTACACCACTATGATTATTTTTGAGGTATTTTGGACGTGGATAAAACAAAGTACGAATCCTTAATCCTTAATCCTTGTCATTTTGTTTCCTTTGGATTCGTTTTTAAAAAATATTTTTCATCATCCTCGATCTTAAATGATGATATTATTGAATATCTTTATTCGTAGTGCAAAAAGATGAATGATTTATGATGAATATCTTTGGCACGTAGTGCAAAAGATGAATGATTTCGATGAATATCTTTGGCCGTAGAAAAAGATGAAATGAACATGTGTTTAGATGAACATGATCAATGGTGAATATCCTTCGCCTGTAGTGCAAGGATGAATATTTGATCCCAGATATATATTGATTGATGTTACAGGGATAAAAATAGACGATGAACTTTAAAATTCATACATAGAAGATAGTAGTTTGCATTCTCTACTTAACTCTTCTAATGAATTATTATTTCCGCTGCGAATATTGATTTAAAATTTGTTGTTTATTGTATTCTATTATATTTTCCCTGTTGAAGACTAACGATAATTTTGTTGTATATTATCTTAGTCATAATATTCTTTACTGGGCTAGTCGAGCTCACCCTTTTCCTTTTTGTTCCATTTTTCTTCTCAGGAGGCGAGAATGTAGCGAGTACGAGTCGGGGTATGGAATGATGGTTATAGAGAAAGTTGTTTAGTAGTCCTCACCATTTTTGTAAAATAATGTATAAATAATTGTGATGAGGATTTATTTGGTATGTATATTGTCTAGAAGACAATAATTGTTTTTAAACTCATATATATATATATGTTGTCGTATTTTGCACGACAAATGTAATAATAAAGTTGTAGTTATTTCTATACCATGTATTTGGCGACTCAGAATGGGTTGGATGGAATGGACCTATTTTGGGGGTGTCACAGTTGGTATCAGAGCTTAGGGATATGATCTCTGGCGGAGATCGGGGAATAGAACTAGGAGGGGAGAGACGAGTAAATCCTTCGCTAGTATGTCCTACCTAAGCTTATTTGATAGTTGGTCAGTATATAGGGATATTATGTGATATATTGATTTCCTTAATTAAACCTTGTTTTATGACAGTATTTGAGAATGTAGACTGAGAATATTAACAATGGAAATGAGACCGTGGAGACGCCTGTACTCACCAACGAGGAGAACGTGCAACAGGCTGGCAATGTTCCTCCTGTGAACAACACCACTGAGCAGATGATGAACGAGGGGATATTTAGAAGCTTTTTGCAGTTCATGCAAAATCAGACGAGGGAGACTCATGTTCAAAACATAGGAGGAAATGATAGCAATTCACGGGTTGTCACAACCAAGCAGTTCAAAGAGTTGGGACCACCAGAATTTAAGGGAAAGCCAGATCCGATCATGGCAGAAACATGGGTCAAGCAAATTACTAAGATATTCGATGTCTTGGGATGCACGGAGGAACAGAAGGTTCCATTCGCCACCTTTATGTTAAAGTGGCGAAAGCGGGACTCTTGGTGGGAGTCTGTGAAGAGTACCCATCCGTACTTTTCAAAGATGTCTTGGGAGACGTTTCAGAAACTATTTAATGACAAATACTTTCACGAAAGTGTTCGTCATATGAAGGAAGTGGAGTTTATTAGATCGAGAGAACAACATGACGGTGTCAAAGACGAGGCTGGTAAGTTTGCGAGTTATCTGAGTTTGCACCTCATTTGGTGGAGAATGAGGAACGATGACGCGGATGTTTAGAGAGGTTGAAACCCCAGATACGTCGAAGATCTCATCTCTCATAAATTTCTCTCTATTCGGATGTTGTTAATGAGGCTCAATTGTTAGAGCGAGATAACGTGCAGTACGGCCAACCGAGGTAACACAATCAGATCATCATCTAGGAGATAGCGATCAACAAAACAACAATAACCGGTGGAGAAAGAAAAAGGCGGACAAAATGGTAACCACTCTGGTGGTAATCATGGCCATGAAAATAGAAGAAGCGAAGTCGGGAGGAGATTTTAAAAGAGGAGATTCAACAACGACCATGTGAAGACGACCACCAAAGAAAGAATCTGGTTCCAAGGAAGAGAAACGACCACCGATTATATATGCTATAAATGCGGAAAGAGGGACATATCGATCAAAGCGCCCCTAGCAGTTCAGGTATGCTATAATTGTGGAAAGGAAGGACATATCGCTCGAGATTGCAGTTCAGAAGCGAAAACCTAGTTCAATGGGGACGGTGACTCAAAAGATCCGTCCCAGAAAAGTCAAAGTCAGCGGTTCTGGAAGAAGCGTTTGTTGTGGTGGTCAAAATGCGAGAACCCAAACGAGGTGATCACGGGTAAGCTATTTATAAATTCTTGTGAAGTTTATACTTTACTAGAATCCGGTCATGCTACCCATTCTTTTATCTCTCTCTTTGCGTTCAACGTTTGAACTTGACTCTTGAAAAATTAGACTTTGACCTATCTGTGAAGACTCAGTTAGGAGAAACTTTCATTTCATCAACTGTTAGAAATCTTGCTTGATTCAGTTGGCACTATCACATTACCAGATTGACCTTATTTCTTTAAAGATATTTGCTTTTGATGTGATTTTAAGGTTAACTACTCATCATGCCAAAATTGATTGCTTTTCGTAAGGTTGTTAGTTTTCATATTCCTAAGCAACCTATTATTCGAATTCAAGCAACCAAACCATTGAAGTCAAACATTTTCATATCAAGCCATGAAGTCATTCGTTTATTGAAAAACAGATGTCAAGTTTTCTTATCCCATGTTATGGATTTGAATAAAGACACGTCAGATTTGAATGATATTTTTGTTGTTAGTAAATTTCCTGACGTATTTCTTGAAGAATTTCTTGGCTTACTCCCAAAGCCTGATATTAAATTTTGTATCAACTTTGAACCCGGTACAAAACTCATTTCTAAAATCTCATATCAAATGGCTCCTATTGAACTTCAGGAGTTAAAAACCCAACTGTAGAAGTTGATACAAGAGCCTCTATCTGGTGACTTCCTGTTGATGGGGATGCACCGAAGCCAGACTCTTTGTAGGGGACGCCATATTTGTGCGGTAGTAAACTGATAGGTGCCATTGTGAGGTGCTGTGGTTGAAGCACCATGAGAGTCACAGTTTTGAATGATATTTCTATCGTTAATAAATTTTCTGACGTAATCCTGATGACTTCCTAGCCTACCTTAGAACGAGAAATCGAATTTTGTATTGACCCTAGTACAAAACCTATTTCCTAAAACCTCAGATATTTCTTTAACTAAATGAACGTAATACGCGTAATGACGTTGGCTCGAGCTATTGAAAGACTACGACCACACTATTCAATACCATCCTAGAAAAGCGAACGTGGTAGTGACGTGGCGTTGAGTAGAAGATCATATGCGAGGAGCGAGGCGATGATGTCAAGTATACGATAGAGCAAACTTTAATAGAAAAAGTTAAGGTTGCTTTCAAGCCACCAACCAGAGTCGATGCATATGAAGAAGAAAGTACAAGAAGGAGCTATTCCTAAGGCGAGAATTGATGAAGAAGGAATACTTGAGTCCACCCGCACTTTGTGTTCTAACGATTACGATTTGAAGTACAAGATTATGATGGAGGCACAATACACCATTTGCAATCCATCAGGGAAGTACTAAAATGTATCGTGATCTTGACATACATTTTGGTGGAATAATATGAAGAGAGAGATTGCAAAGTTTATCTCAACATGTTTAACTTGTCAACGTGTAAAGGCGGAGCATCAAGTGCCTAAGGGACCATTGCAACCACTTGAGATTCCGAAATGGAAGTGGGAACACATTACCATGGATTTCGTTACGGGACTTCCCACAGTTTCTCAAGGCATAAATGCTATTTGGGTTATTGTTGATAGATTAACCAAGTCTGCTCATTTCTTGCCGATACGGGAGATTTATTCCCTTGAACGTCTTGCTCAAATGTACGTAAATGAGATTGTGAGATTGCATGGCATGCCAGTATCCATAGTTTCGGATCGTGACCCAAGATTCACTTCAAGATTTTGGGTTAGCTTGCAAAAAGCTATGGGTACGGATTTAAGATTCGATTCGGCATACCATCCTCAAAGCAGACGGACAATCGAGAGGACTATTCAAACTCTTGAAGATTTATTAAGACTCGTGTCCTAGACTTCAAAGGCGGTTGGGATAAGTATTTACCATTGGTGGAATTCTCCTACAACAACAGATTATCAGCAAGTATAGGTGTGGCCCCATTCAAGCATTATATGGACGAAAGTGTCGCTTCTCCAATATGTTGGGATGAGGCGGGTGAAGCAACATTGTTGGGACCCGAAAGTTAATACGTATAACACGAAAAGATCCAAATGATTCGACAACGTGTAAACCAGCGGCACAAGATCGACAAAAGAGTTATGCGGATCTTCATCGAAAGGATGTGGAATTTAGTATGGGGATCATGTATTGTTGCATGTTGCCCCATGGAAGGAGTTACAAGATTCGGGAAGAGAGGAAAGCTCAATCCACGATTTATTGGTCCATTTCAAATTCTTGACCAAGTAGGAAATGTAGCCTATAGACTCGCGTTACCTCCAAGTATGTCTCGTGTTCATAATGTGTTTCACATATCCGTACCCGTAAATATGTGAAAGACCCGAATCACGTTATTGAGTTAGAACCGAGACGAGATAGCCAAGACTTAACGTATTGAGGAAGTACTGTCAAGATCTTGGATAGGAAGGAGCATGTCCCACGACGAAGGTCATACCACAAGTTAAAGTCTTGTGGAGAAACCATGCTATAGAGGAAATGACACGGGAGTTGGAAGCGGAAATGAAAGCGAGGTATCCTCATCTTTTCAAACACCGTATCGTCACGTCAATTTCGAGGACGAAATTTCATAAGGAGGGAGGTTGTAAGATCCCAAATAATTAATAAATGAAATTTAATTTACTCTAATTATTATTTTGAAATAGTAAGGGTTGATGTGATTAATGTGGATAGTTATGGGTAAAATACATAAATATTTTAAAATAAGCAAGTGGTTATAAAATATTCATTGTTATTGGGAATATTCGTTTGGTCGTGGAATATTGGAATATTAGAAATATTCGAAATATTAAATGCAACAGCCAATGCGAAATGTATAACGTAAAAAGCGATTGGAGGAAGAAAATGACAAATATAAGTTGTTTAAAAATAACAGGCGTAGTTGTTACTGCTTTACATCGTTGGAATACCGGTTGGTTAAAACACGATGAATCTGGCGTTGTTGCACAAGATAGAAGATACGGTATTGCACCAATTATTGACTCTTACGTGAAGAAGGCACTACTCAATAATGGTTACTGATAATTCTTTATTCAAAGATTTTATTGATTCAATAATTGTTGCGTTGATATTTTATATTGTTGTTGTTTCAATAATTGTCATTTACAAGTATTTTTCATTATCGAAGCAATAATTCATATTATCTAAATAATATTATTAGATAACATTATTGACAATGTCTAGAAAGTTCGCATCTAAGGAGAGGTTTGGTCACCTAATTGCGGCGCCAAGAAGGAGAAATCCTTATTGGAAAGCCCCTCTTTCTGAGAACCTACCACGGTTGTCAATATTGTGATTCGTAATATTATTTGTGAATAATTAATTATTGATTCATATGATGAGGAAAATATTGATTTTATGTGGATATAGAGAGAAAATTTTAATGTGACAATTGTTGAAAATTGAAATTTTATCTTTTACGATAAAATAATTCATTTAAATATATATAATATTATATTTTAATAATATAATAATGGTGATATTTTTACAACGAATGTGGGATATATGAGTATCTGAGGAGGAAGAGTATTTTTGTTGCAATAAATGTTTAAAACATGTTAAACATGTCAAATTGGACCCCATTTATTGATTTGAAATTTGATTATAGCCTCTAAAATCGCTTGGTTTGTGGATTTTGACCAATTTACATTTGGAATTTGGAAAAATTTTCTTCGCAAAGTTGTAGAGAATTGAATTTCCTATAAAAACTTGCGAGATTGAATTTTCGATAAAAGGACTATTTATTGTGAATTATTGAAGTTCAAGTTCAAATAATTGATTTTTGGAAGTTTTAATTATTTTATAAAAGAAAAACGTTTTTTTTGATGTGTGAGCCTCATTTTACATGTGTTAGTTGGTGGAAATCAAATTCAAAGGTTGCGAGAAAACTTAATATATATATTAATATTATAATAAATTTTTACGCTTTGGTGTTCTAAGCAATTTCTATAAATAGGTGCTTAGGTTAGAATTGAAAGTCACACCAAAAGCTCAAGTTTTTCTCTCTATATTATCGAGCGTATTCTTGTGAGTATTTTGAGTATACTTTGGGTATTGCTATACGGATTGCAAGTTCAAGTCATAGCCTATATATCCAGGTATTTCAACTAAATCTTGTCTTTTCGAGGTAAGGGATGTTATTTTATTTTCTCAAATGATATTATTTCTTCAATATCATTATCTTTGAAATATTGGTTGGAACTTTTTATCAAATTTGGAACTTTTTCATGTCGAGGTTACTATTCATGAGTTACTATTCATGAGTTACTTATTCATGAGTTACTATTCACGAAGTTCTTATTCACGAGTACTATTCACGAAAGTACTATTCACGAAGCGTGAAGATGTTTTTTGTGAAATTTCTATCTTTTGATGTCGAGTTACTATTCATTCATATCTACCCTATTCACGATATACGATACACTATTCATAGAAAAATGAAAATTTTCTTTTCGTCAAAATATCCATTGTGGATACTAGCTTTGATTGTATCCATGTTTTGATCATTCTTGAATTTTACACCACTATGATTATTTTTGAGGTATTTTTGGACGTGGATAAAACAAAGTACTGAATCCTTAATCCTTAATCCTTGTCATTTTGTTTCACTTTGGATTCGTTTCTTTTAAAAATATTTTCATCATCCTCGGTCTTAAATGATGATATTATTGAATATCTTTGGCTTTGTAGTCAAAGATGAATGATTTATGATGAATATCTTTTTGGCAAAGATGAATGATTTGATGAATATCTTTGGTAGTAAAAAAGATGAACATGTGTTTAGATGAACATGATCAACTGGTGAATGTCCTTGGCCTGTAGTGCAAGGATGAATATTTGATCCCAGATATATATTGATTGATGTTACAGGGATAAAAATAGACGATGAACTTTAAAATTCATACATAGAAGATAGTAGTTTACATTCTCTACTTAACTCTTCTAATGAATTATTATTTCCGCTGCGAATATTGATTTAAAATTTGTTGTCTATTGTATTCTATTATATTTTTCCCTGTTGAAGACTAACGATAATTTTGTTGTATATTATCTTAGTCATAATATTCTTTACTGGGCTAGTCGAGCTCACCCTTTTCCTTTTTGTTCCATTTTTCTTCTCAGGAGGCGAGAATGTAGCGAGTACGAGTCGGGGTATGGAATGATGGTTATAGAGAGAGTTGTTTAGTAGTCCTCACCATATTTGTAAAATAATGTATAAATAATTATGATGAGGATTTATTTGGGTATGTATATTGTCTAGAAGACAATAATTGTTTTTAAACTCATAGTATATATATGTTGTCGTATTTTGCACGACAAATGTAATAATAAAGTTGTAGTTATTTCTGTACCATGTATTTGGCGACTCAGAATGGGTTGGATGGAATGGACCTATTTTGGGGGTGTCACAGTTGGTATCAGAGCTTAGGGATATGATCTCTGGCGGAGATCGGGGAATAGAACTAGGAGGGGAGAGACGAGTAAATCCTTCGCTAGTATGTCCTACCTAAGCTTATTTGATAGTTGGTCAGTATATAGGGATATTATGTGATATATTGATTTCCTTAATTAAACCTTGTTTTATGACAGTATTTGAGAATGTAGACTGAGAATATTAACAATGGAAATGAGACCGTGGAGACGCTCAGACTCACCAACGAGGAGAACGCGGCAACAGTGGCAATGTTCCTCCGTGAACAACACCAATCGAAGCGAGATGATGAACGAGGGGATATTTAGAAGCTTTTTGCAGTTCATGCAAAATCAGACGAGGGAGACTCATGTTCAAAACATAGGAGGAAATGATAGCAATTCACGGGTTGTCACAACCAAGCAGTTCAAAGAGTTGGGACCACCAGAATTTAAGGGAAAGCCAGATCCGATCATGGCAGAAACATGGGTCAAGCAAATTACTAAGATATTCGATGTCTTGGGATGCGGAGGAGCAGAAGGTTCCATTCGCCACCTTTATGTTAGTGGCGAAGGCGCGATCTTTGGTGGAGAGTCTGTGAAGAGTACCCATCCACCGCACTCAAAGGCATGTCTGGGAGAGCGTTTGAGAACTATTTAATGACAAATACTTTCCGAAAGTGTTAAATCATATGAAGGAAGTGGAGTTTATTAGATCGGAGCGAGAACAACATGGCGGTGTCTCAAAGACGAGGCGAAGTTTGCAGAGTTATCTGTGTTTGCACCTCATTTGGTGGAGAATGAGGAATTATGGCGGATGTTTACGAGAGGTTTGAAACCCGGCATACGTCAGTATCTCATCTCTCATAAATTTTCTCTCTATTCAGATGTTGTTAACAGGGCTCAATTGTTAGAGCGAGATAACGAGTAGTCACGGTCAACCGAGGTAACACAATCGAGGATCATAAGGAGATAGCAATCAACAAAACAACAATAACCAAAGGAGAAAGAAAAAGGCGGACAAAAAATGGTAACCACTCTGGTGGTAATCATGGCCATGAAAATAGAAGAAGCGAGTCGGGGAGGAGATTTAAAAAGAGGAGATTCAACAACGACCATGTGAAGACGACCATGCCAAAGAAAGAATGGTTCCAAGGAAGAGAACGACCACGGTCGTATATGCTATAAATGCGGAAAGAGGACATATCACCAAAGCGCCCACAGCAGTTCGGTATGCTATAATTGTGGAAAGGAAGGACATATCGCTCGAGATTGCAGTAGCGAAACCTAGTTCGTGATGGGACGGTGACTCAAAAGACTGTCCCAGAAAAGTCAAAGTCAACGGTTCCTGGAAGAGCGTTTGTTGTGAGTGGTCAAAATGCGAGGAACCCAAACGAGGTGATCACGGGTAAGCTATTTATAAATTCTTGTGAAGTTTATACTTTACTAGAACGGTGCTACCCATTCTTTATCTCTCTTGCTTGCGTTCAACGTTTGAACTTGACTACTGAAAAATTAGACTTTGACCTATCTGTGAAGACTCCGTTAGGAGAAACTTTCATTTCATCAACTGTTAGAAATCTTGCTTGATTCAGGTTGGCACTATCACATTACCCGTTGACCTTATTTCTTTAAAGATATTTGCTTTTGATGTGATTTTAAGGTTAACTACTCATCATGCCAAAATTGATTGCTTTCGTAAGGTTGTTAGTTTTCATATTCCTAAGCAACCTATTATTCGAATTCAAGCAACCAAACCATTGAAGTCAAACATTTTCATATCAAGCCATGAAGTCATTCGTTTATTGAAAAACAGATGTCAAGTTTTCTTATCCCATGTTATGGATTTGAATAAAGACACGTCAGATTTGAATGATATTTTTGTTGTTAGTAAATTTCCTGACGTATTTCTTGAAGAATTTCTTGGCTTACTCCCAAAGCCTGATATTAAATTTTGTATCAACTTTGAACCCGGTACAAAACTCATTTCTAAAATCTCATATCAAATGGCTCCTATTGAACTTCAGGAGTTAAAAACCCAACTGTAGAAGTTGATACAAGAGCCTCTATCTGGTGACTTCTGTTGATGGGGATGCACCAAGCGGACTCTTTGTAGAGGGACGCCATATTTGTGCGGTAGTAAACTGATAGGTGCCATTGTGAGGTGCTGTGGTTGAAGCACCATGAGAGTCACAGTTTTGAATGATATTTCTATCGTTAATAAATTTTCTGACGTAATCCTGATGACTTCCTAGCCTACCTTAGAACGAGAAATCGAATTTTGTATTGACCCTAGTACAAAACCTATTTCCTAAAACCTCAGATATTTCTTTAACTAAATGAACGTAACATGCGGCAGCGACGTTGGCTCGAGCTATTGAAAGACTACGACCACACTATTCAATACCATCCTAGAAAAACGAACGTGGTAGCTGACGCGTTGAGTAGAAGATCATATCACGAGGAACGAGGCGATGATGTCAAGTATACGACAGAGCAAACTTTAATAGAAAAAGTTAAGGTTGCTCAAGCCACCGACCCGGAGTGATGCATATGAAGAAGAAAGTACAAGAAGGAGCTATTCCGTAAGCGAGAATTGATGAAGAAGGAATACTTCGAGTCCACTCCAGACTTTGTGTTCCTAACGATTACGATTTGAAGTACAAGATTATGATGGAGGCACACAATACACCATTTTGCAATCCATCCGGAAGTACTAAAATGTATCGTGATCTTGACATACATTTGGTGGAATAATATGAAGAGAGAGATTGCAAAGTTTATCTCAACATGTTTAACTTGTCAACGTGTAAAGGCGGAGCATCAAGTGCCTAAGGGACCATTGCAACCACTTGAGATTCCAAATGGAAGTGGGAACACATTACCATGGATTTCATTCACGGGACTCCCACAGCTTTCTCAAGGCATAAATGCTATTTGGGTTATTGTTGATAGATTAACCAAGTCTGCTCATTTCTTGCCGATACGGGAGATTTATTCCCTTGAACGTCTTGCTCAAATGTACGTAAATGAGATTGTGAGATTGCATGGCATGCCAGTATCCATAGTTTCGGATCGTGACCCAAGATTCACTTCAAGATTTTGGGTTAGCTTGCAAAAAGCTATGGGTACGGATTTAAGATTCAGTTCGGCATACCATCCTCAAACGGACGGACAATCAGAGAGGACTATTCAAACTCTTGAAGATTTATTAAGACTCTGTGTCCTAGACTTCAAGGGCAGTTGGGATAAGTATTTACCATTGGTGGAATTCTCCTACAACAATGATTATCGAGCAAGTATAGGTGTGGCCCCATTCAAGAAGCATTATATGGACGAAAGTGTCGCCTCTCAATATGTTGGGATGAGGCGGGTGAAGCAACATTGTTGGGACCCGAAATAGACGTATAACACCGAAAAGATCCAAATGATTGACAACGATACAAACGGCACAAGATCGACAAAAGAGTTATGCGGATCTTCATCGAAAGGATGTGGAATTTAGTATAGGGGATCATGTATTGTTGCATGTTGCCCCATGGAAGGGAGTTACAAGATTCGGGAAGAGAGGAAAGCTCAATCCACGATTTATTGGTCCATTTCAAATTCTTGACCAAGTAGGAAATGTAGCCTATAGACTCGCGTTACCTCCAAGTATGTCTCGTGTTATAATAATGTGTTTCACATATATCTGCATTTCGTAAATATGTGAAAGACCGAATCACGTTATTGAGTTAGAACCGCAGACGAGATAGCCAAGACTTAACGTATGAGGAAGTACTGTCAAGATCTTGGATAGGAAGGAGCATGTCCCTACGACGAAGGTCATACCACAAGTTAAAGTCTTGTGGAGAAACCATGCTATAGAGGAAATGACACGGGAGTTGGAAGCGGAAATGAAAGCGAGGTATCCTCATCTTTTGAAACACGAGTATCGTCACGCCAATTTCGAGGACGAAATTTCATAAGGAGGGAGGTTGTAAGATCCCAAATAATTAATAAATGAAATTTAATTTACTCTAATTATTATTTTGAAATAGTAAGGGTTGATGTGATTAATGTGGATAGTTATGGGTAAAATACATAAATATTTTAAAATAAGCAAGTGGTTATAAAATATTCATTGTTGTTTGGGAATATTCGTTTGGTCGTGGAATATTCATTTGTCGGGGAAATATTCGACGATACAAGCAAGTTGACCATGTGTGGGCCCCATAACTAAAAAGCGATTGGAGGAAGAAAATGACAAATATAAGTTGTTTAAAAATAACTTGGCGTAGTTGTTACTGGCGTTTAATCGTTGGAATACCCGGTGGTTAAAACACGATGAATACGCGTTGTCAGACAAGAAGATACCAGTATTGCACCAATTATTGACTCTTACGTAAGAAGGCACTACTCAATAATGGTTCTACAGTAATTATCGCTCAAAGATTTTATTGATTCAATAATTGTTGCGTTGATATTTTATATTGTTGTTGTTTCAATAATTGTCATTACACAAGATTTTTCATTATCGAAGCAATAATTCATATTATCTAAATAATATTATTAGATAACATTATTGACAAATGTCTAGAAAGTTCTGTCTAAGGAGAGGTTTGGTCACCTAATTGCGCTGTGAAGAAGGAGAAATCCTTATTGGAAAGCCCCTCTTCTCGAACCGCTCGTTGTCAATATTGTGATTTCGTAATATTATTTGTGAATAATTAATTATTGATTCATATGATGAGGAAAATATTGATTTTATGTGGATATAGAGAGAAAATTTTTAATGTGACAATTGTTGAAAATTGAAATTTTATCTTTTTCTGATAAAATAATTCATTTAAATATATATAATATTATATTTTAATAATATAATAATGGTGATATTTTTTTAAACGAATGTGGGATATATGAGTATACGAGGAGGAAGAGTATTTTTGTTGCAATAAATGTTTAAAACATGTTAAACATGTTAAATTGGACCCCATTTATTGAATGAAATTTGATTATAGCCTCTAAAATCGCCTGCTTGTGGATTTTTTGGTCAATTTCATTTGGAATTTGGAAAAATTTTCTTCGCAAAGTTGTAGAGAATTGAATTTCCTATAAAAATTGCGAGATTCAATTTTTACGATAAAAGGACTATTTATTGTAAATTATTGAAGTTCAAGTTCAAGTTCAAATAATTGATTTTTGGAAGTTTTAATTATTTTATAAAAAAAAACGTTTTTTTGATGTGTGAGCCTCATTTTACATGTGTTAGTTATTTTGGAAATCAAATTCAAAGGTTGCGTAGAAAACTTAATATATATATTAATATTATAATAAATTTTTCTGCTTTGGTGTTCTAAGCAATTTCCTATAAATAAGTGCTTAGGTTAGAATTGAAAGTCACACCAAAATCAAGTTTTCTCTCTATATTATCGAGCGTATTCTTGTGAGTATTTTGAGTATACTTTGGGTATTGCTATACGGTGCAAGTTCAAGTCATAGCCTATATCCAGATTATTTCAACTAAATCTTTGTCTTTCGAGGTAAGGGATGTTATTTTCTTCTCAAATGATATTATTTCTTCAATATCATTATTTGAAATATTAGTTGGAACTTTTTATCAAATTTGGAACTTTTTCATGTATGAAGTTACTATTCATGAGATACTATTATTCACGAGTTACTATTCAGTACTATTCACGAAGCGTGAAGATGTTTTTGTGAAATTTCTATCTTTTGATGTCAGAGTTATTATTCACGATATCTGGCACTATTCATTCACGAATCTAGACTATTCAATAGAAAATGAAATTTTTCTTTTCGTCAAAATATCTATATGTGGATACTAGCTTTGATTGTATCCATGTTTTGATCATTCTTGAATTTTACACCACTATGATTATTTTTGAGGTATTTTTGGACGTGGATAAAACAAAGTACGAATCCTTAATCCTTAATCCTTGTCATTTTGTTTCTTTGGATTCGTTTCTTTAAAAAATATTTTCATCATCCTCGGTCTTAAATGATGATATTATTGAATATCTTTGGCTGTTGTAGTGCAAAGATGAATGATTTATGATGAATATCTTTGCCCGTGGTGCAAAGATGAATGATTTCGATGAATATCTTTGGCCAGAGTAGTCAAAAGATGAACATGTGTTTAGATGAACATGATCAATGGTGAATGTCCTTGGCCTCAGTAGTGCAAGGATGAATATTTGATCCGAGATATATATTGATTGATGTTACTGAGGGATAAAAATAGATGAACTTTAAAATTCATACATAGAAGATAGTAGTTTACATTCTCTACTTAACTCTTCTAATGAATTATTATTTCAATGCGAATATTGATTTAAAATTTGTTGTCTATTGTATTCTATTATATTTTTCCTCGTGAAGACTAACGATAATTTTGTTGTATATTATCTTAGTCATAATATTCTTTCTTTGGGCTAGTTTCGAGCTCACCCTTTTCCTTTTTGTTCCATTTTTCTTCTCAGGGAGGCGAGAATGTAAAGCGAGTATTTAGTCGGGGGTATGGAATGATGGTTATAGAGAGAGTTGTTTAGTAGTCCTCACCATATTTGTAAAATAATGTATAAATAATTATGATGAGGATTTATTTGGGTATGTATATTGTCTAGAAGACAATAATTGTTTTTAAACTCATAGTATATATATGTTGTCGTATTTTGCACGACAAATGTAATAATAAAGTTGTAGTTATTTCTGTACCATGTATTTGGCGACTCAGAATGGGTTGGATGGAATGGACCTATTTTGGGGGTGTCACAGTTGGTATCAGAGCTTAGGGATATGATCTCTGGCGGAGATCGGGAATAGAACTAGGAGGGAGAGCGAGTAAATCCTTCGCTAGTATGTCCTACTAAGCTTATTTGATAGTTGGTCGGTATATAGGGATATTATGTGATATATTGATTTCCTTAATTAAACCTTGTTTTATGGCGATGATTTGAGAATGTAGACCGAGAATATTAACAATGGAAATGAGACCGAGTGGAGACGCTCAGTACTCACCAACGAGGAGAACGTGGCAACAGTGGCAATGTTCCTCCGTGAACAACATTAACCGAAAGCGGATGATGAACGAGGGGATGTTTAGAAGCTTTTTGCAGTTCATGCAAAATCAGACGAGGGAGACTCATGTTCAAAACATAGGAGGAAATGATAGTAATTCACGGGTTGTCACCACCAAGCAGTTCAAAGAGTTGTTTAGTAGTCCTCACCATATTTGTAAAATAATGTATAAATAATTATGATGAGGATTTATTTGGGTATGTATATTGTCTAGAAGACAATAATTGTTTTTAAACTCATAGTATATATATATTGTCGTATTTTGCACGACAAATGTAATAATAAAGTTGTAGTTATTTCTGTACCATGTATTTGGCGACTCAGAATGGGTTGGATGGAATGGACCTATTTTGGGGGTGTCACATCTATGTTTTGATCATTCTTGAATTTTACTCCACTCTGGTTATTTATGAAGTATTTTTGAACTTGGATTGTTTAAAGTATGAATCCTTAATATTTGTTCTTTTGTTTCACTGGATTCGTTTTCTTTAAAATATTTTTCATCATTCTCAGTCCTAAATGATGATATAACTGAATATCTTTGGCCTGTAGTGCAAAGATGAATATTTGATTTATGATGTATATTGATTGATGTTACAGGGATAAAATATCAATGATGGACTTTTAAATTCATAGATGATAGTAGATTTCATTTTCTACTTAACTCTTCTAATGAATTGTTGTTTCCGCTGTAGTTGTTGATCTAAAACTTGTTGTCTATTGTATTCTATTAGATTTTTCCCTGTTGAAGATTAAGGATAATTTGTTGTACATTATCTTAGTCATAATATTCTTTACTGGGCTAGTTGAGTTCACCCTTTTCCTTTTTGTTCCATTTTTCTTCTCAGGAGACGAGAATATAGCGAGAACTAGTCGGGGTGTGGAGTAATGGTTCAAGACAGTTGTTTTAGTAGTCCTCACTATTTTGTAAAATAGTATATCAATAATTGTAATGAGGGCTTATTTGAGTGTGGATATTGTCTAGAAGAAAATATTTGTATTTAAACTCAAAGTTTATGTGTTATCGTATTTTGCACGACAATTGTATTAATGAAGTTGTAGTTATTTTTGTACCATGTTTTTGACGACTCAGAATAGGTTGGGTGATGTATACCAATTTTGGGGGCGTCACAGTTATTATGTGAAAACATGAATGTTTCTTAGAAATCACAAAGGGTTGAGAATTAGATTTTGGTAAAAATAGAGTATGAAATTCAATTGACCATATCTCCTATTATATTTTAAATTTTTGAGTGTGGTCAAGTTCTAGAGTTAGATATATGAGTTTTCTAACGTATCTAAGTGGAATCACTGGAAAAGGTGTTGTAGATTTTCGTGTGGACTGATTTTAGCAAAGGAGTCAAAAATTGTGAATTACCAAAAAGGCTACTGCACAGAAGTTTAAAAGGGCATTTTCAGTCACTTAGCTTGTGAAATAAATTCCGGCCTTTTGGGATAAGAAAATATATGGTATAAAGTACCTCCTGTCCAAAAATGAGCTCATTCTGACTTAAAATGAGCAAGTTATGACTATTTTTATATTTAGATTTTTCTGACAAAAAACGCTATAACCGGAGTTCTATAACTCCGATGACCATGAAATTTAAACTGGAAGCTCACATTAACATGTGTAAGATCCTGCCAAAATTTGGGAATTTTTGGAGTTAAACTTGAGGTAGCTAATTTCTTAAGGAATTAATTAGAAATTAAGTTTTGAAAAATACTTAAGGGAGTTGAAAAATTATAAAAAAAATACTTGTTGTGTATGAAATATATGTATATATGTTTGGACAAAGGATAGAAAAATAACAAGTTGATTTGGTAATTTTTCATGAAAATGGTTTAGTTACGAACATATGAGTTAAATATGTTATGTGAAGTAACAAAATTGGAAAATAGGATTTTATGGCTTGGGAATCCTATATAGGGTATATGCAGATTTTTGATAAGGGATTTGATCATTGGTGATGAAATCTTATGAGTATGGAATTTTTGAATGATTAAATGCATTATTTGTTAAAGTATAAACAATTGAAATAAATTGTTTATAAGTTTAAGAAGTGATTAAAATATTGTTATAATATTAGATTATGAGTTTATTAAGTGATTGATAATATTTGGATAAATTTAAAGTTTTTAATATTTATCATTGTTTTCGTTTGATTAATGCTTATATCATTGTCATCATTCTCATGCTTATATTGTGATGAAAGTCATCTTTGGCTTACGTGCATAGATGGACTTGGTATGATTATGACCATGGATTATTCGGTATAATCATGACCAGTAATGTGACGAATGATGTGGTAAAAGTCCTCATTGGCACCGTAGTTCATTGGTGGACAGTTGTTGGTATGATTATGACCAGGGATTATTCGGTATAGTTATGACCATTGATGATTACATGAATATCCTTGGCCGTGGAGCAGGGATGATTTAATTTTATTTATTAAGACGAGTCTCAGCGATAAAGTTGATGAAAAACTTTTTAAATCATAGAAGATAGTAGATTTTATACCTTACTTGACTCTTCTAATGGATTGCTTGATCCACTGCAGTTAAACTTGTTGTCTATTATATTCTATCAGTTTAACATTGTTGAAGGCTAATGATAATTTATTCTGCATTATCTTAGTCATAATATTTCTTACTGGGCTAGTTGAGCTCACCCTTTTGGTTTCATTGTTCTTTTCAGAAAATGAGAACGTAGCAGGGACTAGTCGGGGAACAGAGTGATGGTCCTAGATGGTGCATTAATAGTCCTCAATATTCTGTGAAATAGTGTGATAATAAATGTAATGAGGACTCCATTGAGTGTGGATATTGTCTAGATGACAATATTTGTATTAAAACTCACGAATTTATGTTTTGTCGTATTTTACACACATCGTTGTATAATTAAGTTGTATTTGTATTGATTACCTTGTATTTGGCGACTCAAGATGGGTGATGTATACATTTTGGGGGCATCACGGTTGGTATCAAAGCTTAGGGATATGATCCTGGTGAGATGTGAAATAAGAACTAGGAGGAGAGCGGGGAATTCCTTCGCTAGTATGACCTACCTAAGTTTATTTGGTATTTAATTGGTCGGTCAGAGTATAGGGATAATATGTGATATGTTGATTAACCCTTATTTTGTGGCAGTATTTGCAAACGACATTCGAAAATGTTGAGATAAGCAATGAAGCACATGAGACCGTTGAGACACCTTTAATCACTAACCAGGTTAATGTGATGTCAGATGAAGAAGAAATTAGATATATCTACGTGGTGCGTGAAGAACTAATAGTTGCACCTTTTGAGCTAGTTGCGAGAGGTAGCAAATTTGAGAGTGAGGAAGAAGAGGAACACGAGGAGAATTTATTAGAAGAATTTTATGATCAAAATTTAGAATTACAAAATCGTATTCATGAATTAGAAGAGCGAGGCTAATGAAGCGGCGGTGATCGTGGAGCAAAGAGATGCAACAATTCAAAATTGTGTTACCCGATGTGCGATGCTTGAACAGAAGCACTCTTTGGCAGAGTATAAGATATTAGAACTGGAATCTGAGAATGCTATGATCAAAGTTCTGATGAAAACATAAATAACTGAACGAAGGAGAATAGATGATGCGTGGGTAAAAGCCGCACGACGTGTTGATATAGTCAAAAAAGACGTCCGATCCAATAAAGTCAAAATAGATGAAATGGATTTTGCTTTTTGGAAAACAATTGGGAGAATCCAACATCAAATTCGGAATTACCCTGTACAGAGCGGTCAACCCCAATTCGATATGGATCGGGGAGTAATGATTCAAATCATGGATCAGGAATGTGACGAAGCAATTAAGGGTGGAATGTACTCTATAGCAAAGTCAAATCCGGTAGTTTAAGTGAGAGCGTTTGTCGAGAAAACCGAACGAAGTTATTACGGGTAAGTTAATTATAAACTCTTGCGAAGTCTATGCCTTATTAGATACCGGTTCTACCCATTATTTTATCTCTCTTGCTTGCGTTCAATGTTTAAATTTTACTCCGGAGAAATTAGACTTTGATTTATCTGTTGAAACTCCATTGGGAGAAACCTTCATTACATCCACTGTTTATAAGTCTTGTTTAATTCAAATCGACACTTTCACGTTACCTGTCGATCTTATCTCTTTGAAAATACTTGCCTTTGATGTGATTTTAGAAATCGATTGGTTAACTACTCATCATGCTTTTCGTAAGGTTGTTAGCTTTCATATTTCTAACCAACCTGTTATGCGAATTCAAGCAACCAAACCACTAAAGTCAATCATTGTCATATTAAGCCATAAGTAAAGATCCCCGGTCCTTTCGTTGTTGACTTCCTTGTGTGGAATGCACCAAAGCCAGACTTTCTGTAGGCGACGTCGTGAATGACGATGGCAAGTTGATAGGTATCAATGTGACGTCATTATCCAAGTCTTGGATGAGGTCACATTTTGAATGATATTTCTATTGTTAATAAATTTCTGCTAGTATTCTTGAAGACTTCTTAGCCTACCCTAGAGCGTGAAATCGAATTTTGTATTGACCCAAAGACAAAACCCATTTCTTAAACCCTCAAATATTTCTTCAACTAAAATGAACGTAACATGCGCCAAAGACGTTGACTCGAGCTGTTGAAGATTATGATCGTACCATTCAATACCATCGTAGGAAAAACGAACATGGTAGCTAACGCGTTGAGTAGAAGATCGTATGCGGTTACAAGTGCGAATATACGAACCCACGTGAAGATAACGAATATACGAGTATAATCGACTTTAATTGATAAAGTTAAAGCCGCTCAAGCTACACACCCGGAGATGATGAATGTGAAGAAGAAGGTTTAAGAGGGCGTTATTCTAGAAGCAAGAATCGACGAAGAGAGGAAATTTCAACCCTCGATTTAATTGGCCTATTTGAAATACTCGATGAAGTAGGAACTGTGGCCTATAGACTCGTTTTACCGCCAAGTATGTCGCGTGTTCATAACGTTTTTAATGTATCGACGTTACATAAATATTGGAATGACCCGAACCACATTATTGAGTTAGAACCAGACGAGATAGAGGAAGATTTAACGTATGAAGAGTTACCTGTTAAAATCTTGGATAAGAAGGATCATGTTCTACGCTCTAAGGTTATACCTCAAGTCAAAGTTTTGTGGAGAAACCACGATGTGGAGGAAATAACTTGGGAGTTAGAATCTAAGATGAAGTCAAGGTATCCTCATCTCTTCGACATACCAGGTATGTACCCTAATTTCGAGGATGAAATTTCATAAGAAGGGGATGTTGTAAGACCCCAACTTTTATGAATAAAGAATAATTTTCTCGAAATATATTTTTGAATATTATGGTGTGGATTTGATATAATGTTATAGTTGTGGGTAATATTTATAAATTTTGTAAAGTAAGCAAGTTGTTATATAATATTCGATTGGTGGGGAATATTCATTTTTTATCAGAAATATTCGACAACTAAGCACAATCATTGGTGGACCCCCTATTAACGGAATTATCATAGCCGGATTGAGAAAACGACAAAAATATTTTATAAAAATAACGGCGGAAGTTTTTTACAATTAATCTTGTTGAACTACTCGGTAGTAAAAAGTACGTGATGTCTGGCGTGGTTGAGTAATAGCACACGGTATTGATTATTGATGCTTACGTGAGAAGTCACTCAGTTATACTCAATTATTGCTACAATAATTGCTGCATCATATCTCTCATATTATTAATTCAATTATTGTTACAGTATCATCTGCATAATATGATATATTATTAAATCAATAATTGAGACATCAAAGTTATTCATATTATTATTTGCAATATTGACAATGTCTAGAAGTTACATCGAGGAGAGGTTTGGTCACCTAATTGCGCTACCAATAAGGAGAAATCCTTATCGGAAAGCCCCCTCTTTCCTGGGAACGACCTGGTTGTTAAATATTGTGAATTATAATATTAATAATGAATAAGTTCGTGTTGATTAAAGATGAATTTTATAGTTCCATTGTGTTGAAATTAATTGTGTTAGTGGAAATCGACATTTGTTTCGATAATAATTGATGTCTGGAGGTTATATTGTTCAATCGGGTATTTGGGACACTTTTCGTGTTGGAGTACTATTCACGAGTTACTATTCATGAGTTACTATTCACGGGGTACTATTCACCCGTAAAATATATTTCTTTTCGGTCCAAATTATTTTTGGGTACAATATTATTCCATGAGGAGAAGTGCTAATTTTTCAGATCGTTGGTTGAAGATATAATAGTTAATCAATATGGACCGCTGATGGAAAGTTATAATAGTAAATCAATATGGATCGCTGGTTTAAAGTTTTAATAGTAAATCAGTATGGACCGTTGCTTTAAGTTTTAATAGTAAACCAATATGGACCATCCGTTTAAAAGTAAATCAATCTGGACCGTTCATGAATTAGTTACTATTCAGTCCATTCTCCTATAAATAGAAGCTCATTCCTTCATTATTTCTTACGAATTCACTAAAACTCTAGAGAGAGAAACTATAGAGAGAAAGAAGAAAAGTATTCTGCTACTTCACTACTCTAATATCTAGTTTCTTCTAAGGTAAGGGATATTATTTGTTGTACTCGTAAGGGGTATTATTTCTTTCTTATTCACGAAGAGAACTTCTGTTATTCCATTCTTTATTATTCTGTTGGAATAACCTGTATACGCGAGATACCCTATACTTGGTGAAATTCTTCTGTTATTCTATTCTTTATCATTATGTTGGAATAACCTGTCTATGCGAAGTACCACATACATGGTGAAATTCTTTTGTCATTCCATTCTTTATTATTCTATTGGAACATCCTGTCTGTGCGTTTACGCCGGACCTGGTTCCATTATTTATTATTCTGTAGGAACATCCTGTCTGTGCGTTTACGCCGGACCTGGTTCCATTATTTATTATTCTGTCGGAATATCCCACATGCGTGCTTTTATGGGACACGGTTCCATTATTTATTATTCATTGGGAATAACCATGCATGCGATCTATTGCGCATGGTGAATCTTCGTTATTCCATTCTTTATTATTACATTGGAATAACTTCGCCTATGTGGATTACCACATGCATGGTGAATGATCCTTCGTATTCATTCCTTATTAAATTGTGAAAATGATCATGCTACGTGGATTCTGGCGTGGTGGCGAAAAGTCCATTTGCAGTTTCATATATTTTATTATACTCAGTTGGTTAAAGCTTTGGCTTCTATACTCCATGAAATTAGTGGAATATCCTTGATATTTGCGCTTCATACAGTATCTTTTCATAGAAATATTCTTCTGAGCATTCTTGAATTTTACTCTACAAAGCAGTATCATGTTGACAAATTGGACGTTATTAGTTCATGATAAATTAACTTATAAATCTTTAAAACTTATTCTTGAACTTGTTTTAATGAATTATTATGTCATTGTCATGATGAGTTATGTTGGTTATTATGTGAAAACATGAAAGTTTCTTAGAAATGACAAAGGGTTGAAAATCAGATTTTGGTAAAAATGGAGTATGAAATTCAATTGACCATATCTCCTATTATATTTTAAATTTTTGAGTGTGGTCAAGGTCTAGAGTTAGATATATGAGTTTTCTAACTTATCTAAGTGGAATCACTGGAAAATGTGTTGTAGATTTTCGTGTGGAATGATTTTAGCAAAAGAGTCAAAAATCGCAAATTACCAAAAAGGCTACTGTCCAAAAGTTTAAAAGGGCATTTTCGGCCACTTAGCTTGTGAAATAAATTCCGTCCTTTTCGGACATGAAAATATATGGTATAAAGTACCTCCTGTCCAAAAATGAGCTCATTCCGACTTAAAATGAGCAAGTTATGACTATTTCAATATTTAGGTTTCTCCGACGAAAAATGCTATAACCGGAGTTCTATAACTCCGATGACCATGAAATTTAAACTGGAAGCTCACATTAATATGTGTAAGAGCCTGCCAGGATTTGGGAATTTCTGGAGTTAAACTTGAGGTAGCTAATTTCTTAAGGAATTAATTAGAAATTGATTTTTGAAAAATACTTAAGGGAGTTGAAAAATTATAAAAAAATACTTGTTGGGTATGAAATATATGTATATATGTTTGGGCAAAGGATAGAAAAATAATAAGTTGATTTGGTAATTTTTCATGAAAATGGTTTAGTTACGAACATATGAGTTAAATATGTTATGTGAACTAACAAAATTGGAAAATAGGATTTTATGGCTTGGGAATCCAATATAGGGTATATGCAGATTTTTGATAAGGAATTTGATCATTGGTGATGAAATCTTATGAGTATGGAATTTTTGAATGATTAAATGCATTATTTGTTAAAGTATAAACAATTGAAATAAATTGTTTATAAGTTTAAGAAGTGATTAAAATATTGTTATAATATTAATAATATTAGATTATGAGTTTATTAAGTGATTAATAATATTTGGATAAATTAAAGTTTTTAATATTTATCCTTGTTTTCGATTGATTAATGCTTATATCATTGACATCATTCTCATGCTTATATTGTGAGAAAAGTCATCTTTGGCTTACGTGCATAGATGGACTTGGTATGATTATGACCATGGATTATTCGGTATAATCATGACCGTAATGTGACTTAATGATGTGGTAAAAGTCCTCATTGGCACTGTAGTTCATTGGTGGACGGTTGTTGGTATGATTATGACCGTGGATTATTCGGTATAGTTATGACCATTGATGATTACATGAATATCCTTGGCCGTGGAGCAGGGATGATTCGATTTTATTTATTAAGCTGAGTCTCAGCGATAAAGTTGATGAAAAACTTTTTAAATCATAGAAGATAGTCGATTTTATACCTTACTTGACTCTTCTAATGGATTGCTTGATCTGCTGCAGTTAAACTTGTTGTCTATTATATTCTATCAGTTTAACATTGTTGAAGGCTAACGATAAATTATTCTGCATTATCTTAGTCATAATATTTCTTACTGGGCTAGTTGAGCTCACCCTTTTGCTTTCATTGTTCTCTTCAGGAAATGAGAACGTAGCAGGGACTAGTCGGGGAACAGAGTGATGGTCCTAGATGGTGCATTAGTAGTCCTCATTATTCTGTGAAATAATGTGATAATAAATGTAATGAGGACTCCATTAAGTGTGGATATTGTCTAGATGACAATATTTGTATTAAAACTCACAACATATGTTTTGTCGTATTTTACACGACTGTTGTATAATTAAGTTGTTGTATTCACTACCTTGTATTTGGCGGCTCAAGATGGGTGATGTATACCTGTTTTGGGGGCATCACATCGTGGACGTGAAAGGAGAAAAGAGAATGTACATGTTGTACTCCTAAACATTTAGTAGATTTGAAACATGCCTCCATAAAAGAAAAAAGGGAAGGTAATTGAAACAAAATCTAACGATCATAATGATCATGATCACTTGAATTATCTTGACTTTTCAAATGGAGTGGATATAACTCATTTTGATGTCTCTGATTTCTTTGAGGATGTTGATGGAAATGTTCATACCAATGAATTGTTTGTATTTCATTATATTATGGCATTATAATAAGTATTTTTATTTTGATATGTTTTATTTATGTTTCAAGTAATAATTGTTTAATTTATGTTTTACATATATGAAGATGTATGGGCCTGAAGCTCATCAAACTTAATTAAAGGCTCTAGAAGAGCGATTATTCATCAAACTTAATTGATGTATCCAGAAGAAGGATTATAATGTTGTCAAATGGTACAAAACTTTATATTGATGATACTTTGTATTCTTCTGAAGCAAGCATGAATTTGCTTAGTTTTTAGAATATACATTATAATGGTTATCATATTAAAACCAATAATGAAGGCAAGAATTTTTTTTTATCTTTAACACTGATCGGTCTTCCACGCTTCAGGTATGGCTTTGATTCATTTGCTGTTGTATTAACTAATTATTCTACAAGGACTTCAATCCCTGCTGGAGTATTAGTAGCTGGAATGTGAGATTTTACTATTTTTCTTATTATCAGTGAATACTTTTGGTAATTGATTTGCAATTCCTTGCAAATGAATAATCCTTTGAACTTCTAGTTCACAATGATTCCAAGTAATCTCCCTCATTGTGCTTCAGGCAACGATCTCACGTTGTGCTTAGGAAATGACTTTTCTCCCCCTAATCGTGGGAAAATTGTTTCATTAAAATGACAATTCTCAAAACATACCTTAAAAATATCACTTGTTGAGGTTATGATGCAACATGTAAAATAGCATTACCCCAAGCATAAATTGGTAATTTTGATTTCTTAATCAAAGGTCAATCAATAATTTAAAATCTCTTGAAAATTGACCATTTTGAGTATGTGTATGTGCAACAAGATATTTAATATAAATTCCAATTAACATGTAATATTCATCAAAAGCTTGAGATGTGAATTTTACCAACATTATCTAAATAAAAATTAGATCATCAGGAAATTGTACTCGCAACCTAGTTATTTGAGCAAGAAGCATAAGAAATGCAATATTTCTAGTTAAAAGTAAACATACATGTGACCATCTAGTTAATGCATCAATTAAAACCATAAAAATACTTGAATGAAACACATGATGGGTGTAATGGTCCAAATAGATCACCTTGAATTCTTTCTAAGAAATATGAACACTTAATAATAATCTTTAAATGTGATAGTTTGGTAATTAATTAATTTGATAACATGCATTATAGGGATAATCAGTATGTAAATGAATCTTTTAGTTTTTAGGGATGTCCGTGGGAGTTTTCAATAATTCGATGCATCATTATTGATCTTGGATGACCAATACGATCATGCCAAAGCATAAAAACCTTTGGATATGAACACTTCTGGTGTATTGCAACATTTGTTTCAATTGTTCTCATGTAGTATAATATAACCTAGAAGAGAAAATATACATTTTTTGAATATGAGCTTCTAGCATGATACTATTGAAGTAATATATATATATATATATATATATACGGAGAGGCTCTAAAGCGAACCTTAAAAAGCGAACCAAAAAGGCAGATCGTCGTCTTTGAGGTGTCTATGGCGACAGTTCGGCAAAATGCCGCCAAAGACTACATGGCTATATGACGACCGATCGAACCGTCGCCATAGACACCAAAGACGACGGTTCGTCTTTGGTTCGCTCTTTAAGGTTCGCTTTAGAGAAGGACCCATATATATATATATATATATATATATATATATTACTTCAATGTGAACTAGAAGTTCAAAGAATTATTCATTTGCAAGGAATTGCAAATCAATTACCAAACGTATCCACTAATAATAAGAAAATAGTGAAATCTCACATTCCAACTACTAATAATCCAGCAACGATTGAAGTCTTTGTAGAATAATTATTTAATACAGCAGTATATGAATCAAAGCCATACCTGAAGTGTGGAAGACCGATGGGTGTTAAAGATAAAATTTTCTAGAAGAGAAAAGTACAAGAAAAATAAGTTACAACCTATAAAGAGGCTATACCCATGAAGCAGGACATAGAAATAATTGATCACCCAAAACTTAAGAACAAAAATCTCCTGAATAAAATTCTTGAAGAATTATCCCCTGAAGAGGATCAGGTACCTGAAAATAACGAGATCACGATACATTATGTACTTACAGGAGAAGTAATTTGATAGAAATAAAATTATTGTCGATAACGTATTTTCATATAAAGTTGCTATTGATATTACCAAAAATAATGATCATGAATATGAACCACAAACCATTGATGAATGTCAACGTAGAAATGATTGACCAATGTGAAAAGAGGCGATTCAAGTAGAACTAAGTTCACAAAGTAAACGTGAACCTTTTGGACCTGTAGTCCGAACACCTAAAGGTGTGATGCCTGCTGAATACAAATGGGTATTTGTACGAAATAAGAAAATTGAAATTATAAGGAACAAAACGCAACTTGTAGCACAAGATTTCTCGCAGAGACCTGATATTGATTATGAAAAAACATATGCTCATGTAATGGACGCAATTACATTCAGATTTTTATTTATCTTGGTAGAAAGAGAAAATTTTCGATATGCGATTAATGGATGTTGTTACAGCATTTCTGTATGGATCATCAGATAATGATATCTAAATGAAAATTCCTGAATAATATAAAATGTCTGAAACATATAATTATACATCTCGAAGTATGTATTCCATCAAACTACAAAGATCTTTGTAGACACTCGAAATTTTCTTTTCCTATTACTAACTATGCACGAGGGCAAAAGCTCCTTTTTCACTCCAGAGGTAACCCTGGAGGACCATAACATCAATTCCAACCTCAGAGATAACCTTGAGGATATTCAGAGTCAACAACATGACAACCTCAGAGATAACCCTGAGAAAAGATCGCCATAATCATGCTGAACACCGGAGATAACCCCGGGAGGGGCAAAATGGTCATTTTGCCAACTCAACTTCAAATCAAATACACTCATTTTAACTCAAATTTTTTCAAAAGAAGTCCCACAAGAACCATATCTTAACTTCTGAGCATAAACTACATAAAAAGCAAATTTCACCTTTGGATTGCTCGGCGAAAACACGAAAATGCTATTTCGGTCATGGCCCAATCTTCCCAGAATAAAAAAGGGCAAATCCTATGGCATTATGTAGCTCTCGGAAAGAGCTTTTTGGAATGGTATGGCACGCTTCCATCGGACTCCCGGATTGAAAGTTATGAAGGTCCGAGCGAACAACGCGTTGTCCGAGTGTACGTACTTCGACACGGCGGGACCCACAGTGCCCTGGGCATCCCGGGCAGCCACAGGTAGATGTGTGGCACCCCCCCTCTATATATAGAGGGCTTGGGGTGGCCTTATTTGCAAGAGAAATAGCGAGGAAGCCCTGTCCAATTTGCTTTGTGCACACTATAAACTAAGTGCTTTCTCATTTCAAACACTTTTGAGCTTATATTCTGTCATATTTTTATCGGCGGGAGCCTAGTGTTCATCAATTTAAAGTTATTGAAGTCTTCTTTGGCAGTCCACTGTAAGCCTTCTTACACACTTTAAAGCCTTTCTCTTCATCTTTGCACACACCATTCTTCACGTTGAGAGTCGTGTTGCGTGTGTATGCAGGACTTGATTCATGGTTTCATTTCGGTTTGTATATATATATATATATATATATATATATATATATATATATATATATATATATACTTATACATATATTTTATATATGGACTAACATTATCGAGTTATGCCTCGATTGAGCCTGAACTTATATGTCAGGAGAGCGTTTATTTGCTTATATATATATATGAACTGTGTGTTGAACTTTGTTCGATGAGCACGGATTTTACATCCAGGCGTTTTATCGCTTTAATATATATATATATATATATATATATATATATATATATATATCGGGTTGTTGTGGGACTTTGTTCGATGAGCACTCGATTTTACATCCCAATGCGTTTACCACTTTTATTTATATATATATATATATATATATATATTATATTTACTTTTCGTCCTTTGGAGTTTACTCCGTGGCGGTTGATTGCTTTTTACAACGTTATTTACATTTTCGATCCTCCATGGAGGTGCTTCATAGTGGTGATCATGTCTCATATATATATATATATATATATATATATATATATATATATAGCTTTTTATATATATATATATATCGCCATCGCTTTCATATCAATTTCGGCATCATGTGAGCCTAGGAATCATGTGATCACAGATTCAGTCTACTGGATCTAGATTCGGTTCCCGTGGTGGACATTTTTAGCTCTAAGCAGCTTGTAAATTTATTTATGGTGTTTGGATTTCCTCAGATGGTTTTCATGCCCACGAGGAGTTCGGCACTGCTTTGTACATTATTTTCTTGAAGATGCTTCGCATCTCAAAAATTAAAAGCAATCAAGCCGAACACTTAATAAAAATGGAAGTGTAAAAGGTCTCAATTACTATTGAGCACAATGGTTTGAAAAACCTTTTTCTTACAAAACATCACTGCCATATCTTGTTTAAAACTGAATTTTTACACAAATTCAAACCCTGTGTATATAGGTGCGAACAAGACCTCACACTACTTCCATATAAATAGCACATTGACCCACACACACATATAACAGTTTTTTGAAAAGTGGCGATCACCGTGGTAACACGAATGTCGGGGGGTGCCTAACACCTTCCCTCCGCATATTCAAGCCCCCGGACCCTAAACGAATCTCGGTTTTGCAGACTCGTTTAGCAGTATCACATCACTGTGTCAATGTGCAAACCTTTTCTCGATTGTGTTGGTACAACCATATAAAAAACCAACTGGCGACTCTTACAGTCCAATCGTCGATATATAAATGTCGGACCTTTTCACAACTTGTTTTTTCAAACAAATCTCACCTAACATGGGAACACCAAAGAACAAGAACAGAAAGGGACAAATAAAAATCCCGACGTCGACAGGTGATGACTCTGCTGGGGATTCCAGTAAGAGGGCTTAAGCCGCTATTACAATCTTTTCAAAACTGTTATATACTTGTGTGTGGATGTTGCATTTACATTTATGATGAATGTGTATGAATGCATATATTTTACTGCGCTTAATGCTTTACACTATATCTGCTTATGATATTAGTGCTTCGCACATGTCAACATTTTCATAAACGGTGAGACATGTTGTACGTGAATGTATGTTGTGTGGTTCCTCCATCAGGAGGCTATCCTGTCGGTGTTTGATTACTAGACTCATAGGAAGACTAATTCCAACGAGGCTCAGGAAAGGCACCACCCAAATTCGCTCAAGTTGAAAGACCGGATTAACTTCCCGTCGAGTAAATTGCGATGATTTGGGAACCTTCATGCCAAAAAGCCGCGAGAGTAGCCTAAGATAGGTCAATCTCTAATTAACCAAACGCGAAGGAAAGTCTATTCATACTTTCACATTTCAATTACTTATAAATTCAATTACTTGTAATTTCATTTCCATGTAAATCTCAATGTAATGGAAAATATGAAGGAATATGTGTACACGCCTTCCCTTTATATCAAAACCTGAAATGCTATCTTATCAACTGACATCCATTTCGCAGGATGATACTCCTAAACGGACACATTACGTAATATTGCTACATTCACTAAGACTAAACTACATAAGTCTTTTTTGTAGGGATATAATTGGTCCAGTAACCCGGTCAAAATCCAAAAAGGCTACGAGCCTACAGACAATTATGTCTTCATATGAACAGACTGATCTTAATCCAGTTTCTCGCGAAGAATTCGACTAATTAAGTAAACATATCACAGATTTGGTTGTTCAGCTTAAAGAACTACACCAATCTACTCAGGGTACAAGGATACCTGTACATGCTGAATCCTCCGCACAAGGAGGAACCCAAGGTCCGGATACTGGTAGTTCCAGTCATAGGAATCCTCATAAGCACAGACAGATTCCTTCAGCTTCAACCACAAAACGATTATCTCCACCTACAGTTCCTGAGCATGTATGGTCTCCGGTAAAGGTGCATGCCCATGTAATGACTATATTATTTCCTAAACCGATACCGGTGAAGGAGAAAGAAATCCTAGTTCCAGATCCCGCAAAGAGGAATGAAGAATTAAATAAGACATCGTCAGAATGATGTCCAACGTACGCATCATTGTCCATGATGAACATACAAACAGACACACCCCAGACGATGATTGCTCGGACATAATGGTCATCATTTGGGAAAAGAAGGACGATGACAACCCCTCCATCACCGCAGTCCACCAGGACTTTGCCCTCGACAATTGGAGCAACACTCCTTGCATTGGTCGACAAGGGTAAAATGGGCAGAAACTCATTCTGCCATGTAGATAGCAATAACTGCTTACTTTTTCTGTACAATATTAATTAGCAGTTACTTTTGTCATTACATGCTAACGCTTTGTGTGATTGAACAGTTTCATATATAAAGTGAGAGCATTTTGGTTCAGGACTCTAAAGTTAGATCTACCTAGACTTGCTGATAAGGTGCTTATTCTCCACAAGGACTGTAACTTTGATGTAAAGTTGGACTCAGACTTGATGGAAATACACGAGGACATTGAGGTGCCTCAGGAGATCAAAGAATGGGTCAAAGACAAACCCAAGCCAAATCTTGATCAAACCACCGCTTTTAAACCTCGAAACCTTAGAAAACCCCAAATAAATCCAAATTGATATGGAACTCACTTCAAACCAAAGGAATGACATGGTTACTCTTTTGACCCTATTCTAGGATGTGTTTGTATGGTCTCACGAAGACATGGTCAGTTTATCCACTGACATTATCATTCATCGCCTTCCCATCAAAGGGGGATTCAAGCTAGTCAGGCAGAAGCTTAGGCGATTAAAACCTGAGTGGAGGTTAAAAGTTAAAGAAGAAATTGTGAAACAATTTTAAGTCGATATCATCATGGTGTCAACATACCCTGAATGGCTATCCAACATAGTCCTCGTGCCGAAACCCGGAGGAGAGGTGCGAGTTTGCGTGGATTACAATGATCTGAACAATGCTTGTCTTAAAGATAGCTTTCCCGTCCCATTCATCCACATACTCATTGACAATACGACTCAGTATGACATATACTCCTTTGTGGATTGCTTTCCTGGGTACCATCAAATCATGGTTGCTGAAAAGAATCGTGAAAAAACTACATTCATCACTCTTTGGAGAACCTTTTGCTACAGACGATTGTCATTCAGCCTCATCAATGTCGGAGCTATCTATCAGTGAGTTATATGGCTCTTTTCCACGATCTAATGCATAAAAATAAAAAGAAAAAAGAAAAAAAATAAAAGAAAAAGAAAAAAAAGCTCTTCAACAGGTTCTAAAGTTGCTGCCTTACCATCGACAGGTTTTACAGATGGTTTCGGAGTTTGAAGAAAAATCCTTCCTCCACATTCCTCGGAATAGGAATGATTTTGCGGATGCACTAGCAACCTTGGCCTCCTTGATCAACATACATGACAAGGAAAACATGCCAACCCTCACATTTGCCCAATAAAAGGCTCTAGCCTATGGGTATTACATTGGAGAAATATCAGATGCGCTACCTCTAATCCAACACCCTTGATATCAGCATATCAATGTGCATTCACAAGATAGATCTACACCCGCTGAGGCGAGTCCGACTGAAAGAAGGAGAATCCATCGACTGACTATGAAATTCTACCTGAGCGGAGATGCACTCTACAAAAGAGATGTAGAACTAGGTCTCCTCAGATTGTATGGACAAGGACCAAGCTCAGAGGCTCATGGATGAAATCCGTGGGGGAGTATGTGGCCCACACATTAGCGACCCTCTACTTGTAAAGAAGATCCTACAACAGAAAAGTTTGACTACGGTAGTTCAAACAACACGACTTGGTTTTGAAGAAGATCATTGACAACCAAGCTAAGTTTAAAGGAAAATTTTCTCCAAACTGGGAAGGCCCGTTTATTGTCAAGGAGGTATTGACAGGAGGCGCTTTCAGATTACAGGAAATGGACGGCGATGAATTTCCGCAACTCATCATTTCGGACACCGTGAAATGGTACTATGTCTGAAGTTTCCATCAAGTAAACATCCTGGTTCTAGATCACCAGATCCCCAGTCAATTCAGGTTTTCTCAAACCCTTCACTACATATAACATTTTTCACACCCATTTGCCCCATCAGGGACAATCACACTTGCCAACCAGCAGCCTGGTTTCGGATCATCAGATCCTTCATTCCCCGCAGGTTTTCAAAACCTTTCACACTTTCAGTTTATCCCACCAGGGATTAAACCTTTCACACCTTCAATTTATCCCGTACATGGGATTAAAACTTTTCACTTGCAATCCGCCCTATACATGGGGTGAACTACGCCGACCTGATCTCCCCAATATACGAGAGTACGTATGCAGCCATTTTATATGGTCCGGACTCACCACAGAAAAAACAAAAATAAACAAACTCCTATCCATAACCACATACAGAAACTAGTCCCAAGACACCAAAGATGGTGGGAAATACACACAGATCGACGATCCATTCTGAAAATCTTGAGACATCTCATTGTCCATCCATCAAGGAGGAGTTTAGAATACATCAAGATCACAAGCCCTGGAGGACAGACAACTATCAAGCAAGTAACAAGGCATAACTAAAAGGGAAGTGAATCAAAACATATTTCCCTACCATATAATACTGTTTGATATATACAATGTGTCATGTACATGACAAAAATGGCTAAGCTAGTCTATACAGGAAAATCAAAGCTAATCTACAAACCAGTGGATAAGCGAGCCACCAAATCTAACGTGGCATCCCTCTCGGAAGAAGGAGGTAACGATGTGATCTCCTGTCCAAGGGTATCTACACGAGACAACAAATCTACAGCCAACTGCAGGCGATATCTCGGGTAGATATAGCATCATCCCGCTCAACAACAGCGGTATCCCTATTAGTTAAAGCATCATCTCTCTAACAGAGCGAAATCTCTACTAGAAAGAGCTGTCAACATCAAAGCCCACATCCACTACCCTCTTGCGATCTCGACATCTTATCAGCCCATATGTCAAATCAACTACCCTAGACAACAAGCAAGGCTGGGGCAATTTCAAAATTGGCGACAATCGGATATCTCAAAAGCAGCGACAACTCAACACTGGGGCATTTATCAACCATCCTAAAGTGGAAAATGCACCAGTCAGCGCCATCAGCATGGTCCATCATCATCTCAATGGAGAGTCTCTCGTATGAATCCCTGACAACAACTTGCGGAATGACTGGGGCATTTTGCAATTCCAAAAAATTGAAGGAGTTTAAGACGGGATCAAGCCTCTCATCAAAAAGAAAGGGGAGAACTCCTGAAAGAAATAATGGCGACATAAGCGTGCCCCTACGAAAAAAGGGAAAATTCTCAAAAAAGTTCTTAACTCAGGAGGAGAAGGCCAACGATGAAAGGTCTAGCGAAGGATGTGACGCCCCCAAATTTAGGTGCTTGAAACTCGAATTCAGTGCTTCACGATACCATTTCTTTGAGTAGAATAATAATAATAATAATGTCATAAATATTAAACTTATTTATATATCAGAGTTGTCTAAATCCTAGGTATGCGACCTTTAAAATATTTCATTACATGATAGATAATAAATATCATCAACTTATTTAAGTCTAGCTATTACATAAGATAACACAAACTTATTCTGCTAGCTTTCCTTTCCCTTTGTCCTTTCCTGAACCTTCAAGTCAATCATACATATCTGAAAACATTTAAATTAAGCAAGAATGAGCATTTGAGTGCCCAACAAGTAATAGCAAACAATAAACATTAGCTGAAAGGATTAAATGTTTTTTTTTGAACGACACTTCTACAACGAAGCAATAGTTGTGAAGTAAACTGAAGCAACACTAAACAACATAACAAATCTTATTTCAAATTTTGAAACTACGTACTGACTATATTTGGTGAGTAGTCGACAGACTATGAACTTTATTTTCAATTTTTGATAAGGTTTAATAGAACTTCATCTGTAAACCATCATAACTTACAGGCACGGGGGGTGATCAGCCCGTTATGCCCTGTATTGATCAATACTACATACCAGAACGATATTCTCGTTCATCATATCCGCCTTAGGCGCACAAAAGTTTTCCCATATTCGGGATGTTCATACTTAGTCGGGAATCCAAACCAACAATTCGGTTGGATATCAATAAGGTTCTATCATATTCAAAGATATATTTAAATCTGTGTCTAGCCGAGTCAAATAGCTTAGACATCTTTTAATCAATGTATACATATTGGAATTTAATAGGTATGTATCAATAGGTATAACAATTATTCAAGTGAGGACACTTGTATAACCATACTTAGAAATTAACGAACAATATATATATATATATATATATATATATATATATATATATATATATATATATATATATATCTGAATCTTATAGTAATATTGTCTTGATAAACAATGAACGAATAAAGTTCGAGAACTTGCATGAATAAGAATATTTAGATAGATAATCAATAACAATAGAGTTAATAATCTGACACAACAATAATATAATTCTGAAACTTTCTTACTCATGTCCATTGTATAAAATGCAAAGTTAGAATACTTGCACAAAGTAAAGTAGGGTTCGGATACTTGCCCAATGAAATTTGAGTACGGTTAGGAAACTTGCCTGTCTGCTGCTTACACAACTTAGTTATATCTTTAATTCAACGACCTATCATTTATAAGATTGTTCTATTGATTAGAATAACATATCATAACACAAACTACTGTTATTTACAGTCCACACATAACCTAATCACATTGTCACATAGCTATATCAGTCATCGGATCATAAACAGACATTTATATAGTCTAACTATATAGTTTCGAATCAATTTCGGTAGCATTTCGGTGTATCGACGGCTTTATCGAGTAATTATCGAGTTTAAAACTCTATCATGTAGTTCAATATTATCCTGGATATTTTAAATACAAGTCATATTATTTTTAAATGACTTATAATAATTTTTAAATAATTATTATAACTTATCATATTTTTTCAAACTCTAGAATCATTATTAAATGATTTAAATATTAGATAATTATATTATCATTAATATTTAAATAATATTAAAATAGTAATGCAACCATTGCCAAAATATCAAAGTTATTTATAATAACTCAAAATATTTTTAAAGTATTAATATTACCCTTAGATGATTTTTAAAACATTTAAAATTATTTTTAAACAATTACCATTAATATTTAAATATTAAGGTATTATTCACTAAAATATTAAAAGTCATTTATAATAACTTAAAATATTTTAAAACCATTTATATCTTTTAAAATGATTTTTAAATCAATAAAATCATTCTTAATCTATTTATTTAATATAATTATTAAATAAATCTAATATCATTAATATTAAATAATTAATGAAATTTGCTTTAAAATATTGAAAGTTACATTTTATAACTTTAAATATTATTAAATACCTTATTATCATTTAAAATGATTTTTAATATAATAAAAGCATTTTTAGTTAATTTATTTAATGCATTTATTAAATAAAATAAATATTTATAATATTCAAATAATTACTAATATTTATGGAAAATATGCCAAATTATTAAAAGTTAATTTTTATAACTTAAAATAATTTTTAAAACTGATTTTATAATTTTCAGAAATTAATTTATATTTTTAAATTTTTTTTGGAAATTTAATTAATTAAAATTAATAAAACTGTCGCTATAGCCTTTAGCGACAGAAACCGTCGCCTTAGGTGTTCTTGAGCAACCCAGACATTCATAAGCAGTTAACGAGGGGGCACGTTTGACCAAGTTTAATTTGTAAACTATAATGTTTATGGACAAGATATTGGTCAGATCTTGTAGTCCTAGTGTAATATTACATGATCTAACAACAAACATGGCTAACATAAGACGAGTGAGATCTGGGGCCTTAAACAAGCTGTCAGAGCTGTTCTTCATTTCTGGGTTACCCAGAAATGAAGAACAGTTCGTGAGGCCTACTTTGGGCTTCCACAACTTGCAATCTATGTGATGTTTTAGTGATCTTAAGGTTTTAGTGTGTAGACAACATGTAGGGGTACAGATCTATTACAGAAAACACATCTAACAACAACACATCGAGCAGATAAGGTCCGGTTAAACCATGTCGGGCAACACATTCATATGTTTTCTAGGTTACCTAGAAAACAGAAAACGTGTTTGTCTTGGCTAGTTTGACCGGATGCTAAGTTCAATCTGTTTATTATTTAGGTGATCTTAAGGCATGAACATGTAATACATATACCAAACTACAACTTAGATACAACAACAAAATCAAAATAACAAAACACTGACAGATCTGGGGCCACAAAGTTCTTGTCAGACATGATATGGGCAGTTTCTGGGTTACCCATAATTGCCCGGTCAACCGAGTTTGACCAAGAATAACATGCAATCTACATATCCCCTGACCCTGATTCTAGTTCCACATTAAAGATATCATAACATACTACCAGTTTAAATGTTTAAACAGCCAAAAACATAAACATGATGAGATCTAGAAGGTCTGGCATTCATTGTTAGACAACAAAAAAACTATTTCCCAGATTTTGAAAAACATTAAATTCGAGCATATAAATGTTATGGATCTACTATATAGCAAACCAGATCACTTAGTTATACTATAAATAACATATTTAAACATTTAAACATAACATCTAACATGACTTTAAAGATCAGATTTGGTTTAGGGTTTTATACCTCACTTTGATCTTTCTTGAATCTGGGCCTCCTTATCTGATTGTAGTGTTCTAGGAACTTGACTGGGGACGGATATACTTAATATTTTCGTGGGTTAGAGAGAGAGAGAGAGGCTTGGTAGTGTATTTGTGAACAAATGGGGCTAAATGATGAACTTTCCTCTCTCTCAATCTATATATAATATGGTGTAATGCTTATGGCTGATCATGTCAGATTTTTGACTGATTAAAGTTATTTCTAGACCACATGGCTAGCTATAGTTAGTCACCAACCACTTAATAGGGATAGATCTACACTTCATCTCATTAAAATATTTAAAAGGGTAATTTGGTCAATTGACTTTTACTTTTAGTGGCAAGCTTGGCAATTCATTTCAACCCTTAAGGTTTAACCCTAAGGTTCCCTAAGCTCATTTTCTAGGATTGTGTAATTAGGGCAAAAATGGAAATCTTAGTTTCTAAAAATGTGAATTAGGGTTCCCTAATTAAATTAGGTTTACTAATCACCTAGGACTTGTAAATTAGGCTTCATACTTTACTAATTACCATTAAGCATGCTAAATTAATAATTAGGGTTTATAACTTAACAATTAGGGTTTCTAAATATTAATTAGGGTTTACCTAATTAACATTAAATCTATAACAATTGTCATTAATTATATAACACAACAACTTAACAAATCTTACAGTCGTAATTGACTTATGTACTATAGTTTATCAGTAATGCTAGGGTTTTGTACTGTTTTACTATAACTGTTCCACACATTAACATTACACACATATCAGGCATGTTTATATTACTGAAATATCAATAATATTATATTAATATTCTCATTTCTTATTCAAAATCCAGAATTAGGGTTTTGAATCCATATCCGACAAAACCTTCATATATACCATTAAGTTAAAATAATTAACTTAACTAAGTTTCTTGAAATAAGAACATTAGATGAAGAGGGTTTAAGTAGGCTAAAGCAATGGTTGAGGCTAAAGATTTATCGAGAAGGAACTACGAGTCTTTCTAAGTGCTGCTAAACCAAATGAATTCGATTTCCTTTTATAGAACAAGGAAATGAACTATTACAATATTACTATTACAATAAGCTGGGGTAAAGTAAAAGTAAGAAACATTTTACTAAAGTAAAAAGTACAAGTAAAAACATTTTACTAAAGTAAAAATAAAGCGCTTTGGTGGAAAAGCAGGCGTCTCTTTTTGACTAATGCTGCCATGGGGCGGATGTACGGTGATTCTTTGCTTTCGGTGGAAAAATTGCTTGTGATTGATAAATTTAGGAGGCGAGTCTTTGGTGGTGGTGATTAATTTGCCGAGGCGAGTCTTGAAGGAGTGATGATGTCATCACATCCACTTACTTTGATTGATTATGGGGAATCGGGAGAAGGGATCTGGCGTCTTGAAGGTGATCGTGCCATAGGGATCACAATCACCTTCGTCTTCAAGATCTTGACTAGAATTTTCTCCTCTCGGGTGAGAAGAAGCTTTATATGATTCTTTGTGTGGCTGGTCAAGTCTCATATGAATAGCATCGCAAGATGCCTTGGCGAGAGTTGGAGTAACTAGAAACATTAGTAACTTCATCGATGTCGGGAGGAACAAATGATTTTTCTTTTATCTTATCATTTGTTTTAGTAGTAGTTTCTTTGGAAGAGAATGGCGGCGGCGGTAGTGATGCTTGAAGGAGTGTTCTTGGAGGAGTCAATAAAGGAGAAGGCGGAAATTCTTTACGAACTTGGCTAACTATTCTATCAACACCAAATTTATCCCACCATTTAATGAAAAAAAATGGCGAGAGACATGAGAAATAGGGAAAGGTAAGTGCAAAGCGGTCCTAATTCCTATGGAATGACGGAGATGAAATCTTGTGACTTCTTGGGTAGCTAAAAGCGACATATTGCCATTTGAGGATCAAGGGATTTTGTATTTACTACAAAATATAAGGAAGGCTGGAATTTCCTCATATTTGGAATGATAATTCTTGTGATGACAAAATGTTCTAATTTGAGCGAGGAGAGGTTTTGGGGAAAATATCATGGCACAAACCATACCTTGTCCACCAAAGGATGAACCATTTGGGGAATTGACTTTTGAACTTGTGGTGATTTGGAAAAACCACGAATGACTATGATCTTCATTTTGATGAAGCATGATTTTATGCTGAGCCTCAATATAATCATAATAGCAAAAAGAGCTAGTGTGATTAGAAAGTGACTTGAGATCGGAAGGATGACTACCCCAATCGGACAGATTGAGAACTTGCTTAATATATCTGACGAATGATAAAGAAGCTTGGATTTATCATCGTTGGCATAAATTGGTTTAATAAAAGGTGACTCTGTTTCAATAAGGATGTCCTATAATACACAAGTGATTTATAAGGAGATAATGGAAGAAAATGCCATCCGGTAGGAAAATCTTTGGTGACTAATTGAATTCGGGTCATTCTTGGGTTTCATTGGTAACTCAATATGGAATAAGTCTTGATCAAAAATTTGACGATAATCTGGCTGGGTATTTGGATTGTGATGAGGTAGACTTGGTTTGACTAGAAAAAATATCAAATGGTTTGGGGTGACTAGCAAGAGGCGAGGAGTAGGGCTTGGGGCTATACCAAGCACACTGAAATTTATTATGGGTTTGGAGTAAGCTGGATGAGGAACAACAGTTCCTTTTGGTGATTAAGCTGGACCGGTGAATGACCATGACCACGAGAAGATGAACCTCCTCGTACACTCATTATTCTTTGCAATAGTACTGTGTTAATAAACTCACGAGTGAGAAAAATGGAGCCCGAGTTGTTACTACCTTTAATATATTCAATATCAAAATCAAAAATACTTAAAATTGCTTGCCATCTAGCGAATGAATGCTTAGAGGCGACATTCTCAACATCTTTTTCAAGAATAAATTTTGCTTGACTTTGCAATCTATTCTAACTAGGAAATTTTGGTTCAATAAATCTCTACGAAATTTTTTAATACATAAAACTAATGATAAAATCTCTTTTTTAATAATCTTTGTATTTTTAGCGTGTGTAGGGTTCCATGCTTGAGAATGGAAGCGAACAATTTGTTCATCGAAGTAGGAGTTAACTTTTGTTTGAGTATGCCCTTAGAATCGATGTCGAGGCATATGTTTCAACTATTTTGAAAATTTGAATCGTTTGAGATGCCAAGGCGAGGGCAAAACCTTAACATATTTTTAACTTGTTGAGCGATAGAAGTATGAATGTCGGTCCATGGAGGAGGATTACTTTGTAAGTATTTGAAAAGAGGCTTACAAATCTTCACGAGGTTTCTTGTAAAACTTGCCAATATAATTGAAGCGAGCGAGAAACCTCTGTAGTTGAGTTTTATCGGTAATCTTATTTGGGAGCGGTCGGTGAATTGAATAGCTCTGTCGATTGGTAGCGTGTGAGTCCATGATAGAGGATTAATCAGAAACGACTTTAAGTCGAAGCAGACTACATTTGGAAGGAGAAAAGAACAAGACCATTGGTTTTAACTATTTTGAAGAGCAATTTCAAATGTTTAATATGCTCTTCAATAGTCTTGGAGAATACAAGGATATAAATCGATGTATACAATGATAAAATGGTGAAAGGATTCAAAAAATATTATTAAGAATATTACGAAATTCTTTGGGTGCATTTTTAAGTCAAATATTTGAACATTCCATTCGTAGTGTCCGAGCGAAGTGGTAAATGCGATTTTGTACCTATCATACGGATGAATAGCAACTTGCGAGAATCGACTTGAGGTCAAATTTACTAAAGATTGTGGAGACACTTAACCTACCGAGGAGATCATCCTTGTTGGGAAAAAAGGTACCTAATCCATTCTAGTACTTTGTTTAATGGTTTATAATTAATGACTAACGAGGGACACCTCTTTCTTTTCGAAACCGTTATTAACATAGAAATTTGGGCAAGACCATGGTGACTTACTATGTCTAATTAAACCCTTACTAAGAAGATCATTAATTTCACTTTTACATAACTCCATACATTCATGACTCATTTGAATAGGCCTAGCTTTGGTGGGAATTAAATGTTCTTTAAATTCCTTAGCATAGGGTAATCTAATTGTGTGCTTCTTCCTATGCCAAAAAGCATTGGGAGAATCGAACATAATTTTTTATTAAATAATCTTTTAAATCTCTTTTATTTTTTCTTGAATTACATTGTTCTTAAGTTGTTCTTCAACTTGTTGATACCTAACTTCTTCTTTAAGGAAACTTAGGTGGGTAACTTTGCAATTTAATGATTTGATGATTTAGAAATTGATTCTTCTTGAATAAATTTTAAATCTCTTTCTTTTAGTTTGATTAGGAATTTAAATGTAATTTTTTTCCTAAATGTTACATAACTTAAACCTTTATTACTAGTATTAAATGGGTATAATAAATAGATAAATGGTAATCCTAAAATGATTTTGTTAGTAAGATTGCGAACTAAGACAAATGAGGTCTTAAAACACATATTGTCTTGACAAATATGTACATTAGGTAATTTATATTTTATTTCCATTTGACTACAATTAATTTGAATTTAGTTTTTCACTAGTTTTCTTATAATATCTTGTTGGGATAATACCTTCTTGAATACGAGTTCAAGTGCTGCTCGATATCGACAAAGCGGGGGGTTTGTCTGAGAGAAAGTTTTATCGATAACTAAATTAATAGAGATATACCATTTTGAATAGTAATATCTTTAATTCTTTTAAGGAGAGACCTTGAATAAAGAGATCGAGAATCTTTGCTTTTGATGATTACGGTTCATCGTGACTTTCATCACTAGAAGAGGAATCATGAACTTGAAGATCGATTTTTATCATCAATCTCTTTTCTTAAGTTGGAAATATCTAATTTTAAGTTAGAAATTTCTTTCTTAAGTTTATTAACTTCTTGATTTAACTTTCGGGGAGGTAATTTCTTTTCTAGGAGACTTAAATCTTTCAAGAGTTTTTTATTGAGGCCGAAAATAGGTTTTCTTTGGCTCTAAGAACCTTATCGGTGACTTTTTTATCTTTGGTTAACAAATCTTTTAATTGTTTTCAAATCTTGAGTCTTTAATTCGAAGTGCGTAATTTTTCTTGATTAAATCAACTAATAAAGAACTTTCTTCTTCTTCTTTTGTAATTACATTAACTCTTTTACAGCAGTTTTTATTGCAATTTTACGTACATATGGTGACTTCATTTTCCTTTATCAGATTCATCGTTAGATCGTTATTACTAGAAGATTACGGAATATCGGAAGCTTCTTCATTACTCTTCTTGTTATTTTCAATTCTCATTAATTTCAATAAGCATTACGTATCTTGATTTGAAATATTTAATTGAGTTAATTTTTGTTTAACTCTACATTCACTTTTATAGTGTCCTTTACGCCCACAATTGTGATGAGACAATTTTACTTTTATCATATTTCTTTGATTTTTTTATATGATCTTTTCTTAGATGACTTAGGTTTATTGTAATAAGTATCTTGATTATTACTCTTATTATTACTTTTATCTTGATTATATCTTTTCTTCTGACGCTTATGACTTTTATGTGACTCGATATGTTTATTCTTATGCTGTGCTTTTTCTTAGAGAGAACAGCGGTGGTAAACCATCTTGTTCACAAAATGTTCCTAACTTCGTATTTAGCTTTATTTCTATCTTTACTAGCTTGTTTAGCTAATTTAAAATCAATACACATTTTAATCCAATTTTTTGAATATAACTAATAATATCACCATAGGTTAAATTATCATAATCAATATATCCTAAATTTTACTTAATTCTTCTCTAACTTTGTGAGCAAATAAAGATGGTAAACCATTAACGAATTTCTCTTTCCAAAATGGTTTATTACTGTCATTTCTCATCATAACTCTAGAAGTAAATACATCTTTGTACCATCTAAAATCACTTAGAGTGGGACACGTAAGATTTATAATTGATCATGAATTCTTTTTGTAATATTACTAGGGGTTCCAACAAAATGTTTAATTATAGTAAATATTAAAGTATTAACTCCATCAGGAAGACCAATACCAACATCTTCATCAAAGATGGGATTGCCTTCATTATCTCTTTGGATAGCATGAACTATGGATATTCTAATGTCTTCTGTGAGATGTTTTTCCCACCAAGACCTAAGAATACCAATAAAACCCCTAGCTATTAATTCAACTATATCTGGTTGAGATAAAGTGTTGAATTTGGTGATATAACTGTTGGCTACCATAGACATATGATTAAGTTTATTAAGAATTTCTTGTTCACTAAATCCATCTATATTCCATTCATAAATTTTTTATTAGAGGACACGAGAAAACATTTATCTAGATTTCTCTCTTGAGCTGTGTAGATCAGGAGGAGTTGGTCTAGAGTACCAATTTACGGTAATACTTGTGTTATTAACAGTTAATTTATTTAAACATTCATTAAGGTTTGAAATAGATGAGTGATTAGAGTGATCGGGAAGAACTTTCGTTATCACCATCCGATTTAGCATGATCGATAACAACAATAGTTCCACTTGGATAGGGGTTACATTTTAAGTTTTTAAATAATTTTTCAATAGATTGGACCAATTCACTTTCTTTATTAGGTAAACCTAAATATATATTGTTCTACGGTAATTTAATTAAAGGTTGTTCAATTTTTGAATCGGGTTTTTTAATAATACTTTCTTCAAATTTTTCTTGATTCTATCTATTTGTTTTCCTCTTTGTTGCTAGATATTGATTACTAAAGTTTAATTGTTCAATTATTTTTTTATCATCATTAGTTCCATCGGGAATCTTGAAGGACTAGCGATAAGCTGAAGTGTTTTTTAGCTGGAATTAGAAGCTGTCTCTAAAGGAGGATGACTAGGCGATACTTTAGATCATCTTCTTTAATCCATTGAGTTTTACTAATAACATTACATTTACTTTGATATTGTTCATACCGGTCGTAAAAAGTAATATTAATTTCTTCATTTTAATAAATCTTTTCCATCTATTAACTATCTTATCTCTTTCCTTTTCAATGGGGTGAGTAGATCGAATAGATGTCTTTTTCTTTGTTAAACTTTGAATTAAAATCTTTTACTAAGTTATCCCAATCTAAAAGCGAAATTCTTTTTAATGACTCTTAATTGATTATGAATTGGGGCATTAATATCGGTGTGTGGGATATCTTTGAGGATCTTGGGAGAAGAAGAACCTTCATCTTCTACGGTATCATTACGAGTATAACAAGGATGACTAACTTGTCCTTGATTAAGGATACCTTTAAGTTTGATATCTCTAGCAGAAGGATTTACTAAGGACTTGATATCTCTTCTAGTGTGGATAAGCTGAGGGTTGAAAAGCTGAAATGTCTTCAATGATAAGCTGGTGTTCTAAATACATTCAAAACTAATTTTATGAGTTCCATCGAGGAAAAGCTGTTGGATGTTTTCAATATTTAACAAATTATTAACTATGAAATTTATTGTGGTAATTCATTGGTAAAGTCCATTGATTAGGTAAGGTAATATCCTTCAAAGAATTGTTCTTGGGATTTGGATATTAGCATCACTAGTTGAACTTTGAATTAAAAGCTGTTTGATCTTTTGGACTTTTATTAAGAGCATGAGCGTTTAAGTTTGATTTCATTGTCTTATAATAAATCACTGTAAATCAAAGCAATGGGTTGAGATCCTTGATCATTTGAGTAATCTCTCCATCAGTTTTAATGTTTAATGATAAAGCTTTAAATAAGTTTTGATCACTAAGACTCGAGGTGAAATCGGAAAGCAATTGAAATGGATAGGTCCATTATCTAAACTTGCTTCCATGGCACCAATTATACTTGGATAATAATTTAAAAATCTAGCATCTAAAGAGGTAGATAGATGAATTAATTCCTTTTACATTGAGTGGTTTTATTTGCAACTTGAACAAGACCTATATGAATAAAATTGTAACCCTTTTTTACGTGTTTTTTAATAACTTGGTGATAAAAGACTACAATTTTCTTATTCTTTGTTAATTGCATAAACTCTTTCAATTTGTTTTGACATTATAGTGAGTTTTGAATTTATCTACGAAAAGGTTGATTGATAAATATCTTTTGGAGATACTCTAGGTATGTTCAATTGTGTAAAACTTGATTAATGTTTTCATAACTATGTTCTTCTTGGTTAACTATATATAAGGACGGGAGGCAAAGTGACTTGTTACTAGCGAAGAAATTTGGATCTGAATAATCTACTCATCTTATTTATTTCAAAATAAAATCTTACTCAAGGTTCCTTCATACATACCCCGTTTACCCAAAGTAGACTCATACCTATGTTCTATAACACGACCTTGCTCACACCACGGAGACTTACAAACACCACAGGGAGACTTAGTAAATAAGGTGACTTCACGAACTAGGTAAAAGTAATTTACTAAAGTAAAAGTAAAAGGTGAAATATTTTATATTTACTTTTACATTGGTAAATGTAAGAAACATTTAACTAAAGTTAAAAACATTTAACGTAAGTTAAATGTTTTTAACTTTAGTTAAATGTTTCTTACATTTACCAATGTGAAAGTAAATGTAAAATGTTTGAAAGGGTTATTTCCTGGATAAAAATTTTATGGTGGAAATGTATGGGGATGGTGACTCATCTGAGAAGATGGATGGGCCATCACCTGTCTGTGACTTGAAGATGCCTCTGGCGTCTTTTCGATTGATTGATACATGCTCTCTGTGGATGGAAGGTCTTGTTGATCATCTTCTCGGATGAGTCACCATCCCATACCATATATAGCAATGGATAAGTTTTTAAAAGAAAAACTTTAACAGGAGAAAGAAAAGATTAAGAAGATGACCGGTGAATCGGTAAAGTAATCTCTTTCTTTTATTTATAAACATTTGAGGAAGGGATTACATTAATTCCTAGACTAAATGTTTAAGGGAAGAGAGAAGTATTGAAGACTTCTTCTTCATCTTTAACTAAGAAGATCGAAGCTGAAAGCTTCGTCTTTGGCTAACTCTAGAGAGAAGGGAGAGAGGACCTCGGAAGAGCTTTCTAGAGAGAGAAGCTCTGAGGCTACATTGAATTAAGCCTAAAGAAACTCTAACACTTGAGTTTCTTTAAATAGAAAATTGAAACGTAAAATACTATTTGATTCACGCAGGAATCACTATTACATTAACTGAAGTAAAAGTAATTTACTAAAGTAAAAGTAAAACGTAAGAAACATTTTACATTTACTTTTACATTGGTAAATGGAAGAAACATTTAACTAAAGTTAAAAACATTTAACTTAAATAAAAGAAAAAGTTTTATTCTTTTACTTTTACTTTTACATTTACTAAAGTAAAAGACTTTTGCTTTACGGAAAACAAAAGCTGAGATGATGGATGGGCCATCACCTGTCTGTGACTTGAAGATGCCTCTGGCGTCTTCTTCGTTGACTGGTCCGTCTCCTGTGGATGCCGGAAGGTGCTGTTGATCATCTTCTCAAATGAGTCATCATCCCCATACATTTCCACCTTAAAATTTTTATCCAGGAAATAACCCTTTCACCCCCAAAAATTTGGTTTATAAAGAAGGAGGAAAAAAAATTTCTACCGAAAATTGGTCAAAATCTTCAAAATTTCTAAGATTTTGTAAAAAATTTTTTGTTTAAAAATAAATTAGACTGAAATCTGAAACAAAGGATCACTCGATTGGTCCTGATCTATCAGTGAAATCGATCTAAACAGAAGACTAATTTGTTAACTGTTTAAACAAAAATTCTTTTTCTTGAAGGTCCACTTAGACTCTAGCCTTACTTGCCTTGAACACATACTATGTAGATCTAAAAAGATTCCTTTAGCCTTGGTTAATCGCTCCCAATTGAGACTTACAAACAGCATTATTCGGGACTTAAGGCGATCTTGGGTGGTTTACGGTGAAGGTCGGGCGATTAAAAGCGGAGCAAGGAAAATAAGAGTTTGAAAAAACATTTAAGTAAACAATTAAGTTAAAATAATTAACTTAACTAATATAATAAAATACATATCATAATAATCCTTATAATCATATCATATATATAATAATCATATTTTCATTGAAAATAAATAATAAATATTTTTATTACAAAATTAATTTATAATAAGAATATAATCTATAATGATCAATAATTCTTAAAAAGAATTTATTTACAATTATTCATGTAATAAATAATTTTTTTTATCACATAAATACATATTCTTTTCTTTGCACATATTCCCACCTTTATATAAAAAAAATTAAATGCAAAAATTATTATTTAATTATATTAAAAATATTGGGTTATTACATCTACCCTCCCATATAAGGATTTCGTCCCCGGAATCACCGTTTCAAAACTTATAGATACAAGGGAAAATAGCATACACAATCATTTCAAGTAGATCTCGATCAGATTCGATCGAACTGATCTTTAACTATTCAACATAAAACTTGTCTATCTGAACATACAAAAATTTGATTTCTAACAGAACTCAAATTTCTCCTTTAAAATTTCTTTATAACAAAAAATGAAATAAAATCATATATAAGAAAATAAAATTTATTCGAATAATACAAGTTCCATCCCCGGCTGCTACGATATCCTGAACCGTCAGGTTGAAGACTCTTGCGGTTGATTTTGTTGAAGTTGGTCCCGTTATCACCAGTGTTCCGTTGCCTCTCCCCGCATTCACACTTCCTGCATCCATTCTCCTTTTCAGACAGTCCTTTACCTTATGTTTCATTGATCCACACAGAAAACACCCATTATTCGTCCTAGGGTTGGGGCAGTTAGGAGAGATATGTCCCTCCTGCCCACACTTATAGCATACGAACTTACCATTAAGATACTCACCTGAATGATTCTTCCAACAATTCTTACACTGCACCAGTCTGCTTCCTCACACCTTTCTGTTTGACTTGGACATTTCCAAAATTGTTCCACTTTCTTTCTCTGTTCCCACTACCACTACATGCTTCTACCTTCCCAGCTCCCTCAACCTTACCCTTGCTCTTTTTCTCCTTATTGTAGAGGCTCATGGCCTCACTTCCCCCTTCGGCTATGATTGCCTTTTCCAAAAGTGTTGCAAAAGTATTTATCTGCAATACCGCCACCTTATTGTAGAGCCAGGGTTTTAAGCCCAGCTCAAACCTCCTTGCCTTCCTTGCCTCCATATCAACTTGATGCGGAGCAAACCTAGCTAATTCATTGAACTTTGCGGCATACTCCGCAACTGTCATGTTCTCCTGCTTCAACTCCAAAAACTTCACCTCCATCCTAGCCTGCACACTAGACGAGAAATAGTTCTCAAAGAACATCGTCTTAAACCTAGTCCATGCTATCACTCCTTCTCCTACCCTAACTTGATTTGCCTCCCACCAGAAATTTGCCTCTCCTTTCATCATATAGGTGGCAAAAGCTGTCTTTTGCCCCTCAGCTACCCTAACGACTATAAACGCCTTTTCTATTTCCTTAACCTAAGTTTGGGTTTCTCTTGGGTCTGTGCTACCTCTAAATTCTTGCGGTCTTACAGCCTTAAAACCCTTAAAGTTCGCAAATCTAAGAGTTTTAATACAACTCTAATACAACTTAATTATATAACAGTCGTGTAAAATATGACAAAATATAATCTAAGAGTTTTAATAAGAATATTGTTATCTAGACAATATCCACACTCAATGGAGTCCTCATTACATTTATTGTCACACTATTTAACAGAATAGTGAGGACTACTAATGCTATCATCTGGACCGTCACTCCATTCCCCGACTAATCCCGGCTACGTTCTCATTTCCTAAAGAGAACAGTGAAAGAAAGGGTGAGCTCAACTAGCCCAGTAAGAAATATTATGACTAAGATAATGCAGAATAAATTATCATTAGCCTTCAACAGTGTTAAATTGATTAAATATAATAAACATCAAGTTTAACTACAGCGGAACAAGCAATCCATTAGAAGAGTCAAGTAGAGAATAAAATCTACTATCTTCTATGATTTAAAAGGTTTTTCATCACTTTTATCATTTGAGACTCGACAATAAATAAACCACATCATCCCCCGCACTACTGACCAAGGATATTCATTAGTATCACGACCACAAATTATCCATGCACTACGGGCCAAGGATATTCGTGTATTCATCAATGGTCATGATCATGCCAACAACTGTCCATCAATGCACTACGACCAATGAGGACTTTTACCACATCATTTGTAACATTACGATCATGATTATACCGAATAATCCCTGGTCATAATCATACCAAGTCCATCCATGCACTACAGGCCACAAATGACTTTCAACATATTATAAACATGAGGATGATGACAATAATATAAGAATTCAATAAAACAAGTTCAAGGATAAATTTGTAAAGATTTATAATTTAATTTATCCAGAAATCAATAACGTCCAAATTGTCAACATGATACTGCTTTGTGGAGTAAAATTCAAGAATGCTCAGAAGAATATTTTCATGAAAAGATACTGGATGAAGCGCAAATATCAATGATATTACACTAATTTCATGGAGTATAGAAGTCAAAACTTTAATCAACTGAGTATAATAGAATATATGAAACCGCAAATGGATTTTTGCCGCCATGCGGTAATCCATGTAGACAGATTATTCTAAGAGAATAATAAAGAATGGAATAATAGAAAAATTCACCAGACGTGCGTAATCCGCACAGACAGGTTATTCCAATAGAATAATAAAGAATAGAACCAGGTCATTCGTAATCCGTACAGACAGGATGTTCCAATAGAATAATAAAGAATGGAACCAGGTCATGCGTAATCTGCACAGATAGGATGTTCCAATAGAATAATAAAGAATGAAACTAGGTCATGCGTAATCCGCACAGACAGGATGTTCCAACAGAATAATAAAGAATGGAATAACAGAAGAATTTCATCATGTATGCGGTATTTTGCATAGACAGGTTATTCCAACATAATAATAAAGAATGGAATAACAACCCTTACGAGTATTGAAAGAAAATAACTCTCTTCATGAATACGAAAGAAATAATACCCTTACCTTAGAAAAAAGCGGATCTTAGGAATAGTGAGGTATGCAGAGACTTCTCTTCTTCTTTCTCTCTATAATTTCTCTCTATAATAATTACTCTAAAGCTTTTTTGAATTGGTGAGAAATGAAGGAAGAATGAGCTTCTATTTATAGAAAAATATAGTTTCGATAATTGCACGTTTTGGGGCTCAAAATATTACAGTATAATACCTTCCTCTTTTTCTTCATTTTTAATTTAGTCCTGCAAGTATTATCAAACTTGCACCACCTCCCCTAATAGTAAATAATGTGAATTAATAGTTCATTCATGTGACTCAATAGTATAATCATGTGAAAAAACTAATTACAGTATAGTACCTTCAACTATACCTCCATTTTTAATTTAGTCATGCAAGTATTATCAATCTTGCACCACCTCCCCTAATAGTTTATGAATGTGAATCAATAGTACACACATGTGAATAAATAGTTATAAGTATGTGAAATAATAGCAATTAATAGCTCATTTATCCGATTAATTACCTGATTGGTCAATATAACCTCCAGACATCAATTATTATCAAAATAAATGTTGATTTTCACTAACACTAATAATCCCAACACAATAGAACTATCAATTTCATCTTTAATCAACACAACTTATTCATCATTAATATTATAACTCACAATATTTAACTACCAGGTCGTTCCCAGGAAAGAGGGGACTTTTTGATAAGGATTTCTCCTTATTGGCGCGCAATTAGGTGACCAAACCTCTCCTTGACAGAACTTCTAGACATTGTCAATATTGTAAATAATAATATGAATAACTTTGTCATCTCAATTATTGATTTAATAATAATAAATATTATGCATATGATACTGTGACAATAATTGAATCAATAATATAAGAGATATGATCCAACAATTACTGTAGCAATAATTGAGTATAAGCGAGTGACTTTCATGTAAGCATCAATAATCAATACCTGTGTTACTATGCAACCATGCCAGACATCGCATTTACTTTTACTACCGGGTAGTTCAACAGTTTTAACGGTAACACTTTCGCCATTATTTTAATAAAATATAATTCTGTCGTTTTCTAACTATGACAATACTTTCATTGTGGGGTCCACATATGATTGTGCCGTCGTACGAATATTCCCTGTTAAAATGAATATTCCCCGACTAATCGAATATTATATAACCACTTTCTTACTTTGCAAAATTTGTAAATATTACCCATAACTATAATATTATATCAAATCCACACCATAATATTCAAAAATATATTTCGAGAAAATTATTCTTTATTCATAAAAGTTGGGGTCTTACAACCTCCCCTTCTTATGAAAATTTGTCCTCAAAATTAGAGTACGTACCTGGTATATCGAAGAGGTGAGAATACCTTGATTTCATTTCAGACTCTAACTCCTAGGTCATTTCCTCAACATCATGGTTTCTCCGCAAAACTTTGACTTGAGGTATAACTTTAGAGCGTAGAATATGATCATTCTTATCCAAGATTTTAACAGGTAACTCTTCATACGTTAAATCTTCCTCTATCTCATCTGGTTCTAATTCAATAATGTGGTTCGGGTCTTTCACATATTTACGTAACATAGATATGTGAAAAATGGTATGAACACGAGATATACTTGGCGGTAAGGCGAGTCTATAAGCCACAGTTCCTACTCGATCGAGGATTAAAAATGGGCCAATGAATCGAGGGCTGAGCTTTCCTCTCTTTCCAAATCTCATAACTCCCTTGCATGGAGCAACACGTAACAACACATGATCTCCAATATCAAATTCCACGTCCTTTCGATGAAGATCAACATAACTCTTTTGTCGATCTTGAGAGGTTTTTATACGTTGTCAGATTGTTTGAATCTTTTCTGTAGTCATACGTACCAAATCCAGTCCCAACAACGTTGCTTCACCCACCTCACCCCAGAATACTGGAGAACGACACTTTCTTCCATACAATGACTCAAATGGAGTCATGCCAATACTTGCTTGATAACTGTTGTTGTAAGAAAACTCCACCAATGGTAAGAACTTGTCCCAACTTCCTTTGAAGTCAAGGACACAGAGTCTTAATAAATCTTCAAGAGTTTGAATCGTCCTCTCCCATCGCTTTCGTCCGATTCGAGGATGATATGCCGAAAGCTAAATCGTAAATCCGTGCCATAGCTTTTTGCAAACTAACCCAAATATTGAATCAATCTTGGGTCTCGATCGAAACTATGGATCTGCAGATACCATGGAGTCTTACAATCTCGTTTATGTACATCTGAGCAAGACGTTCAAGTGTATAAGTTTCTCGTATAGGTAGGAAATGAGCAGACTTGGTCAATCTATCAACAATGACCCAAATTGCATCTATGCCTTGAGAAACCTTGGGAAGACCAGTAACAAAATCCATGGTAATGTGCTCCCACTTCCATTCTGGAATTTCAAGTGGTTGTAATGGACCTTTTGGTACTTGATGCTCCGCCTTGACTCGTTGACAAGTTAAACACCTTGAGATAAACTTCACTATCTCTCTCTTCATATTGCTCCACCAAAATGTATGTTGAAGATCACGATACATTTTGGTACTCCTAGGATGGATTGCAAACGGTGTGTTGTGCGCCTCCATCATGATTTTATACTTTAAATCAGGGTTGTTAGGAACACAAAGTCTGGAGTTGACTCGAAGTATTCCTTCTTCATCGATTCTTGCTTCCAGCATAGCACCTTCTTGCACTTTCTTCCTCATACGCATCAGCTCCAGGTCTGTAGCTTGAGCAGCTTTAACTTTATTGATTAAAGTCGGTTCTACTCTTGTATTCGCCATCATCACATGGTTCCCTGGAGTCTTTAACTCTATCTCCATCCTTTGTAAGTCATATAAAATGTGCCTTTGCATTGATAATAATGCACTCGTACCCACATATAATCTTCTACTCAATGCATCAGCTACTACGTTCGCTTTTCCAGGATGGTATTGAATGGTATGATCGTAATCTTTCAACAACTTAAGCCATCGTCGTTGCCGCATGTTGAGTTCCTTTTGAGTGAAGAAATATTTGAGGCTTTTATGATCCGTATAGATCTCCACCTTCTCTCCATATAGGTAATGCCTCCAAATCTTAAGCGCAAAAATGACTGCTGCCAACTCTAGATCATGAGTAGGATAATTCCTCTCATGTTCTTTGAGTTGTCGTGAGGCATAGGCTATGACTTTCCCATGTTGTATGAGAACACATCCTAACCCTTTGCCTGAAGTATCACTGTAGATGACAAATCCCTACGAGCCAGATGGTATTGTCAGAACAGGTGCTGAAATGAGTCTCCTCTTGAGTTCTTGAAAACTCCTCTCATATTCCTCGCTCCAACTGAATTTTGTATCTTTTCGAGTCAACTGAGTTCATGGAGTAGCGATTTGAGAAAACCCTTCTACGAATCTCCGATAATAACCAGCTAAGCCGAGAAAACTACGTACTTCGGTCACTGATTTAGGTTTCTCCCAGCTTTGAATTGCTTCAATCTTTGCCGGGTTAACAGATATCCCATGATTTGAAATCACGTGCCCAAGGAATGCAACTTCCTCAAGCCAGAACTCGCATTTCTTCAACTTGGTATATAGCTTGTTTTCACAAAGCTTTTGGAGTATCAGCCTCAAGTGTTGCTCATGGTCTTCACAGCTTTTGGAGTATATGAGGATGACATCAATAAAGACGACCACAAAGTGATCCAAATATTCCTTGAATACTCGGTTCATCATATCCATGAAGGCAGCAAGAGCATTAGTCAATCCAAAAGACATGACTAAGAATTCATAATGCTCGTACCGAGTTCTGAAAGTAGTCTTTGGAATGTCATCAGTTTTAATCTTCAACTGATGATATCCGGAACGAAGATCAATCTTTGAAAGGAATTTGGCGCCTTGCAACTGGTCAAACGGGTCATCAATGCGAGGCAACGGGTACCTATTTTTGATGGTGACATGATTCAACTCCCGATAATCAATACAAAGTCTCATACTTCCATCTCTTCTTCGCGAATAGAACAGGAGCACCCCAAGGAGATGTACTAGGACGAATGAAACCGATGTCTAACAATTCTTGTAATTGGATCTTTAACTCTTGAAGTTCAATAAGAGCCATTCGATATGGGACTTTGGAAATGGGTTTTGTACCGGGTTCAAGGTCGATAAAAAAATTCAATTTCATGCTCTGGGGGTAGGCCAGGAAGTTCTTCAGGGAACACGTCAGGAAATTTATTAACAATAGAAATATCTTTTAAATCTGACGTATTTTTGTTTAAATATGTGACATGAGCTAAGAAAGCTTGACATCTGTTTTTCAATAAACGAATAACTTTATGGCTTGAGATGACCGTGATTGATTTTAATGGTTTGGTCGCTTGAATTCATATAATAGGTTGATTAGGAATATGAAAGCTAACAACCTTACGAAAATAATCAATTTTAGCATAATGAGTAGTTAACCAATCAATCCATAGAATCACGTCAAATGCAAGTATTTTTAAAGAAATAAGATCGACAGCTAACGTGCGGTTACCGATTTGAATCAAATAAGACTTATAAACAGTGGATGTAATGAAGGTTTCTCCCAACGGAGTTTCAACCGATAAGTCAAAGTCTAATTTCACCTGAGTCAAATTTAAACGTTGAGCGCAAGTAGGAGAAATAAAAGAATAGGTAGAACCGGTATCAAATAAGGTATAGACTTCGCTAGAGTTTATGATAAGCTTACCCATAATGACCTCGTTTGGGTTCCTTTCTTTCTGGGAGGTTACGACAAACGCTCTTCCTTGAACTACCGGCTTTGACTTTTCTGGGATGGCCTTTGGTGCCTCCATCCCAGCTGGACTTGTCTTTGGTGCACGACAAAATTGGGCTACACTTTTAACTGCATCACGCAGTTTGGACTGATATGTCCCTCCCCTCCGCATTTGAAGCATATGATAGGTGGTCGTTCTCCTTCCTTAACAACGGTGTTGGTCTTTGGCGTCTTTCCATCATTGTTGAATCTCATTTTCTTGAAATGTCCATTTTTACTATCTTGGCCATGATTACCACCGAAGTGGTTACCATTTTCGCATGTTGATTCCTCCACGTTTGTTGTCACCGCTTCGATGATCGCTACCACCGGTATTATCATTTTGGTAATTTATTTTCTCTTGGTTAAATTAACTCGTTATCGCGCTCCAATAACTCAGCCCTATTAACAACATCTAAATACAAACACAGTTTGTGAGAATTTAAGTATTAACGTATCTCGGGTTTCAAACCTCTTAGAAACATCCGCGTCATTCTTTCCTCATTATCAACTAAGTGAGATGTAAACTGGGAAAACTCAGCAAACTTAGCTTCGTACTATGACACGGTCATATTGTTCTGCTCCAACTTGATGAACTCTACCTCTTTCATGTGACGAATACTTTTGGGAAAGTACTTGTCGTTAAATAGTTCTTGGAACTTCTCCTAAGACATCTTCAGTGCGGCAGGTTGAGTACGCTTTACCGATTCCCACCAATAATCTGCCTTTCCTCGCAACATAAAGGTGGCAAATGGAACCTTTTGCTCCTCGGAGCATCCCAAAACATCAAATATCTTGGTGATCTGCTTTATTCACGCTTTCGCCTTAAGTGGTTTTGGCTCTCCAATAAACTCCGGTGGTCCCAGCTCCTTGAACTATTTAGTGGTGATCGTCCGAGAGTTTCCAGTGTTTCCACCTACATTTTGGACAGGAGCCACTCTCGCCTGATGTTGCATGAATTGCATAAAGCCTCTGAACATTCCATCGTTCATCATTTGGTCAGTGTTGTTGTTTGCATGAGGATTGTCGCCTTCCTGATGCACATTATCCTGATTATTGATCTGTGGAGACTCAACGGTCTCCTGTGCTCCATTGCTATTCTCAACACTCTCGGATGTCATTTTCAAATACTGCCACAAAACAAGGGTTAATTGACATGTCACATATTATCCCTATACTCTGACCGACCAATTAAATACAAAATAAACTTAGGTAGGCCATACTAGCGAAGGAATTCCCCGTCTCTCCCCTCCTAGTTCTTGTCTCACATCTCATCCAGAGATCATATCCCTAAGCTTTGATACCAACTGTGATGCCCCCAAAATAGGTTTACATCACCCATCTTGAGTCGCCAAATATATGGTACAAAATTCAAATACAACTTAATTATACAACAGTCGTGTAAAATACGACAAAACATAATCTAAAAGTTTTAATAAGAATATTGTCATCTGGACAATATCCACACTCAATGGAGTTCTCATTACATTTATTGTCACACTATTTAATGAATAGTGAGGACTACTAAGGCTATCATCCGGACCGTCACTCCTTTCCCGAGCTAGTCCGCCACGTTTCTCATTTCTCGAAGAGAACAAAGGAAAGAAAGGGTGATCTCAACTACACAAGAAGAAATATTATGACTAAGATAATGTAGAATAAATTATCATTAGCCTTCAATAGTGTTAAACCGATAAAATATAATAAACATCAAGTTTAGCTACTGAGTAATGAACAAGCAATCAATTAGAAGAGTCAAGTAGAGAATAAAATCTACTATCTTCTATGATTTAAAAGGTTTTTCATCACTTTTATCCTTCGAGACTCCTTTTTAATAAATAAACCACATCATCCTCGCACTACTACCAAGGATATTCATTAGTATCACGAACACAAATTATCCATGCACTATGGGCCAAGGATATTCGTGTATTCATTAATGGTCATGATCATGCCAACAACTGTCCATCAATGCACTACGGCCAATGAGGACTTTTATTCTTTATTCATAAAAGTTGGGGTCTTACATTGGCGGCATTATCTGGTTAAATAAAACATAACCTATATTTTATTAACTTACATTCTAAACCCTATCGTATAAGTTTAATATTTTAAACTTGTTTCATTAATCAAACATAGATTCATATTCATTCAACTATTTCATAGTACATAGCATAACACATACTGCCTTAAGCCTCCGATATCTCTTTGTGACCACCAAAGTCCGAATTCGTTGCTACAACTTATACAAAATTGAAAATATTACATTACACTATGCTTGTCATAGAACACACATATTCAAACAGTATTTATACTACGCCTTTTCCTTATCCTGGACAACCTTTCGCTCGATGACCTTCCATCCCAAAAATAAAACATGCACCTAGCTTAAAGTCGAGACAATGATGAGAGATATGTCCCTCATGTCTGCAAATGTAACATATCTTTTTCCCTTTTCTGTATACGCCTTCATGTTTCTTGTCACAGTTTGTACACTTTTTTATTTTGTTAGCATCCTCTTGGTTATTGTGACGAACGAGATTTTTGTAATTTAATTCTTAATATTTATTGAATTAAATAAATAATTTCAATGATTTAATTATTAGATTAAATAATTAATTGATGCAATTATGATAAATTAATTTAATTATGTGTTATATTAATTAAATTAATGTGGAGAATATTTATTATTCAAGTATGTATTTATGTGAGCTTATTGAATTAAAAGAAATATTTATTAAGCCAAATGTTATTTTAATTAATTTAATAATTAATTAGAGATTTAATAATTTAATATAATTAATTAATGAGAAAATTAATTATATGATTATGTGAATTTATGATAAATTATTATATTTTATTTTATTTAATTAAATAAATTAATTGAGTTATTTTATAAAGGGTGTGACATTATTTAAACTATATGATAAAAGAGTTATTAAATTAAATGGGATTAAGTCTTTTAAAGCTAGCCAAACATGGCCTTAATGGGAGTTAAGGACAGTTAACCCATGATTGGGTAACTGACCACAACACGTCAGTTCCTTCCTGTATTACTACGACGTCTTCTTTATTCCTTTCATTATTGCTAAGTCTAGAAAATATTCAGAGAGAGAGCTTGAGAATTGTCAGAGAGAATTAAGATTTTGAGAAGGAGACTAAGAGTGGGTAATTGAAGAAACATCTGAGTTTTCTAATCTACACCTTCCACTCAAGGTATCTCCTCCTTCCCAAATTATAAATTACGTTATTAAAGTTTTTATGAATATGGCTTTCAAAGTTCTGTAAGGTCTCTGTATTTATAAAGGGTATGGATTATGTGTTGTATATGTATTAAATGTTATCAAATCGCATTCAATTATATATTATGTAAGTTATCATGTAATCAGTTTTATGAAAATACGTCGTATATGTTGCTCAAAACTTACAGAGTATGGGTTTTGGCCATATGGTCCTTATACGTAAATTTAATGTGTCAAACATAAATGGTTTTGTAAAATTTATACTCGTATATTATTATGCATATTAATATGAAGAGACCAAACTTTAAATGAACGGATTCGGTGTTATAACGAATCCGTAGTATTAATTTTCATGATTTATGTTCAAAACCTTCAAGAACATCAAGAACAGTGAAATTTACATATTTTAATTCTGTAATTATGTGTTTTAATGGATTAAAATCATTATATAAATGTTGGGTAATGATTATGTATGAATTATATCATGTGGGTTTGATTAAATTCGTGTAGTAATAATTTAATTGGAGTTTTTGGCCGTGTTCTGCAATTTTTGCGAATGCGAAACGTATCAGTTACTTCGATGCATGCCGCCCGTATCTCAGTCATCGTGTTTTAATTCATGCAGCTGGCTACATGCCATGACGTGAAGCAGCTTAGAAGGCTTAGTAAAGTGTGCCATGACTTGAATGTCCAGAAATGAATTATTTTTCATGTTAAAATCTAACAATGTGATAGCAACTTAAATTAAAGAACATAGAGATATGTTAGAAGTATAATGAGATATAAAAATAGATACTTAACATGTAAATAATATAATTGCATGTGGATTGAATTATTGAATACATAATTAGCTTGTTATTCATGAAGTGTAAATTATGTGATATTAAGTGTAATAAATTGTCTAAGTATAGTCATAATTCGAGTTAGACAAAAAGAATGAACGTTTGATTATTAGTTAAGTTATAATTAACTGGTTTTGTGAATGTAAATGGTATGTAGGATTAAATTCAAGAAACGTGTTTAATTAATGTGTAATCTACGCACGAAGTAAGTTTCCTAACCCTACTTGTTATCATTATTCAAGTTTATAGATTAAGTTCATTTGTTATGTTAAAGATTAATTATCTTTTCAAAGTATGATTCTGTTATACAATAATTGTTCTATTGTATATCTATTGAGATTATTATTCATTTTAAATATCATTTATTTTTGAACCTAGTTAGACTAGCGAATCCTTATTGATTCAACTAGTCCATAGTTGATGAACGTTCTAAATTCAGAACCCTTATTGATTTATCCAAACCAAATTTCCTTTGGTGCGGACTCTAATGTCAAACTGAGATGAACAACCCTGCAAAGGGATTTACTTATGCGTTAGCGTTAAGATATTGTGCACAGTATGGTACTAAGGTTTGATCCCCCTAAGTACGAGTAGAATATTCTTATGACTATTAAAGGTTTCAAGTATAACCCTTGTTAACCTAGGACATAGTTGAAGGTCTTATGACCCTCAGAAATCTTTTGATTCTTGTTACTCATTTCTGATTCAAAAGTTGAGCTTGTATTTCAGAAGTCTTTGATTTACTCGCATGTTATTATACATTGTTATTTCATTATTTTACTTGTGGACAATAGTGCTCACTCTTGCGTAATAATAACATTGCAGTTAAGAATGAAAGGTCTGACGAGCCTTCTACTAGCAAAGGCAAGGGCAAGATTAACAGGTGATGAAGACTTGTTGTTTTATATGATGATGTATTTCTGTTTAAGACTTAAGTTAATGATGTTGTTTAAGACTTATTTGTTTATGTTTCCGCATAGATGTTTAAGGTTAGTATAACCTGGGATTATATTTATTATTCAGATGTTTTAACCCCATAAGGGGAAGATTTATTTCTATCTATTGCATGGTTTGCATTTATTATGGGTAGATAGATAGATGATATTTTATCTGATGAACACCAAATCCCGTGGAATCGAAGTACCTGGATTTGGGGGTATCACAGGTTGGTATCAAAGCTGTAGGTTATGAACCTTAGGTGGGGGAACAACCTTAGGTAGTAGCCTTATAGGAAGAACATAGTGATGGAAAACTCTTATCGAGTTCTAAGAAATGAATTTCTATTATTCATTGAAGATAATAAAAGACTTTATGTGCTTATGTGTTAAATTATGTGCTCACTAGTACGACTTAGTAACTAAAACTAAAAATTTTGTTGTCAAGATGTTGGATGTTGGAGGAACTAGTCGAGCTGGGGAGGAGGAACCCCGAGTACCTACAGTACCTACAAAGGAGGAACCCCGAGATATTCATGTCGATAGGGAACAATTGGTACAGAGGGAGTCATCTCCATTGATCACCGTTGTTGGTCAGGAGCATGAACCTGAGACTGATCCTGAGGAGGAATTTGACGAGGAAGAGGAAGAGGAAGAAGAGGAGTTTCCACAACACTCCATTGATGCTGAGATGTACGACACATTATACGACCGTAACGTGGAGTTACAAGATGAGGTGAAGGATCTGACTGAGCGAGCAATTATTTAGCAGATTACTCTCGAGCAGAAGGAGAGGGAGATTTCGACTCTTCACTCATGACTGGGAAATGTAGAATGGGATTTGCTCCACGAGAAGGGTCAAACCGAAGATAAGACCGCAGAGATAGAAAAGTTGAAGAAGGAACTGAAGGAAAGCTCTGAAAGGCTGATCATAGCAGAGGAAGGCTGGGTAAGAGAGTCACGTCGTGCTGATCTTGCAGAAGAGGATGGTCGTGCAAAGAAGGCGAAGCTTGGGGAGACATACTCTACACTTAATCATGCAATGGATGATGCCCAGGATCGAATTTTGAGGTACCCCATTCAGTTCGAAGGACTCCCATCGTACATGCTGGATCGCAGGACGATGTCCCGCATCATGGAAGAGGAACGTAGTAAGGCTATTCAGCGTCTTGATAGACAGTGATAGAATTTGTTTACTTATGTGATAAACTTGTCTATTATTTAGATGTAAATTCTGATGTAGTTATGAACAAAGGAATATTTTAATATTTAAATCTTGTGGATTCTTTATCTCAGGATAGTTGATGTAAATAGCAGTGATGCTATCGTCTGATGTTAAAACTTTTGATTTGAATGAATATATATCAAGTTGTTTGAGATGATGTGTTAAATAATTATATTAAATTGTTGAGTTAAGTCTTAACTATTTAGAGAATTTAATAGAGATTTAATAAGCATATATTTTAACAGAAATATGCCGCCAAGAAGAAGACAACAACGTCAACCAATTTCAAGAAGAGTCAAAAAATAACAACAATAATGCTAATGCTAATCCTGATTCAAAGATTGGTTAACATACTGACTGGAGCAATGAATAATCAACCTCAAGCTCCACCAAATACTACGTTTAAAGATTTCAAGGCGGTGGGACCGCCAGAGTTTAAAGGTTCCATGAACCCGACCGAGGCTTAAACGTGGGTTATGGAGATGGAGAAGGTTTTTGACGCTTGTGACGCCCCAAAATTAGGTATACATCACCCATCTTGAGTCTCCGGATACATGGTACATAATTCAAATACAACTTAATAATAATAAACCGTCGTGTACAATACGACAAAACATAAACCGTGAGTTTGAATACAAATATCGCCTACTAGAGAGTATACAAACTCAAAAGGAGTCCTCATTACAATTATTATCACACTATTTCGCACGAATAGTGAGGACTACTAATGCACCATCTAGGACCATCACTCCATTCCCCCGACTGTTCCAAACTATATTCTCATTTCAAGAGAACAAAGGTGAAAGAAAGGGTGAGCTCAACTAGCCCAAAGAAGAAATATTATGACTAAGATAATGCGAATAAATTATCATTAGCCTTAAGCAAATGTTAAACCGATACAATATAACAAACATCAAGTTTAAGCTGCGTGACCAAGCAATCCATTAAAAGAGTCAAGTAGAGAATAAAATCTACTATCTTCTATGATTTAAAAGGTTTTTCATGATTTTTATCGCTGGGACTCAGCTTAATAAATAATCCACATCATCGAATCACCCCCGCACTTTTGGCCAAGGATATTCTTTAGTATCACGACCACAATTATCCATGCACTACGGGCCAAGAATATTTGTGTATTCATTAATGGTCATGATCATGCCAACAATCGCCCATCAATGCACTACGGGCCAATGAGGACTCTTACCACATCATTTGTAACATTACGGCCATGATTACACCGAATAATCCACGGTCATAATCATACCAAGTCCATCTATGCACTATTTACCATGTAGATGACTTTCAAAAAAAATATAAACATGAGGATGATGACAATGATATAAGAATTCAATAAAACAAGTTCAAGAATTAATTTATCCAGGAACTAATAATGTCCAAATTGTCAACATGATACTGCTTTGTAGAGTAAAATTCAAGAATGCTTAGAAGAATATTTCCATGAAAAGATATTGGATGAAGCGCAAATATCAAGGATATTCCACTAATTTCATGGAGTATAGAAGTCAAAACTTTAACCAACTGAGTATAATAAAGAATGGAATAACAAAAGAAATCACCATGCATGCGATACTCAGATAAACAAAGTTATTCCAACGTAATACTAAATAACGAGAAACGTGTCAAAGTAAATTTTCACCGACAGGATGTTCCAAAAGAATAATAAAGAATGGAATAACAACAGAAATCACCATGCATGCGGTACTTCGCATAGACAGGTTATTCCAACAGAATACTAATAAGGATGGAATCAGGTCCGTGTAAAACGCACAGATAGGATATTCCAAATGTAATAATAATAAAGATGGAACAGTCCAAACAAAAACGCATGCACATGATATTCCAAATGTAATAATAAAGATGGAATCAGTCCGACGTAAAACGCATGCATGTGATATTCCAATGTAATAATAAAGATGGAATAATAGAAAAATGTCACCAAGTATAGGGTAGCCAGCACAGATACAAAAGTTATTCCAATGTAATAATAAAGAATGGAATAATGTAAGTTCTCTTCATAAATAAGAAAGAAAGAGTACGCCTTTACGAGTACAACAAATAATATTCCCTACCTTAAGAAGAAAAGTAATGGATATATAAGTAGTGAAGTAGCAGAATACTTTCTTCTTTTCTCTCGAGATAGTTTATCTCTAGAGTTTCAAATTGAATTCGTAAGAAAATAATGAAGGAATGAGCTTCTATTTATAGAAAAATGGACTGCATAGTAACTAACTCATGAACGGTCCAGATTGATTTACTTTAATCTGACGGTCCATATTTAAAGCAAAATCTTTTAAATAAAATATAATATATTCTATTTATAATCTGATAAAACGAATAACTTTATAAAAGATTTTACTATATACAGTCGTTGATCGATTTCGCAATCAATGAATGAATACGCAAGTATACACTATCAACAAGTAATAAAGTGAAAGTAGAGTATCGTTCCCACGAGGAATTATTTAATAAAAATTACCAAATACTAACTCTTAACCAAATCAATTTTATTTAAACAATCTCAAATCGTGTTTTTTCTAATTAAGAAAACTAAATTAACTAATTAAAACTAAGATTTTAACGAATGAATTCAAATAAATAAAGATTAAGACTTCAATATCCCCAATTATGAATTATAAATCAATTATCCAATTATCCCAATTATTATGCCTCATTGAATTGTTAACAGAATTCTCAAATGCCAAAAGTCCTTTTCCAAGTGATCAATTGCCTTCTATTTAATCCAGATTAATTTTGCTATATTCCTATGCAAAACAATTGAATTAAACTCTTCCAATCCCAATTCTTTACGTGTTACATGCTACGAAAGGATATTTCCATTCTATTCACAAACCTAATTATTCTTTGTGCAAATAACTAAGTCACATGATATCATGCCCGATTCTAACCCTAGAATTCCTCTTCCAATTCCTTCTAGAGTAACAAAGTAATTCTTGATCAAATAATTAAGCAATAAGCACAAGACAAGATAAACAACTCACTTTAACATAAATAATTAGAATATAATGAATAACTAATTCATAGCAATAAAAAGTTCAATTGAAATCTCAAAAATAGTTAGTTCATAATTAATGAATTAAAACCAAGAATCCACAAACCGAATAGACATCAAAAGATAAAAGTAAGATGAGAGAAGAGAATAGAATCTGTTGTCAAGAAATCGATGCTCCCCTCTTGCTTCTTGCTCTCGATCTTCAATGGTCTCCAAGTTGCTTCAATCTCCAAAACTAATAAGAACTAGGGTTATTTTCTAATCTAAAGGAGTGTTTTATCTAGGCTAAGCTATGTAATCTCCCTTTATTTTATGCCTTACATCATGTATTTATAGGTTACAAGTCCAATTTTAGTTTAGGAACAAACCCAATCCAATTTGAGTCAAAAGGTGTTAAAATTCGCCCAAAACGCGCGTCCAGCCATCATCAAGACCTTCCCCCAGCGCCCCCAAATACTGGGCACAAGTGCTCAAACTCTGCTCCCAAAGTGCCCCGACAACTGGGCATAGGTAAAAAAATGGGCGCCCCGGCGCTACCACATATTCTGACATTTTCTGCTCCGACGTCCTTTGGGAAAATGGCCATAACTTCTTCGTCCGAACTCCGATTTCGATGATTCAAGATGATCCGGAAAGAGGAGAAGTAGATCTACAACTTTCATTCTTTGAGTTTTTCGAAATAATATCAGGAGATATAGTCAAATTGGCTCTGAAGTGACTGATGTGTAAATGGCAAGCCGAAAACGCGAATATAGCCACCCCAAACATCGATCCATGTAACTTTTGTCCCAATTCCTATAAAATAACATAAAACATGCATGAATAGACACAAACACATAAAAACATCCTAAAAGACTTAAGAACAACAATAAATTAAGCCCGAATGTATCCAATTCATGGGTATAAAACTCACTCATCAAATACCCCCAAACTTAAATCTTTGCTTGTCCTCAAGCAAAAACACAAAAATGTTATGCAATGCAATGTAATATAATGAAACTAATCTATATGCCTACGAATCCAACAGTAATGACAGAAACAAGTCTTCAACCGGCCTTAGAGAAATCAAGTAAACATAATAATACATCATATTAAAACAAATCAGTAATTTCCCAATCAATCATCAAATCTTAGACTGTTATCACTGATATAGTGCGTGTGTGCTCCACAACAATGTTAACTGATATAAAATCAAATTTAAGACATAATAGGTATCTTTGAAGGCATCATACAGTGCAAATTCACAAAATTCACGAACAAGCTATATCCAACTAAAGTCAAACATCCACCAAGTTCAAGAGTCCAACTGGGATACTTATGCTTTACTTTTCATTACGGAGCTTTTTTGCTCTTTTCCCGCTTTTATTATTTTTTTTTTAACCATAATGTGCAATGTCTCATTCCATTAGGCTAATGGTGTCACCCTTAGCGAGCTTTCACCAACGAACTCCTGCACCATATAAGACCTTAGGGCGCTAGGTTTTAAGATACCCTTCCAAGCGCATTTTTACTCAAGTAACAAAGGCCCCAAACAAAACTAGCCACGGTTTTTTTTTTTTTTTTTTCTTTTTTTTATAGATGGTTGGTGAGTGCGTTTACGCTCCATCTCACGCTTGTGTTTATGGGGAGTGTTTCTCCTCAACCCACCACAAGACTCAACATGTTTTTTTTTTAAAGCTTATATACCCCAAAAATTTCCTCCAAACTTAAGTTTTATCAAAATTTAGCCATCTCGCTTTATTCATGTCTTTCATTCCTTCAAACTAGTATTATCCTTAAAAATCCATTATGTATCAATTTAAACTTAATCGTTAATATAGTCAAGTTATTAACGTATAACCTTGATTATACCGGTTTCAAATAGGAAAAGATTCAATTCATAACAAGAAATCACATCAAAGCTTGAATATTCAATACTATACTTATCTACTTAACTCCGGTCTCATCATTGGCCAAAATAGACTTTTACTATCTAACAGCTTGGAATCATGCAAATATAAACTAACCTGCAACAAACATAGTAAACTAACTACTATTTTTTATGATTTTAAATTTTTTTTTTTAAACAAAAAAAAAAAACAAAAACTAATGCAACAACTAAATGTAAATAACTTGAAAACATAACGAACTACAATGTAAATAACTAACTATATGCAATACGACACTAAAATGCCCCCAAACTTAAACTAGACATTGTCCTCAATGACTGAAATAGAAAAAATTAAAGCAGAGGACTTCCCTGAAAATATAGCAATCTTCCTCCTTGCCCGCTAAGTTTGGAGAATAGGCTAAACACATGGAACAAATTGGGCACCACACTTGAATTTGACTTGAATAACCTGTAAAACCATGATAGAAGCAATTTTATTAAATCCTAAATAAATGCAAATTCAAAACTACTAATATAAAACTTAATAAAACTAAAATAAAAATTAAACTTGGGTTGCCTCCCAATAAGCGCTTGTTTTATAGTCTCATTAACTTCTTCAATTCTCTATCCAATTCCCCTACGAAAGTTGAGGAACCCTCCATCCATCGGAAATAATATAGCTTTTGGTAGGTTCCCATTTGTAATAGCCATTGTATTAAAGTCACCTAGAATGCTTTCTTGAGATAATATCACATTCAAGAACGTCCAGCATCTAGGTGGTTTCTCCATTGTGTCTGCGTGAATATATTCTGGCATAGAGGCTTGTCAGACACAACAATTTCTTCTTCTATCTTCTCTAGCTCATCGCACCATGGTTTCGAAGGTGTACTTGCTTTTACATCACAGAGAGTATTCACGGCGATTTACATGACTACCAATCGGACAAGGTTTTGCAAATCTAATGGGACTCTGAATCGTGGAGGAGAAGGCACTTGAGGCATAAATAACATTGGCTCATCATCATTGGTTCTCACAATTAGTTCTTCACCGACCTTGTTGTCATTATCCCCACTTGTCTCCTCTTTTTCATCTCGTGGCTCATCCAGGTTGTAGATTTGGCTCGGGCTCGGAATCCATGTCATAGGTGTGTGTATTGAGGACGGTTGTTCAACGATGTCTTATCTGTTCCACTTGATTTTCCAAATTCTTGATCAACGCCCCTTGGCTTTGCAAATTCAAACTCTACTTGATTCATTTTCTTGTCTTGTTCCTCATTCCTTTTTTGTAAGCTTTAATAAATTTTTCCAAGGCTTCCTCCCAATGTGAATGTTCTTCCTGTTGTAGTGGAGGTGGACACAAGAAACCTGTGGGTATGTTGGACTTGGAGCATAAAATTGATCTTGATTGTTACTCGTGAAAAATCCCGGTCATACCCCAATCCTCGATGATAGTTGTTGGGATAGACATAATTATTGGGGTAATCACCACTATCTTGCATCTACTCAAACCGATGGTGCATTGATGACTCATATGATTTCCAAAGACAATAATCACAAGTAACCACCATACTTTGACGTATTTGAGCTTCAAAAAAGCTTCAAACATCCTCGAAAGTGTCTCAATCAGGCCGATAATGCGAAAGTTTCTCGAGTCTTTCAATCTCCACTCCCTTGGTTGAGTCATGTTCGTGTATGGCCATTGATACACAAAGTCATCCATGGTATTTAAAAAGAGAGAAATATAGAAAGAGAATTAAAAATAAAAATAAAATGTTTAAATTAAGACTAATTTGATTGAAATTAATATTGGTAAATAATTATTAAATTAATTCCTAAGAATTCAGCGCCTAAAAACTTGTTGATCGATTTCGCAATCAATGAATACGCAAGTATACACGGTCAACAAGTAATAAAGTGAAAGTAGAGTATCGTTCCCACGAGGAATTATTTAATAAAATTACCAAATACTAACTCTTAACCAAATCAATTTTATTTAAACAATCTCAAATCGTGTTTTTTCTAATTAAGAAAACTAAATTAACTAATTAAAACTAAGATTTTAACGAATGAATTCAAATAAATAAAGATTAAGACTTCAATATCCCCAATTATGAATTATAAATCAATTATCCAATTATCCCAATTATTATGCCTACTGAATTGTTAACATGAATTCTCAAATGCCAAAAGTCATTTTCCAAGTGATCAATTGCCTTCTATTTAATCCAGATTAATTTTGCTATATTCCTATGCAAAACAATTGAATTAAACTCTTTCCAATCCCAATTCCTTACGTGTTATATGCGGCGAAAAGATATTTCCATTCTATTCACAAACCTAATTATTCACTGTGCAAATAACTAAGTCACATGATATCATGCCCAGTTCTAACCCTAGAATTCCTCTTCCAATTTCTTCTAGAGTAACAAAGTAATTACTGATCAAATAATTAAGCAATAAGCACAAGACAAGATAAACAACTCACTTTAACATAAATAATTAGAATATAATGAATAACTAATTCATAGCCATAAAAAGTTCAATTGAAATCTCAAAAATAGTTAGTTCATAATTAATGAATTAAAACCAAGAATCCACAACTGAATAGACATCAAAAGATAAAAGTAAGATGAGAGAAGAGAATAGAATCATTGTCAAGAACTGATGCTCCTCCTCGCTTGCTCTTGCTCTCGATCTTCAATGGTCTCCAAGTTGCTTCAATCTCCAAAACTAATAAGAACTAGGGTTATTTTCTAATCTAAAGGAGTGTTTTATCTAGGCTAAGCTATGTAATCTCCCTTTATTTTATGCCTTACATCATGTATTTATAGGTTACAAGTCCAATTTTAGTTTAGAACAAACCCAATCCAATTTGGAGTCAAAAGGTGTTAAAATTTGCCCAAAACGCGCCCAAGGCCATCACTAAAGACCTTCCCAGCGCCTCAAACCATTGGGCACGGCATCAAACTCTGCTCCCAAAGGTTCCCGGCTACTGGGCATAGGCCAAAAATGGGCGCCCCGGCGCTACCACATATTCTGACATTTTCTGCTCCGACGTCCTTTGGGAAAATGGCCATAACGTCTTCGTCCGAACTCCGATTTCGATGATTCAAGATGATCCGGAAAGAGAAGAAGTAGATCTACAACTTTCATTCTTTGAGTTTTTCGAAATAATATCAGGAGATATAGTCAAATTGGCTCTGAAGTGACTATGTAAATGGTGTCAAAAAACGCGAATCTAGCCACCCCAAACATCGATCCATGTAACTTTTGTCCCAATTCCTATAAAATAACATAAAACATGCATGAATAGACACAAACACATAAAAACATCCTAAAAGACTTAAGAACAACAATAAATTAAGCCCGAATGTATCCAATTCATGGGTATAAAACTCACTCATTACAGGCACTATGCAAACACTATGCATAATATAATATAATATATTTTAATTATTGTCTAATAAAACAGATAACTTTATAAAAGTATTCTGCTTTATATAAAATGATTTTATTATGCAAAACACTATGCAGACACTATACAACACTATACATAATAGGATATAATATATTCTATTTATAGAATAACTTTATAAAAGTATTCTATTTTATATATAAAGATTTTCTGTATTATTACATTAATAATACCAACAAAATTGAGTGACTTATCACGTAAGCATCAATAATTAATACCGTGTGCTACAATGCAACCACGCCAGACATCGCATTTTAACACCTGTGTTTCAACAGATTAACAGTAAAACTTCCTACCGTTATTTTCATAAAGTATTTTTTCGTTTTTCTCAATCCGAGAATAATTCCGTTGTGGGGTCTACCAATGATTCTGCCGTTGTACGAATATTCCCTGTTAAAACGAATATTCCCCGACCAATCGAATATTATATAATAACTTGCGTACTTTGCAAAATTTATAAATATTACCCACAACTATAATAATATATCAATTTTACTCCATAATATTCAAAAATATTTATAGAAAATTCGTCTTTATTCAAAAAGTTGGGGTTTTACAATCTCCCCTTCTTATGAAATTTCGCCCTCGAAATTAGGGTACGTACCTGGTATATCGAAGAGGTAAGGATACCTTGATTTCATTTCAGATTCTAACTCCCAAGTCATTTCCTCAACATCGTGGTTTCTCCACAAAACTTTGACTTGAGGTATAATCTTGGAGCGTAAAATATGTTCCTTCTTATCCAAGATTTGAACAGTAACCTCTTTATACGTCAAATCTTCTGCTATTTCGTCTGGTTCTAACTCAATAATGTGGTTCAGGTCTTCCACATATTTACGTAACATGGATATGTGAAAAACGTTATGAACATGAGACATATTTGGCGGTAAAGCGAGTCTATAGGCCACAGTTCCTACTCGATCAAGGATTAAAAATGGGCCGATGAATCGAGGATTGAGCTTTCCTCTCTTTCCAAATCTCGTAACTCTTTTCCATGGAGCAACACGTAACAACACATGATCTCCTATATCGAATTCCACGTCCTTTCAATGAAGATCAAGATAACTCTTTTGTGGATCTTTCAGAGGTTTATATACGTTTGTCGGATCGTTTGAATCTTTTCGGTAGTCATACGTATCAACTCCGGCCCCAACAACGTTTGCTTCACCCACCTCATCCCAAAGATCTTTGGAGAACGACACTTTCTTCCATACAACGCTTTGAATGGAGCCATGCCAATACTTGCTTGATAACTGTTGTTGTAGGAAAACTCCACCAATGGTAAGAACTTGTCCCAACTTCCCTTGAAGTCAAGGACACAAAGTCTTAATAGATCTTCAAGAGTTTGAATCGTCCTCTCCGACTGCCCGTCCGTCTGAGGATGATATACCGAGCTAAATCGTAAATCCGTGCCCATAGCTTTTTGCAAACTAACCCAAAATCTTGAAGTGAATCTTAGGTCTCGATCAGAAACTATGGATACTGGTATACCATGCAATCTTACAACCTCGTTTATGTACATACGAGCAAGACGTTCAAGTGTATAAGTTTCTCGTATCGGTAAGAAATGAGTAGACTTGGTCAATCTATCAACAATAACCCAAATTGCATCTATGCCTTGAGAAACTTTGGGAAGACCGGTTCCATTATGGAATTTCAAGTGGTTGCAATGGACCTTTTGGTACTTGATGCTCCGCCTTGACTCGTTGACATGTTAGACACCTTGAGATAAACAGTGCTATCTCTCTCTTCATATTGCTCCACCAAAATGTATGACGAATATCATGATATACATTTGGTACTCCTGAGATGGATTGCAAACGGTGTGTTATGCGCCTCCATCATGATTTTATACTTTAAATCGTGGTCGTTAGAACACAAAGTCTGGAGTTGACTCGAAGTATTCCTTCTTCATCGATTCTAGTTTCTGGCATAGCACCTTCTTGGACTTTCTTCCTCATACGCATCAGCTCCAGGTCTGTAGCTTGAGCAGCTTTAACTTTGTCAGTTAAAGTCAGTTCTACTCGTATATTCGCCATCATCACATGGGTCCGTGGAGTCTTTAACTCTATCTCCATCCTTTGCAAGTCACACAAAATGGGCCTTTGCGTTGACAATATCACATTCGCACTTGCATATGATCTTCTACTTAATGCGTCAGCTACCACGTTCGGTTTTCGAGGATGGTATTGGATGGTATGATCATAATCTTTCAATAGTTCAAACCAACATCGTTGTCGCATGTTGAGTTCCTTTTGAGTGAAGAAATATTTGAGGCTTTTATGATCCGTAAAGATCTCCACTTTCTCCCCATACAAGTAATGCCTCCAAATCTTTAGTGCGAAGACAACAGCTGCCAACTCTAGATCATGAGTAGGATAATTCCTCTCATATTCTTTGAGTTGTCGTGAGGCATAGGCTATGACTTTCCCATGTTGCATGAGAACACATCCTAACCCTTTGCCCGAAGCATCACTGTAGATGACAAATCCCTCTGAACCAGATGGTATTGTCAGAACAGGTGCTGAAATGAGTCTCCTCTTAAGTTCTTGAAAACTCTTCTCACATCCTCGCTCCAACCGAACTTTGTATCTTTCCGATTCAGCTGAGTTAGTGGAGTAGTGATTCGAGAAAACCCTTCTACGAATCTCTGATAATAACCAGCTATGCCGAGAAAGCTACGTACTTCGGTCACTGATTTAGGTTGCTCCCAGCTTTGAATAGCTTTAATCTTTGCTGGGTCAACAGATATTCCATGACTTGATACCACGTGCCCAAGGAATGCTACTTCCTCAAGCCAGAACTTGTATTTCTTCAACTTGGCATAAAGCTTATATTCACGAAGCTTTTGGAGTATCAGCCTCAAGTGTTGCTCATGATCTTCACGGGTTTTGGAATATATGAGGATGTCATCAATAAAGATGACCACAAAGTGATCCAAATATTCCTTGAATACTCGGTTCATCATATCCATGAAGGCAGCAGGAGCATTAGTCAATCCAAAGGACATGACTAGGAATTCATAATGCCCGTACCGAGTTCTGAAATCCGTCTTTGGAATGTCATCGATTCTAATCTTCAATTGGTGATATCCGAAACGAAGATCAATCTTTGAAAAGAATTTGGCTCCTTGCAACTGGTCAAACAGGTCATCAATACGGGGCAATGGGTACCTATTTTTGATGGTGACATGATTCAACTCCCGATAATCAATACAAAGTCGCATACTCCCATCTTTCTTTTTCACGAATAGAACAGGAGCACCCCAAGGAGAAGTACTAGGATGAATGAAACCGATGTCTAACAATTCTTGTAGTTGGGTCTTTAACTCCTGAAGCTCAATAAGAGCCATTCGATATGGGGCTTTGGAAATAGGTTTTGTACCAGGTTATAGGTTGATACAAAATTCAATTTCACGCTCTGGGGGTAGGCCAGGAAGTTCTTCAGGGAATACGTCAGGAAATTCATTAACATTAGAAATATCATTCAAAACTGACGTATTTTTGTTTAGATCCGTGACATGAGCTAAGAAAGCTTGACATCCGTTTTTCAATAAATGAATAGCTTTATGGCTTGAGATGACAGTGATTGATTTTTATGGTTTGGTTGCTTGAATTCGCATAATATGTTGATTAGGAATATGAAAGCTAACAACCTTACGAAAACAATCAATTTTTGCATGATGAGTAGTTAACCAATCAATCCCTAGAATTACAGCAAATGCAAGTATTTTTAATGAAATAAGATCGACAGGTAATGTGAGGGTACTGATTTGAACCAAACAAGACTTATAAACAGTGGATGTAATGAAGGTTTCTCCCAACGGAGTTTCTACAGATAAGTCAAAGTCTAATTTCTCCCGAGTCAAATTTAATCGTTGAAGCGCAAGTAGGAGAAATAAAAGAATGGGTAGAACCGAAGATCAAATAAGGTATAGACTTCGCTAGAGTTTATGATAAGCTTACCCGTGATGACCTCATTCGGGTTCCTTGCTTTCGGGAGGTCACAACAAACGCCTCCCTTGCACTACCACGGCTTTGACTTTTTCTCGACTACCTTTTGTGCCTCCATCCTGGCTGAACTTGTCTTCTGTTAATGACAAAATCGGGCTAAGTAAGTGACCTTTCTTCCACAATTATAACATGCTTTGGGCGAGACGCATCGCGCAGATTTGGACCGATGTGTCCTCCCTCTCCGATTATTTGAAGCATATGATAGGTGGTCGTTCTCCTTCCTTAACAACGGGTCTTTGGTGCCGACGTCCTTCCATCATTGTTGAATCTCCTTTTCTTGAAATGTCCATTTTACCTTGTCTTGGCCATGATTACCACCAAGTGGTTACCATTTCGGCATGTTGATTCCTCCACGCTTGTTGTCATCGTTTAAGTGATCGATACCACTCGGTATTTTCATCTCGCCGCTTTGCTTTCTCTTAGTTGCGTTAACTTCGTTATGGCGCTCCAATAATCGAGCCCTATTTACAACATCCGAGTACAAACACAGTTTATGAGAAATAAGATATTGACGTATCTCCGGTTTCAAACCTCTTAAAACATTCGCATCATTCGCTCCTCATTATCGACCAAATGGGATGCAAACGGGATAACTCGCAAATTTAGCCTCGTATTGCAACACGGTCATATTGTTTTGTTCCAATTTGATAAACTCCACTTTTTTCATGTGACGAATACTCTCGGGAAAGTACTTGTCATTGAATAGCTCTTGGAACTTCTCCCGAGACATCTTGAGTGCATCAGGCTGGGTACGTTTTATAGATTCCCACCAGTAATCTGCCTCTTCACGCAATATGAAGGTGGCGAATGGAACCTTTTGCTCTCTCAGAGCATCCCAAGACATCAAATATCTTGGTGATCTGCTTTATCCATGCTTCCGCCTTTAAGTGGTTTTGGCTCTCCAATAAACTCGGTGGTCCCGCCTCCTTGAATCTGTTTAGCGGTGACCGTCCGAGAGTTTCAGTGTTTCCACCTACATTTTGGACAGAGTGCTCTCACCGATGTTGCATGAATTGCATAAAGCCTCCGAACAATCCATCATTCATCATTTGGTCCGTGTTGTTGTTTGCATGAGGATTGTCGCCTTCCGATGCACATTATCCACGATTATTGATATGTGGAGACTCAACGGTCTCTTGTGCTCCATTGCTATTCTCAACATTCTCGGATGTCATTTTCAGATACTGCCACAAAACAAGGGTTAGTTTACATGTAACATATTATCTCTAAACTCTGACCAACCAATTTAAATACAAAATAAATTTAAGTAGGTCACACTAGCGAAGGAATTCCCCGTCTTACCCCTCCTAGTTCTAGTCTCACATCTTAGCCATAGATCATATCCCTAAGCTTTGATACCAACTGTGACGCCCCCAAAATTAGGTATACATCACCCATCTTGAGTCGCTTGAACATACATGGTATGTAATTCAAATACAATTTAATAATACAACTGTCAGGTACAATACGACAAAATATAAACTCGTGAGTTTGAATACAAATATTGTCTACTAGAGATTATACAAACTCAAAAGGAGTCCTCATTACAATTATTATCACACTGTTTCATAGAATAGTGAGGACTACTAATGCACCATCTAGGACCATCACTCCGCTCCCGACTCGTTCCAAATATATATTCTCATTTCCTGAAGAGAATAGTGAAAGAAAGGGTGAGCTCAACCAGCCCAGTAAGAAATATTATGACTAAGATAATGGAGAATAAATTATCATTAGCCTTAAACAGTGTTAAACTAAGATAATATAACAAACATCAAGTTTAACTGCAGCGGAACAAGCAATCCATTAAAAGAGTCAAGTAGAGAATAAAATCTACTATCTTCTATGATTTAAAAGGTTTTTCATGACTTTTATCGCTGGGACTCAACTTAATAAATAATCCACATCATCGAATCACCCCTGCACTACGGTCAAGGATATTCTTTAGTATCACGACCACAATTATCCATACACTACGGGCCAAGAATATTTGTGTATTCATTAATGGTCATGATCATGCCAACAACTGTCCATCAATGCACTACGGGCCAATGAGGACTCTTACCACATCATTTGTAACATTACGGCTATGATTACAAGAATAATCCTCGGTCATAATCATACCAAGTCCATCTATGCACTACTGTGCCACAGATGACTTTCAAAAAAAAATATAAACATGAGGATGATGACAATGATATAAGAATTCAATAAAACAAGTTCAAGAATTAATTTATCCAGAACTAATAATGTCCAAATTGTCAACATGATCTTCGCTTTGTAGAGTAAAATTCAAGAATGCTTAGAAGAATATTTCCATGAAAAATCTATGGATGAAGCGCAAATATCAAGGATATTCCACTAATTTCATGGAGTATAGAAGTCAAAACTTTAACCAATTTGAGTATAATAAAGAATGGAATAACAAAAGAAATCACCATGCATGCGATACTTCAGATAAAAAGTTATTCCAATGTAATACTAAATAATGAGAACTGTGTCAAAGTAAATTTTCACCGGCAGGATGTTCAAAAAAAAGAATAATAAAGAATGGAATAACAACAGAAATCACCATGCATGCGGTACCGCAGACAGACAAAGTTATTCCAATGAATACTAATAAGGATGGAATCAGTCCGTGTAAAACGATGAGATAGGATATTCCAATGTAATAATAATAAAGATGGAACAGTGTCCAACGTAAAGCGCGATAGAAAGGATATTCCAACAGTAATAATAAAGATGGAATTAGGTCCCACGTAAAAACGCATGCATGAGGATATTCCAAATGTAATAATAAAGACGGAATAATAGAAGAATGTCACCAAGTATAGGGTAGCTCACAGATACAAAAGTTATTCCAATGTAATAATAAAGAATGGAATAATGTAAGTTCTCTTCATAAATAAGAAAGAAAGAGTACCCCTTACGAGTACAACAAATAATATTCCCTACCTTAAGAAGAAGGGTAATGGATATATAAGTAGTGAAGTAGCAGAATACTTTCTTCTTTCTCTCTATAGTTTATCTCTCTAGAGTTTCAGTGAATTCGTAAGAAAATAATGAAGGAATGAGCTTCTATTTAAGAAAAATGGACTGCATAGTAACTAACTCAAGAACGGTCCAGATTGATTACTTTAATTTGACGGTCCATATTTAAAGCAAAATCTTTTAAATAAAATATAATATATTCTATTTATAATCTAATAAAATGAATAACTTTATAAAAGATTTTACTATGCAAACACTATGCAGGCACTATGAAAACACTATGCATAATAAAATATAATATATTCTAATTATTGTCTAATAAAACAGATAACTTTATAAAAGTATTTTGTTTTATATAAAATGATTTTACTATACAAAATACTATGCAGACACTATGCAACACTCTGCATAATAGAATATAATATATTCTATTTATAGAATAACTTTATAAAAGTATTCTGTTTTATATAAAAAGATTTTTTGTATTATTACATTAATAATACCAACAAAACTGAGTGACTTATCACGTAAGCATCAATAATTAATACCGTGTGCTACTATGCAACCACGTGTATTATTGTACTTTTAACACCGGGTGTTTCGACAGTTAACGGTAAAACTTCCGCCGTTATTTTCATAAAGTATTTTTGTCATTTTCTCAATCCGACAATAATTCCGTTGTGGGGTCCACCAATGATTGTGCCGTTGTACGAATATTCCCCGACCAATCGAATATTATATAACAACTTGCGTACTTTGCAAAATTTATAAATATTACCCACAACTATAACATTATATCAATTTTAATCCATAATATTCAAAAATATTTATAGAAAATTCATCTTTATTCAAAAAGTTGGGGTTTTACAACGTTGCTAGGGTTAGAGAAGACCAGAAGACCGCTTTTGCAATATTTATGCTGAAGTCTGAAGCTAGCTATTGGTGGCAAGCAAAAAAGTTCGTGGAGGTGAAGGTGTAATTACTTGGGAGAGATTTAAAGAGATGTTCTTCGAGATATATTTCCCGACCAGCTCGCAGAACCAGATGGAGGTTCAATTTCTGGAATTGAAGCAGGGAAATATGAGTGTACCTGATTATGCGGCTAGATTCAACGAGTTGGCGAGGTTCGCCCGTACCAAGTACACACGAACGAGAGAAAAGCCAGAAGATTTGAACAAGGACTAAAGCCCTGGGTATATAGTAAAGTATCAATGTTTCAGATAAACACATTTGCCGGAGTACTGGAAAAGGCCATCCTCGCTGAAGGTGGAAGCGATGCGGTGACCAAGTACAATCAAGATCAGAAGAAGAAGAAGAGTGAAGGTGAAGGAAATAACAAGGCTAGTGGAAGTGGCACAGGAAGTGTAAATTTTAATCAGAAGAAAAGGTGGAATGGCAACTCATCATCGGGGAATCAACAAGGAAGTCAGAAGAAAAGAATTGAAGCATGCCTGACCTGCGGGAAAGCTCATCTGGGATTTTGTATGAAGGGAAAAAGAGTGTGCTACAATTGTGGTCAGGAAGGCCACATAGCACCTAACTGTCCTAACCCAAAGAAGGGTGCTTGCTTCACTTGTGGTTCGAAGGATCATCTGGCAAGAGACTGTCCTAAGAAGGGATCGGGAGGGACAAGATTAGGAGGAAACCGGGGAAACAACAGTGGAAATGCCTTGACTATCACCGGACCAACCGCAACAAACCGACCGACCGCCAGGACTTTCAACATGACGGTGCAAGATGCAGTTCAGTCTCGTGATGTGGTGTCATGTATCATTCTGATCAATAAAATTAATGCTTATGTTTTATTTGATTCGGGTGCTACTTGTTCCTTTATATTCGATGACTTTGCTAATAGTTTAGATTTACTTAAAGATGAGTTGGAATATCCCATGAACATAGAAATTACGAATAGAGAGATAATCCCTGTTAAGTACGTGTATAAGAACTGTTGAGTGGATATTAAGGGTAATATCATGAACGTAGATATTATCCCTATTCGACTTGGGGAATTTGACGTTATCTTGGGAATGGATCGTTATTCAATTACGAAATTTGTAATTGATTGCCAAAAGAAGCGTATTAACCTTATGATTCTGTCAAAGGTTGTGTTTTATGGTAGCAAGTCGCCTAGACAATCGAGTTGTCTGACGATGATGCAAGCCAGAAAGTTATTAAGATAAGGATGTATAGGATACTTAGCTTATATAGTCGATAGTCGAAAAGAGAATTTGAAGGTAGAAGAAATACCGATTGTGAGGGACTTCGTCGACGTATTTCCAGACGATTTGCCAGGACTTCCACCAGATAGAGAGGTAGATTTCGTGATCGATTTGGCACCCGGAACTGCTCCAATATCGAAGGCACCATACCGAATGGCACCAGTAGAGATGAAAGAACTAATGGTACAACTACAAGAATTACTAGACAAGAAGTACATTCAACCGAGCGTATCGCCGTGTGGAGCGCCGATGTTGTTTGTGAAAAAGAAGGACGGATCGATACGGCTCTGCATTGACTACAGGGAACTGAATAAGGTCACGATTAAAAACAGATATCCATTACCGAGGATCGACGACCTGTTTGATCAATTGAAGGAGCGAGATACTTTTCCAAGATAGACTTGAGGAGTGGTTATCATCAATTGAAGGTGAGACCAGAGGATGTACCGAAGACAGCGTTCAGAACACGATGTGGTTACTACGAATTTTTAGTAATGTCGTTTGGTCTTACGAATGCTCCTGCAGTATTTATAGGACTAATGAATGGTGTGTTCAAGCCATTTTTGGACAAAATTCATAGTGGTATTTATAGACGACATTTTGGTTTATTCGAAAACCAAGGAAGAACACGAAGAGCATTTGAGATTAACGTTGGAGGTATTGAGAAGGGAAAAGTTGTATGCCAAGTTTTTGAAATGAGAATTTTGGATTGAACGAGTGCAATTTCTTGGGCACGTGATCGATAAAAACGGAATCTCGGTAGATCCATCCAAAGTCAAAGCCGTGATTAATCGGGATCAAATGAGGACGCAATTCGAATCTGAAGTTTTCTTGGATTGGCAGGTTATTACAGAAGGTTCATTCAAGACTTTTCCAAGATCGCAACTCTGTTAACGAATTTAACTCGAAAAGCTGTGAAATTTGTTTGGACGGATAAGTGTGAGGAAAGTTTTCAAGAATTGAAGAAGAGGTTGAGTACGGCACCTGTGTTATCTCTCCCGGATGATACAGGAAACTTTGTTGTTTTTAGTGATGCATCGCATTAAGGACTTGGCTGTGTGCTTATGCAAAACGGCAGAGTCATTGCGTATGCATCACGACAATTGAAGGATTACGAGAAGGGATATCCAACCCACGACTTGGAGTTAGCTGCAGTAGTTTTTGCTTTGAAAATTTAGAGGCACTATCTCTACGGGGAGAAGTGTGAAATATATACGGACCACAAGAGTCTGAAATATATTTTCACGCAGAAGGATTTGAATATGCGTCAAAGAAGATGGTTGGAATTAATTAAGGATTACAACTGTGAGATTTTATACCATCTAGGTAAGGCAAATGTGGTTGCCGACGCCTTAAGTAGAAAGGGTCGTGAGAAATTGATGATGTTGACTACTCAGGAGGAGCTAATTGCAGAAATGGAGAAACTGGAGTCGGAAGTGAAGTATCCTATGGAGATTGATGAGAAGCTATTTCAGATGCAATCTGGTACAACCCTACTAGATAAAGTTAAAGAGGCTCAACTTCAGGACGATGAATGCAAAAAGGTGACAAAGAAGATATCTGAAGGAACTGAACCAAGATTCAAGCTGGATAAGGAAGGAATACTGAGATTCGAGAGTAGAATTTGGGTACCACCAGTCACAGAGATTAAGGAAGACATTTTGAGCGAGGCTCATAGTTCACGATATTCGATTCACCCTGGTAGTGCCAAGATGTATCAAGATCTTCGACAACATTTCTGGTGGCCGAATTTGAAACGTGATGTTGCAAAATGTGTTGCCAAGTGTCTGACCTGTCAGAAAGTGAAAGAAGAACATCAGAGACTGAGTGGATTGCTACAACCGTTGGAGATCCCAGAATGGAAATGGGAACATATTACAATGGACTTCGTGGTTGGCCTTTCGACGACTCAGAAAGGCTATGACGCAGTATGGGTTATCGTTGACCGACTGACGAAATCCGCACACTTCCTTCCGATCAAAATCAGATTCAACTTAGATCAATTAGCAAGGTTATACGTAAAAGAGATTGTTTCGAGGCACGAAGTGCCGGTGTCAATTGTTTCCGATAGGGATCCGCGCTTCACATTGAATTTCTGGAAACGTCTTCAGGAATGCATGGGTACGCAATTGCGAATGAGTACAACATACCACCCTCAAACAGATGGACAGAGCGAAAGGACGATTCAGACATTAGAAGATATGCTAAGAGCCTGTGTGATGGACTTTAAAGGAAATTGGGATGATCACCTACCGTTAGTAGAGTTTCGCTACAACAACAGTTACCACGCTAGTATAGGCATGCCGCCTTATGAAGCGTTATACGGCAGAAAATGCAGAACTCCACTTTATTGGGATGAAGTTGGCGAAAGACAATTACTAGGGCCAGCATTGGTACAACAGACAGCAGAAATAGTCAAAGTTATCTGAGCACGACTGGTAGCAGCTCAAGATAGACAGAAGAAATACGCTGATTCACATCGTAAGAATGTTGAGTTTTAACCGGGTAGTTACGTGTTCTTAAAGGTCTCTCTCTGGAAGGGAAAGATTAGATTCGGAAAGAAAGGGAAATTAAGCCCAAGATTCATTGGACCATTTGAAGTATTGTGAAGAATCGGAGAAGTTGCGTACGAGGTAGCCTTACCTCCATCACTCGAGAATGTCCACAACGTCTTCCATGTTTCTGTGTTACGACCCTACAAAGCCGATTACAAACATGTAATTGAATACGAACCTCTACATTTTGAAAAAGACTTATCTTACGAAGAAATTCCTGTTCAAATTGTCGACAGAAAAGAACAAGTTCTCAGAAATAAAGTAATATCTTCTGTTAAGGTAATTTGGAGGAACCACAACGCTGAAGAAGCTACGTGGGAACTCGAAGAGAATATGATGAAGAATCATATTCTCATTTATTTACTTAAATTATGTGTAAGAGATTCTAGGGACGTAATCTTTGTAAGGGGGGGAGAATGTAACCCATTCGAAATTATTGAGTCGTGATTTTGGGGATAGAATCCCTTTTAAGGGGGAAAGATGTGATTTAACGAGATTTTTGTAATTTAATTCTTAATATTTATTGAATTAAATAAATAATTTCGATGATTTAATTATTAGATTAAATAATTAATTGATGCAATTGTGATAGATTAATTTAATTATATTTGTTATATTAATTAAATTAATGTGGAGAATATTTATTATTCAAGTATGTATTTATGTGAGCTTATTGAATTAAAAGAAATATTTAATAAGCCTAATGTTATTTTAATTAATTTAATAATTAATTAGAGATTTAATAATTTAATATAATTAATTAATGAGAAAATTAATTATATGATTATGTAAATTTATGATAAATTATTATATTATATTATATTTAATTTAATTAAATAAATTAATTGAGTTATTTTATAAAGAGTGTGACATTATTTAAACTATATGATAAAAGAGTTATTAAATTAAATGGGATTAAGTCTTTTAAAGCTAGCCAAACATGGCCTTAATGGGAGTTGAGGACAGTTAACCCATAATTGGGTAACTGACCACAACGCGTCAGTTCCTTCCTGTGAAATCCTAGATTTTATGAATAAAGAATTGATTTTCTCGAAATAATTTTTTTATATTATGGTGTGAATTTGAGATAATGTTATAGTTGTGGGTAATATTTATAAATTTTGCAAAGTATGCAAGTTGTCATATAATATTCGATTGGTCAGGGAATATTCGTTTTAACAGGGAATATTCGTACAACGGCACAATCATTAGTGGACCCCCACAACGGAATTATTGTCGGATTGAGAAAACGACAAAAATACTTTATGAAAATAACGGCGGAAGTTTTACCGTTAACTGTTGAATCACCCGGTTTTAAAAGTACAGTAATACGCGTGGTTGCATAGTAGCACACGGTATTGATTATTGATGCTTACGTAAGAAGTCACTCGGTTATACTCAATTATTGCTACAAAGAATTCACGCATCATATCTATCATATTATTGATTCAATTATCACACAATTATCATCGTGCATAAAATGTTTTTTATTAAATCAATACTTGAGATGACAAAGTTATTCATATTATAAATTGCAATATTTACAATGTCCGTAAGTTACACAAGGAGAGGTTTGGTCACCTAATTGCGCGCCTAATAGGGAGAAATCCTTATTGAAAGCCCTCTTTCGGGGAACGACTTAGTTGATAAATATTGTGAGTTATAATATTAATGATGAATGTTGTTTGAGTTGAATTTGGAGACGCTTGGACGTGATATTTGAGTCCGAATCCATTTAAATTAGTAAAAATAGTCTATAAACACAAAATTTTCCGAGATTCATTATTTGGTCAAAAAGTCAACAGTTGACTTTTTCAGGAAAAGTCAAACTTCAAAATTTTAAAATTTATATTTTTGATAAAAATAGTTTCATTATGTTGGAATTGTTTGTGTTAGTGAAAATCGACATTTATTCCGATGATAATTGATGTCTAGGGGTTATATTGATAAATCGGATAATTTATCGGATAAATGAGCAATTAATTGCTACTAATTCACATGCTTATATAACTATTTGTTCACATATGTGTACTATTGAATCACATTATTTACTATTAGGGGAGTTGGTGCAAGATTGATAATACTTGCATGACTAAGTTAAAAATGGAGGTATAGATGAAGGTACTATATTAAAATTTGTATTTTTCACATGATTATACTATTGATTCACATGATTGAACTATTGATTCACATTATTTACTATTAGGGGAGTTGGTGCAAGATTGATAATACTTGTAGGACTAAATTATAAATGAAAGAAAAGTTGGAGGTATTGTACTGTAATTTTCAAGCCCCAAAACGTGCAATTATTGAAACTATATTTTCTTATAAATAGAAGCTCATTCTTCCTTCATTTCTCACCAATTCACAAAAGCTTTAGAGCGATTATTATAGAGAGAAAGAAGAAGAGAAATCTGCTACCTCACTATTCCAGTTTTTCCAAGGTAGGGAGTATTATTTCTTTCTAATCTATGAAGAGAACTTCTATTATTCCATTCTTATTATTACATTGGAATAACTCAGATATGCTGCTACCCTATACTTGGTGAAATTCTTACGTTGTTCCATTCTTTATCATTACGTTGGAACATCCATGCTCATGCGCGTTTCACGGACGGACTCGTTTCTTTTTTATTATTCTCATTGGAATATCCCGCTCATGTGTTTCTACGCCGGACTGGTTCTGCATCTTTATTATTACTCGTTGGAATATCATGTCTCGTGCATTCTACGCCGGACTGATTCGCATCTTTATTATTACATTGGAATATCCACATTTATGCGTTTTTATGGGACTGATTCCGTCTTTTTATTATTCTTGCTGAATATCCGTCTGCATGCTTTTTTACTACGGACTCGATTCCGTTATTTATTATTCTATTGGAATAACTCCGCTGCATGCGGTCTATCGCATGCCTGGTGATTTCTTTTGTTATTCCATTCCTTATTATACTCAGTTGGTTAAAGTTTTGACTTCTATACTCCATGAAATTAGTAGAATATCCTTGATATTTGCGCTTCATCCAGTATCTTTTCATGGAAATATTCTTCTGAGCATTCTTGAATTTTACTCTACAAAATAGTATCATGTTGATAATTTGGACGTTATTAGATCCGGGATAAAATAATTCTTGAACTTGTTTTATTGAATTCTTATATCATTGTCATCATCCTCATGTTTATATTTTGTTGAAAGTCATCTGTGGCCTATAGTGCATAGATGGACTTGGTATGATTATGACCAGGGATTATTCGGTGTAATCATGACCGTAATGTTACAAATGATGCGGAAAAAGTCCTCATTGGCCCGTAGAGCATTGATGGACAGTTGTTGGCATGATCATGACCATTATTGAATACACAAATATTCTTGGCCCGTAGTGCATGGATAATTGTGGTCGTGATACTAAAGAATATCCTTGGCCAGAAGTAGTGCGGGGTGATTCGATGATGTGGATTATTTATTAAGGTGAGTCCCGTTGATAAAAGTGATGAAAACCTTCTAAATCATAAAAGATAGTAGATTTTATTCTCTACTTGACTCTTTTAATGGATTGCTTATTCCATTCTGATTAAACTTGATGGTTGTTATATTGTATCGGTTTAACATTGTTGAAGGCTACGATAATATATTCTCGCATTATCTTAGTCATAATATTTCCTCATTGGGCTAGTTGAGCTCACCCTTTTACTTTTATTGTTTCTCTTGAGGAAGTAAGAACGTAGCGAGGGGACTAGTCGGGAAGCGAGTGACGGACGAGATGATAGCATTAGTAGTCCTCACTATTACGTGAAATAGTGTGATAATAATTGTAATGAGGACTCCTTTTGAGTTTGTATAATCTCTAGTAGACAATATTTGTATTTAAACTCACAGCTTATGTTTTGTCGTATTTTACACGACAGTTGTATTATTAAGTTGTATTTGAATTTATGTACCATGTAAGTGGCGACCCAAGATGGGTGACGTATACCTAGTTTTGGGGGCGTCACACTTCCTGTATTACTACGACGTCATCTTTATTCCTTTCATTATTGCTAAGTCTAAAAATATTCAGAGATAGAGCTTGAGAATTGTCAGAGAGAATTAAGATTTTGAGAAGGAGACTAAAAGTGGGTAATTGAAGAAACATATGAGTTTTCAAATCTATACCTTCCACTCAGGGTAATCTCCTCCTTCCCAAATTATAAATTATGTTATTAAAGTTTTTATGAATATGGCTTTCAAAGTTCTGTAAGGTCTCTGTATTTATAAAGGGTATGGATTATGTATTGTATATGTATTAAATGTTATCAAATCGTATTCAATTATATATTATGTAAGTTATCATGTCACCAGTTTCATGAAAATACGTCGTATATGTTGCTCAAAACTTATAGAGTGTGGGTTTTGGCCATATGGCCCTTATACGTAAATTTAATGTGTCAGACATAAATGGTTTTGTAAAATTTATACTCGTATATTATTATGCATGTTAATATGAAGAGACCAAACTTTAAATGAACGGATTCGGTGTTATAACTAATCCGTAGTATTAATTTTCATGATTTATGTTCAAAACCTTCAAGAACATCAAGAACAGTGAAATTTACATATTTTAATTTTGTAATTATGTGTTTTAATGGATTAAAATCATTATATAAATGTTGGGTAATGATTATGTATGAATTATATCATGTGGGTTTGATTAAATTCGTGTAGTAATAATTTAATTGGAGTTTTTGGCTGTGTTCTGCAATTTTTTGCGAATTGCAAAACAATTTCTAGTTCGTCATACGGGCCTAGATCTCGTGACTTAATTCCGCAATGTATTTGCCAGGTCTCAAGCGCCTTGCTACTTGTAATGCATAAATAAAGGCTTAGTGTTATTCATGAAGTGTAATTTATGTGACATTAAGTGTAATAAATTGTCTAAGTATAGTCATAATTCGAGTTAGACAAAAAGAATGAACGTTTAATGATTAGTTAAGTTATAATTAATTGGTTTTTTGAATATAAATGGTATGTAGGATTAAATTCAAGGAACGTGTTTAATTAACGTGTAATCTACGCACGAGGCAAGTTTCCTAACCCTACTTGTTATCATTATTCAAGTTTATAAATCAAGTTCATTTGTTATGTTAAAGATTAATTATCTTTTCAAAGTATGATTCTAGTATACAATAATTGTTCTATTGTATATCTATTGAGATTATTATTCATTTTAAATAACATTTATTGTTGAACCTTGTTAGACTAGAGAATCCTTATTGATTCAACTAGTCCATAGTTGATGAACGTTCTAAATTCAGAACCCTTATTGATTTATCCAAACCAAATTTTCTTTGGTGCGGACTCTAATGTCAAACTGAGATGAATAACCCCGCAAAGGGATTTACTTATGCGTTAGCGTTAAGATATTGTGCACAGTATGGTACTAAGGTTTGATCCCTCTAAGTACGAGTAGAATATTCTTATGACTATTAAAGGTTTCAAGTATAACCCTTGTTAACCTAGGACATAGTTCAAGGTCTTATGACCCTCAGAAATCTTTTGATTCTTGTTACTCATTTTTGATTCAAAAGTTGAGCTTGTATTTCAGAAGTCTTTGATTTACTCGCATGTTATTATACATTGTTATTTCATTATTTTACTTGTGGGTAATAGTGCTCACTCTTGCGTAATAATAACATTGCAGTTAAGAACGAAAGGCCCGACGAGCCTTCTACTAGCAAATGCAAGGGCAAGATTAACAAGTGATGAAGACTTGTTGTTTTATATGATGATGTATTTCTGTTTAAAACTTAAGTTAATGATGTTGTTTAAGACTTATTTGTTTATGTTTCCGCACAGATGTTTAAGGTTAGTATGACTTGGGATTATATTTATTATTCAGATGTTGTAACCCCATAAGGGGAAGATTTATTTCTATCTATTGCATGGTTTGCATTTATTATGGGTAGATAGATAAATGATATTTGTACAGTGAACACCAAATCCCGTAGAATCGAAGTACCTGGATTTGGGGGTGTCACAGTTATTATCGGAATTTCCTATTTTGCGCGGTCTTTTATCTTTCTTTTCCCCTTTGTTGCTCGGAGCTGCACACGATATGTTGCTTTTGGCTCCCATCTGATCAATTTGGATCTTAAGCTTATCTTGTTCTTTCATCGTTTTGATTAATGCCTTTCGCAATTGACTATTTAGTAGCTTTTCTATTTCCCACAACTTTTCCAGAGAAGAAACCTTGTTCCTCAGATTCAGCACTTCGGTTGATGCTTGATAAGCTCCAACCTCGGTGTCCGAATCACTATCTGTTAGTTCCACCATTTCTGGATCCGGTACTATATTTTTAAATATGATCACCTCATCAAGGTTATCATCAACTTGAGCCTCTATTTCAGCTATTGACTTTAATATTGGCTCGGTTATGGAGATTAACTCCTTCTTTATGATCCGAAGGTATCCTAATCCTTTTACACCTGACATCTACACATAATTTATCTAGATTAGTATATAATATATATACACATAGCAAATAAAAATTTTACATAAGTTATTTTTATTTTGTTTAACGATGAATTTAGTCAATTTATTTCCTTTAAAACTCTATAAGAGTTATTTGTATTTTCAACGTTTCCCTCTGCCCTAAGGTTATAGCCTAAGGTCTAACCCACCTATGGTTTCTAACCTTAAAGCTTTGATACCAACCTGTGATGCCCCCAAATTCAGGTGCTTGAAACACGAATTCAGTGCTTCACGATACCATTTCTTTGAGCGAAATAATAATAATAATGTCATAAATATCAAACTTAATTTATATATCGGAGTTGTCTAAATCCCAGGTACGCGACCTTTAAAATATTTCATTACATGATAGATAATAAATATCATCAACTTATTTAAGTCTAGCTATTATATAAGATAACACAAACTTATTCTACTAGCTTTCCTTTCCCTTTGTTCTTTCCTGAACCTGTTAGAGTTTATGCCCTAGAGGCCAATTATTTGATATAATTAATTGATTAACGTTTTGATATTATATTTGATTGAATAAATGAATGATTTTATTTACTGCGTTATATAAATGTTAACATAATAAAAATCCTTAGAATAGTGATACAAATTATATAGTTTCAAGTATGTGACTTGAACGTGAGATTATATAATTACAATTAGAATCATTGTTCTTAAATGTCCCTAGTCTAGTATCATTGTTGATGGGACAACAATGATGCATTGAGACCAGTATGTGGATTGACTGATGACCAAATCTCATTGGTCATAAATATATGAGATATTAAGTCAATGAATATGTACATGTTAGAGAACGATGTACCGGACAGACCCACCATGAGAATTCTACGTGGAACATTATGTAAAGTGTCATTAGCGATTCTCATAGTGACAATGATGTAATGGTCCTCCGACCTGAAATCACTATATTACTACACGAGAATTTATGTACTTTGATATCATCAAATGTCACCTTTAATAGGGTGGACTATAAAGGTGATTATTGGGTACATCATGAATCGTGTGAGGAATATGAGTGATCTAGATGAAATTTAACCCTCCTATTTATTAGGGGTGATATCCATAGGCCTCTTGATTGAGTAGGACTAAGAAATGCATGACCATGCTCAAATAGTGATTTATTTCATATAGTCTACTCATTGATTAAGAAAAACTCAGATTAAATTATGAAGAGTATGACACATTCCATGACCCGAGTTTAATCTAGGATATTAAGGTTAAAAGGATTAAATTTCATTGAAACATTGGTCACGAAAAGGTTGCATCGAATCATCGAGCTTATTATTCTTGGGTAGCAGTGATGCATTACTAGATGCCGCTCACTATTTATAATTTTATAATATGATTTTAAAATTATTACCAACGTAATAATAACCTATAGGGTCGCACACAAAGAACATAATTTAAAGGGAATTAATTTAAATTGTAGAGATTTAAATATGTCAATATGATTGATAAAATTTAAATTACGAATTTAAATTAATAGGATAATTTATTTATAGGTATATTAATTAAGTAAGACTTAATTAAGATATATACATATATAAATTCGAATTTTATTAGATTAGGGTTTTTGATTAATTCCTATTAACCACTATATATATATGATATATAACAGCCATTTTTAGGTAACGAATCATAACCTAAAAACCCTAGCCGCTCTTAGAGAGAGACTAGAGAAAAACAGTTTCAAAAATTCTCATCCTTGGTGGCTAGTATCGCGGTTCCTTTTTCTGAAGATCGTACGACGATTCGCAGAGCGTTCGTGTAGATACCGTTGAGACGCAGTTCATTTGGATTGCGTTGGAGATTCAACCGCATCGATTCTAGCTTCAATAATCGGTATAAATTTTTAACCACTGAATTAATTTGGTTTTCGCATGGATCCTATTTTAGGGTTTCAAAATTGCACTTTAAATTGTTTAATTTCCGCTGCGTGTTATGTGCCGAAACCCAACAGAACCTTCAGGTCGATCATACATAGCTGAAAACATTTAAATTAAGCAAGAATGAGCATTTGAGTGCCCAGCAAGTAATAACAAAAAATAAACATTTGCTGAAAGGATTAAATATTTTCTTTGAACGACACTTCTAAAACGAAGCAATAGTTGTGAAGTAAACTGAAGCAATACTAAACAACATAACAAATCTTATTTCAAATTTTGAAACTACGTACTGACTATAATTGGTGAACAGTCGACAGACTGTGAACTTTGTTTTCAATTTTCGATAAGGCTGAACAGAACTTCATCTACAAGCCGTCATAACTTACAGGCACGGGGGGTGATCAGCCCGTTATGCCCTGTATTGATTGTGACACCCTCAAAATAGGTATACTACACCCATTCTGAGTCGCCAAATACATAGTACAGAAAGCAAACTACAACTTCAATAATACAATTGTCGTGCAAAATACGACAACACATATTATGAGTTTAAATACAAATATTGTCTTCTAGACAATATCCACACTCAAATAAGTCCTCATTACAATTATTGATACACTATTTTACAAAATAGTGAGGACTACTAAAACAACTATCTTGAATCATCACTCCATACCCCGGTTAGTTCCTGCTAAATTCTCTCATCCTGAGAAGAACAATGGAACAAAAAGGAAAATGGTGAGCTCAACTAGCCCAGTAAAGAATATTATGACTAAGATAATATACAACAATTTATCATTAGTCTTCAACAGGGGAAAATCTGATAAAAATATAATAGACAACAAGTTTTAGATCAACATCTGCAGCGGAAACAACAATTCATTAGAAGAGTTAAGTAGAGAAAGAATTCTACTATCTTCTAAGATTTTAAAATTCCATCATCAATATTTTTTCCCTGTAAGATCAATCAATATACATCTTGAATCAAATATTCATCTTTGCACTACAGGCCAAAGATATTCATTTGTATCACCAGTTGGTCATGTTCATCTCAACACCTGTTCATCTTTGCACTACGGTCCAAAGATATTCATCAGGTAATCATTCATCTTTGCACTACATGCCAAATATATTCATCATTTAATCATTCATCTTTGCACTATAGGCCAAAGATATTCAGTAATATCATCAATTAGGACTGAGGATGATGAAAAATATTTTAAAAGAACGAATCCAGTGAAACAAAATAACAAACATTAGAGATTCGTATTACAGTTTATCCAAGATCAATAATACTCCATAATAACCAATTTTGAAGCGAAATTCAAGAATAAAGATCAAAATATGGATACAATCAAAGATAGTAACCATAATAGACATCTTGGACAAAAAGGAGAAAATTTCATTTTTTGGTGAATAGTGCCGTATACGTGAATAGTAACCCCGACACAAAAAGTTCCAAATTTGATAAAAAGTTCAAACCAATATTTTGGCATAATGATATTGAAGAAAATAATATCATTTAAGAAGAAATAACATCCCTTACCTCAAAATAACCGTACTTCTAACTGAATTTTGGATATAGTGCTGACAGAAACTTGTACTAAAAAATAGAAACTCACAAAGTATCTAAATACTCACAAAATACGCTCGATAATATAGAGAGAGAAAGAGAGAAAGCTTATGTTTCTGGTGTGATTTTCAATTCTAACTTAGCCCTCTATTTATAGGAAAATGTTAGCACGCCGAAGCAGACTTGACCTGCAACATGATGGCTTTACCTGCTACTATTGCCACCCACCACATTTGAAATAAAATTTAGCACATTTCTTCACCAACCACAAGTGGGACTCACTCAATTCTAGAATTTTCCACCAAAATCATTTATAAACCTAATTTCCAAATCAGTCACCTCTTAAAATTCATAACAAATCATACGTTTATTTTTAACGGTTCAAAATTTGTGGACATATACTCAACTTATATATGTATAACATATCCAAAAATCATAACGATCCAACAAATGGATTAAAAATTATAACTCATTTAATATATCTCAAAAAACTTTGGTTTAATTTTTAATACCTCCATTCGACAAAAATACTGATAAAACACCTTAACATTAACTCCTTCATTTTTAACCACAATAAATATATCCGACATTTATAGCCACATAAAATAAATATTTTCTTATCATATGAATCAATAATTAATTATTCACAAATAATATTCTGAGAATCATATTTATGACAACCAGTAGTTCCTCAGGAAAGAGGGGCTTTCAATAAGGATTTCTCCTTCATTGGTAGCCGCAATTAGGTGACCAAACCTCTCCTTGATGTAACTTTTAGACATTGCCAATAATGTTATCTAATAATATTATTCAAATAATATGAATTATTGATCCGATAATGGGAAATACTGTGTAGTAACAATTATTGAAACAACAATAATATAAAATATCAACGCAGCAATTATTGAATCAATAAAATAAAATATTGGATAGTAACTACTGTAACAATTATTGAGTAGTGCCTTCTTACGTAAGGATCAATAATTCATCAATACTGTGCAATACCGTGTGCTACTATGCAACAACGCGTTAACAACAGTGTTAACGGTAACAATTACGTCGTTATTTGTAACAACTCAAACTTTATCGTTTTCTTCATCCGATAGTTATCCGTTATGGGGCCCACAAATGGCTGTGCCGTCGTACGAATATTCCCCGATAGAAAGAATATTCCACGACCAAACGAATATTCCCCGACACAATGAATATTTTATAACCACTTGCTTATTTTGCACAATTTGCACATTTCACCCATAACCAATGTATTATATCAAATTATCACCTTATTATTCACAATAATAAATAGAGAAAATTCAATTTTTATTTATAATAAGTTGGGGTCTTACAACCTCCCCTCCTTATGAAATTTCATCCTCGAAATTGACGTACGTACCTGGTGTTTCGAAAAGGTGAGGGTACCTCGCTTTCATTTCTGATTCCAACTCCCAAGTCATTTCTTCAATAGCATGGTTCCTCCACAAAACTTTAACTTGTGGTATAACCTTTGTTCATATGACATGCTCTTTCTTATCCAATATCTTGACAGGTACCTCCTCGTACGTTAAATCTTCGGCTATCTAGTCTGGTTCTAACGCAATAATGTGGTTTGGGTCGTCCACATATTTACGTAACATCGATACGTGAAAAACGTTATGAACACGCGACATACTTACCGTTAAGGCAAGTCTATAGGTCACAGTTCCTACTCGATCGAGGATTTCAAATAAATCGAAGGCTTGAGCTTTCTACTCTTCATCGACTCTTACTTCTAGAATAACGCATTCTTGCACCTTCTTCTTTATATTCATCAGCTCCAGTGTGTAGCTTGAGCGGTTTTAACTTTATCAATTAAAGTCGATTCTACTCGTATATTTAACATCATAATGTGGGTACTTGGAGCCTTTAACTCTATCTCCATCCTTTGTAATTTATACAAAATAGGTCTTTGTGTTCGACAATATCGCACTCGTACTTGCATACGATCTTCTACTCAACGCGTCAGCTACTACGTTCGCTTTTCCAGGATGGTATGGTCTGAACAGGTTTCGAAGTGAGTCGCATCTTGAGCTCTTGGAAAATCTTCTCGCATTCCTCGCTTCATACGAATTTTGTATCTTTCCAAGTCAGCTAAGTTAATGGATTAGCGATTTGAGAAAATCCTTCCACGAATCTCCGATAGTAACCAGCTAAGCCTAGAAAGCTACATATTTCGATTACTGACTTAAGTTGTTCTCAACTGTGACTCATATCCCAATCTTGGATAGCACGTCACAATAACACCTATTGTTTTACCACCAAACAAATATAGCGTCCCCTACGGAGAGTGCGGCTTTGGTGCATTCCACAAAGGAAGTTACGGATAGAGGCTTGAGTACCAACTCTTGTAGTTGGGTTTTTAACTCCTAAAGTTTAATAGGAGCCATTCGATAAGAGATTTTAGAAATGGGTTTTGTACCGGGTTCAAAGTCGATACAAAATTTAATATCACGCTCTGGGGGTATGCCGAAAAATTCTTCAGAAAATACGTTAGGAAATTCACTAACAACAGAAATATCATTCAAATCTGACGTATTTTTATTTAAATCCGTGAAATAGACAAACAAAGCTTGACATCCGTTTTTCAATAAACGAATGGCTTTATGGCTTGATATGAAAGTGTTTGACTTCAATGGTTTGGTTGCTTGAATTCGCATAACAGGTTAGTTAGGAATATGAAAACTAACAACCTTACGAAAACACTCAATGATGAGTAGTTAACCAATCAATTCCTAAGATTACGTCAAATGCAAGTATCTTTAAAAAGATAAGATCAACAGGTAATGTGATTGTGCCCATTTGGATCAAACAAGATTTATAAATCGTGGATATTATAACAGTTTCTCCTAACGGAGTCTCCACAGATAAGTCAAAGTCTAATTTCTCTGGAGTCAAGTTTAATCGTTGAGCACAAACAGGAGAAATAAAAGAGTGGGTAGAACCGGTATCTAATAAGGTATAGACTTCGCAAGAATTTATAAATAACTAACCCGTGCTAACTTTGTAAGACCCCAACTTTTATAAATAAAGATGAATTTTATATAAATATTATTTTTGAATATTATGGAGTAAATTTGATATAATGTTATAGTTGTGGGTAATATTTATAAATTTTGCAAAGTAAGCAAGTTGTTATAAAATATTCGTTTGGTCGGGAACTATTCTTTTTGTCGGGGAATATTCGTACGACAGCACAATCATTGGTGGACCCCACAACGGAATTATTATCGGATTGAGAAAACGACAAAAATACTTTATGAAAATAACGGCGGAGGTGTTACCGTTAAAACTGTTGAACTACCCGGTAGTAAAAGTACAGTAATACGCGTGGTTGCATAGTAGCACACGGTATTGATTATTGATGCTTAAATGAGAAGTCACTCAGCTATACTCAATTATTTACTGAAGAATTCTTGATCATATCTCTTATATTATTGATTCAATTATTGTCACAGTATCATCTGTATAATATGTTATATTATTAAATCAATAATTGAGACAACAAGTTATAAATGATTAATAATTGTTGAAAGATTAAATATGTGTTGATTAAAAATAAAATGATTTGTGGTAATATTTATTCAATCCTTGATGTATATAAAGAGTCTATTATGAGACGTTTGTGGTAAGTTTGGTTATTTTATGGGGGGGCCCATATGTCATCATCTAAGATTCTCTTCGTCAATAGTAATTACCTTTGTCAATAGTAATTACCTTCGTCAATAGTAATTACATTCGTTAATAGTAATTACCTTTATCAATAGTAATTTCTTTCGTCAATAGTAACTACATTTACCAGACGTCAAACCACTTGTCGTTTCATATTACAGGCGTCAAACCAATTGTCATTTCACATTACAAGCGTCAAACCACTTTTCTTTTCATATCACCAGTCGTCAAGCCACTTGCCTTTTCACATTTCAAGTGCTAAGCTAGAAATCTTCTATAAATAGAGGCCTAGTGCTTCATTATTTTTCACGAATTCATACAAGCTATAGAGAGAGAAAGTATAGAGAGAATAAGAGAGAAAGAAGAAGAATATTCTGTTACTACACTACTGCAGTATTCAATCTACTACTAATGTAAAGGGTGTTATTCTTTCTTATTCATGAAGAGAACTGTTGTTATTTCATTGTTTATTATTTTGTTGGAATAACTTTTGTATCTATTTGTTTACCCTATACTTGGTGACATTCTTCTATTATTACATTGGAACATCCCGTACATGTGTTTTACAGGACTGGTTCCGTCTTTATTATTATTCATTGGAACATCACATGCATGTGTTTTACACCGGACACGGTTAAAATCTTTTTTATTATTATTCATTGGAACATCCGCTCGTATGTTTTACACCGGACTGGTTCCGACTTTATTATTATTCTCGTTGGAACATCCACATCAGATGTTTTACACCGGACCTAGTTCCGTCTTTATTATTCTGTTGGAACATCCTGTCGGGGCAAATTTTGCCTGACTTGGTTCCCTTATTATTATTCATTGAATAACTTTGTCTCATGCAATACCGCATGCATGGTGATTTATTTTGTTATTCCATTCTTTATTATACTCAGTTGGTTAAAGTTTTGACTTCTATACTCCATGAAATTAGTAGAATATCCTTGATATTTGCGCTTCATCCAGTATCTTGTCATGAAAATATTCTTCTGATCATTCTTGAATTTTACTCTACAAAGCAAGATCATGTTGACAATTTGGACATTATTAGTTCTGGATAAATTAATTCTTGAACTTGTTTTATTGAATTCTTATATCATTGTCATCATCCTAATGTTTATATTATGTTGAAAGTCATCGTGGCACTTTGTAGTGTATAGATGGACTTGGTATGATTATGACGAGAGGATTATTTTGTAACCATGACCAGTAATGTTACAAATGATGTGGTAAAAGTTATCATTGGCCCGTAGTGCATTGATGGACAGTTGTTGGCATAATCATGACCATTAATGAATACACGAATGTCCTTGGCTATAGTGCATGAATAATTTGTGGTCGTGATACTAAAGAATATCCTTGGTCGTAGTGCATGGGTTATTCGATAATGTGGATTATTTATTAAGCTGAGTCCCAGCGATAAAAGTCATGAAAAACCTTTTAAATCATAAAAGATAGTAGATTTTATTCTCTACTTGTCTCTTTTAATAGATTGCTTGTTCCTCTGCAGTTAAACTTGATGTTGTTATATTTTATCAGTTTAACACTGTTGAAGGCTAATGATAATTTATTCTGCATTATCTTAGTCATAATATTTCTTACTGGGCTAGTTGAGCTCACCCTTTCTTTCACTGTTCTCTTCAGGAAATGAGAACATAACGGGGACTAATCGGGGAACGGAGTGACGGTCTAGAGGATAGCATTAGTAGTCCTCACTATTCTGTGAAATAGTGTGTTAATAATTGTAATGAGGACTCCTTTTGAGTTTGTATAATCTCTAGTAGACAATAATTGTATTCAAACTCACAGTTATGTTTTGTCTTATTGTACACGACAATTGTATTAGTAAGTTGTATTTGAATTTTGTACCATGTATCTGACGACCCAAGATGGGTGTTGTATACCTAATTTTGGGGGCGTCACAGTTGGTATCAAAGCTTAGGGATATGATCCCTGGCTAAGATGTGAGAATAGTACTAGGAGGGGAAAGACGGGGAATTCCTTCGCTAGTATTACCTACCTAAGTTTATGTGTTATTTAATTGGTCGGTCAGAATTTATGGATAATATGTCACATGTCAATTAACCTTTGTTTTGTGGCAGTATCTGAAAATGACATCCGAGAATATTGAGAATAGCAATGGAGCACAGGAGACCGTTGATTCACCACATATCAATAATCAGGATAATGTGCATCAGGAAGGCGACAATCCTCATGCAAGCAACAACACTGACCAAATGATGAATGATCAAATGTTCAGGGGCTTTATGCAATTCATGCAACAGAAAGTAGAGCGGCTGTCCAAAATGCAGGTGGAAACACTGGAAACTCTCGGGCGGTCACCGCTAAATAGTTTAAGGAGCTGGGACCACCGGAGTTTAAGGGAGCGCCAAAACCACTTATGGTGGAAGCATAGATAAAGCAGATCACCAAGATATTTGATGTCTTGGGATGCTCTGAGGAGCAAAAGGTTCCCTTTGCCGCCTTTATGTTGCGCGGAGAGGCAGATTACTGGTGGGAATCGATAAAACGTACTCAACCTACCGTACTGAAGATGTCTTGGGAGAAGTTCCAAGAGCTGTTCAACGACAAATACTTTCCCGAAAGTATTCGTCACATGAAGGAGGTGGAGTTTATCAAGTTGGAAGAAAACAATATGACCGTGTCACAATACAAGGCTAAATTTATGAGTTATCCGGTTTTGCGTCCCACTTGGTGGATAATGAAGAGAGAATGACACGGATGTTTTTAAGAGGTTTGAAGAAGCGGGAGATCGTCAACATCTTATTTCTCATAAACTGTGTTTATATTCAGATGGTGTAAATAGGGCTCAGTTAGTGGAGCGCGATAACGAGTCAACGCAACTAAAGAGAGCAGCCGGCAAAATGATAATACCAGAGAGAGCAGTCATCGAAGCGGTGACAACAAGCGTTGAGGGAATCAACAGGCCAGAAATGGTAACCACTTCGGTGGTAATCAAGGCCAAAACAATAAGAATGGACATTTCAAGAAGAGGAGATTCAACAATGATGGAAAGACATCAACACCAGCACCTATCGTTAAGGAAGGAGAACGACCACCTATCATATGTTTCAAATGCGGAGGGGAGTGGCACACATCACCCAAGCTCATGCGATACCGTCCAAAGCATGTTATAATTGTGGAAGAGAAGGTCACTTAGCCCGATTTTTTGTCGTTCACCAAGATAAATTAAACTAGGATGGAGGCACCAAAGGCCGTCCCAGAAAAGTCAAAACCGGTAGTGCAAGGGAGAGCGTTTGTTGTGACCTCCTAGAAAGCAAGGAACCCGAATGAGGTCATCATGGGTAAGCTTATCATAAACTCTAACGAAATCTATACTTTATTTGATACCGATTCTACCCATTCTTTTATTTCTCCTTCTTGCGCTCATCGATTAAATTTGACTCCGGAGAAATTAGACTTTGACTTATCTGTGGAAACTCCGTTGGGAGAAACCTTCATTACATCCACTGTTTATAAGTCTTGTTTGGTTCAAATCGGTACCCTCACATTACCTGTAGATCTTATTTCATTGAAAATACTTGCATTTGACGTGATTCTAGGGATTGATTGGTTAACTACTCATCATGCAAAAATTAATTATTTAAAGTAAGGTTGTTAGCTTTCATATTCCTAATCAACCTATTATGCGAATTCAAGCGACCAAACCATTAAAATCAATCACGGTCATCTCAAGCCATAAAGCTATTCGTTTATTAAAAAATGGATGTCAAGATTTCTTAGCTCATGTCACAGATTTAAACAAAAATACGTCAGTTTTGAATGATATTTCTATTGTTAATAAATTTCCTGACGTATTCCCCGAAGAACTTCCTGGCCTACCCCCTGAGCGTGAAATTGAATTTTGTATCGACCTTGAACCCGGTACAAAACCCATTTCCAAAGCCCCATATCGAATGGCTCCTATTGAACCTCAAGAGTTAAAGACCCAACTGCAGGAATTGTTAGACATTGGCTTTATTCGTCCTAGTACTTCTCCTTGGGGTGCTCCTGTTCTATTCGTGAAGAAGAAAGATGGGAGTATGCGACTTTATATTGATTATCGGGTGTTGAATCATGTCACCATCAAAAATAGGTATCCATTGCCACGTATTGATGACCTGTTTGACCAATTGCAAGGAGCCAAATTCTTTTCAAAGATTGATCTTCATTCTGGATATCACCAATTGAAGATTAGAACCGGATGACATTCCAAAGCGGCTTTCGAACTCAGACGGGCATTATGAATTCCTAGTCATGTCCTTTGGATTGACTAATTCTCCTGCTGCCTTCATGGATATGATGAACCGAGTATTCAAGGAATATTTGGATCACTTTGTGGTCGTCTTTATTGATGACATCCTTATTTATTCCAAAAGCCGTCAAGATCATGAGCAACACTTGAGGCTGACACTCCAAAAGCTTCGTGAATATAAGCTTTATGCCAAGTTGAAGAAATGCGAATTCTAGCTTGAGAAAGTAGCATTCCTTGGGCACGTAGTATCAAGTCATGGAATATCTGTTGACCCAGCAAAGATTGAAGCAATTCAAAGCTGGGAGCAACCTAAATCAGTGACTGAAGTACGTAGCTTTCTCGGTTTAGCTGGTTATTATCGGAGATTCGTGGAAGGATTTTCTCGAATTGCTACTCCATTGACTCAGCTGACTCGAAAAGATACAAAGTCCGGTTGGAGCGAATAATGTGAGAAGAGTTTTCAAGAACTTAAGAGGAGACTCATTTCGGCACCTGTTCTGACAATACCATCTGGCTCGGAGGATTTGTCATCTGATGATGCTTGAGGAAAAGGGTTGGGATGTGTTCTCATGCAACATGGAAAAGTCATAGCCTATGCCTCAAGACAACTCAAAGAATATGAGAGGAATTATCCTACTCATGATCTAGAGTTGGCAGCTGTTGTCTTCGCACTAAAGATTTGGAGGCATTACTTGTATGGGGAGAAGGTGGAGATTTTTACGGATCATAAAAGCCTCAAATATTTCTTTACTCAAAAGGAACTCAACATGCGACAACAATGTTGGCTTGAACTGTTGAAAGATTATGATCATACCATCCAATACCATCCTGGAAAAGCGAATGTGGTAGCTGACGCATTGAGTAGAAGATCATATACAAGTATGAGTGCGATACTGTCAACGCAAAGGCCCATTTTGTGTGACTTGCAAATGATGGAGATAGAGTTAAAGACTCCAGGGACCCATGTTATGATGGCGAATATACGAGTAGAACCGACTTTAATCGATAAAGTTAAAGCTGCTCAAGTCTGGAGTTGATGCGTATGAGGAAGAAAGTGCAAGAAGGTGCTATGCCGGAAGCAAGAATCGATGAAGAAGGAATACTTCGAGTCAACTCCAGACTTTGTGTTCCTAACGACCCTGATTTAAAGTATAAAATTATGATGGAGGCGCACAATACATCGTTTGCAATCCATCTTGGGAGTACCAAAATGTATCATGATATTCGTCATACATTTTGGTGGATCAATATGAAGAGAGAGATAGCGTTGTTTATCTCAAGGTGTCTAACTTGTCAATGAGTTAAAGCGGAGCATCAAGTACCAAAAGGTCCATTGCAACAACTTGAAATTATAGAATGGAAGTGGGAGCACATTACCATGTATTTCGTTAACGGCCTTCCTAAGGTTTCTCAAGGCATAGATGCAATTTGGGTCATTGTTGATAGATTGACCAAGTCTGCTCATTTCTTACCGATACGAGAAACTTATACACTTGAACGTCTTGCTCGTATATACATAAACGAGATTATAAGATTGCATGGTATGCCGGTATCCATAGTTTCTGATCGAAACCCAAGATTCACTTCATAATTTTGGGTTAGTTTGCAAAAAGCTATGGGCATAGACTTACGATTTAGTTCGGCTTATCATCCTTAGACGGACGGACAGTCGGAGAGGACTATTCAAACTCTTGAAGATCTATTAAGACTCTGTGTCCTTGATTTCAAGGGAAGTTAGGACAAGTTCTTACCATTGGTGGAGTTTTCCTACAATAACAGTTATCAAGCAAGTATTGACATGGCTCCATTCGAAGCGTTGTATGGAAGAAAGTGTCGTTCTCCAGTATGCTGGGATGAGGTGGGTGAAGCAACGTTTGTTGGGACCGGAGTTGGTACGTATGACTATGGAAAAGATTCAAACGATCCGACAACGTATAAAAACCTCACAAGATCGACAAAAGAGTTATGTTGATCTTCATCGAAAGGACGTGGAATTCGATATAGGAGATCATGTGTTGTTGCGTGTTGTTCCATGGAAAGGAGTTACGAGATTTGGAAAGAGAGGAAAACTCAATCCTCGATTCATCGACCCATTTTTAATCCTCGATCGAGTAGGAACTGTGGCCTATAGACTCGCTTTACCTCCAAGTATGTCTCGTGTTCGTAACATTTTTTACATATCCATGTTACGTAAATATGTGAAAGAGCCGAACCACATTATTAAGTTAGAACCGGACGAAATAGCGGAAGATTTGATGTATGAAGAGGTTCCTGTTCAAATCTTGGATAAGAAGGAACATATTCTACGCTCCAAGGTTATACCTCAAGTCAAAGTTTTGTGGAGAAACCACGATGTTGAGGAAATGACTTGGGAGTTAGAATCTGAAATAAAATCAAGGTATCCTTACCTCTTCGATATACCGTGTACATTACCCTAATTTCGAGGGCGAAATTTCATAAGAAGGGAGGTTGTAAGACCCCAACTTTTATAAATAAAGATGAATTTTCTATAAATATTATTTTTGAATATTATGGAGTAAATTTGATATAATGTTATAGTTGTGGGTAATATTTATAAATTTTGCAAAGTAAGCAAGTTGTTATAAAATATTCGTTTGGTGGGAATATTCTTTTTGTCGGGGAATATTCAGACGATGGCACAATCATTAGTGGACCCCTAACGGAATTATTGTCGGATTGAGAAAGCGACAAAAAATACTTTATGAAAATAACTACGGAGGTGTTACCATTAAAACCGTTGAACTACCCGGTAGTAAAAGTACGAAGAATACGCATGGATGCATAGTAGCTGCAGTATTGATTATTGATGCTTATATGAGAAGTCACTCATCTATACTCAATTATTGCTCACGATAATTATCGCATCATATCTCTTATATTATTGATTCAATTATTGTCACAAGATTATCATCGTATAATATGTTATATTATTAAATCAATAATTGAGGCGACAAGTTATAAATGATTAATAATTGTTGAAAGATTAAATATGTGTTGATTAAAAATAAAATGATTTGTGGTAATATTTATTCAATCCTTGATGTATATAAAGAGTCTATTATGAGACGTTTGTGGTAAGTTTGGTTATTTTATGGGGGGGCCCATATGTCATCATCTAAGAGTCTCTTCGTCAATAGTAATTATCTTCATCAATAGTAATTACCTTCGTCAATAGTAACTACATTACCAGATGTCAAACCACTTGCCGTTTCATATTACAGGCGTCAAACCAATTGTCGTTTCACATTACAAGCGTCAAACCACTTTTCTTTTCACATCACCAGTCGTCAAGCCACTTGCCTTTTCACATTTCAAGTGCTAAGCTAGAAATCTTCTATAAATAGAGGCCTAGTGCTTCATTATTTTCATTTAATTCATTCAAGCTATAGAGAGAGAAAGTATAGAGAGAATAAGAGAGAAAAAAAGAAGAGTATTCATTACTACACTACTGCAGTATTCAATCTACTACTAATGTAAGGGGTGTTATTCTTTTTTATTCATGAAGAACTGTTGTTATTCCATTGCTTATTATTACGTTGGAATAACTTTGTATACGTGGTTTACCCTATACTTGGTGACATTCTTCTATTATTACATTGGAACATCATGTATGCGTGTGTTTTACAAGGACTGGTTTAAATCTTTATTATTATTCTGTTGGAACATCCTATCTCATGTGTTTTACAGGGACTGGTTAAAATCATTATTATTATTACGTTGGAACATCACATACGTGTGTTTTACACCGGACACGGTTAAAATCTTTATTATTCTGTTGGAACATCCCGCTTGCAAATTTTTTTGGCGACGGGTTCCGTTATTATTATCTTGTTGGAATAACTTTTGTCTCATGCTAAGTACCGCATGCATGGTGATTTCTTTTGTTATTCCATTCTTTATTATACTCGGTTGGTTAAAGTTTTGACTTCTATACTCCATGAAATTAGTAGAATATCCTTGATATTTGCGCTTCATCCAAATGTCTTTTAATGGAAATATTCTTTTGATCATTCTTGAATTTTACTCTACAAAGCGGTATCATGTTGACAATTTGGACATTATTAGTTCCTGGATAAATTAATTCTTGAACTTGTTTTATTGAATTCTTATATCATTGTCATCATCCTCATGTTTATATTATGTTGAAAGTCATCTGTGGCCCTGTAGTGTATAGATGAACTTGGTATGATTATGACCAGGATTATTCGGTGTAATCATGACCGTAATGTTACAAATGATGTGGTAAAAGTTATCATTGGCCCGTAGTGCATTGATGGACAATTGTTGGCATGATCATGACCATTAATGAATACACGAATGTCCTTGGCTGTAGTGCATGAATAATTTGTGGTCGTGATACTAAAGAATATCATTGACCGTAGTGTATGGGTGATTCGATGATGTGGATTATTTATTAAGTTGAGTCCCAGCGATAAAAGTCATGAAAAACCTTTTAAATCATAAAAGATAGTAGATTTTATTCTCTACTTGACTCTTTTAATGGATTGCTTGTTCTGCTGTAGTTAAACTTGATGTTGTTATATTTTATCAGTTTAACACTGTTGAAGGCTAAGGATAATTTATTCTGCATTATCTTAGTCATAATATTTCTTACTGGGCTAGTTGAGCTCACCCTTTCTTTCCTTTGTTCTCTTCGTGAAATGAGAACATAACGGGACTAGTCAGGGAGCAGAGTGTGGTCCAGAGGATAGCATTAGTAGTCCTCACTATTCTGTGAAATAGTGTGTTAATAATTGTAATGAGGACTCCTTTTGAGTTTGTATAATCTCTAGTAGACAATAATTGTATTCAAACTCACAGTTATGTTTTGTCGTATTATACACGACAGTTGTATTAGTAAGTTGTATTTGAATTTTGTACCATGTATCTGACGACCCAAGATGGGTGATGTATACCTAATTTTGGGGGCGTCATAAACTTCGTTCGGGTTACTCGCTCTTTGAGAAGTCACGAAAAACGCTCTTCCTGAAACCACCGACTTTGTTTTGTCCGTATCCACCTTTGGTGCCACCGTCCCAACTGGACTTGATTTCGCTACAGGATAAAATTGAGCTATGTGACCATCTTTTGCATAATGAAAACATATCTTGGAAAGCTGTGAATAGTTTGGACTTATATGTCCCTCCTCTCCGCATCTGTAGCATCTAACTGGCGGTCGTTCTCCTCCCCTAGAATTTGTTCTTTGGTCTTTGGTCTTTGTTGTTAGCGTCTTCCGTCATCGTTAAACCTTCTCTTCTTGAAATTTCCACTTGAATCATTTCTTCTATTATCTTGGCCATGATTACCATCGAAGTGGTTACCATTTCTGGCATGATAATTTCCTCCACGATGGTTATCATTGTTAGATGGACCGTTGCCAATTTAAGACGATTATTATCGTGTTGTTGTTTTCGTTATCCTTCGGTTGGGGTGGCTCATTATCGCGCTCAATAATCGAGCCCTATTCACTACATTTGAATATAAACAAAGTTTGTGAGAAATGAGGTATTGCGTATTTGGGTTTCAAACCTCATGAAACATTCGCGTCATTCTCTCCTTATTATCAACCAAATGGGATGCAAATCGGGACAACTCGGCAAACTTAGCTTCGTACTGCGACACGTTCATATTGTTTTGCTCCAGCTTGATGAACTTAACCTCCTTCATGTGATGAATACTTTCGGGAAAGTACTTGTCGTTGAACAATTCTTGGAACTTCTCCCAAGACATCCTCAGTGCGGCAGGTTGAGTATGCTTTACCAATTCCCACTAGTAATCTGCCTCTCCTCGCAACATAAAGGTGGCAAAGGGAACCTTTTGCTCCTCGGAACATCCCAAGACATCAAATATCTTGGTGATACGCTTTATCACGTCTACTGTAGTAAGTGGTTCTGGCTTTCCCAAAAACTCCGGTGGTCCCATCTCCTTGAACTGCTTAGCGGTAACAAGCCGCGCGTTGCTATCATTTCCACCCGTATTTTGTGCACGAGTCTCCCTCGTCTGATTTTGCATGAATTGCAAAAAACTTCTAAACATCCCATCATTCATCATTTGTTCGGAAGTGTTGTTTACAGGAGGAATATTGCCTTCCTGTTGTACGTTCCCCTAGGTGGTGATTAAATGTGTCTCCACTGTCTCATTCACTCCATCGTTAATATTTCCCGCTGCCATTCTTAAATACTGCCATGAAACAAGGGTTAATTAAACAAATTAATATATTTTTCCTATACTCTGACCGACCAAATAAATACCAAATAAACTTAGTCAGGTCATACTAGCGAAGGAATTCCCCATCTCTCCCCTCCTAGTTCTTGTCTCACATCTCAGCCAATGATCATATCCCTAAGCTTTGATATCAACTGTGACGCCCCCAAAATAGGTATACTACACCCATTCTGAGTCACCAAATACATGGTACAGAAAGAAAACTACAACTTCAATAATACAATTGTCGTGCAAAATACGACAACACATACTGTGAGTTTAAATACAAATATTGTCTTCTAGACAATATCCACACTCAAATAAGTCTTCATTACAATTATTGATACAATATTTTACAAAATAGTGAGGACTATTAAAACAACTATCTTGAATCATCACTCCATACCCCAGCTAGTTCCTGCTAAATTCTCTCCTCCTGAGAAGAACAATGGAACAAAAAGGAAAAGGGTGAGCTCAACTAGCCCAGTAAAGAATATTATGACTAAGATAATATACAACAATTTATCATTAGTTTTCAACAGGGAAAAATCTGATAAAAATATAATAGACAACAAGTTTTAGATCAACATCTGCAGCAGAAACAACAATTCATTAGAAGAGTTAAGTAGAGAAAGAATTCTACTATCTTCTAAGATTTCAAAAGTCATCATCAATATTTTTTTCCTGTAACATCAATCAATATACATCTTGAATCAAATATTCATCTTTGCACTACAGGCCAAAGATATTCATTTGTATCACCAGTTGGTCATGTTCATCTCAACACCTGTTCATCTTTGCACTACGGGCCAAAGATATTCATCAAGTAATCATTCATCTTTGCACTACAGGCCAAAGATATTCATCATTTAATCATTCATCTTTGCACTAAAGGCCAAAGATATTCAGTAATATCATCAATTAGGACTGAGGATGATGAAAAATATTTTAAAAGAACGAATCCAGTGAAACAAAATAACAAACATTAGAGATTCGTATTACAGTTTATCCAAGATCAATAATATTCCATAATAACCAATTTTGAAGAAAAATTCAAGAATAAAGATCAAAACATGGATACAATCAAAGATAGTAACCATAATAGACATCTTGGACAAAAAGGAGAAAATTTCATTTTTATTGAATAGTATTCGTGAGTATTAAATGAATAGTAACTTGAGACACAAAAGTTCCAAATTTGATAAAAAGTTCAAACCAATATTTCGGCATAATGATATTGAAGAAAATAATATCATTTAAGAAGAAATAACATCCCTTACCTCAAAATAACCGTACTTCTGACTGAATTTCGGATATAGTGCTGACAGAAACTTCTACTGAAAAATAAAAACTCAAAAAGTATCTAAATACTCACAAAATACGCTCGATAATATAGAGAAAGAACGAGAAAAAGCTTATGTTTCTGGTGTGATTTTCAATTCTAACTTAGCCCTCTATTTTTAGGAAAATGTTAGCACGTCGAAGCAGACTTGACCTGCAACCTGATGGCTTTACCTGCTACTATTGCCACCTACCACATTTGAAATAAAATTCAGCACATTTCGTCACCAACCACAAGTGGGGCCCACTCAATTCTAGAATTTTCCACCAAAATCATTTATAAACCTAATTTCCGAATCAGTCACCTCTAATTTAACGGTTCAAAATTTGTGGACATATACTCAACTTATATATGTATAACATATCCAAAAAGCACAATGATCCAACGGTCGGATTAAAAATTATAACTCACGCAATATATCTCAAAAATACTGGTTTAATTTTTAATACCTCAATTCCGACAAAAATACTGATAAAACACCTCAACATTAACTCCTTCATTTTTAACCACAATAAATATATCCAACATTTATATCCACATAAAATAAATATTTCCTTATCATATGAATCAATAATTAATTATTCACAAATAATATTACAGAATCACAATTATGACAACCGGTAGTTTCCGGAAAGAGGGGCTTCAGATAAGGATTTCTCCTTCTTTGGCGGCTTAAATTAGGTGACCAAAACTCTCCTTGATAGAACTTTCTAGACATTGTCAATAATGCTATCTAATAATATTATTCAAATAATATGAATTATTGATCCGATAATGGAGATCTTTGTGCGTTGACAATTATTGAACAACAATAATATAAAATATCAACGCAAACAATTATTGAATCAATAAAATAAAATATTGAGCGATAACTCATCGTAACAATTATTGAGTAGTGCCTTCTTACATGTAAGGATCAAAATTCATCAATACGCATGCAATACCATGTCTTCTTTGTGCAAACCACGCGTATTCATTGTATTTTAACCACGTGTATTCCAATGTGTTAACGGTAACAATTATGCCGTTATTTGTAACAACTCAAACTTTGTCGTTTTCTTCATCTGACAGTTATCCGTTATGGGGCCCACAATGGTCATACTTGGCAGTAAATTTAATATTCCTCGACGTAAAGAATATTCCACGACCAAACGAATATTTCCCGACACAATGAATATCTTATAACCACTTGCTTATTTTGCAAAATTTGCACATTTCACCCATAACCAAAGTATTATATCAAATTATCACCTTATTATTCACAATAATAAATAGAGGAAATTCGATTTTTATTTATAATAAGTTGGGGTCTTACATTGATCAATACTACATACCAGAACGATATTCTCGTTCATCATATCCGCCTTAGGCGCACAAAAGTTTTCCAATGTTCGGGATGTTCATACTTAGTTGGGAATCCAAACCAACAATTCGGTTGGATATCAATAAGGTTTTATCATATTCAAATATATTTTTAAATCTGTGTCTAGCCGAGTCAAATAGCTTAGACAGTTTTTAATCAATGTATACATACTGGAATTTAATAGGTATGTATCAATAGGTATAACAATTATCCAAGTGAGGACACTTGTATAACCATACTTAGAAATTAACGAACAAAATATATATATCTGAATCTTACAGTAATATTGTACTGATAAACAATAAACGAATAAAGTTCAAGAACTTGCATGAATACGAATATTTAGATACATAATCAATAACAATAGAGTTAATAATCTGACACAACGATAATATAATTTTGAAACTTTCTTACTCATGTCCATTGCATAAAGTAAATGCAAAGTTAGAATACTTGCACAATGTAAAGTAGGGTTCAGATACTTGCACAATGAAATTTGAGTACGGTTAGGAAACTTGTCTGGTCTGCTGCTTACACAAATTAGTTATATCTTTAATTCAACGACCTATCATTTATAAGATTGTTCTATTGATTAGAATAAAATATCATAACACATAGTACTGTTATTTACAGTCTACGCATAACCTAATCACATTGTCACATAGCTATATCAGTCATCGGATCATAAACAAACATTTATATAGTCAAACTATATAGTTTCGGATCAATTTCGGTAGTATTTCGGTGTACTGACAGCTTTATCGAGTAACTATCAAGTTTAAAACTCTATCATGTAGTTCAATATTATCCTGGATATTTTAAATATCAGTCATATTATTTTTAAATGACTTATAATAATTTTTAAATAATTATTATAACTTATCATAATTTTTAAACTCTAGAATCATTATTAAATGATTTAAATATTAGATAATTCTATTATCATTAATATTTAAATAATATTAAAATATTAATGCAACCATTGCCAAAATATCAAAGTTATTTATAATAACTCAAAATATTTTAAAGTATTTATATTACCCCTTAGATGATTTTTAAAACATTTAAAATCATTTTTAAACAATTACCATTAATATTTAAATATTAAGGTATTATTCACTAAAATATTAAAAGTCATTTATAATAACTTAAAATATTTTTAAACCATTTATATCCTTTTAAATCAATAAAATCATTCTTAATCTATTTATTTAATATAATTATTAAATAAATCTAATATCACTAATATTAAATAATTAATGAAATTTGCTTTAAAATATTGAAAGTTACATTTTATAACTTTAAATATTATTAAATACCTTATTATCATTTAAAATGATTTTTAATATAATAAAATCATTTTTTAGTTAATTTAAATAAATTAAATATTAATAATATTCAAATAATTACTAATATTTATGGAAAATATGCCAAATTATTAAAAGTTAATTTTTATAACTTAAAATAATTTTTAAAACTGATTTTATAATTTTCAAAAATTAATTTCTATTTTTAAATAATTTTTTGAAATTTAATTAATTAAAATTAATAAAACTGTCGCTATAGCCTTTGGCGACAGAAACCGTCGCCTTAGGTGTTCTTGAGCAACTTCAACATTTGTCAGCTGAAGATCCTCTTTCGCTAGCATTTTCAAGTAAGGTCTGAATTGTCCTCTCGCTCTGTCCATCGGTTTGTGGATGATATGCCGTACTCAACTTCAACAGCGTCCCCAACTGTTCTTGAAGACTTCTCCAAAAGTTTGATGTGAATCGTGGGTCACGATCTGACACTATCGAAACAGGTGCTCCATGTCTGGAAATAATTTTCTTAACATAGAGTGTAGCCAACTGATCTAAGTTATACTTAATTCGAATTGGCAAAAAGTGAGCCGACTTCGTCAACCGGTCCACTATTACCCAAATCGCATCATACCCCTTCTGAGTCGTCGGAAGTCCCACCACAAAGTCCATCGTGATATGCTCCCACTTCCACTCCAGAATCTCCAATGACTGTAACAAGCCACTTGGTCGTTGATGTTCGTCTTTAACTCTTTGACAAGTCAAACATTTACTCACATACTCGGCTATTTCTCTTTTCATGTTTGGCCACCAAAAACTCTGTCGAAGGTCTTGATACATATTAGTGCTACCAGGATGAATCGAGTACCTCGAACTATAAGCCTCTTGTAAAACTTGTTCCTTTAATTCCGTCTCATTCAGAACTCAAATTCTTCCCTCAAATCTTAATAATCCCTCATTATCAAGACTAAACCTAATATCTTTTTCAGTGGTTAACCGCTCCTTCATCTGGTCACACTCATCAGTATTGAGCTGCACCTCCTTAACTCTCTCTATGATGGTAGACTGAATCTCCATCGCAAAAAGTCTCTGCTCCGCCTCACTTGGCAACTTCACCTCCAACTCCATCCTAGCCATCTCTGTTATTAACTCAGTTTGAGCTATTAACAAAGACAACTTCTCCCGACCCTTTCTACTCAAGGCATCGGCCACTACATTTAGCTTTTCGAGGTGATCTGATTTCACGGTCGTAATCCTTTATCAACTCGACCACCTCCTCATCTCATATTCAACTCCTTCTGTGTGAAGATATATTTTAGACTCTTATGGTCCGTGTATATCTCACACTTTTCCCCATAAAGATAATGTCGCCATATCTTTAAGGCAAACACCACCGCGGCCAGTTCCAGATCATGAGTAGGGTAAACTTTCTCATAATCCTTCAATTGCCTAGATGCATACACAATGACCTTGCCATGCTGCATGAGCACGCAACCCAGTCCTTTATTGGAAGCATCGCTATAAACTACGAAATTTCCTGTGTCATCGGGTAATGACAAAACAGGTGCTTCACTCAATCTCTTCTTCAGTTCTTGAAAACTGTCTTCGCATTTCTCAGTCCATACGTACTTCACCGTCTTCCTCGTCAAGTTAGTCAGTGGAGTAGCTATCTTCGAAAAGTCCTAAATGAACCTTCTATAGTAACCCGCTAACCCTAGGAAACTCCGTACCTCGGTCGGTGTTTTCGGTTATTCCCAATTCATCACGGCTTCCACCTTCGCTGGATCTACTAAAATCCCCTCATGGTCAATAACATGACCTAAAAACTGTACCCTCTCTAACCAAAATTCACACTTAGTGAACTTCGCATATAACTTCTCTTTTCTTAGTGTCTCCAACACTATTCTCAGGTGTTTAGCATGATCTTCTGGCGTCTTAGAATAGACTAGAATATCATCGATAAACACTACGACGAACTTGTCCAAATATTGTTTGAACACTCTATTCATCATGTCCATAAATGCAGCAGGTGCATTAGTCAACCCAAATGACATCACCAGAAACTCGTAATGACCATACCGAGTCCTGAATGCTATCTTTGGCACATCTTCATTCCTAACCTTCAGTTGATGATACCCTGTCCTTAAATCTATTTTGGAAAAATATTTTGCCCCCTTCAACTGATCAAAAAGATCATCGATCCTCGGCAACTGATACTTATTCTTTATCGTTAACTTGTTCAACTCTCGATAGTCGATACAAAGTCTCAACGATCCGTCCTTCTTCTTGACAAACAGTACCGGTGCTCCCCACGGCGAAACACTCGGATGAATGTACTTTCTATCCAACAATTCTTGCAGTTGTACCATCAACTCCTTCATCTCCACCGGCGCTTATACGATCACGGTGCCACTGAAAGCTGAAATGCAGATTCTCGGCACAATGTCTATTACGAACTCGGTCTCCCTATCTGGTGGAAGACCTGAAAACTCTCTCAAAAATACATCCATGAACTCACTCACTATAGGTATCTGTTCCATGGTCGCTCCCACTCTCTGGGTATCCACCACATGACACAAATAACCTACACAACCCTTCCTCAATAATTCCTAATTTGTGTCATGGTAAGACAACACGAACGTCCCGGTGATTTATTCCCTTAAAATATTACATGAGATTGAATTGATGTTTTAATACTAACGCATTTCTTTTGACAATCTATTATTGCCCCATGATTTATCAACCAATCCATTCCAAGAATTACGTCGAATTCTCCTAACTTTATCGGTATCAGATCTACCGATAATTTATAACCTCGAATGTCTACGCAACAACTCCTATGAATATCTTCAACAGGAATTATCTCTTCGTTTGCTACATTAATGTTCAAAGGTATAGGCAACTTTTCGGGAAGTAATCCTAGTCGTCTAGCAAAATCACATGCGATAAACGAACAAGTAGCACCCGAGTCAAATAGCACGTATGCATTTAAGTCGTTGATCGGAATAATACCTGCAACTACTTCCCCCGAGGCCATCGCGTCTTGGATGGTCATATTAAAGGTACGGGCCATCGGTCTACCCGGCTGCGCTGGACCCCCAATAGTTAACTTACCACTATTGGCGCCCTTATTCCCATCTGTCCCCTTCTTTGGGCAGTTCTTTGCCATGTGGTCTGTTGACCCACATACAAAGCATCCATGATTCTTCTTTGGGCTTGGACAGTTTGGCGCAATATGCCCCTCCTGTCCGCAGTTATAACACACGACCTTACCTTTGAGACAGACTCCTAAATGAGTCTTCCCGCAGGTCTTACAGGCCTCCATCCTCCTTTTCAGGTCCCCTAGCTTTACTACGGGATTCCTTGAACTACTCACCTTCCTCTTATACCCTTCGCCACTCCCACTGGCTCCTTCAACCTTCACTCCTCCATCCACCTTCCCTTTGCTTTTCTTATCCTTGTGGTATTGGCTCAACGCCTCGCTACCACCTTCGACAATTATTGCCTTCTTTAAAACAATTCCAGAGGAAGTACTTTGGAACACAGAGATACGGTTATAGAGCCAAGGCTTCAAGCCCTGCTCGAACCGTCGAGCTTTCCTCAACTCGGTATCCACTTGTTATGGAGCGAACCTTGCCAGCTCATTAAACTTGGCGGCATACTGGGGGACCGTCATGTCCCCTTGTTTCAAATCTAAAAACCGCATCTCCGTCCTTCCCTGCATACTCGTGGGAAAGTAGTTCTCGTAAAATATTTCCTTGAACCTCTCCCACGTTATAACATCTATTCCGGCCCTTGCCTGATTGGCCTCCCACCAAAAGTTGGCCTCTCCCTTCATCATATAGGTTGTAAAGGCAACCTTTTGGGCCTCATCAACATTTGCTATCACAAATGCCTTCTCAATCTCCCTCACCCACGTTTGGGATTCGATAGGGTCCGTAGTTCCTTTGAACTCCGGCGGACCCACACTCTTAAAGTCCTTAAATGTAGTAGCTCATACTACACCAGGGTTTACGGGGATATTAGCCCCAGTTTGGTTAAATGCTGTGGTTAACAGGTTCAAAAATTCCTGCATGGGGTTAACTGGGCCTCCCTCCGGTTGATTTGTATTCGCACCTTGGTTACGTGGTACTCTTCTTGGCGGCATTTTGTTGTTACAATAAACACATATTTCGTTATTATTCATTTCCTGTCAGTTAGTTATTATTCAATGTTAAACAATAACTTAAACATTCGTTACTCCACATTTTCGAAAAAGAAGACTTATATTAATTCATTGTAGTATAATACTACATCGGTTACATTATACAGCCTAAGCTGAATACATTACTTCCCGCCATTGCTTCCAAAAATTTGAATTTACAAAAGACTACCCTTGATTATACAAAAGAGGATTTTACATCACTAATAGATACAAGAATATGTTCATATCTAACTACTCTAGCCACTACTAGATTACATTTGCCTTAAGACATTTTCAAAATTAGCTTTGGCAAGACCGGCGATAATATCACGGCTGATAGTATCTCAAGTGTATGCCTGTCTCTCACGGGTAACCACTACTGCAGAATCGGAAATCCTCATGAGAACTCCTATGAATATAGGACATTCTCCCCATCTTCTGTCTCTTGGTCTTTAGCTCGCTCCTAAGCTCAAAGACCTCCTGCTTCAGCTCATGGACCTTGTCCTTAGCCAAAACTCTCTCGTCATATTCCTGTTCTAACATGGACTCCACATCCGTCTTATCCTCTATAACAGCTTGGAGCTCAGCCTTCAGCTCCTTGACCTCCTGACAGTAGTGTACATTCCTATCTATCACTGACATGAACAGTGACATCATCGACTCCCCTGGAGTTATCTCTGCTGCTATTGCTACTGGGTTAAAGGACACTGCTTCCACTTCTTCTTCTATCATGCCGTCAAATACGGACATGAGGTCTAAACTCTCGGAGTCTCTAGACTTAACCACCACTATCTCGGGATCTGCTGCTATGGGGCTCAGTATAATCTCTACTTGATTAACCGATTCTTCACTGACTACTTGCACATCTCTGTAAGACCCCAACTTATTATAAATAAAATTGAATTTCCTCTAATTATTATTGTGAATAATAAGGTATTATTTTGATATAATTCTCTGGTTATGGGAGAAATGTGCAAATTTTGCAAAATATGCAAGTGGTTATAAAATAATCATTGTTGTCGGGAAATATTCATTTGGTCGTGGAATATTCTTGTTGTCGGGGAATATTAAATGCACGACCAGTAGTGATCATTTGTGGGCCCCATGTGAATAAGCTATCGGATAAAAGAAAATGACAAGTTTTAGTTTTTATAAATAACGGCGTAGTTATTTACCAATTAACTTTGTTGGAATACCCGTGGTTAAAATACGATAATCTGGCGTGGATGCACAGTATTGATGAATTATTGATCCTTACGTAAGAAGGCACTACTCAATAATTGTTACAGTAGTTACTGTTCAATATTTTATTTTATTGATTCAATAATTGCTGCGTTGATAAAACTTAAGTATGCTCACTTGAGGTTAAGATTAAGTCAATTACTTATGATGTAAGATTGACCTAACGGAAAGCCGGAACCTATAATAACAAATCTAATACGTAATTAGATTGAGAAGTAGGGTAAGATTCTTTAGGAACCATGTGTGACCATTCATAACCTAATGTTCTATGTTATGCTATCATCTAATGTAGAGACCTTAAAGACGTAACGTGCACGTGTTCTATCTATAAGCAGATGCTAAAGGCAAGTATTCTAACCCTTGTTTCAGTTCGATCTGCACAAGTCTTTGTGATTCATGTATTCTCTGCATGAGTTAATGTTTGATGAATTCAAAACCAATTCCTTCAGCTAGACTTGTGATATGTTAATCTATCAAGTGTTAACAAGGATTTACCAAACTAATATTGTTGTGGTTTTTCAAAAGTAGACGGAGTATTCTAAATTGTTTTGTCATCGAACGACAGGCACGTGAGGTTGCCACAACTTAAACGTATATACGTTTAATGAATGTAGTGTTAATCAACATAGAGTATTATAGGCTGATCACCTAGACGTGCTCGTAAGATATGTCGAACTTACAGACTTAGTGCCGAGATGTCCTTTTAAAAGTACTTATGAAATGCTTACGGTCTTGAACCGAAATTGATGTTTTACTGAATATTGTTGTTGTAAAACATTCTGAATGAAAAGAAGTGCTATTTTGAATTATCGATAGTACTTCGTAACTATTGTCCAGTTATTGAAGATATACGATTCTTATGTTTTAAGCATGCTATTTTCCTAGAATTGTTGTACTTGCTGAGCTAGTTAGGCTCATTCTTGCTTGAACCATATGAATGCCGCTAAGACCGAACAAATCGATGGATCCGGCAAGGATAAAGGGAAGGCAAAGGCGAACCCGTAGCTTGCTTATGTAATAGTATAGATTTTGTAAGAAATAATATTGATATTATGACAAAGACAATGTGTTGGTTGTAAAGAACCTGGGGAAATGTAAATATTCTTTTGATATATATAAGACATATTCGTTCTTTTGAGGCATTTCAATTGAATATTTATGTGAACTGTAGCACCGTGTAGCACCATCTGTCGGGTTGGAAGATACCCGAATTTGGGGGAGTCACAGGTTGGTATCAAAGGCTTAGGTTATAAAATTTAAGGGGGGAAATAAAACCTTAAGTCATAACCTTAAGAAAAGTCAAAGAATAAAAGATGGAAGTTAACCTTATAAAAATACATTATATATGTTATGTGTTTTTATTATTCTCCTAACGTGTACTAATCAACTTTTTGTGTTGTTATAGATGTCAGGTGAAAATAGAGATTGTGACGCCCCCAAAATAGGTATACAACACCCATTCTGAGTCGCCAAATACATGGTACAGAAAGCAAATTACAACTTCAATAATACAATTATCGTGCAAAATACGACAACACATACTGTGAGTTTAAATACAAATATTGTCTTCTAGACAATATCCACACTCAAATAAGTCCTCGTTACAATTATTAAACACTATTTTACAGAAATAGTGAGGACTGCTAAAACATCTTTCTAGAACCATCACTCCGTACCCCGACTAGTTCCTGCTATGTTCTCACCTCCTGAGAAAAATGGAACAAAAAAGAAAAGGGTGAGCTCAACTAGCCCAGTAAAGAATATTATGACTAAGATAATATACAACAAATTATCGTTAGTCTTCAACAGGAAAAATCGATAAAATATAATAGCCAACAAGTTTTTGATCAACAAGCTGCAGTGAAGCTTGAATCCATTAGAAGAGTCAAGTAGAGAATGAGTTCTACTATCTTCTAAGATTTAAAAGTCCATCATCAATATTTTATCCCTGTAACAACAATCAATATACATCTTTAATCAAATATTCATCTTTGCACTACAGGCCAAAGATATTCATTTGTATCACGAGTTGGTTATGTTCATCTCAACACCTGTTCATCTTTGCACTATGGGCCAAAGATATTCATCGATTAATCATTTATCTTTGCACTTCTGGTAGAAGATATTTAGTAATATCATTATTTAGGGTGAGGATGATGAAAAATATTTTAAAAAAGCGAATCCGGTGAAGCGGAAGGACAAATAGTAGGGATTAAGTATACCCGGTTTATCCAAGATCAATAATACTTCATAAATACCAATTTTGAAGCGTAATTCAAAAAATAAAGATCAAAACATGGATACAATCAAAGATAGTAACCATAATAGACATCTTGGACAAAAAAGAAGAAAATTTATTTTAAATGGTGAATAGTGTCGTATTATACGTGAATAGTGCAGTATCGTGAATAGTGCCGTATACGTGGATAGTAACCCTGACATAAAAAGTTCCAAATTTGATAAAAATTCAGATCAAATTTGATAAAAATTTGGGTAATAGTGGACCGGTTGACGAAGTCGGCTCATTTTTTGCCAATTCGAATTAAGTATAACTTAGATCAGTTGGCTACACTCTATGTTAAGAAAATTATTTCCAGACATGGAGCACCTGTTTCGATAGTGTCAGATCGTGACCCACGATTCACATCAAACTTTTGGAGAAGTCTTCAAGAACAGTTGGGGACGCTGTTGAAGTTGAGTACGGCATATCATCCACAAACCGATGGACAGAGCGAGAGGACAATTCAGACGTTAGAAGATATATTGAGATCTTACGTCATGGATTTCAAGGGTAGTTGGGATGATCATCTACCATTAGTAGAATTTGCGTATAACAACAGTTATCATGCAAGTATAGGTATTCCGCCGTATGAAGCTTTGTATGGAAGGAAATGCAGAACGTCGTTGTAATGGGATGAAGTGGGAGATCGCCGAATGCTAGGACCAGAATTGGTGCGAATAAGCAATGGAAGTGGTGAAGTTAATTCAGTATATCGTCTAAATCATGACTCAAGGCAGAGAAGAAATACACGGACTTACATCGAGAGAATAGAGAGTTTTAGGTAGGCTCGTACATATTTCTAAAGGTATCTCCCTGAAAAGAAAAGATACGCTTTGGAAAGAAGGGAAAACTAAGCCCAAGGTTTATAGGACCTTTTGAGGTATTAGAATGGGTAGGTGAGGTAGCTTATAGGGTAGCGTTACCTCCAGACCTAGAGCAAATACATAATGTATTTCATGTTTCAGTGCTACGTCCTTACAAACCAGACTTCAAGCACGTGATAGAATTTGAGCCTATTTAAATTGAGAAGGATTTAACATATGAAGAGATGCCGATTCAAATCATCGATATAAAAGAGAAAGTTCTGCGAAACAAGGTAATACCGTCAGTAAAGGTGTTATGGAAGAACCACGATGTGGAGGAAGCAACGTGGGAACTTGAAGAAAAGATGAGAAAGAATTATCCTCTTTTGTTTGAGTGAGATAGGGCGAGATTCTGGGGACAGAATCTTTATAAGGGGGGAAGAATGTAACGCCTGAGAAATTCGGATCTTTTGTAAAAGACTTAAAAGAATTAAATAATGAATAAAATAATATTATTTGTTATTATATGTGTTAATATGATGTATGTCGTTCTATAACCTAGAAATGTCGGAATATCGTAGTATTCGAACCGCGTGAGAGAATTAAAGTGTTTGAATTTCCAAGACGAAAATAAATATTTTCCGAGAAAGTTTACAAAAATCACTATTCACCATTTATGGCTCGGGAATTATTTTTGAATTTCTGAGAAATACGTAATGTTAGAATATCGAGGCGAGATGGATTATGTAATAATAATCTAAGTATGGAAAACACAATATTTCGTATGTGGACTTAAATTAAGAGCGTTGGGAAAATTAATGTCTAAGGAATGAATTTGTGTAATCCTGTAGGGGTGCAACTTCATTAAGCATTAAGGGACAAGCCCAAGTTGTAGTAATGTTTAGCCAAGGGTGGATTAATGGGAAGCCCAAACCAAATGCATGCAAGCCCATAAGAATTAGAATAATTAACTAAACCCAAGCCCAAAGGATGATCCAATGGGTAAAGCAATGATCCATGGGGCAACCCATGGGTGAACTTAGAGAGCAAGAACTTTGTGTGGTGACCAAGTGTTGTGATGGTCAAGAAATAGAAGTGGCTAGCAAGTTTACTTGGTTGCTAGGTTATGAATAGTAAGGAGGTGGAAGTTAAGGAGGTGGGATGCCATAAAGACCATTCTACCCTAACCTTGGATTGCCTATAAATAGAAAGCTCTCATTTCATTATTTGGTTGATTTGTTTCATCCAACAACTCTCTCTCAAAGCAACTTATTTGTTAGAATCCATAAGCACTTATAAGCCATTTCAACTTTTGTTAGATTTTGCAAAGTGAAGTGAAGTAATCATCAAAGGAAAATGATATTGTCTTCTTCATCTCTATCATGGTAGGTTGGTAAGAGAAGTGTAATCTAATGAACTTAGATGCTAAGAACATAGGAGAAGTTGACAAGCATTGGACCTAAGCCGAATAAGTCATAAGGAAATGAAAATCATATATTAAGAAATTGTTGTTATGAACTTATAAATAAGCCATAACCAAATTGGAATATAAGTTATTGTAATACATAAGTTGAGATGTCTAGATAATGGAATGAAGGTGTTTAGAATGATAAACAAATCAATAGTAATAATGTTTCGCCGGAATTTGCACAATTGGACGATAATCGTCGAATTCGTGAAATTCTCGGAATGGAAGTCGTATTTTGTGTTTGACATTGGAAACATTAGTTTTCGATGGAGAAAAGTCATATTTGGCATCATAGAGTTGTGGAATCGAAAATGGCCGGATTCCGACTTAAAACGAAGAAACGAGCGTTGAACGTTCACGAACGTTTATCGTTTTCGTTAAAATGGACTAATAGGTGAAATTTTAGCAAACGAAGTAACATAGATAAAATTCTTGCATGAACACATAGATTACGTAATTTGTGACCCATTGGCTCTTGAACGAGCCAATTCGGACTTATAACGAAGAAGTTACGAGTCCGGGAATTTCAACTTTTGAAAAATCTGTCCAAATTGTTTGGTGCATGCAGTGGCGCGTGGCGCCATTTAAAACAAATAAGCTCCCGCCTAGGCGCCAAAGTGGCCATTATCTCCTGGAGAGTCACGCCGCAGCACGACATATATCACTTAGAGTCGCGTGGCGTATTTGAGTCCGATTTTTGAGGAATAAGTAAGTATAGCACATATGACACCAATTCAATGATAATGGCCGTAGCTGCGGCTGACCTCATAACCTAAATAGTGATGAAGGTTTACAAATGAACATGAAGAGTAATTGTTAATAAAGATCTTAATGAAACATAGTTATGACATATTGAAACTTAAGTATGCTCACTTAAGGTTAAGATTAAGTTAATTACTTATGATGTAAGATTGACGTAACGAAAAGCCGGAACCTATAATAACAAATCTAAAACGTAATTAGATTGAGAAGTAGGGTAAGATTCTTTAGGAACCATGTGTGATCATTCATGACCTAATGTTCTTTGTTATGCTATCATCTAATGTAGAGACCTTAAAGACGTAACGTGCACGTGTTCTATCTATAAGCAGACGCTAAAGGCAAGTACTCTAACCCTTGTTTCAGTTCGATCTGCACAAGTCTTTGTGATTTATGTATTCTCTGCATGGGTTAATGTTTGATGAATTCAAAACCAATTCCTTCAGCTAGACTTGTGATATGTTAATCTATCAAGTGTTGACAAGGATTTACCAAACTAATATTGTTGTGGTTTTTCAAAAGTAGACGGAGTATGCTAAATTTTTTTGTCATCGAACGACAGGAACGTGAGGTTGCCACAACTTAAACGTATATACGTTTAATGAATGTAGTGTTGATCAACATAGAGTATTATAGGCTGATCACCTAGACGTGCTCGTAAGATATGTCGGACTTACGGACTTAGTGCCGGGATGTCCTTTTCAAAGTACTTATGAAATGCTTACGGTCTTGAACCAAAATTGATGTTTTACAAAATATTGTTGTTGTAAAACGTTCTGAATGAAAAGAAGTGCTATTTTGAATTATCGATATTACTTCATAACTATTGTCCAGTTATTGAAGATATACGATTCTTATGTTTCAAGCATGCTATTTTCCTAGAATTGTTGTACTTGCTGAGCTAGTTAGGCTCATTCTTGCTTGAACCATATGAATGCAAATGCTAAGGCCGAGGCGATTTGATGGATCCCAAGCAAGGATAAAGGGAAGGCAAAGGCGAACCCGTAGCTTACTTATGTAATAGTATAGATTTTGTAAGAAATAATATTGATATTATGACAAAGACAATGTATTGGTTGTAAAGAACATGGGGAAATATAAATATTCTTTTGATATATATAAGACATATCCGTTCTTTTGAGGCATTTCAATTGAATGTTTATGTGAACTGTAGCACCGTGTAGCACCATCTGTCGGGTTGGAAGATACCCGGATTTGGGGGCATCACACATCCACTGTCCAGATACCATGTAGTGATCGTGCAGCTCTTTTCCTGTCAAAACATTGAACCTTCATTTTGGTACCCATATTTGCATGGGTCCTTCTTTGTTAGTGCCTTTGGGGACCCAAATCTGTTTAATCTTGGGTCTTACATGCATGGAACTATAATAGCACTTGGCAGCCTTGTGACCATATTTATTGCATATAAAACATCTAGTATGGTGCATGCCTGTGTGTGTATGAGGATTCATCCTCCATTTGGGCTTGTGTGGTTCTTTGGTTGTCATTCTGTTAACCTGATTCTCATTCTTCCACGTGTCCCTAGATTTCATAGATAGTGATGAGTGTGCCTTACCTCTACTGTACCTTCCTGGTTGATTCGTAGAGTTGGTCTTGCTTGACTCTACGATTCTTCGAGGTTAGTGAGTAGAGGTTAGGTTACTCTTCTCTTTTATGAATCCCAGGCAAGCGTGAGATCCTTTACTCCTTTGAGTATGAATGGAGAAAGTAGAACAAGGTTAAACTTGTTCTTCCTTCTATGAGGATTTCACAAAGGTAATGCTTCTACTGAAACTTGAGGCATTACTAGTGCTAGTTTCCTTTGTCTTTTCCACACATGGCTCTGAGATGGATTCCCCAAAGCCTAAGCATGTTCTATCGAATATACTTCTCTGACTAGAGAGCATTGATGTGACGCCGCCAAAACAGGTATACATCACCCATCTTGGGTCGCCAGATACAAGGTACTGAATACAAATACAACTTAATTACACAACAGTCGTGTAAAATATGACAAAACATAGGCAGTGAGTTTTAATACAAATATTGTCATCTGGGCAATATCCACACTAAATGGAGTCCTCATTATATTTATTATCACACTATTTCACAGAATAGTGAGGACTACTAATGCACCATCTAGGACTGTCACTCTGTTCCCCGACTAGTCCCAGCTACGTTCTCATTTCCTAAAGAGAACAGTGAAAGAAAGGGTGAGCTCAACTAGCCCAGTAGGAAATATTATGACTAAGATAATGCAGAATAAATTATCAATAGTCTTCAACAATGTTAAACTGATAAAATACAATAGACATCAAGTTTAACTGTAGCGGATCAAGCAATCCATTAGAAGAGTCAAGTAATGTATAAAATCTACTATCTTCTATGATTTAAAAAGTTTTTCATCAACTTTATCGCTGAGACTCAGCTTAATAAATAAAATCGAATCATCCTTGCACCACGACCAAGCATAGTCATGTAATCATCAATGGTCATGACTATACCAAATAATCCCTGGTCATAATCATACTAACAACTGTCCACCAATGAACTACAAGCCAATGAGGACTTTTACCACATCATTCGTCACATTACGGTCATGATTATACCGAATAATCCCTGGTCATAATCATACCAAGTCCATCTATGCACGTAAGCCAAAGATGACTTTCATCACAATATAAGCATGAGGATGATGACAATGACATAATAATTCAATAAAACAAGTTCAAGAATAAATTTTAAAGATTTATAAATTAATTTATCCTGAACTCAATAACGTCCAAATTGTCAACATGATACTGCTTTGTGAAGTAAAATTCAAGAATATTTAGAAGAATATTTCCATGAAAAGATACTGGATGAAGCGCAAATATTAAGGATATTCCACTAATTTCATAGAGTATAGAAGCCAAAGCTTTAACCAATCGAGTATAATAGAATATATGAAGCGCAAATGGATTTTTTTTCGCCATGCAGTAATCCACGAGACATGAGATCATTTCCACAATTTAATAAGGAATGAATCGAAGGATCATTCACCATGCATGTGGTAATCCACATAGGCGAAGTTATTCTAACGAATAATAAAGAATGGAATAATGAAGGATTCACCGTAAATGCGATAGGCATTTGCAGACGGGTTATTCCAAGCGAATAATAAATAATGGAACGAGTACGCGACATAACGCTTACCGGAGACGTGATATTGACGGCGAATAATAAATAATAGAACCGGTCCGGCGTAAGCGCACGCAGACATGATGTTACGGAGAATAATAAATAATGGAACCCGGTCCGGCGTAAGCGTAAGCATACGACATGATGTTCAATGAGAATAATAAAGAACGGAATATTAGAAGAATTTCACCATATATGCGATGCTTTTGATAAACAAAGTTATTCCAACGAGAATAATAAGAATAGAATAGAAGAATTTCACCATGTATGCGGTGCTCAGCATATACTGAGTTATTCAACATAATGATAAAGAATGAAATAACAGAAGAATTTCACCAAGTATAGGGTAGCCCGCGTATACAGGTTATTCCAACAGAATAATAAATAATGGAATAACAGAAGTTCTCTTCATGAATAAGAATGAAATAATACCCCTTACGAGTACAACAAATAATCTCCCTTACGAAGACAACAAATAATATCCCTTACCTTAGAAGAAACTGGATATTGGAGTAGTGAAGTAGCAGAATACATTTCTTTTTTCTCTCTATAGTTTCTCTCTCTAGAGTTTCAGTGAATTCGTAAGAAATAATGAAGGAATGAACTTCTATTTATAGGAGAATAGACTGAATAGTAACTAATTCATGAACGGTCCACATTGATTTATTTTTTAAGCAGACGGTCCATATTGCTTTACTATTAAAAACTTAAAAGCAACGCTCCCATCTTGATTTACTATTAAAACTTTAAACCAAATGATCCATATTGATTTACTATTATAACTTTCCACCCGGTGGTCCATATTGATTTACTATTATATCTTCAACCAACATTCGAAAAATTAGCACATCTCCTCATGGAATAATATTGTACCCAAAAATGATTTGGACCGAAAAGAAATATATCTTACGGGTGAATAGTAACTCATGAATAGTAACTCGTGAATAGTAATTCGTGAATAGTACTCCAACATGAAAAGTGCCCCGAATATCCAATTGAACAATATAACATCTAAACATCAGTTATTATCGAAACAAATGTCGATTTCACTAACACAAATAATTCTAACACAATGGAACTATAAAATTCATCTTTAATCAACACGAACTTATTCATCATTAATATTATAATTCACAATATTTAACAACCAGGTCGTTCCCAAGAAAGAGGGGGCTTTTCGATAAGTATTTCTCATTATTGGCGCGCAATTAGGTGACCAAACCTCTCCTTGACAGAACTTCTAGACATTGTCAATATTGCAAATAATAATATGAATAACTTTGTCGTCTCAATTATTGATTTAATAATATAACATATTATGTAGATGATATTGTAACAATAATTGAATCAATAATATGAGAGATATGATGCAATAATTACTGTAGCAATAATTGAGTATAACTGAGTGACTTCTCACGTAAGCATCAATAATCAATATCGTGTGCTACTATGCAACCACGCGTATTACTGTACTTTTATTACCGGTTAGTTCAATAGTTTTAACGGTAACACCTCCGCCGTTATTTTTATAGAAAGATATTTTTGTCATTTCCTAACTACGACAATACTTCCATTGTGGGGTCCACCAATGATTGTGTCGTCGTACGAATATTTCCTGTCAAAAATAATATTCTCCGACCAATCGAATATTATACAACAACTTGCATACTTTGCTAAATTTATAAATATAACCCACAACTATAACATTATATCAAATCCACACTATAATATTTAAAAAAATATTTTGAGAAATTTAAATCTTTATTCATAAAAATCGGGGTCTCACAATCTCCCCTCCTTATGAAATTTTGCCCTCAAAATTTACGTACGTACTTGGTATGCCAAAGAGATTAGGATACCTTGACTTCATTTCAGATTCTAACTCTTGAGGTATAACCTTTGAGTGTTGAATACGATCCTTCTTATCCAAGATTTTAACACGTATCTCCTCATACGTTAAATCTTCTGCTATATCGTTTAGTTCTAATTTAATAATGTGGTTCGGGTCGTCCACATATTTACGTAACATCGATACGTAAAAAAAAACATTTTGAACACGCAACATACTTGGCGGTAAAACGAGTCTATAGGCCACAGTTCCTACTCGATCGAGGATTTTAAATGGGCCAATTAAATCAAGGGTTGAGATTTTCTCTCTTCGTCGATTCTTGCTTCTAGAATAACGCCCTCTTGAACCTTCTTCTTCACATTCATCAGCTCCAGGTGTGTAGCTTGAGCGGCTTTAACTTTATCGATTAAAGTCGATTCTACTCGTATACTCGTTATCTTCACGAGGGTTCGTATATTCGCACTTGTAATCGCATACGATCTTCTACTCAACGCGTTAGCTACCATGTTCGATTTTTCTACGATGTTATCGAATGGTACGATCGTAATCTTCAACAGTTCGAGTCAACGTCTTTGGTGCATGTTACGTTCATTTTAGTTGAAGAAATATTTGAGGCTTTTATGATTCGTATAGATCTCCACCTTCTCTCCATATAGGTAATGCCTCCAAATCTTAAGTGCGAAGACAACAGCTGCCAACTCTAGATCATGAGTAGGATAATTCATCTCATATTCTTTGAGTTACCGAGAGGCATATGCTATGACTTTCCCATGTTGCATGAGAACACATCCTAACCCTTTGCCTGAAGCATCACTGTAGATGACAAATCCCTCTAAGCCAAATGGTATTGTCAGAACAAGTGCTGAAATGAGTCTTCCCTTAAGTTCTTGAAAACTCTTCTCACATTCCTCGCTCCAATCGAACTTTGTATCTTTTCGAGTCAGCTGATTTAATGGAGTAGCGATTCGAGAAAATCCTTCCACGAATCTCCGATAATAACCAGCTAAGCCGAGAAAGCTACGTACTTCGGTCACTAACTTTGGTTGCTCCCAGCTTTGAATTTCTTCAATCTTCGTTGGGTCAACAGATATTCCATGATTTGATATGACATACCCAAGGAATGCAACTTCCTCAAGCCAGAACTCACATTTCTTCAACTTGGCATAAAGCTTGTTTTCACGAAGCTTTTGGAGTATCAGCCTCAAGTGTTGCTCATGATCTTCACGGCTTTTGGAATATATGAGAATGTCATCAATAAAAACAACCACAAAGTGATCTAAATATTCCTTGAATACTCGGTTCATCATATCCATGAAGGAAACACATTAGTCAATCCAAAAGACATGACCAAGAATTCATAATGCCCGTACCGAGTTTTGAAGGCAGTCTTTGGAATATCCTCAGTTTTAACCTTCAGCTGATGATATCCAGAACGAAGATCGATCTTTGAAAAGAATTGTGCTCCTTGTAACTGGTCAAACAGGTCATCAATGCGAGGTAACGGATACCTATTCTTGATTGTGACATGGTTCAATTCTCGGCAGTCAATACAAAGTCGCATACTCCCATCTTTCTTCTTCACGAATAGAACAGGAGCACCCTAAGGAGACGTACTAGGATGAATGAAACCAATGTCTAACAATTCCTGAAATTGGGTCTTTAACTCCTGAAGTTCAATAGGAGCCATTCGATATGGGGCTTTGGAAATGGGTTTTGTACCAGGTTCAAGGTCGATATAAAATTCAATTTCACGCTCTGGGGGTAGGCCAGGAAGTTCTTCAGGGAATACTTCTTCAGGAAATTTATTAACAATAGAAATATCATTCAAAACTGACGTATTTTTGTTTAAATCTGTGATATGAGCTAAGAAAGCTTGACATCTGTTTTTTAATAAACGAATAGCTTTATGGCTTGAAATGACCGTAATTGATTTTAATGGTTTGGTCACTTGAATTCGCATAATAGGTTGATTAGGAATATGAAAACTAACAACCTTATGAAAACAATCAATTTTTGCATGATGAGTAGTTAACCAATCAATCCCTAGAATTACGTCAAACGCAAGTATTTTTAAAGAAATAAGATCGACAGGTAATGTGCGGTTACCGATTTGAATCAAACAAGACTTATAAACCGTGGATGTAATGAAGGTTTCTCCCAACGGAGTTTCAACCGATAAGTCAAAGTCCAATTTCTCCGGAGTCAAATTTAAACGTTGAGCGCAAGTAGGAGAAATAAAAAAATGGGTAGATCCGGTATCAAATAAGGTATATACTTCACAAGAGTTTATGATAAGCTTACCCGTGATGACCTCGTTCGGGTTCCTTGCTTTCTAGGAGGTTACAACAAACGCTCTCCCTTGAACTACCAGTTTTGTCTTGTCTGGGACGGACTTTGATGCCTCCATCCCAGCTGGACTTGACTTCGGTGCACAATAAAATTGGGCTAGGTGACCTTCTCTTCCATAATTGTAATATGCTTTGGACTGCTGCGTATAGTTTGGACTGATGTATCCCTCCCCTCCGCATTTGTAACATACGATCGGAAGTCGTTCTCAATCCTTAACAACAGGTGCTGGTGCTGACGTCCTTCCATTATTAAATCTCCTCTTCTTGAAACTCCCACTTTTATTGTCTTGGCCATGATTACCACCGAAGTGGTTACCATTTCTGGCATGTTGATTCCCTCCACGTTTGTTGTCACCGCTTCGATGACTGTTACCACTGGTATTTTCATTCTGTCGGCTGCCTTCTCTTGGTTGCGTTGACCAGTTATCGCCCTCTAATAACTGAGCTCTATTTACAACATCTGAATACAAACACAGTTTATGAGAAATAAGATATTGACGTATCTCCGGTTTCAAACCTCTGAAAAACATCCTATCATTCTCTCTTCATTATCAACCAAGTGGGACGCAAACCGGGACAACTCGGCATACTTAGCTTCGTACTGCGCCACTGTCATATTGTTCTATTCCAACTTGATGAACTCTACCTCTTTAATGTGACGAATACTTTCGGGAAAGTACTTGTCGTTGAATAGTTCTTGGAACTTCTCCCAAGACATCTTCAGTGCGGCAGGTTGAGTACGCTTTACTGATTCCTACTAGTAATTTGCCTCTCCTCGTAATATAAAGGTGGCAAAAGGAACCTTTTGCTTCTCGGAGCATCCCAAGACATCAAATATCTTGGTGATCTGCTTTATCCATGCATCCGTCTTAAGTGGTTTTGGCTCTCCAATAAACTCCGGTGGTCCCAGCTCCTTGAACTGTTTAGCGGTGATTGTCTAAGAATTTCCAGTGTTTCCACCTACATTTTGGACAGGAATTTCTCTTGCCTGATGTTGTAAGAATTACAGAAAGCTCCTAAACATTCCGTCGTTCGCCATTTGGTCGGTGTTGTTGTTCACCTGAGGATTATTGTCTTCCTGTTGCACATTCTCCTGGGTATTAATCTGTGGTGACTCCACGATCTCATATGCTTCATTGCTTATCTCAACATTTTCGGATGCCATTTTTCTAAACTGCCACAAAACAAGGGTTAATTAATATATCACATATTATCCCTATACTACGGACCACCCGATTAAATACCAAATAAACTTAGGTAGGTCATACTAGCGAAGGAATTTCCCGTCTCTCCCCTCCTAGTTCTTGTCTCACATCTCAGCCATGGATCATATCCCTAAGCTTTTATACCAACTGTGATGCCCCCAAAATAGGTATACATCACCCATCTTGGGTCGCCAGATACAAGGTACTGAATACAAATACAACTTAATTATACAACAGTCGTGTAAAATATGACAAAACATAGGCTGTGGGTTTTAATACAAATATTGTCTTCTAGACAGTATTTAAACTCAAAATAAGTCCTCAATACATTTATTATCACACTATTTCACAGAATAGTGAGGACTACTAATGCACCATCTAGGACCATCACTCTGTTCCCCGACTAGTCCCAGCTACGTTCTCATTTCCTGAAGAGAACAGTGAAAGAAAGGGTGAGCTCAACTAGCCCAGTAAGAAATATTATGACTAAGATAATGCAGAATAAATTATCAATAGTCTTCAACAATGTTAAACTGATAAAATGCAATAGACATCAAGTTTAACTGCAGCGGATCAAGCAATCCATTAGAAGAGTCAAGTAATGTATAAAATCTACTATCTTCTATGATTTAAAAAGTTTTTCATCAACTTTATCACTGAGACTCAGCTTAATAAATAAAATTGAATCATCCCTGCACCACGGCCAAGGATATTCATGTAATCATCAATGGTCATGACTATACCGAATAATCCATGGTCATAATTATACCAACAACTGTCCACCAATGAACTACAAGCCAAGGAGGACTTTTACCACATCATTCGTCACATTACGGTCATGATTATACTAAATAATCCCTGGTCATAATCATACCAAGTCCATCTATGCACGTAAGCCAAAGATGACTTTCATCACAATATAAGCATTAGGATGATGACAATGACATAATAATTCAATAAAACAAGTTCAAGAATAAATTTTAAAGATTTATAAATTAATTTATCCTGAACTCAATAACGTCCAAATTGTCAACATGATACTGCTTTGTGGAGTAAAATTCAAGAATTCTCAGAAGAATATTTCCATGAAAGGATACTGGATGAAGCGCAAATATCAAGGATATTCCACTAATTTCATGGAGTATAGAAGCCAAAGATTTAACCAACTAAGTATAATAAAATATATGAAACTGCAAATGGATTTTTGTCCGCCATGCGGTAATCCACGTCAAGCGGATCATTTTCACAATTTAATAAGGAATGAATCGAAGGATCATTCACCATGCATGTGGTAATCCACATAGGCGAGTTATTCCAATGAGAATAATAAAGAATGGAAAAAGAAGGATTCACCGTGCGTGCGATAGAATGCTGCAGACGAGGTTATTCCCAATGAGAATAATAAATAATGGAACCAGTGCGGCATAAAAGCGCTTGCAGACGGGATATTAAAGGCGAATAATAAATAATGGAACCAGTCCAGGCGTAAGCGCACGCAGACATGATGTTCCGACAGAATAATAAATAATGGAACCGGGACCGACGGTAAGCATACGCAGACGAGGATGTTCCAACGAGAATAATAAAGAACGGAATATTAGAATAATTTCACCATATATGCGGTGCCAGATAAGCGAGTTATTCAACGCAGAATAATAAGAATAGAATAACTGAAGAATTTCACCATGTATGCGGTACTTCACATATCTGAGTTATTCCAACATAATGATAAAGAATGGAATAACAGAAGAATTTCACCAAGTATAGGGTAGCTTGGCGTATCAAAGAGTTATTCCAACAGAATAATAAATAATGGAATAACAGAAGTTCTCTTCATGAATAAGAAAGAAATAATACCCCTTACGAGTACAATAAATAATCTCCCTTACGAGTACAACAAATAATATCCCTTACCTTAGAAGAAACTGGATATTGGAGTAGTGAAGTAGCAGAATACTTTTCTTCTTTCTCTCTATAGTTTCTCTCTCTAGAGTTTCAGTGAATTCGTAAGAAATAATGAAGGAATGAACTTCTATTTATAGGAGAATGGACTGAATAGTAACTAATTCATGAACGATCTAGATTGATTTACTTTTAAATGGACGGTCCATATTGGTTTATTATTAAAACTTAAAGCAACAGTCCATACTGAATTACTATTAAAACTTTAAACCAGCGATCCATATTGATTTACTATTATAACTTTCCACCAGCGGTCCATATTGATTTACTATTATATCTTCAACCAACGGTCTGAAAAATTAGCACATCTCCTCATGGAATAATATTGTACCCAAAAATGATTTGGACCGAAAAGAAATATATCTTACGGGTGAATAGTAACTCATGAATAATAACTCGTGAATAGTAACTCATGAATAGTATTCCGACACTAAAAGTGCCCTGAATACCCGATTGAACAATATAACCTCTAGACATCAGTTATTATCTAAACAAATGTCAATTTTCACTAACACAATTCTAACACAATGGAACTATAAAATTCATCTTTAATCAACACGAACTTATTCATCATTAATATTATAATTCAAAATATTTAACAACCAGGTCGTTCCCAGGAAAGAGGGGGCTTTTCGATAAGGATTTCTCCTTATTGGCGCGCAATTAGGTGACCAAACCTCTCCTTGATAGAACTTCTAGACATTGTCAATATTGCAAATAATAATATGAATAACTTTGTCGTCTCAATTATTGATTTAATAATATAACATATTATGTAGATGATACTGTAACAATAATTGAATCAATAATATGAGAGATATGATGCAAACCAATTCTTTGTAGCAATAATTGAGTATACCTGAGTGACTTCTCACGTAAGCATCAATAATCAATACTGGTGTGCTACTATGCAACCACGCGTATTCTTTGTACTTTTTTACTACGGGTAGTTCAAGCGGTTTTAACGGTAACACCTCCGTAGTTATTTTTATAGAAAGATATTTTTGTCATTTTCTAACTACTGACGATTACTTACATTGTGGGGTCCACTAATGATTGTCTTAGTGCATTTAATATTCTCTCTAAAAAGAATATTCCCCGACCAATCGAATATTATACAACAACTTGCATACTTTGCAAAATTTATAAATATAACCCACAATTATAACATTATATCAAATCCACACCATAATATTTAAAAAATATTTCGAGAAATTTAAATATTTATTCATAAAATTCGGGGTCTCACAATTTAGTCCATGGATGATGAGGATTTGTTCCATGCAGAGATAGTCTTTTCTAGTTCCTCAATTTTAGAGGTTAGATCAGACTCTCTTTGTGCATTTAGTGTGTTTGTTTGTTTTAAGATTTCATTCTCAGCCTCAAGCTTGGAGAAGAGGTTAGTACTTAGAAGGGCTGTTTCAAGCTCTTCTTGAACTTTTTTCTTCTCCTCTTGAAGAAGTGAATGATCCTTAGACAAAACTCTGAACCACTTCATGTATTGATGTAGATCAGTGGTTATGACATGCAGTGCAGTTCTTAAATCATTTATGTCTACATCAGGTGAGTTGAAGTCAAATACCTCTTCGAGACTTACATCATGAATGTTGAGGTTTTGTTTGTCCTTTGCATGTTTGGCCATTAAGCATAGATTTGTCATTTGTGGTTCTTCATCATCTCCGGAGTCAGGATTGGAGTCATTGTCTGAATCGCTCCAAGATCCTCCAGCTACCAGGCCTTTGTCTCTCTTCTGAGGTCTTTTGTTTCCTTTGTATTCCTTCTTTGCATGTTATTTCTTCTTTAGTTCTTCTCTTAGAGTTTTGTTGTAGTTGGCAATGAAGTGGCCAGGCTTCTTGCAGTTGTAGCATAGGTCATTTATTTGCTCCTGGCTGCCGTAGTGCTGACCTTCTTTGGCTTGCTGGTTTTGCCTTGACGCATGAACCTTCTCAGTCTTTTTACCAGCATAGCAAGGTCTTCATCATCTTCTTCATCATAATCAGAGTCAATCTCAGTGTTGACTTGTGATGCACTTTCGGTTGCCTTTAGAGCAACACCCTTATCCTTCCTTCTTCCTTCTGATAGGGTTTCAGCTCGTTGAGTCAGCTCCAGTTCGTAAGTCAAGAGATTTCCATATAGTTGTTGAACTGTCATCTCGTGAAGATTCTTTGACTCTCTTATCGTAGTGGTTTTGGCATCCCACTTACTCGGTAGGGCTCTCATGTCAGATCTTTGTTAGGATAGATCTTCCCATATGCTCGTAGAGAGTTGAGTAGAACGTTGAATCTCTCATAGGTGGCATTCACATTTTCTCCTTGAACATGAGCAAACATCTCATACTGCTGTGTCAGGAGAGATTGTTTTTTTTCTTTGACTTCTTCAGTTCCTTCGTTCATGATCAACAATGCTTCCCAAACCTCCGTGGCTGTTTTGTTGTTGACAACATTTTTGAACAGATCATCTTCTAAGGATTGGAACAGGATGTTCTTGGCCTTTTTGTCAAGTTGGACATCTCTCTTCTCGTTGTCTGTCCACTCTTCTTTAACCTTGATTTGTATTCTATTTGGATCGTCAGTGGTTGGTGCAAGCTTCGTTGGAATATAGGGCCCATTTTGAACGGTCTCAAATAGTTCTTCATCTATTGAGTCCATGTATGCTTGCATCCTGACTTTCCAGTTTGCAAATTTATCCTTGTTGCACATTGGTGGCTTGCTGCCTCCTCCAGTTCTAGATTTGCTCGGTACATGTGCCATTAGATCTACTAAAGCTTGTAAGCTGTGAGATAGAACCAGTTCTGATACTAATTGTTAGTTCCTAGTTGGCACAATAGTTATCTAGAAGGGGGGGCGGGTTGAATAGATATTGAAAAAATCTTTTCGTTTTAAACTTGTTCTTTGATGATGATTAAAACTTAGCGGAAATGATGTTTGTTTTAATCTTCTTTACAAAGCAGTGGAGTTATGAGAGTGAGACAGTTATAGTAGTTATGGTTATGAATATAAAAGACACAGTTGTTTTAAGTGGTTCAGAGCACTTAAAGCTCCTAGTCCACTCTTCTACTCAACGAGTAGGATATCCACTAAGGATGTCTTTTACAACTTCTGAATCACACAGATTCCTTCTAGACCAGCAGTTTAGGAACTTCTTAGTTCACTATTGAACTCTTCAAGTCCAGAAGACTTGGTACTCTTCTTCAGTTGATTGATAGATGTTGAGTTCTTGATGGTTGCTACTCAATTGCTGTTTAAGCACTTGTTCGAAAGAACTGAGTAGCTGAGCAAGCTTTGCTAATTCTCAGATCGTAGAGTTGAGCTTGAGAGTTGTTCACGTTGTTTTTTTTCAATGCTTGCTTGTTTTCACTCATCTGCTTGATTTGCATATATGTGATCTTGAAAACTATCCGTTGAGGCATTAAATGCATTTGACTTTTCTGATTTCTGATGGAGACATTTCTGGACATCTTCCGAATCAGATACAGCCCTTGATCGACTGCAGATCGCTTTCTCACCTAACACCTAAAAATGTGTTTTCCCCTTACCAATGGTACTTTCCTTAGCTTCTTCAATACGCTTCTTTATTGCATACTAAGGATATTTCTTATGTCTTTGGAACTGGTGAGTACTGCAGCGTTTAGAATCCATTCCTCTTTTGTTGGAACCTATCTCCACACAAATTATGAGGCTCGACGTTTTTTGACACAAGACAGATGATACTCTACGATTCAGATCATGGTGACTTGACGCCTTGGTGCCTGGTCTGATGCTATCAGCCGAGAGCACTATGATTTCTCTGAAGTCCTTGCACACTACGATCTTTGCTTGCTTGAGTTGTAAACTCTACGTTTCCGAGAGCACTCTACGATCGTTGACTTATAAACTCTACGTTTCCTTCAGCATACTACGATCATTGAGTTGGCTCGGCAAACGTTGGGACCACTCTACGATTTCCGAAGAGTCCCTTCAAGGCAGGCACACTACGATCTTTGAAGCTCTACGTTTTTGCCTTGACTTCTGCAATGTTGATCAGATTTATACACTCCGATTTCCTCGAAGACTATCTATTACATCTCAAGATCAACCTAACAATTTTGATCTTTCTATCTATACATTCTTAAGAAGAATGATACACGTTAAGAGCTTATATCAACCTAACAAATTTGATCTTTTCACTAAGTCCTTGTACATATCTTACTTGAAGGACTTTACAAATAATATGAGCATATACATTAAAACATCAAATCATAATATGCATTCTCCCAACATATACTTATATATATGAACTGTGTGTCGAACTTTGTTCGATGAACACAGATTTTACATCCGGGCGTTCTTGCTTTAAAATATATATATATATATATATATATATATATATATATATATGAGATGCCCCCAAAATAGGTCCATTCCACCCAACCCATTACGAGTCGCCAAATACATGGTACAAAAACAAATACAACTTCGATGTCTGACAACACATATCTTTGTGAGTTTAAATACAACTATTGTCTAATAGATAGTATAAAAACTCAAAAGGGGTCCTCATTACAATTATTGATACTTATTTATTTCACGAATAGTGAGGACTACTAATGCAACCATACGGATAATCAATCCTTTCCACTTACTAGTCCCACTATATTCTCATTTCACGAAGAGAACAGTGAAAGAAAGGGTCAGCTCAACTAGCCCAGTAAAAAATATTATGACTAAGATAATATACAATAAATTATCATTAGTCTTCAACAGTATAACAACCGATAGAATATAATAGACAACAAGTTTTAAATCAACAACTGCTGCGGAATAAATAATCCATTAGAAGAGTCAAGTAAATTATAAAATCTACTATCTTCTATGATTTAAAAAGTTTTCATAATCTTTATCATTTGAGACTCATTAAAAAATAATCCACATCATTAAATCATCCCTGCACTACGGGCCAAGGATATTCTTTAGTATCACGACCACGAATTATCCATGCACTACGGGCCAAGGATATTCGTGTATTCATCAATGGTCTGATCATGCCATAAAAGAATTCATCTTTGCACTACTACTAAAAAGAGAATCCATAGCCATAATCATACCAAAATTGTCCATCAATGCACTCACGGGCCAATGAGGACTTTTACCACATCATTTGTAACATTACGGTCATGATTATACCGAATAATCCACAGTCATAATCATACCAAGTCCATCTATGCACTACAAACCCTGAGATGACTTTCAACGGGTTTGGTCATATTCATCTCAACAAGCTGTTCATCTTTGTCTTCTGGGCGAGAGATATTCATCGGTAATCATTCATCTTTGCACTCAAAAAAGACTTTATTGGAATGGAATATGGATATAGTCTTTGAAGGAACTTACGCCGTATAGCAACACTCAAAGTATCAAAATACTCACAAGAATACGCTCGATAATATAAAGAGAGAAAGCTTATATTTCTGGTGTGATTTTCAATTCTAACTTAGCCCTCTATTTATAGCAAAATGGTAGCACACCGAAGCAGACTTGACCTGCTACCTGATGGCTTTATCTGCTACTATTGCCACCCACCACATTTGAAATTCAATTTGAGCACATTTCTCACCAACCAAAAGTGGGGCTCACCAATTCTAGAATTTTACACCAAAATGATAAATTCGGATACTTCAACAATCTCTGAACTGACTTACCTCTTAAAATTCATAACAAATCATACGTTCATTTTTAACAGTTCAAAATTTGTGGACATATACTCAACTTATATATGTATAACATATCCAAAAATCACAATGATCCAACGGTCGGATTAAAAATTATAACTCACACAATAGAGCTTTAAGAACACCGATTTGATCTTTTAATACCTCCAATCCGACAAAATACTGATAAAACACCTCAACATTTATTCCTTCAATTATAACCACATTAAAAAAATCCATCATTTATATCCACATAAAATAAATATTTCCTTATCATATGAATCGATAATTAATTATTCACAATTAATATTCTGAGAATCACAATTTATGACAACGGTAGTTTCCGGAAAGAGGGGTTTTAGATAAGGATTTCTCCTTCTTGGTAGCGCGCAATTAGGTGACAAACCTCTCCTGACAGAACTTTCTAGACATTGTCAATAATGCTTATCTAATAATATTATTCAAATAATATGAATTATTGATCGATAATGGAATCTTGTCTGATGACAATTATTGAACAATAATAATATAAAATATCAACATGACAATTATTGAATCAATAAAATAAAATATTGAATAGTAACTCTTTGTGACAATTATTGAGTAGTGTCTTCTTACGTAAGGATCAATAATTCAACAATCATGCAATCTCTGGTGTCTTCTTTTTGTGCACCCAGCGTATTCTTGTATTTTAACCACAGGTATTCCAACAGTCTTAACGGTAACAACTTCGTCGTTATTTATAACAACCCAAACTTTGTCTTTTCTTCATCAAGCGGTTATCGTTATGGGGCCCCAAATGGTACTGGCGGCAGTAAATGCGAATATTCTGACGCGAAAGAATATTCCACGACCAACGAATATTCGACAACAATGAATATTATATAACAACTTGCATACTTTGCAAAATTATAAATACTACCCACAACTAGAACATTATCTCAAATCCACACTATAATATTCAAAAAATTATTTCGAGAAAATTAAATATTTATTCATAAAATCTGGGGTCTCACAATATATATATATATCGAATTATATATATAATTCGATTCCTATCCGGACTCCCGCATTTTCTTAAAATGCGGACTTTTTTTTTTGTTTTTTTTAAAAATAACTAAAAAAAATAAATAAAAAATTACGGAACTGAAATTTTTATATAATACAGTATTTTAGATGTGATTTGGATAGGTATAACATAACAGGTCTGTACAGTCTGTGTAGACTGTACATACATTTTTTGGTATAGGTATCTAAATTACACCCAAAACATTGTATTATGAAAAAATTTCAGTTCCATAATTTTTTTTTTAGTTGTTTTAAAAAAAAAGAAAAAAAAAATTTGGTCCGTTGTGTGTGTGTGTGTGTGTGTGTATATATATATATATATATATATATACTTATATATATCAACTGTTGTAAGACCCCAACTTATTATAAATAAAATTGAATTTTCCTTTATTCATTATTCTAAATTAATAAGGGTTAATTTGATATAATTCTTTGGTTATGGGTGAAATGTGCAAAGTTTACAAAATAAGCAAGTGGTTATAAAATATTCATTATTGTGTGTGTGAATATATATATATATATATATATACTTATATATATGTAAAAAGCATTGGATAAAAGAAAACGATAAAGACTTGAGTTTTATAAATAAAAATTGTTAATAAATCGTTGGTTACCCGGTGGTTATACAAAGAATACGTGGTTAATAAGGGTTAATTTGATATGAATTATCGATCCTTACGTAGTTAGGCACTACTCAATAATGTGAGAAGTTTAATATTATATTTTATTGATTCAATAATTGTCATATTGATATTTTGTATTTGTTTCAATAATTGTCATTACATATAGATTTTTTTCTTTATCAAATCAATAATTCATATTATTTGAATAATATTATCGATAACATTATTGCAAATGTCTAGAAAGTTCGCTTCAAGGAGAGGTTTGTCAATAATCGCTGCCAAGAAGGAGAAATCCTTATCTTTGAAAGCTCCTCTTCTTGGAAAACTACCGTTGTCAAAGATCGTGATGTCAGAATATTATTTTTGAATAATTAATTATTGATTATTATGATAAAGAAAATATTTATTTATGTGGATATATGGAGAAAATTTTAATGTGACAATTGTTGAAAATTAATATTTTATCTTTTTACGATAAAATAATTCATTTAAATATATTATTTTAATAATATATTAACAAAGTGATATTTTATAATGAATGTGGGATATATGAGTATATGAGGAGGAGGAGGTAGAGTATTTTGTGGCATTAAATGTTTAACATATGTTTTGTGTGTCGGTGGACACAATTCTTGATCGAAAATTTATTATAGAATTTGTAAAAAGCCCATTTCTAAAACCCCATATCGAATGGCTCCTATTGAACTTGTGGAGTTAAAAAGTCCAACTACGAGGAGTTATTAGACATCGGTTTCATTCGTCCTAATACGTCTCCTTGGGGTGCTCTGTTTTATTCGTAAAGAAGAAAAGGCGGGAGTATGCGACTTTGTATTGACTATCGAGAATTGAACCATGTCACCATCAAGAATAGGTATCCGCTACCTCGCATTGATGACCTGTTCGACCGATTACAAGGAGCGTAATTCTTTTCAAAAGATTAATCTGCGATTCGGATATCATCAATTTGAAGATTAAAAGCGAGGATATTCCAAAGCGGCATTCGAGGACTCGTCACTGGCATTATGAATTCTTGGTCATGTCTTTTGGATTGACTAATGCTCCTGCTGCTTTCATGGATATGATGAACCGTGTATTCAAGGAATATTTGGATCAGTTCGTTGTTGTCTTTATTGATGACATCCTCATCTATTTCAAAAGCCGTGAAGATCATGAGCACCATTTGAAGCTGGTACTACAAAGACTTCGTGAACACAAGCTTTATGCCAAGCTGAAGAAATGCGAGTTCTGGCTTGAGGAAGTAGCATTCCTTGGGCACGTGGTGTCAAAACAAGGAGTATCTGTTGACCCGTGAAGATTGAAGCAATACAAAGTTAGAGCAGCAATGAAGTCGGGTGGCCAAAGTCTGTGACTTTACAGGCTTATTTGGTTATTATCGGAGATTCGTGGAAGGATTTTCTCGAATCGCTACTCAGCTAACTTTCGGTGACTCGGAAGATACAAAATTCATATGGAGCAGAGAATGTGAGAAGAGTTTCCAAGAGCTCAAGAGGAGACTCATTTCGGCACCTGTTCTAACAATACCATCCGGTTCGGATGGATTTGTTATCTACAGCGATGCTTCTGGCAAGGGGTTAGGATGTGTTCTCATGCAACATGGGAAAGTCATAGCCTATGCCTCATGACAACTCAAAGAATATGAGAAGAATTATCCTACTCATTATCTAGAGTTGGCAGCAGTCGTATTCGCGTTGAAGATATGGAGACACTACTTGTATGGAGACACTACTTGATCTAAAACTTGTTGTCTATGGTATTCTCTTAGATTTTTCCCTGTTGAAGACTAACGATAATTTTTTGTATATTATCTTAGTTATAATATTCTTTACTGGGCTAGTTGAGCTCACCCTTTTCCTTTTTGTTCCATTTTTCTTCTCAGGAGGTGAGAACATAGCAGGATCGAGTCGGGGTATGGAGTGATGGTTCTAGGAAGATGTTTTAGCTGTCCTCACTATTTCTGTAAAATAGTGTATGAATAATTAATGAGGACTTATTTGGGTGTGTATATTGTCTAGAAGACAATATTTGTATTCAAACTCACAGTTATATTGTCGTATTCTACACGACATCTGTATTATCAAAGTTGTAGTTTGCTTTCTATACCATGTATTTTGGCGACTCAGAATGGGTGTTGTATACCTATTTTGGGGGCGTCACAACTGTTGTCGGACTTTGTTCGATGAGCCTGGATTTTACATCCGGTGCATTTACCGCTTATATATATATATTATTTACTTTTAAGTCACTTTGGAGTTTATAAGTGGCGGTTGATTACTACTGACTTTATTTACATTTCTGATCCCCCATGGAGGTGCTTCGTGGTGGCTGATCATGTCTATATATATATATATTTATAACTTTTATATATATAACTGCTTACTGTTTTCATATCAATTGTGGCATCATGTGAGCATAGGAATCATGTGATCACAGATTCAGTCTACTGGATCTAGATTCGGTTCCCATGATGGACATTTTCAGCTGTAAGCAGCTTGTAAATTTATTCACGGTGTTTGGATTTCCTCAGATGGTTTTCATGTCCACGAGGAGTTCGGCACTTCTTTGTACATTATTTTCTTGAAGATGCTTCGCATCTCGAAAATTAAAAGCAATCAAGCCGAACACTTAATAAAAATGGAAGTGTAAAAGGTCTCAATTACTATTGAGCGCAAGGGTTTAAAAAACCTTTTTCTTACAAAACATCATTGCCATATCTTGTTTAAAACTGAATTTTTACACAAATTCAAACCCTGTGTATATAGGTGCGAACGAGGGCTCACACTACTTCCATATAAATAGCACATTGACCCACATACACACACACACATTCATATAACAGTTTCTTGAAAAGTGGCAGTCACCGTGGTAACACGGATGTCGGGGGGTGCCTAACTCCTTCCCTCTGCATAATCAAGCCCTCGGACCCTAAACGAATCTCAGTTTCACAGACCCGTTTAGCAGTATCACATCACTGGGTTAATGTGCAAACCTTTTCTCGGTTGTGTTGGTACAACCATATAAATAACCAACTGGCGACTCTTACAGTCCAATCGTCGACATATAAATGTCAGACTTTTTCAGAACTTATTTTTTCAAACAAATCTCACCTAACATGGGAACACCAAAGAACAAGAATAGAAAGGGACAAATAAAAATCCCGACGTCGACAATCTTTATATGGGTTAAAGCAATGCAGACGCATCTAGTATAATCGTGTCAGTGAATATATTTTGAAAGAATGATTTGAGAATATTTTAATTTGTGAATGCGTTTTTATCAAAAGACCAGAATCTGAATTTACTATTATTGTTGTATATGTTGATGATTTAAATCTTGTAGGGATTCCAGAAGAGTTAACAAAAACATCAAATTGTTTAAAGAATGAATTTGAGATAAAAGATCTTAGTAAAACAAAATTTATGTTGGCCTACAAATTGAAAAATAAAATTCTTGTTCATCAATTAACATACATAGAAAAAGTCTTGAAGCAACTTTACATGGATAATGATAATTCTTTAAGTACTCCAATGATGGGTTGGTCACTTGATATCAAGAAAGATTTGTTTCGACCACAAGAAAATAATGAAGAAACTCTTGGTCCTGAAATACCATATATTAGGTCCTGAAGTACCATATCTTAGTGCAATTGATGTTTTGATGTATATTGCAAATTTGACAAGACCTGATATAGCATTTGCAGTTAACTTATTAGCAAGGTATAGTTCTGCACCAACTCAAAGACATTGTAATGAAATTAAACATATTTTACGGTACCTTTGTGAGACTATTGATTTGGGATTATTTTATCCAAAGGGTGATAGAATCAAGCACATTGCACCAAAATTATTTTATACACATAGCCCCAGAAGAATGGCGATGTTGATATCAAGCAGATATGATCATGTGATAATTTGGTTGATATATTCATTAAGTTATTACCAACTGCGATTTTTAAGAAGATGGTGCATAATATTGGTCACAAAATTCTCCTATTTCGTGACGTTTAGTAAGATTCTATTTTTTCATTAATTGTTGAAGTTTCATATCATTGCACAATGATAATCCTTCTTCTATAATTACAGAAATAAGATGGCCATAGGAATACTGATCATAAGTAATATTTATACGGTCGTGTTTATCTCTTAACTTTTTAAGGATTTTTTCACCAAAGAAGGTAGGAAGACCATCAATAAATTTGGCTTTCCAATGTTCACTGTTCGCGTCTGTTCTTTGCATGACTTTCATAAGAAATACATCCTTATACCATCTAAAATGGGTTAGGGAAGGACAACGGAGATTCTGTAAGAGTTCTCTAATCCATTGAAGGGCTTCGTTCAGTGGTTTATAATTTATAATGAGACGGGGAGTTCCTCTTTCAATTTCTGAATTTTTATTAACATAAAAAGCTGTACAACTCCAGGGAGAAGTGTTGGGCTTTATTAACCTTTTCTGTATAAGAGACTCAATTTCAGTTTTACAAAGGAGTAAATATTCTTTTTTCATCTGACTGGGTCGAGACTTAGTAGGAATATTTTTCTCATTAAAATTAGGGATATAAGGAAGAGAAATAATATGCTTCTTCTATTCCAGAAGGCATTCGGGACACTAAACGCAGGAACGGAGAAAAGCTCAGTTAAGCACGTCTGTCAACGATTTACAAAGGATAAAAGCCACCACGCCATAACACGGCTAAAGGCAAAGTCCTAAAGCGACTTGGTGTGACGTCCCACTTAAGAACATTAACTCCATCTTGATTTAATTAATAGAATGGCATGAATGTTTTAAAAGCATATTAAATATATATTAACAAATAAATTATCACATATATGATCTCATAAAAATTCTTTATTGGTTTGGGGTCTACCCAAAACTATGGTAAACAGGTCTCTTCTTGTATAGCGGTTTTGTTAAAATAATAAATTGTTGATTTATGAAATTGTTCTAAGAAATAAAAACGATTATGATTATACATTTGCGATCGATATCTTTGTTAGATAATGATTCACATTTTCAGTATGATAATCTAAAATTTCAAGTAAGGAAACATAGTAATTAACAGAAGCAATAATTAAAACTTACAAAATAGCCAGGATATCTTCAAACTTCAAGATATTATATATATCTGAATATCTTACAAGAGAGAGAGAGAGAGTACAACGGAAAAATGTAAAGAAAATTTTGCCTCAACAATGGGTGAGGTCTCCCAATTTATACAAGTGAGAAGATAAGAAAGGATCTGGCGTGTCCTAGATAGTGGAGTCGGTTGGCAGTCCTTATCTTTTCTTCTTTAACTCTCAGCCGTGGGAAGTGGAGGGCATGAGACAAGCTGTCGGATGAGTGAATTACAGCTGGTTGGCGTCTTCTGATGATAGAGGATAGCTGGCTGCTACTTTCTGATAGTGGAGCTACTGTGGTTGTCCTTTTCTGATTATTGACACTGTAGTAATGGAGGATAGCTTTATGCTTTTCCTTTCCCTTTCTTGTCTTGTTCCATTTTCTCTGAAATCATAGAAGTGAGAAAGTCCTAAAAGTCTCCCATAGTAGGCTCCGGTTCCTGACTTTCTCCAGCTAAGACATTGAATTCATTGTCATCCTATTCAGAATCTTCATTATCGCTACTTGAGTTTTCATGGGCTGTTGTCTTGTGTAAATGATTGTAAGAATTGGGTTTTATATAGTCCATGGTCTTGACTATTAATTACATTTTGATTAGATTTGGAAATTTACATTTTAAATCGGTTTGAATCTTGACAAAAGGATTAGCGATGATGGTCTTTGGTAGGCTTTGAGGATAACATCCAAGCGAAGCTGGGTATGGTTCTTTATAGACTTCAAAAGTTACGGTAATGTGGGATTAAGTCCTTATCCCACCATTTGGTAAAGAATACCCTTTTAAGGCGAGGATTTTATTACGAAAGTCACATTGGAAATCCCATTTCGAGATCCGAGGATACTAAAGCGGATTATAAAATGGGCTAATAATTTAAGCATAAGCAGATCTTTATTCTTGGTATATGGGCATAGGCAACTGCCATTCTTTGAATCTTTGTTTGAATAGATTCGGTAAAGTTTCAAGGTAATTCCAAACTTATCCCACCAAACGAAAAACCAGTTGGGAATTTCATTTTTTAAAACATCGGGACAGATACGGATATACCAGGAATGGTTACGGATAGGATTCTGGTAATAGAATACATGCGTAAAGGAATCAATATAATCCCAATAGTTGTATCTGGTTTCTGTTGTATGACTGGAATCAACAGTACGGGTGGTATGAGGATTAATACCCCAATTAGCAAGAGGCATGATACTCTTGATAGTTGTTTTACTATATTGAATTGGGCTGGTTGGTTTAGATGGATCATGAAGCGTATGCTTAATGTCCATAGATGCTGTTTCAATAATAATGTGCTCATACACATAACGATACTGGTTAAAGCGGGAAGGAGACTGTTGAGTTGTTAAATAACGTCTCTTGATTTCCCATGGATCTTTCATCCATTTTTCATCATTCTAATCAATAAACAATCTTTGTTTCTTCCACATTTTATTTGGAATATCTTTGTTAGGGTAGTAAAGAACATCTTTTCTTTGTTGGTTGGCTAGAAGAAATAGAAGAATTCTTGGATTGAGTATTAGGACTAGGAAATTACATATAATCTGATTTGCTCTGCCTCGGCCTCGTTAATTGGTGACTCGACCTCTCTTGGTCATTCTGCAAAACTTCTCTGGTTAGGAAATCCGGTAAAGAATTCTGTTTTCCTTTGATATATTCAATATCAAAGTCAAATACTAATAAAATACTTTGCCAAGTTGCAAATATCTGTTTAGATGCTAAATTTTGAACATCTTTTTTAAAAATCTATTTTGCAGCTGAGCAATCGACACGAATTAAAAAGTGCTGATTTAAAAGATCATCCTAAAATTTTAAAACACATTTAACAATTGAAAGGCATTCTTTTTTTAGTTGGGTAATTTAAAGAAGGTCCTTTCCAAGTTCCTGAAGTAAAGCGGATAAGATCCTCTTTTTTACTGTTAGGATTAAATTATTTTAAAATACCACAATATCCTGAATTAGAAGCATCAGTTTGAACAATCTTCTTCCACTCAGGATTTGGTAAAGATAGACAAGGTAACTGTTTGACCCTTTCTTTAATCTTTTTTACAGCATCAGTATGTTCAGTAGTCCAGGGTAAAGGATTTTTACGTAAACGAGTATACAGAATAGAAGCATCTTGGGAAAGATTCGGATAATATTCACGAATATAATTTAAACTTCCCAAAAATTGTTGCAGTTGGTTAATATCTTTAATTTCATCTGGAAATTTAGATGCGAATTCAATACTTCTGTCAATTGGAATAATAGTTCCATTGGAAATATTATGTCAAGAAATCGATTTTTATGCGGAAAAGTTTCATTTTAGGGGCGAAACTACCAAACCATTTTTCATGATAACATTTTTAAAAATATTTAAATGTTTAATGTGTTGTTCAATAGAAGAGGAGAAAATTAAGACATCATCAATATAGCAAATAATAAATTCAGTAAAAGGATTGAAAATATCATTCATGATGTGTTGAAATTCTGAAGGTCCATTTTAACTCCAAATGGAAGAACATTCCATTCATAGTGACCAAAAGGTACTGTAAAAGCAGTTTTATAAGTATCCTGTTCTCTAATTTGTATTTGCCAAAATCCTGATTTCATATCAAATTTAGAGAAAATAGTGGCATCATGAAGTCTGTCAAGAAGGTCCTTCTTATTCGGAATAGGATATCTAATCCATTGAAGGGCTTCGTTCAGTGGTTTATAATTTATAACGAGACGGGGAGTTCCTCTTTCAATTTCTGAATTTTTATTAACATAAAAAGTTGTACAACTCTAGGGAGAAGTGTTGGGCATTATTAACCTTTTCTGTATAAGAAACTCAATTTCAGTTTTGCAAAGGAGTAAATATTCTTTTTTCATCTGACTGAGTCGAGGCTTAGTAGGAATATTTTTCTCATTAAAATTAGGGATATAAGGAAGAGAAATAATATGCTTCTTTCTATTCCAGAAGGCATTCGGGACATCACTACAGATTTCAGCTTGAAGAGTCTTGTGGATTAGTTTTATTTTTTCCTGTAAAGAAGGTTGTAGAATTCTTTGTTCTGTAGTAAGAAATTTTATTTCTTTTTGAATAAAATTTATCTGTTTTTCTTTAGAATAAATCATGTGTTTAACTTGATTTAATTATTTGGTATAGGGTTCCATTATAAATTCAAAAATAATATATGCATTGTTAAAGTGGTATGAATTCCTAAAGTATCAATTTTTGAAATAGGCATTAAAAGGCATAGGAAAGGGGTGCCTAAGATGATACTTTGATTAATATTTTGGATAAGAACAAAAGAAGTAGGTAAGCATAAACCTTGATTGCAGATTAAGGCTTCAGGAATCTTGTATTTAATATTCATGGTATTTCCACTTGCACTGGTTAAGGATTGAGTGGTTTTCTGAAAGTATTTGGTAGGAATTAATCCTTCCTGAATACAGTTCATGTCAGCACCACTATCTACAAGGGCAATGGCATCTTTAATGATAAAGTCTAGTTGAATAACAAAAGTGATTCGGATATACCATTTCTTGAAAACTACTTGATTCATAAGCATCAAATATTGTTCGGAGGAATTGGAAGATTCTGGTTTATCATAAACTTTATGATTATCATTATTTGCTTTGTTGTTTAATATTATTTAAATCTTGGAAAATAATAAGATTATCATTTTGTAATTGTTTTATTTCTGATTTCAAAGTATTTATTTCACTTTTAAGATCTTGAATAGTAGTAGGTTTTTCAGAAGTAGAAATGTTTTGAATACGGTTCATAACTTCTTTCATGTTATACGGATTAGTGAGAAGAATATCTTATGTTTTTTTATTTTATAGCGAGATCTCTAAAATTTTAGTTTTATCTCGGGATCCTTGATTTGGTCGGTAGAGATCGAGAAGAGATTTTTGGGTGTCAGTTAAGACATTGATCTTTGGGTTCTCAATATTTAAACCATTCATTTCTACAATAGCCTTCCAATAATTAGTTTGATAATAGTATTACGATTATTTATAGTGCAGGATTGGCATTGTTCATTATGAGAATCATTATGCGATTGAGAATAGATTTGGCTAGATCATCATCATCCGAGCTTGTTTTTGAACTCTTGTTGGATGAGCAATTAAGAATTTGTTGTTGAATGTCCTCATCAAGGACATTTCATTAAGTTTCTGTTTTAATTTTGATTTACATTTATTAGCAAAATGTCCTGTTTGGCCACATTTATAGCACTGAATTTTAGATTTGTCCTTTTTATTACGGGTCTTTTTCTTTTTAGAAGTTTTTTCAGGGGTTTTTGTTTTAGAGGATTTTTTAGAAGAACGTCTTCTGTATTGTCGATTAGGTTTGGAGCTTTGTTTCTTTTTAACCTTTTGGGGATACTGTAATTTAGTGTCATAAGTAAATTGGTCACAAAATTCTCTTATTTCGTGACGTTTAGTAAGATTCTATTTTTTCATTAATTGTTGAAGTTTCATATCATTGCACAAAGATAATCCTTCTTCTATAATTACAGAAATAAGATGGCCATAGGAATCTTTGATCATAAGGAATATCTATCTGATTCGTGTTTATCTCTTAACTTTTTACTGATTTTTTCAGCAAAGAAGGTAGGAAGACCATCAATAAATTTGGCTTTCAATGTTCCTTTGTTGGCGTCTGTTCTTTGCATGACCTTCATAAGAAAGACATCCTTATACCATCTAAAATGGGTTAGGGAAGGACAACGGAGATTCTGTAAGAGTTCTCTACCTCTATCCTGATTCATGAGTCCTGGTCCAACAAAATGATGAAGGATAGCATTGACTAAATTATAGCAAGCGTCTTCTCTTTTAGTTTGGTTTTAGTGATAGGATTGACTTCATTCTTATAGGCTAAAAGAATTTCAGTTCTTTGGTTCTCGGTGAGTGCATTATCCCACCATCCTTTAAGAATGCGGTAAACCCATTCACTACGGGCGGACAGATCCGGTGGTCGTATGTTATCATTACATCTCTGATTTGTGGCATAAATCATCATGTGATGGACAGTCTCAAACATTTGATATTCTGTCTTACCATCAATGTTCCATTCATAAATGGTTTTTCCATGGTAAGATTTCTGAGAATGAAGAAAGTCTTCTTCATACAGAATATCCTGGGGAGTAGGTCTGGGGTAATAATACCTACTAGGTCCAGATAAAGCCATTCGAGTTATGGGTTTTTGACTGTAAGTTATTTTATTAATGTTTTGCATTTCTTGAAAATTATTCTGAATTTCTAAGATATGAATGGGAGATATAGTATCGGAATCTTCTTCTTCATTATCAGTATTATTACTGGTGTAAGAGGAAGGTTGACCAGACATCATATTAATGCAGGATGTGGATGTTGTTGTGAGATTCAAATCTTTCATTTTGTTAATAAGATTATCAACAAACTCATTATCGATTTTAGAAGATTTCATCTTGAAATTATTGACTTCTAAAGGTGGCTTAATGGTTACTGAGTTGAAGATTAATCTTTTGAGGAACAACAGCGATTATCATTAATATAGTTTATTTGTTCTTCAATTACAGTTAAGCATTTTCCTACGATTTGAAGGAATAGATTAGTGTAATTATTACGTTTAGAAAGGGCAAAATATCTTTTATTTTAACCTCTTCTTGTTGATGGAGTGTTTCAGAAACATCAACATACGAATTGATAACTAAAGGTTTTAAACTATCATTTCCTGGGCTAAGTTCAAGAGACTTAGGAGGAGGATGGACAGAGTGTATAATGCTACCATTTGTAGTAATCCAGTCTTTTTGAATTCCAGTCAACACATTCAGTTGATTTTCAGTGTAAAATTCTGACTTTAAAATGAAATCATAATACCATTTAACAAATGACGAGAATACTGTTTGGTTTTTATTCAGGTGTTCATAATAACTAGCTTTAATTTCTGCTAATTTATCGTTATTATGATTTTTAAAATACCAATTCCTAAAGTTCTGGTATTTATCCTGCATGAACTCCTGGTTTAAATATTGACGAATTTTACTTCTGGGAGAAAAATCCATTTAATATTCAAAATTCATATCACTAGCAGTTGGACTATAAGGTCTTCTGTTTTGAGGAGTATTTGTTTCATAAATACCATGAGGTATTTGATTTTCAGAAATATGAATTCCCCTTATTAAGTCTTCATTTTTAATAGACTCATTACTGGGATTTTTAGACTCTTGATAAACAGATTCTAAATGATCAGACACAGATTGTCTAGAAGATTCGGGTAAGTCAATATTATAAGAAATATTATTAATAGATCGACTTCTGGAAAAGGGTCTCTGAAATTTTAAGTAAACATTTCCATTACTAGTTTGAATGACATCCTCTAAGGATTGTCTAATTATAGGTCTGGTGGGAACGGCATTAGTAATCTGCCATTGTTTTGGGAAAGTAATTTCTTCCCAAGGAATCATTCTGGGAATAGCCACTTGACTACTAAAGAGATTAGTGTCTATAAGGACAGTATGTCCTTGTTGGCTTTGCTTTCGGATATAAGGATTTAAAGTAGTTAAAACTTTAAGATGAATACGGAATAATATGGCAAAAGGAGGAGATCCTGGTAGATACTCATAACCATGAGATATAATTCTCATTTCCAATACTTTTGACAAATTATTATCAGTTAAGGCAATACTCAAATTCGGATATATATAGAAATAAAAAATGGTCCATGGGGCGATTTGGTTTCAATAAGCGCCCATGTGAGGCTTTCCAATTAAGACATCTGCCATCTCTGAGTGTGCACTGAATACTGGTGTTTTGGCCAAGTAAAGTCAAAGGTTTGAAAGCTACTTGGACAAGGCCTATATGAACATATTTATATTTTTGCATAAACGGGTATAAATCTTCAACATGCAATAAATATAAAATTTCATCATTGTTCTGTAAAGGAACAACATGTTCGAAGGTTTTAATAATTCTTTTACTGATAAAATCGAAGGTTCCAATTTTATAAATTGTTTCTGGTTTGATTTTAGGAATAGTCCATTTATCTAGGGCTTCCTTAACATCCTGATAGGCAATAAGTTCAGTTGCTTCCACAGTGGAAGTTGAAGCATTCGCTACGGTTGAGAGAGAGGTTGAAAAATCAGTCATTTTTTTAAAACGATCATACATGTGTAATTTATAAGCAATATATTCATTAATATGTCAATAAACTAAACATGGCTCTGATACCAACTAAACACAGGATCGGAGAAAAGCTCAGTTAAGCACGTCTGTCAACGATTTACAAAGGATAAAAGCCACCACACCATAACACGGCTAAAGGCAAAGTCCTAAACGCGACTTGGGTGACGTCCCACTTAACCTAACATTAACTCCATACTGATTTAATTAATAGAATGGCATGAATGTTTTAAAAGCATATTAAATATATATTAACAAATAAATTATGACATATATGATCTCATAAAGTTACTGTTGGTTTGGGGGTCTACCCAAAACTATGAGTAAACAGCAGTGTCTCTTCACTCATATAGCGGTTTTATTAAAATAATAAATTGTTCAGATTTATGAAATTGTTCTAAGAAATAAGAACGATTATGATTATCTGTTGCAGTCTGATATGCTATTAGATAACGATTACTGTTTTCAGTATGATAATCTAAAATTTCAAGTAAGGAAACATATTAATTAATAGAAGCAATAATTAAAACTTACAGAAGAGCCAGGATATCTTCAAACTTCAAGATATTATATATATCTGAATATCTTACAAGAGAGAGAGAGAGTACAACAGAAAAATGTAAAGAAAATTCTGCCTCAACAATGGGTGAGGTCTCCCAATTTATACAAGTGAGAAGATAAGAAAGGATCTGGCATGTCCTAGATAGTGGAGTCGGTTGGCAGTCCTTATCTTTTCTTCTTTAACTCTCAGCCGTGGGAAGTGGAGGGCATGAGACAAGCTGTCGGATGAGTGAATTACAGCTGGTTGGCGTCTTCTGATGATAGAGGACAGCTGGCTGCTACTTTCTGATAGTGGAGCTACTGTGGTTGTCCTTTTCTGATTATTGACACTGTAATAATGGAGGATAGCTTTATGCTTTTCCTTTCCCTTTCTTGTCTTGTTCCATTTTCTCTGAAATCATAGAAGTGAAAGAGTCCCAAAAGTCTCCCATAGTAGGCTCCGGTTCCTGACTTTCTCCAGCTAAGACATTGAATTCATTGTCATCCTGTTCAGAATCTTCATTATCGCTAACAGTTTTCATGGAACTGTCGTCTTGTGTAAATGATTGTAAGAATTGGGTTTTCATATAGTCCATGGTCTTGACTATTAATTCTTTTTCAGTTAGATTTGGAAATTTCTGTTTTAAATCAGTTTGAATCTTGACAAAAGGATTAACTGATGATGGTGCTGGTAGGCTTTGAGGGATAACATCCAAGCAGGCCTGGGTATGGTTCTGTATAGACTGCATAAGTTCTGGTAATGTGGGATTAAGTCCCTTATCCCACCATTTGGTAAAGAATACCCTTTTAAGACGAGGGATTTTATTCTGAAAGTCACATTGGAAATCCCATTTCCAGATCCAGGGGATATTAAAACGGATTATAAAATGGGCTAATAATTTAAGCATAGACAGATCTTTATTTACTGGTATATGGGCATAGGCAACCCACCATTCTTTGAATGCTGTTTGAATAGATTCTGGTAAAGTTTCCAAGGTAATTCCAAACTTATCCCACCGAACGAAAAACCAGTTGGGAATTTCGTTTTTTAAAACATCGGTACATATACGGATAAATGTGGCTTAATGGTTACAGGTTGAAGATTAATCTTTTGAGGAACAACTTGACAGTTATCATTAATATAGTTTATTTGTTCTTCAATTCTGGTTAACTATTTTCCTACAGTTTGAAGGAATAGATTAGTGTAATTATTCTATTTAGAAAGGGCAAAATATCTTTATTTTAACCTCTTCTTGTTGATGGAGTGTTTCAGAAACATCAACATACGAATTGATAACTAAAGGTTTTAAACTATCATTTCCTGGGCTAAGTTCAAGAGACTTAGGAGGAGGATGGACAGAGTGTATAATGCTACCATTTGTAGTAATCCAGTCTTTTTGAATTCCAGTCAACACATTCAGTTGATTTTCAGTGTAAAATTCTGACTTTAAAATGAAATCATAATACCATTTAACAAATGATAGAATACACTGGTTTTTATTCAGGTGTTCATAATAACTAGCTTTAATTTCTGCTAATTTATCGTTATTATGATTTTTAAAATACCAATTCCTAAAGTTCTGGTATTTATCCTGCATGAACTCCTGGTTTAAATATTGACGAATTTTACTTCTGGGAGAAAAATCCATTTAATATTCAAAATTCATATCACTAGCAGTTGGACTATAAGGTCTTCTGTTTTGAGGAGTATTTGTTTCATAAATACCATGAGGTATTTGATTTTCAGAAATATGAATTCCCCTTATTAAGTCTTCATTTTTAATAGACTCATTACTGGGATTTTTAGACTCTTGATAAACAGATTCTAAATGATCAGACACAGATTGTCTAGAAGATTCTTGTAAGTCAATATTATAAGAAATATTATTAATAGATCGACTTCTGGAAAAGGGTCTCTGAAATTTTAAGTAAACATTTCCATTACTAGTTTGAATGACATCCTCTAAGGATTGTCTAATTATAGGTCTGGTGGGAACGGCATTAGTGTCGCCATTGTTTTGGGAAAGTAATTTCTTCCCGAGGAATCATGCAGGAATAGCCACTTGACTACTAAAGAGATTAGTGTCTATAAGGACAGTATGTCCTTGTTGGCTTTGCTTTCGGATATAAGGATTTAAAGTAGTTAAAACTTTAAGATGAATACGGAATAATATGGCAAAAGGAGGAGATCCTGGTAGATACTCATAACCATGAGATATAATTCTCATTTCCAATACTTTTGACAAATTATTATCAGTTAAGGCAATACTCAAATTCGGATATATATAGAAATAAACTGGTCCATGGGCCAGACTGGTTTCAATAGCGCCCATAACAGAGGCTTTCCAATTAAGACATCTGCCATCTCTGAGTGTGCACTGAATACTGGTGTTTTGGCCAAGTAAAGTCAAAGGTTTGAAAGCTACTTGGACAAGGCCTATATGAACATATTTATATTTTTGCATAAACGGGTATAAATCTTCAACATGCAATAAATATAAAATTTCATCATTGTTCTGTAAAGGAACAACATGTTCGAAGGTTTTAATAATTCTTTTACTGATAAAATCGAAGGTTCCAATTTTATAAATTGTTTCTGGTTTGATTTTAGGAATAGTCCATTTATCTAGGGCTTCCTTAACATCCTGATAGGCAATAAGTTCAGTTGCTTCCACAGTGGAAGTTGAAGCATTCGCTACGGTTGAGAGAGAGGTTGAAAAACCAGTCATTTTTTTAAAACGATCATACATGTGTAATTTATAAGCAATATATTCATTAATATGTCAATAAACTAAACATGGCTCTGATACCAACTAAACGCAGGATCGGAGAAAAGCTCAGTTAAGCATGTTTGTCAACTATTTACAAAGGATAAAAGCCACCACGCCATAACACGGCTAAAGGCAAAGTCCTAAACGCGACTTGGGTGACGTCCCACTTAACCTAACATTAACTCCATACTGATTTAATTAATAGAATGGCATGAATGTTTTAAAAGCATATTAAATATATATTAACAAATAAATTATGACATATATGATCTCATAAAATTCTTTGTTGGTTTGGGGAATTACCCCAAAACTATGGTGATGTGTCTCTTCTTCAGTATAGCGGTTTTTGTTAAAATAATAAATTGTTGAGTTATGAAATTGTTCTAAGAAATAAAACGATTATGATTATACATTGCGATCGATATGCTATTAGAATAATGATTTGTTTTTCAGTATGATAATCTAAAATTTCAAGTAAGGAAACATAGTAATTAACAGAAGCAATAATTAAAACTTACAGAAGAGCCATGATATCTTCAAACTTCAAGATATTATATATATCTGAATATCTTACAAGAGAGAGAGAGAGTACAACAGAAAAATGTAAAGAAAATTCTGCCTCAACAATGGGTGAAGTCTCCCAATTTATACAAGTGAGAAGATAAGAAAGGATCTGGCATGTCCTAGATAGTGGAGTCGGTTGGCAGTCCTTATCTTTTCTTCTTTAACTCTCAGCCATGGGAAGTGGAGGGCATGAGACAAGCTGTCGGATGAGTGAATTACAGCTGGTTGGCGTCTTCTGATGATAGAGGACAGCTGGCTGCTACTTTCTGATAGTGGAGCTACTGTGGTTGTCCTTTTTTGATTATTGACACTGTAATAATGGAGGATAGCTTTATGCTTTTCCTTTCCTTTTCTTGTCTTGTTCCATTTTCTCTGAAATCATAGAAGTGAAAAAGTCCCAAAAGTCTCCCATAGTAGGCTCCGGTTCCTGACTTTCTCCAGCTAAGACATTGAATTCATTGTCATCCGGTTGAGAATCTTCATTATCGCCAATGAGTTTTTCATGGGCTGTCGTCTTGTGTAAATGATTGTAAGAATTGGGTTTCATATAGTAGTCCATGGTCTTGACTATTAATTACATTTCGATTAGATTTGGAAATTTACTTTTAAATCGGTTTGAATCTTGACAAAAGAATTAAGCGATGATGAGTCTTTGGTAGGTTTTGAGGGATAACATCCAAGCGAGGCTGGGTATGGTTACGTATAGACTTCAAAAGTTACGGTAATGTGGGATTAAGTCCCTTATCCCACCATTTAGTAAAGAATACCCTTTTAAGGCGAGGATTTTATTACGAAAATCACATTGGAAATCCCATTTCGAGATCCGAGGATACTAAAGCGGATTATAAAATGGGCTAATAATTTAAGCATGGGCGAGATCTTTATTCTTGGTATATGGGAATAGGCAACTTTGTCATTCTTTGAATCTTTGTTTGAATAGATTCAGTAAAGTTTCAAGGTAATTCCAAACTTATCCCACCAAGCGAAAAACCCATTGGGAATTTCATTTTAAAACATCGGGACAGAATCACGGATATACCGGGAATGGTTACGGATAGGATTACGGTAATAGAATACATGCGTAAGGAATCAATATAATCCCAATAGTTGTATCTCGGTTTTACATTGTATATGGTGGAATCAGCAAGACTCTGGTGGTATGAGGATTAATACCCTGATTAGCAAGAGGCATGATACTCTTGATAGTGGTTTTACTGTATTGAATTGGGCTGGTTGGTTTAGATGGATCATGAAGCGTATGCTTAATATCCATAGATGCTGTTTCAATAATAATGTGCTCATACACATAACGATACTGGTTAAAGCGGGGAGGAGATTGTTGAGTCGTTAAATAACGTCTCTTGATTTCCCATGGATCTTTCATCCATTTTTCATCATTCTAATCAATAAACAATACTGTTTCTTCCACATTTTTATTTGGAATATACTATTCGGGTAGTAAAAGAACATCTTTTACTGTTGGTTGACAAGAAGAAGCCGAAGAATTACTGGATTGAGTATTCAGACTAGGAAATTGTGTATAATACAGATTTTCTCTGCCTCGGCCTCGTTGACCGCGGCTACAACCTCTACTGGTCATTCCTGCAAAAATTCTCTGGTTAGGAAATCCGGTAAAGAATTCTGTTTTCCTTTGATATATTCAATATCAAAGTTAAATACTGATAAAATGCTTTGCCAAGTTGCAAATATCTGTTTAGATGCTAAATTTTGAACATCTTTTTTAAAAATCTTTTTTGCAGCTGAGCAATCGACACGAATTAAAAAGTGTTGATTTAAAAGATCATCCTGAAATTTTAAAACACATTTAACAATTGAAAGGCATTCTTTTTTTATAGTAGGGTAATTTAAAGAAGGTCCTTTCCAAGTTCCTGAAGTAAAGCGGATAAGATCCTCTTTTTTACTGTTAGGATTAAATTGTTTTAAAATACCACCATATCCTGAATTAGAAGCATCAGTTTGAACAATCTTCTTCCACTCAGGATTTGGTAAAGATAGACAAGGTAACTGTTTGACCCTTTCTTTAATCTTTTTTACAGCATCAGTATGTTCAGTAGTCCAGGGTAAAGGATTTTTACGTAAACGAGTATACAGGATAGAAGCATCTTGGGAAAGATTCGGATAATATTCACGAATATAATTTAAACTTCCCAAATATCGTTGCAGTTGGTTAATATCTTTAATTTCATCTGGAAATTTAGATGCGAATTCAATACTTCTGTCAATTGGAATAATAGTTCCATTGGAAATATTATGTCCGAGAAATCTGATTTTTGTCTGGAAAAGTTTCATTTTAGGAGCAGAAACTACCAAACCATTTTTCATGATAACATTTTTAAAAATATTTATATGTTTAATGTGTTGTTCAATAGAAGAGGAGAAAATTAAGACATCATCAATATAGCAAATAATAAATTCAGTAAAAGGATTGAAAATATCATTCATGATGTGTTGAAATTTTGAAGGTCTATTTTTAACTCCAAATGGAAGAACATTCCATTCATAGTGACCAAAAGGTACTGTAAAAGCAGTTTTATAAGTATCCTGTTCTCTAATTTGTATTTGCCAAAATCCTGATTTCATATCAAATTTAGAGAAAATAGTGGCATCATGAAGTCTGTCAAGAAGGTCCTTCTTATTGGAATAGGATATCTAATCCATTGAAGGGCCCGTTCGGTGGTTTATAATTTATACTTGAGGCGGGAGTTCCTCTTTCAATTTTTGAATTTTTATTAACATAAAAAGTTGTACAACTCCAGGGAGAAGTGCTGGGCTTTATTAACCTTTTCTGTATAAGAGACTCAATTTCAGTTTTGCAAAGGAGTAAATATTCTTTTTTCATCTGACTGGGTCGAAACTTAGTAGGAATATTTTTCTCATTAAAATTAGGGATATAAGGAAGAGAAATAATATGCTTCTTTCTATTCCAGAAGGCATTCGGGACATCACTAAAGATTTCAGCTTGAAGAGTCTTGTGGATTAGTTTTATTTTTTCCTGTAAAGAAGGTTGTAGAATTCTTTGTTCTGTAGTAAGAAATTTTATTTCTTTTTGAATAAAATTTATCTGTTTTTCTTTAGAATAAATCATGTGTTTAACTTGATTTAATTCTTTGGTATAGGGTTCTGTTATAAATTCAAAAATAATATGTCTGTTGTTAAGAGTGGTATGAATTCCTAAAGTATCAATTTTTGAAATAGGCATTAAAAGGCATAGGAAAGGGGTGCCTAAGATGATACTTTGATTAATATTTCGGATAAGAACAAAAGAAGTAGGTAAGCATAAACCTTGATTGCAGATTAAGGCTTCAGGAATCTTGTATTTAATATTCATGGTATTTCCACTTGCACTAGTTAAGGATTGTCTGAAAGTATTTGGTAGGAATTAATCCTTCCTGAATACAGTTCATGTCAGCACCACTATCTACAAGGGCAATGGCATCTTTAATGATAAAGTCTAGTTGAATAACAAAAGTGATCCGGATATACCATTTCTGGAAAACTACTTGATTCATAAGCATCAAATATTGTTCGGAGGAATTGGAAGATTCTGGTTTATCATAAACTTTATGATTATCATTATTTAACTGTTGTTTAATATTATTTAAATCTTGGAAAATAATAAGATTAGCATTTTGTAATTGTTTTATTTCAGATTTCAAAGTATTTATTTCACTTTTAAGATCTTGAATAGTAGTAGGTTTTTCAGAAGTAGAAATGTTTTGAATACGGTTCATAACTTCTTTCATGTTATACGGATTAGTGAGAAGAATATCTTATGTTTTTTGATTTTTATAGCAGATCTCTAAAAATTTTAGTTTTATCTCGGGATCCTTGATTTGGTCGGCGAGATCGAGAAGAGATTTTTGGGTGTCAGTTAAGACATTGATCTTTGGGTTCTCGATATTTAAACCATTCATTTCTCTGATAGCCTTCCAATAATTAGTTTTAATAATAGTATTACGATTATTTATAGTGCGAGGATTGACATTGTTCATTATGAGAATCATTATGCGATTGAGAATAGATTTGGCTAGATCATCATCATCGAGCTTGTTTACGAACTCTTTGTTGGATAGGCAATTAAGAATTTGTTGTTGAATGTCCTCATCGAGGACATTTCATTAAGTTTCTATTTTAATTTTGATTTACATTTATTAGCAAAATGTCTGTTTAGCCACATTTATATGCTTTGAATTTTAGATTTGTCCTTTTTATTACGGGTCTTTTCTTTTAGAAGTTTTTTCGAGGTTTTTATTTTAGAGGATTTTTAGAAGAAGCGTCTTCTATATTGTGGATTAGGTTTGGAGCTTTGTTTCTTTTTAACCTTTTTGGGGATCTTGTAATTTAGTGTCATAAGCAAATTGGTCACAAAATTCTCTATTTCGTGACGTTTAGTAAGATTCATTTTTTCATTAATTGTTGAAGTTTCATATCATTTGCACAATGATAATCCTTCTTCTATAATTCTGAAATAAGATGGCCATAGAATCTTGATCATAAGGAATATTTATCTGGTCGTGTTTATCTCTTAACTTTTTACGGATTTTTTTGACAAAGAAGGTAGGAAGACCATCAATAAATTTGGCTTTCAATGTTCCTTTGTTGGCGTCATTCTTTGCATGACCTTCATAAGAAAGACATCCTTATACCATCTAAAATGGGTTAGGGAAGGACAGACGGAGATTATGTAAGAGTTCTACCTCTATCACGATTCATGAGTCTGGTCTAACAAAATGATGAAGGATAGCATTGACTAAAAGTATAGTAAGCGTCTTCTCTTTTAGTTTTAGGTTTTAGTGATAGGATTAACTTCATTCTTATAGGCTACAAAAAAATTTGATTCTTTGGTTCTCGGTGAGTGCATTATCCCACCATCCTTTAAGAATGCCCGATAAACCCATTTACTAAAAGGCAGATCTGGTGAGTACGTGTTATCATACATCTCTGATTTGTGGCATACATCATCATGTGATGGACAGTCTCAAACATTTGATATTCTGTCTTACCATCAGTGTTCCATTCATAAATGGTTTTTCCATGGTAAGATTTCTTAGAATGAAGAAAGTCTTCTTCATCTGAGAATATCTGAGGGAGTAGATGCAGGGTAATAATACCTACTAGGTCCATATAAAGCCATTGAGTTATGGGTTTTTATTTGTAAGTTATTTTATTAATGTTTTGCATTTCTTGAAAATTATGCGAATTTCTAAGATATGAATGGGAGATATAGTATCGGAATCTTCTTCTTCATTATAAATCGGTATTATTCTTGGTGTAAGAGGAAGGTTGACCGGACATCATATTAATGCAGAATTGACCTTCAGTAGATGGTTTGTGACGACTGAATCTTAATGAGAAAAAGTCATTGAAAGAATGAGACTGAAAATGAAGCGAATGGATAACCAAGTTAAAATAATGTGTAATAATGTGTGTGTGTGTGTAATAATAATAACAACAACAACAACAATAATAATAATAATAATAATAATAATGTTAATTGTGCGTGAATTATGAAAATTGTTATTGATGGTTTGTAAGTTTTGTAGACATGTTTAGACTTTTCTAGATATTTATTTTTAAATGAAAATTAATTATTGTGGTGGTGTGGTGAATTATGATAATTGTTATGTGTAATTGTAAGTTATTTTAGGTTATAAAAAGTGTTTAGGTAATGTAATTTTTTTCGAATTTTAATTTAATTTTTTGTTACGTCGTGCCTCCAGACACGAGCAATTACTAGTACTTTTATAACACAAGTCCATTTATAATATACTTAAAATAATTTGTACCCATATAATTATGGGTTCAACCTAGTTAATTATATTTTAGCCTCTCTAACAAACCCAAATAGAAAAGTGAGACATGCTCCTCTAAAATGTACAGGGATCTCTTTCTCATGTGATGTGCTGAGTAATTGTGATCTTGTACGATGGTTGATCGGAAAGCCAAACTGAAAATTATTAAATCTGGTTAATAAATTAGATAACACATAAATAACAAAAATAAAATTAAAAATTTGGAGTACAATCTCTCATTAGTTTATGATATTTTCTTGATTTGCTCCTCTAAATACTTGTATATCATTTTACCATAAATAACAAAAAAAAAAAAGTTACCACTAATATTTATCCACATAACTGGCAATTAAATAATCAAATAAATATTCGCAATATATATCATTTTTCCAAAAATAATATTACCTCCATTCCAAAATATAAAATAAAGTTTGACTTTTTAAAAGTTCATAAGTCAAAACTTGTGTGATTTAACTTATAATTAGTAATACTTTCTTAATATTTTATAATTATTTTGTCAAAAATTAAATGTAACTAATATGTGTTTTTTTTGCAACTGTGAAAGTATATTATATCATAGAAAGTAGGAAAATTTCGAAATATGTAAATACAATTTCACTTAATTTTGTGTGTATCAATCAAAATATATATACAGGAATAAATGTTCCAGTTAATGGAATGGAACATGCAACCAAGGCGAGGAACCAATTATCTATAAAAGGGAAAGAGAAGGTTTTCATTTTGAGATAGAGTAAGTAGCCGAGTAAGTAGAGAGAAAGTTCGAGGTTTAAAAATAATTAGATTTGAATGAGTTAAACAAATATTGGTTAAAACTGGTTAATCAGTTTAAAACTATTTTTTTATTGGGTCCTTAACATTAATATACAATAATTAGAAAGTATTTACAAAAACAAAACATCCACAAAATTATTACAAAAATAACAACTTTCATATTTACGTTGCTAAAGTTACGGAGCATTAACTCCCTACACGTTAGTTACCGACTTTCATATTTCCAACTAACCGGTCCTAAATTCACGCAAATGAAAAAAATATGCAACTTTGAGATCGAAAAAACAAAGCAACGACATATCGGAGAAGACGAATTCTCCAACGGCGATGCAACTTTGAGATCGAATAATATCGGAGAAGATCAACAACTTCAAGATCAATAACCAGCCTCTATAACAACTTTGATTGTTGATTGTCGATTGATTCATTACATATTTGTATACAAATGTATTTGAGTTTAAAGATTATATGCATATAGATACCCCGTGGTAACAACGTATTCGTACATTGATTACCGTTCTTAAGTTTTTCGCTCTTTAATTGGTCACAAAGTCAGTATATTGTCTGTATAATGTTTAATTACTTGGTGTAATCTTTAGTTTATTGATGTTTTTTATATTGATGGTTACTTATTAGATACTTTGGTTACCTTTATGCAACTTCTGGTTACTGTCTAATATGAATTTGGTTACAGAATTTGGTTATTAGATACTTTGGTTATGCGGCGCCCCCAAAACAGGTATACATCACCCATCTTGAGTCGCCATATATATGGTACAAAATTCAAATACAAACTTAATTATACAACTGTCGTGTAAAGTACGACAAGATATAAGCTGGGAGTTTCAACATGAATATTGTCTTCTAGAGAATATACAAACTCAAATTTAATATTATTACAATTATTATCACACTATTTCATAGAATAGTGAGGACTACTAAAGTCATTTATCCTGGACAATCACTCCAGTCCCCAGACTCGTCCCAACTACGTTCTCATTTCACGAAGAAAGCGGTGAAAGAAAAGGTGAGCTCAACTAGCCTCAAGATGAAATATTATGACTAAGATAATGCGAGAATAAATTATCATTAGCCTTCAACAAATATTAAGCGATAAAATATAACAAACATCAAGTTTAGCTGCAGCGGAACAAAGCAATCCATTAGAAGAGTCAAGTAGAGAATAAAATCTATTATCTTCTATGATTTAAAAGGTTTTTCATTACTTTTATCACTGAGACTCAGCTTAATAAATAATTCACATCATCCCTGCACTACGGCCAAGGATATTCATTAGTATCACGACCACAAATTATCCATGCACTACGAGCCAAGGATATTCGTGTATTCATCAATGGTCATGATCATGCCAATAACTGTCCATCAATGCACTACGGGCCAATGAGGACTTTTACCACATCATTTGTAACATTACGGTCATGATTATACCGATTAATCCCTGCTCATAACCATACAAGGTCCATCTATGCACTACAGGCCACAGATGACTTTCAACATAATATAAACATGAGGAAGATGACAATGATATAAAAAATCAATAAAACAAGTTCAAGAATTAATTTATCCAGTAATCAATAACGTCCAAATTGTCAAAATGATACTTCTTTGTGGAGTAAAATTCAAGAATGCTCAGAAGAATATTTCCATGAAAAGATACTGGATGAAACGCAAATATCAAGGATATTCCACTAATTTCATGGAGTATAGAAGTCAAAGCTTTAACTAACTGATTATAAGAGAATATATGAAACTGTAAATGGATTTTTGTCCGCTATGCGGTAATCCACTTAGACAGATCATTTCCACAATTTAATAAAGAATGAATACAAAGGATCATTCACCATGCATGTGATAATCCACACAGACAGGTTATTCCAACAGAATAATAAAGAATGGAATAACAGAAGAAATCACCATGCATGTGATAGACCGCACAGACAGGTTATTCCAACAGAATAATAAAGAATGGAACCAGGTCATGCGTAATCCGCATAGACAGGATGTTTCAACGGAATAATAAAGAATAGAACTAGGCCATGCGTAAATCGCACAAACAGGATGTTCCAACAGAATAATAAAGAACGGAACCAGGTCATGCGTAAATGCATAGACATGATGTTCCAACAGAATAATAAAGAATAAAATAACAGAAAAATTTCACCATGTATGCGGTACTTCGCATAGACATGTTATTCCAACATAATAATAAAGAATAGAATAACAACCCTTACGAGTATTGAAAAAAAATAACTCTCTTCATGAATACGAAAGAATAATACCCCTTACGGGTACAACAAATAATATCCATTACCTTAGAAGAAACTAGATATAGGAGTAGTGAAGTAGCAGAATACTTTTCTTCTTTCTCTCTATAGTTTCTCTCTCTAGAGTTTCAAAGTGAATTAAGTAAGAAATAATGAAGGAATGAGCTTCTATTTATAGGAGAATGGGTGAATAGTAACTAATTCATGAAGCAGTCCAGATTGATTTACTATAAATTATTAATAAAATATTTTAATAAAACAAAATCTTTTAAATAAAATATAATATATTCTATTTATAATCTAAAAAAAGCGAATAACTTTATAAAAGTATTATATTTTATATAAAAAGATTTTACTATGCAAACACTATCTGGAGACCTTATACAAATACTATGCATAATAGAATATTATATATTCTATTTATAGTCTAATAAAACAAATAACTTTATAAAAGTATTACATTTTATATAAAAAGATTTTTTTATCTGGAACCTTTATGCAAACACTATGCATAATAGAATATCATATATTCTATTTATAGTCTAATAAAATAAATAACTTTATAAAAGTATTCTATTTTATATAAAAAGTTTTTTGTTTTATTACATTTATAATAATAATAAAACAAAACTTATCACCTTTATTATAATTCACAATATTAATCGACCAGGTCGTTCTCAGGAAAGAAGGGGCTTTCCAATAAGGATTTCTCCCTATTGGCTCGCAATTAGGTGACCAAACCTCTCATTGACAGAACTTCTAGACATCGTTAATATTACAAATAATAATATTAATAACTTTGTCATCTCAATTATTGATTTAATAATATATAAAATATTGACAATAATTGAATCAAATAACGTGAGATACTTATCACGGCAATTCTTTGTAGCAATAATTGAATAAAAGCGAGTGACTTCTCACGTAAGCATCAATAATGAATATCGTGTGCTACTATGCAACCACGCAGTACATTGTGCTTTTACTCAAGTAGTAGTTCAACAGTTTTAACGGTAAAACTTCCGTCGTTATTTTCATACAAATATTTTTGTCATTTTCTCAATCCGATAATAATTCCGTTGTGGGGTCCACCAATGATTGTACCGTCGTACGGATATTCCCCAACAAAAAGAATATTCCCCGACCAATCGAATATTATACAACAACTTGCGTACTTTGCAAAATTTATAAATATTACTCACAACTATAACATCATATCAAATCCACACCATAATATTTAAAAAAATATTTCGAGAAATTTAAATCTTTATTCGTAAAATTTGGGATTTTACAGGTTACCTACCTGTTTACTGTCTTATTAGATACTTTGGTTACCTTCCTGCAACTTCTAGTATACTTTGTTTCGTACTTGATTTTTTTTTATATTGATGGTTACTGATTACATACATTTGTTACCTTCATACATTTATTAGTCTTTAATTTGTAACAAAGTCATTACTGTTTGTTTTGGTTGTAAGATGCATGTAAATAAGTGGTTTATATTCAGGCTATTAAGTACATATATCTTGATTACTGTCTAATATGTATTTAGATACTGTAAGGTGTTTATTTGGTTACTATATAATGTTATTGTACTTTATAATTATTTCTTTTATATTGGTGGTTACTTATTGACTATATTGATTACCTTCATGCAACAATTAATCTGATTATATATATCGGTTGTTGTATACTATTTAATTGGTTACTGTATAATTTTTATTATTTTCTGAATAATATTAATGTACATTTGTACTGATGTTTTTTATATTCATGGTTACTTATTATGTATGACCCCAAATTTTACGAAATGAAAGTATTCAATTTTCTGATAATTGTTATTCTATTTAGTAAATGGTTAAATTCTTAAAAGGTTAAAGTTAAGTGTGATATTTGAAAATTTTACAAAGTAATCAAGTTGATATAAAATATTCGTTGTGTCGGGGAATATTCTTTTTGTCAGGGAATATTCGTACGACGACACCATCATTGGTGGACCCCACAACGGAATAATTGTCGGAGTTAGAAAACGACAGAAATATCTTTTTATAAAAATAACGACGAAATTTTTACCGTTAAACTGTTGAAATACCTGGTGGTAAAAATATAATAATATGCGTGCTTGCATATTAGCACACGGTATTGATTATTGATACTTACGTAAGAATCCACTCAGTTTACTCAATTATTGCTACATTAATGATTGTATAGTATCTCATATTATTTGATTCAATTATTATCACAGTATCATCTGCATAATATTTTATATTATTAAATCAATAATTGAGACGACAAAGTTATTCATATTATTATTTACAATATTGACAATATCTAGTAAGTTCTGTCGAGAGAGGTTTGGTCACCTAATCACTTGGCGCCAATAAGGAGAAATCCTTATCTGAAAGCCCCCTCTTTCCGGGAACGCATTTGACCTGATAAATATTGTGAGTTATAATATTAGTGATGAGTAATTGTTGAAGTATTAAGAATGTGTTTATTGAAGATAAGTGAATTACAAAAGTTATAGGGGAATAATGCAAACTTGGAAAACTTTAGGGGTACCAAAGTGTAATAAGTTAAATCAATCGGACCATTGGTGGTAGTTTTAATAGTAAATCTGTTGGGCTTGACGCGAACGCATACAATGAAATTAAAATTTTAAAGCAATTTCGAAACCTAAAAGCAGGATCCATGCGAAAAATCAATTAATTGAGAGGTTTAGAGATTATACCGGATATAAACAAAAAAGCGAGAATCAAATCATTGCGCCTCGAATCTCCAGCGCATAATACAAACCGATTGCGCCTCTACTAGATATCCATTTAACGCCGCATACGAAGGTCGAACGATTCTGCAATAAGAAGGACTTGCAGACTAGCCACCCAAAAGGAATGGATTTTCAAACTGTTTTTCTCTCTAGTCTCTCTCTAAGAACGGCTAGGGTTTTTCAATTATGATATCTTACCTAAGTAGCTACTATATATCATATATATAGTAGTTAAAAAGAATTAATCAAATCAAAACCTAATTTTATAAAATCCGAATTTATATATATATATATATATATATATATATATATATATCTCTTAATTAAGTCTTACTTAATTAATATACATATATACAAATTATCCTTTTAATTTAAATTAAGTGATTTAAATACTATTAATCATATTAATATATTTAAATCCTTAAAATTTAAATTAATTCCCTTTAAATAACGTTACATGTGTGTGACCCTATAGGTTATTATTACGTTGGCAATAATTTTAAAATCATATTATAAAATTATAAGCGGTGAGCGGCATCTAGTAATGCATCCTTTGCTACCCAAGTAATAATAAGATCGATGATTCGATGCAACCTTTTCGTGACCAATGTTTCAATGTAATTTAATTCTTTTAACCTTAATATCCTAGATTAAACTCGAGTCATGGAATGTGTCATACTCTTCATAATTTAATCGAGTTTTCTTGATCAATGAGTAGACTATATGAAACAAATCACTATTTGAGCATGGCCATGCATTTCATAGTCCTACTCAATCAAGAGGCCAATGGATATCACCCATAATATATAGGATGGTTAAATTCCATCTAGATCACTCATATTTCTCACACGATTAATGATGAACCCAATAATCACCTTTATAGTCCACCCTATTAAAGGTGACATTTGATGATATCAAAGTACATAAATTCTCGTGTAGTAATATAGCGATTTGGTCGGAGGACCATTACATCATTATCACTATGAGAATTGCTAATGACACTTCGCATAATGCTCCATATAGAATTCTCATGGTGGGTCCATCGAAGACATCGTTCTCTAACATGTACCTATGCATTGACTTAATATCTCATATATTTATGACCAATGAGATTTGGTCATTGATCGATCCACATACTAGTCTCAATGCATCATTGTTGTCCCATCAACAATGATACTCATTCAAGGACATTTAAGAACAACGATACTAATGGTAATATATAATCTCATGTTCAAGTCACATACTTGAAACTATATAATTTGTATCACTATTCTAAGGAATTTTATTATGTTAACAATTATATTACGCAGTAAATAAAACCATAATAAAATTATATATTTATTCAATCAAATATAATATCAAAACGTTAAGCAATTATATCAAATAATTGGCCTCTAGGGCATAAACTCTAACAAAATCAATCTGGACCATTAATGGTGGTTTTAATAGTAAATCAATCTGGACCGTCGGTGATGGTTTTAATAGTAAATCAATCTAGACCGTCGGTGGTTGTTTTAATAGTAAATCAATCTGGACCGTTGATGGTGGTTTTAATAGTAAATCAATCTAGACCGTTGATGGTGGTTTTAAAAGTAATCAATCTGGACCGTCGGTTGTGGTTCTAATAGTAATCAATATAGACCATTCGTTCAAATAGTAAATCAATCTGGACCGTTCGTGAATTATTTACTATTTAGTCATTTATCCTATAAATAGAAGCTTAATTCTTCTTTCATTCTCACCAATTCACCGAGACTCACAAGAGAAGCTGTAGACACTCGAAATTTTTTCTGCACACTTGTCACTAATATTGCAGGAGGACAGATTTGTCTTTCAAGAGGGAACCCTAGAAGACAGTTCATATCCATTCCGGATACTACCGGAAGTTCAACATCAACCCCAGGACACACACTGGGAGTAACAATTCCAACCTCGGAAATAACCCCAAGGCATGCAGATCCAATACCAGAACACACACCAGAGAAGACCGATTAATCTCGGAGATAACCCCGAGGTATCCAGTCTCAGTCCCAATCATGGGAATAGCTACCAACCTTGGTGATCACCCCGAGGATGCGATTTAATGATAACTTTAAATGCTTATTTTAAATACAACCGACTTCAATCTGAAGGCGCACACAACGAGACACCGGTACCAACACGGGAGATAACAGGGAGGACATGCACCTCTCGAGTTGACATCGAGGACCTTCAACATCTGTATTAGTCCAATCTCAAGAATAACCACGAAAGCAACGTCGCTTATCACCAAAATTGGCGATAACTCAGTGAGGGCCAAGGAATCATCTCCGAAATAACTTGGTCAAATCCGAGTCCGAATAAATCTCGAGTCAAATCCCAAGTCCGAATCGAATCAAATCCATCAAATTATAAGGCCTCGAACCATCGCCCAATAGTATCTTCTTGGGTCATCTTAGCCCACCACAGGCTCCCCAAAAGGTCATGACTTGAAAGTACTATTGGTAGTAACTTATTTCCTTATATGCGCATAAATTTTTCCCTATCTTCGATGTGGGATGGGGTGTTACAAACTCCCCACTTAAATTTTGATGTCCCCGTGTAAACGATCACACACATGGACCCAAAGATCTTTGCCTCTCTAGCCATTGTGGGATAATACCTACCCGCTTCAGATCCCCACGGACCTCCATCTCTCCATTGTGGGATAATACCACCGACCTTCATGTCCCCACCTCCAAGAAACCCGATCGGATGACCCAATTCGAGTTTTAGAGAGTCTGGCTCGATACCATATGAAACAACTTGGGTCAAATCCGAATCCAGGAATAAATCTAGGGTCAAATCCCAAGTCCGAATCGAATCAAATCCATCAAATTATAAGGCCTCAAACTACTGGCCCAATAGTATCTTCTTGGGTAATTTTAGCCCACTACAGGCTCCCAAAAGGTCATGACTTGAAGGTACTATTGGTAGTAACTTATTTCCTTATATGCAGACAAATTTTTCCCTTATCTTTCGATGTGGGACTGGGGTGTTACAATCTCGCCACTCTAAAGCCACATCAAGTCGTCTCAACATTTCATACACACATCTCTACACAACGATGTCCAACAAGAATCAAGGAAACCAAATCCCGAGTGGCTATTGTGCGGGGTAACGGATAGAATTTGAAGCTTGAAGACCGGAGGGCATCGTCCCATCTTCAATGACTTCGTACAAATTCTAATCACATGCCATTGTACAACTCTAGAGAGAGAAATTATAGAGAAACTATAGAAAAGTATTCTATTACTTCCCTACTCTTATATCTAGTTTCTTTTACGGTAAGGATATTATTTCTTTTGTATTCATGAAGAGAACTACATTATTCCATTAGTTATTATTACATTGGAATAAACTTTGATACGTGAGCTACCTATACTTGGTGAAATTCTTCTATTATTCTATTCATTATTATTACATTTGGAATATCTGTATGCATGCATTTTACGGGACTGATTCCATCTTTATTATTACGTTGGAATATCACATGCGCATGCTTTTCGTCGGACTGATTCCGTCTTTATTATTACATTGGAATATCACATGCATGCGTTTTTCTTTGGGACACGATTCCAATCTTTATTATTACATTTGGAATATCACATGCATGCGTTTTATCTTTGGACTGGTTCCGTTAATTATTATTACATTGGAATAACTTGCCGTCGCGGTCTATCGCATGCCTGATGATTTCTTTTGTTATTCCATTCCTTATTATACTCAGTTGGTTAAAGTTTTAACTTCTATACTCCATGAAATTAGTGGAATATTCTTGATATTTGCGCTTCATCCAGTATCTTTTCATGGAAATATTTTTTCTAAGCATTCTTGAATTTTACTGCACAAAGCAGTATCATGTTGACAACTTGGTCGTTATTAGTTCCTGAATAAATTAATTCTTGAACTTGTTTTATTAAATTCTTATATCATTGTCATCATCCTCATGTTTATATTTTTTGAAAGTCATTGTGGCTCTGTAGTGCATAGATGGACTTGGTATGATTATGACCGAGGATTATTAAGTATAATCATAATCGTAATGTTACAAATGATGTGGTAAAAGTCCTCATTGGCCCGTAGTGCATTGATGGACAGTTGTTGGCATGATCGTGACCATTAATGAATACACAAATATTCTTGGCCCGTAGTGCATGGATAATTGTGGTCGTGATACTAAAGAATATCCTTGGTAGTAGTGCGGGGGTGATTCAAATTGATGTGGATTATTTATTAAAATTTGAGTCCAAATGATAAAAGTGATGAAAAACCTTTTAAATCATAAAAGATAGTAGATTTTATTCTATACTTGACTCTTTTAGTGGATTGCTTGTTCCGCTGCAGTTAAACTTGATGTTTGTTATATTTTATCAATTTAACACTGTTGAAGGCTAATGATAATTTATTCTACATTATCTTAGTCATAATATTTCTTACTGGGCTAGTTGTGCTCACCCTTTTTGCTTTCATTGTTCTCTTCAGGAAATGAGAACGTAGCAGGGACTAGTCGGGGAAAGGAGTGACAGTCCAGATGATAGCATTAGTAGTCCTCACTATTCTATGAAATAGTGTGATAATAAATGTATTGAGGACTTATTTTGAGTTTAAATACTGTGTAGAAGACAATATTTGTATTAAAACTCACAGTTCATGTTGTATATTTAAAGTTGTATTTGTATTCTGTACCATGTATTTGGCGACTCAGAATAGGTGATGTATACCTATTTTGGGGGCGTCACAGTTGGTATCAAAGCCTAGGGATATGATCCATGGCTAAGATGTGAAACTAGAACTAGGAGGGGAGAGACGGGGAATTCCTTCGCTAGTATGACCTACCTAAGTTTATTTGGTATTTAATTGGTCGGTTATAGTATAATATGTTATATGTTAATTAACCTTTGTTGTGTGGCAGTATCTGAAAATGACATCCGAGAATGTTGAAAATAGCAATGGAGCACAGGAGATCGTTGAGTCTCCACATATCAATAATCAGGAGAATGTGCATCAGGAAGGCGACAATCCTCATGCAAACAACAACACTGACCAAATGATGAATGATGGATTGTTCGGAGGCTTTATGCAATTCATGCAACATCAAAGAGAGCGGCTCTGTCCAAAATGTAGGTGGAAACACTGAAACTCTCGGACGGTCACCGTTAAGCAGATTCAAGGCTGGTACCGCGAAGTTTATTAGAGAGACAAAACCACTTAAGGCAGAAGTATGGATAAAGCAGATCACCAAGATATTTGATGTCTTGGGATGCTCCGAGGAGCAAAAGGTTCCCTTCGCCACCTTCATGTTGCGTGAAGAGGCAAATTACTGGTGAAAATCAGAAGCGTACCCACTGGCCTTTTCAAGATGTCTTGGGAGAAGTTCCAATAGCTATTCAACGACAAAGTCTTGTCCGAGAGTATTCGTCACATGAAAGAGGTGGAGTTTATCAAGTTGGAACAAAACAATATGACCGTGTCGCAATACGAGGCTAAATTTTTGAGTTATCTCGGTTTGCATCCCATTTTGGTCGATAATGAGGAGCGAATGACGCGAATGTTTTTAAGAGGTTTGAAAGCAGGAGATACGTTAATATCTTATTTCTCATAAAGCGTGTTTTGTACTCGAGATGTTGTAAATAGGGCTCGATTATTGGCGCAGAGAACGAAGTCAACGCAACCAAGAGAAAGCGGTACAAACATGAAAATACCGGTGGTATCATCATCGAAGCGGTGACAACAAACGTGGATGGAATGAACATGCCAGAAATGGTAACCACTTGGTGGTAATCATGGCTAAGACGGTAAAATGGACATTTCAAGAAAAGGAGATTCAACAATGATGAAAGAGGCGTCGACCAAAGAACGAAGTGGTTAAGGAAGGAGAAACGACCACCTATCATATGCTTTAAATGCGGAGGGAGGGACATATCGATCACCAAAGCTCGCGATGCCATCCAAAGCGTGTTATAATTGTGGAAGAGAAGGTCACCTAGCCCAATTTTGTGGTTCACCGAAGACAAGTTCAGCTAGGATGGAGGCACCAAAGGCCGTCCCAGAAAAGTCAAAGGCGGTGGTGCGAGGGAGAGCATTTGTCGTGACCTCCCAGAAAGCAAGGAACCCGAACGAGGTCATCACGGGTAAGCTTATCATAAACTCTAGCGAAATCTATACCTTATTTGATACCAGTTCTACCCATTCTTTTATTTCTCCTACTTGCGCTCAACGATTAAATTTGACTCCAGAGAAATTAGATTTTGACTTATCTGTTGAAACTCCGCTGGGAGAAACCTTCATTATATCCACTGTTTATAAGTCTTGTTTAGTTCAAATCGGCAACTGCACATTACCTGTCGATCTTATTTCTTTGAAAATACTTGCATTTGATGTGATTCTAGGGATTGATTGGTTAACTACACATCATGCAAAAATTGATTATTTTTGTAAGGTTGTTAGCTTTCATATTCCTAACCAACTTATTATGCGAATTCAAGCAACCAAACCATTAAAATCAATCACTGTCATCTCAAGCCATAAAGCTATTCGTTTATTAAAAAACAGATGTCAAGCTTTCTTAGCTCATGTCACGGATCTAAACAAAAATACGTCAGTTTTGAATGATATTTCTATTGTTAATGAATTTCCTGATGTATTCCCTGAAGAACTTCCTGGCCTACCCCCAGAGCGTGAAATTAAATTTTGTATCGACCTTGAACCCGGCACAAAACCCATTTCCAAAGCCCCATATCGAATGGCTCCTATTAAACTTCAGGAATTAAAGACCCAACTGCAGGAATTGTTAGACATTGGCTTTATTCGTCCTAGTACTTCTCCTTGGGGTGCTCCTGTTCTATTCGTGAAAAAGAAAGACAGGAGTATGCGACTTTGTATTGATTATCGGGAATTAAATCATGTCACCATCAAAAATAGGTACCCATTGCCATGTATTGATGACCTGTTTGACCAGTTGCAAGGCGCCAAATTCTTTTCAAAAATTGATCTTCGTTCCAGATATCACCAATTGAAAATTAGAACCGATGACATTCCAAAGACGGCTTTCAGAACTTGGTACGGGCATTATGAATTCCTAGTCATGTCCTTTGGATTGACTAATGCTCCTGCTGCCTTCATGGATATGATGAACCGAGTATTCAAGGAATATTTGGATCACTTTGTGGTCGTCTTTATTGATGACATCCTTATTTATTCCAAAAGCCGTGAAGATCATGAGCAACACTTGAGGCTGATACTCCAAAAGCTTCGTGAATATAAGCTTTATGCCAAGTTGAAGAAATGTGAGTTCTGGCTTGAGGAGGTAGCATTCCTTGGGCACGTGGTATCAGGTTATAGAATATCTGTTGACCCAGTAAAGATTGAAGCTATTCAAAGCTGGGAGCAACCTAAATCAGTGACCGAAGTACGTAGCTTTCTCGGTTTAGCTGGTTATTATCGAAGATTCGTGGAAGGATTTTCTCGAATTGCTACTCCACTAACTCAGCTGACTCTGAAAAATACAAAATTTGGTTGGAACGAGGAATGTGAGAAGAGTTTTCAAGAACTTAAGAGGAGACTCATTTCAGCACCTGTTCTGACAATATCATCTGGCTCGGAGGGATTTGTCATCTACAGTGATGCTTCAGGCAAAGGGTTGGGATGTGTTCTCATGCAACATCGGAAAGTCATAGCCTATGCCTCACGACAACTCAAAGAATATGAGAGGAATTATCCCACTCATGATCTAGAGTTGGCAGCAGTCATTTTTGCACTAAAGATTTGGAGGCTTTACTTGTATGGGGAGAAAGTGGAGATCTTTACGGATCATAAAAGCCTCAAATATTTCTTCACTCAAAAGGAACTCAACATGCGACAACGACGTTGGCTTGAACTGTTGAAAGATTATGATCATACCATCCAATACCATCCTGGAAAAGCGAACGTGGTAGCGGACGCATTGAGTAGAAGATCATATGCGGGTACGAGTACAATATTGACAACGCAAAGGCCCATTTTGTGTGACTTGCAAAGGATGGAAATAGAGTTAAAGACTCCTTGGACCCATGTGATGATGGCGAACATACGAGTAGAACCGACTTTAACTGATAAGGTTAAAGCTACTCAAGCTACAGACCTGGAGTTGATGCGTATGAGGAAGAAAGTGAAAGAAGGTGCTATGCCGGAAGCAAGAATCGATGAAGAAGGAATACTTTGAGTCAACTCCAGACTTTGTGTTCCTAACGACCCTGATTTAAAGTATAAAATCATGATGGAAGCGCACAACACACCGTTTGTAATCCATCCTGGGAGTACCAAAATGTATCATGATCTTCGACATACATTTTGGTGGGGCAATATGAAGAGAGAGATAGCGCTGTTTATCTCAAGGTGTCTAACGTGTCAATGAGTCAAGGCAGAGCTCCAAATACCAAAAGGTCCATTACAACCACTTGAAATTCCAGAATGGAAGTGGGAGCACATTACCATGGATTTCGTTACCGGTCTTCCTAAGGTTTCTCAAGGTATAGATGCGATTTGGGTCATTATTGATAGATTGACCAAGTCTGCTCATTTCTTACCGATGCGAGAAACTTATACACTTGAATGTCTTGCTCGTATGTAGATAAACGAGATTGTAAGACTGCATGGTATGCCAGTATCGATAGTTTCTGATCGAGACCCAAGATTCACTTCACGATTTTGGGTTAGTTTGCAAAAAGCTATGGGCACAGACTTACGATTTAGCTCGACATATTATCCTCAGACGGATGGACAGTCGGAGAGGACTATTCAAACTCTTGAAGATCTATTAAGACTCTGTGTCCTTGATTTTAAGGGAAGTTGGGACAAGTTCTTACCATTGGTGGATAACTTAAGCAAGTATTGGCATAGCTCCATTCGAAGTGTTGTATGGAAGAAAGTGTCGTTCTCCAGTATGCTGGGATGAGGTGGGTGAAGCAACATTGTTGGGACCGGAGTTGGTACGTATGACTACGAAAAAGATTCAAACGATCCGACAACGTATAAAAACCTCACAAGATCGACAAAAGAGTTATGCTAATCTTCATCGAAAGGACGTGGGATTCGATATAGGAGATCATGTGTAGTTACGTGTTTCACCATGGAAAAGAGTTACGAGATTTGGAAAGAGAGGAAAGCTCAATCCTCGATTCATCGGCCCATTTTTAATCCTCGATCGAGTAGGAACTGTGGCCTATAGACTCGCTTTACCGCCAAGTATGTCTCGTGTTCATAACGTTTTTCACATATCCATGTTACGTAAATATGTGGAAGACCCGAACCACATTATTGAGTTAGAACCGGACAAAATAGCGGAAGATTTGACGTATGAAGAAGTTCCTGTTCAAATCTTGGATAAGAATGAACATATTCTACGCTCCAAGGTTATACCTCAAGTCAAAGTTTTGTGGAGAAACCACGATGTTGAGGAAATGACCTGGGAGTTAGAATCTAAAATGAAATCAAGGTATCCTTACCTCTTCGACATATACAGTGCACGCACCTACTTTCGAGGGCAAAATTTCATAAGAAGGGGAGGTTGTAAGACCCCAACTTTTATAAATAAAGATGAATTTCCTATAAATATCATTTTTGAATATTATGGAATGAATTTGATATAATGTTATAGTTGTGGGTAATATTTATAAATTTTACAAAGTACGCAAGTTGTTTTATAATATTCGATTGGTCGGGGAATATTCGTTTTAACAGGGAATATTCATACAACAACACAATCATTGGTGGACCCCCATTTACCCATTTTTCAAAATAATCGGTAGAAAATTATTTAAAGGTGGGGCCCACATGTGGCACACGTGGGGGCCACATGTGGGGCCCATATGTGTTGAAAAACTAATTTTTGAAATGGGGGTGAGAGGGAGTTACGTAAGGGGAGGGAAATTATATATATAATGTGTGTGTATATATATTGTGTGTGTGTATATATATATATATATATATATATATTGTGTATATATATATATATATGTGTGTGTGTGATGGTGATATGGGAGAGTGATGAGAGTGACATGTTGGTGGAGTTTAGTGTGTGAGTGTGTGTGTGTGGTAGGAAGAAAGGGGGGTGGGGGAAGATTCCTTGAAGATAAGGGAAAATGGGTGTGTGGGATTGATATAGAAATTGGTGGGTGGGTTGTTGTTGTAAGTTTTTCAAAACAACATGTGTTAAATATATATATATATATATATATATATATATTGTATTTTTTTGTTTTATATAATGGTCGCTTTGAAAATCAGGCGCCTGAATATTGCATAAGACATCTGTGAATTATAAAACTGTTGCATCCGTGAGAAAATCCTTACACAGTGCCTTTCCATTCTCCTATAAATAGAAGCCCATTCCTTCATTATTTCTTATTTAATTCACTTTGAAACTCTAGAGAGAGAAATTATAGAAACTATAGAAAAGTATTCATTCTTTCCTACTCTTATATCCGCTTTTTTTTTTACGGAAGGGGTATTATTTCTTTTGTATTCATGAAGAGAACTTCTGTTATTCCATTAGTTATTATTTTGTTGGAATAAACCTGTATACGTGGGCTACCCAATACTTGGTGAAATTCTTCTGTTATTCTATTCATTATTATTCAATAACTTTTGCTGCATGCGATTGATATCGCGATGCGCCTGGTGATTTCTTTTGTTATTCCATTCCTTATTATACTCAGTTGGTTAAAGTTTTAACTTCTATACTCCATGAAATTAGTGGAATATTCTTGATATTTGCGCTTCATCCAGTATCTTTTCATGGAAATATTTTTTCTAAGCATTCTTGAATTTTACTGCACAAAACAGTATCATGTTGACAACTTGGACATTATTAGTTCCTGAATAAATTAATTCTTGAACTTGTTTTATTAAATTCTTATATCATTGTCAGCATCCTCATGTTTATATTTTTTTTGAAAGTCATCTCGGCCGTGTAGTACATAGATGGACTTGGTATGATTATGACCGAGGATTATTCGGTATAATCATGGTACCGTAATGTTACAAATGATGTGGTAAAAGTCCTCATTGGCCCGTAGTGCATTGATGGACAGTTGTTGGCATGATCATGACCATTAATGAATACACAAATATTCTTGGCCCGTAGTGCATGGATAATTGTGGTCGTGATACTAAAGAATATCCTTGGTAGTAAAAGGGGTGATTGATGATGTGGATTATTTATTAAAATTTGAGTCCCAATGATAAAAGTGATGAAAAACCTTTTAAATCATAAAAGATAGTATCTTTTATTCTCTACTTGACTCTTTTAATGGATTGCTTGTTCCGTTGCAGTTAAACTTGATGTTTGTTATATTTTATCAGTTTAACACTGTTGAAGGCTAATGATAATTTTATTCGCATTATCTTAGTCATAATATTTCTTCTTGGGCTAGTTGAGCTCACTGCTTAGTTTTGCTTTCATTGTTCTCTTGAGGAAATGAGAACGTAGCAGGGACTAGTCGGGGAAAGGAGTGACGGTCCAGATGATAGCATTAGTAGTCCTCACTATTCTATGAAATAGTGTGATAATAAATGTATTGAGGACTTATTTTGAGTTTAAATATTGTATAGATGACAATATTTGTATTAAAACTCATAGTTCATGTTGTATATTTAAAGTTGTATTTGTATTCTGTACCATGTATTTGGCGACTCAGAATAGGTGATGTATACCTATTTTGGGGGCGTCACATTAATTGCTTAAGTGGCAAGGTTAATTATATTATAATTCCCTAATTTTCATGTTTTAGAAATTTAAAATTATAATTAACAAAACCCAAATTTATAAAATTTTAGAAACTAAAATTTGTATTTTATGCAAACCCTAGTTGGAAAATCCTACAATTTGTGCTAAACCCTAAGGGTTTGACAAGTTTACATTTTTGCCCTTAATTTTAAAAGCCAAAAGACATGTATGCCCTTATTGTATTATTGAGGATAACTTGTAAGACTAGCCAAATATGAGTTGCTCAACAACTCTTACCAGCCCATGTGACTTATATCAGTAGCAATCAATCCAGATCTCAGCCATATACATTGCACCCATGTATTATAAATAGATTGGAGAGAGAAAGAATTCATTTATTTGCTCATTTTGTGCACAACACTCAACCAAGTTCTCTCAAGCCCATGACCCACGAAAATATTTGCTAGATCAGTTCCCAAGACCAGCCCCATGAATACCAGTAACAGATCAGGAAGCTAGAATCAAAATTTTTCTTATAAAGGTATTAAACCCTAATTCAAAATCTGTCCAATAATCCTTTGTTAGATGTTATGATTAAGTGTTAAAATATGTTGTTTAAGGTGTATAATGATGATCTGGGTTGATAGATGTTAGATCCATAACATCTAGAGGCTCGGATTTGGTGTTTTCAAAAATCTAGAAATTTTTTAAAATGTCTCTGACAGTCAAATGTCAGATCGTGTAGATCTCTTTCTGTTTATGTTTTTGTATGTTTGAAGGTTTGTATTTGAAGTATGTTATGTGGTCTGTGATCTGGAAGTGTAATCATGGCTATTCCATGTCCAGATTGTATTTTATTGTTGGTCAAACCTAGTTGACCGAGCTTGACCAAACGATTTCTGGGTAACCCGTAAATCAGGTTAGCTGACGTCGATATGATTTTGTAATGCCCAGATCTTTCTGTTAATAGTTGTTTGGTTTCTCTTGTTGTAACCATTTTGTGGTATGTTATATGTACTTCAGGTTATGACTTTTAGATCCTTGAAATCATCAACATATTGAACACTATGGATGGTCAAACCAGCTTAGATGACCACAGATTTGGTTTTCTGGAATTCCCAGAAATGCAAGAACATGATTTTCGACAAAGTGGTTGAATTGGGACCGGATCTAATGATTGTTATGTTGTTAGAGTGATTTTGTGTAATGGATCATTGTAGTACATGTTTTATACCATCTAGAACTTTTTAAATCACAAAAACATCATACGGATAGAAAAGTGGGAAGCCCAAAATTGTTAAGATGAATCGTTCTTTGATTACGGAAAATCCGTAAATTGAAGAACAAAGGCTCGCTGTGTTTTCAAGGGCTTGGATCTCACTTATGTTATGATGTTTGGCCATGTTTGTTGTTTAATCGTGTAGTATTACACGAGTACTACACGATCAAAGTCATATCACACCCAGACGATTTATGATATGTTAGATATTGTTGGTCAAAATGGGTCACACGTTAACTGCCATGAATATCTGGGTTAAGCTCAAGAACACGAAGAACACCTATAACGCACGGTTATGTCGCTATAAAGCACCCTTTACTGACATGACATTAATTAATAAATTAAGCATTTTTACTGAAATAAATAGAAAATTTAGTTTTAATTATTAAAATACAAAATAAATTATTAAAAATTATTTTAAAGTCCGAAAATTAGTTTTTATTTATTTTAAATATATTTCATAAATATTTATTATTTTTAAAATATTAAAAGTATTTAATTTATTTAATTATAATAATAAATAAATTATTTAAAAATAATTTTAATTCATGAAAAATCATTTAAAATTATATTATGGTATAAAAAATAATTTAAGTTATTTTTGATAACTTTTAATATTTTGTGATGAATTTCATTAATTAATTAATATTAATGATAATTAAGTTATTTATTTAATATATTAAATAAATTATGAAAAATAGAATTAATGATTTAAAAAATTATAGAAAAATGATTTAAAGGTTATAAAAGTATTTTAAGTTATAAATATAACTTTTAATATTTTGTCATGAAAAATATTAATATTTTAACATTAATGATATTAAATTTATTTAATAATTATATTAAATAAATTAGTTTAAAAATGATTTTAATATTAGAAAATCATTTTAAATGAAAATAAATAGTTTAAAATATTTTAAGTTATAAAATATAACTTTTAATATTTAAAGGTAAATTTCATTAATTAATTATTATTAATGATATTAAAGTTATTTAATAATTATATTAAATACATTAGTTTAAAGATGATTTTAATATTAAGAAAATCATTTTAAATGAAAATAAAGTGTTTAAAGATATTTTAAGTTATAAAATATAACTTTTAATATTTAAAGGATAATCTCATTAATAATTTAATATTAATGATATTAATTTAATAATAAATGATATTAAGTTTATTTAATAATTATATTAAATAAATAGTTTAAAATGGTTTTATTTATTTAAAAATCATTTAATAAGGATATTAATGGATTAAAAATATTGTATGTTATAATTAATGACTTCTAATATTTTAATAGATAATGCGATAATATTTTAATATTAATGATAATTATTTAAAATAATTTCAATTGTTTTAAAAATCATTTAAGGGTAATATTAATACTTTAAAATATTTGAAGTTATTATAAATAACTTTAATATTTTGGCAATGGTTTCATTAATGGTTTAATATTAATGATAATAGGATGATTTAATATTTAAATCATTTAATAATGATTCCGATATTTGAAAATTTATGATAAATGATAATAAATATTTTAAAATTATTATAAGTCAATTAAAAATGATATGACTGTTACTTAAATAGTCTAATTAGATATTAAACTTCGATATAGAGTCTTAGACTCGATAATTACCCGATAAAGCCGTTGGAACACCAATATGTTTCAGAAATTGATTTGGACTTGTATAATTTTTCTGTATATGTGTTTATTTGTGATTCAATGGTTGTGGAACATATGTGACAATGTGATTAGGTTATGTCTTCGCAATAAAGAAAGTCATGTGTTATAGTATGTTATTCTAATCGATCAAATGATCTTATTGTTGATAGGTGTTATATAAAGATAGAACTAAATTCTGAACCGTAGCGGTAGTGATCGTGCAAGTATGCTCGCGTTTCTTAATAGACTAGCATAATCAAGACTCAATTTCTGATTAACATCTGAATTGACCACTAGAATTGGTACTACTCACAAGTCATATGGAAAATATACACTGTCATACTTTTCTTCCTTTTTAAAACTGTAATTAGCATACGAATTCTTGTTTACATATAAACTCAAACACAACCAATACATATAATTATCACAATTCAATTGTCTAGCAACAATTCAATAAAATCGACTTCACAGAGAATAGAAAATTATGCCAGTAACTCATATATGTATATAAATATATATATATATATATATATATATATATATATATATATATATATATATATATATATAATACTAAGGTTTGGATAATATACCTCCAATTTGCTTGAAACCCTTGTTATCACCACTGAATTCTCTTTAGAAAACTCAAGAATTCTCTCCTTTCTCTCTTAGCTTTTCTCTGTATTTTCTCTCTAAACCTCTGTTATTCTCCTTAGCCAAAATACGTGAAATAAGAAAAAAACTAGACGCTAGCCTTAGGTATAACATCTGTAAACATAAACTGAAACCCACGTTCTTTTTCAGTTACAAAAACCAACAAGCGTCAGCTCAAATAAGCCAAAGGCCACAAGACCCTATTTGGCTAACTAGAAACTCTCCCAACTAAATTATTTTAATAACATTTATATAGTTTTATGTCACACTTTTAGTTGATTAATTTAAATAACTTAGTTTAGTTCTTATAATACTAATAATAAAAATCTTATTATCATTAATAAATAATTATATATCTAATTTAATTAATAAATTAGACACACCTCTATATTTAATTTATTTATTTCCTTAAATTAAACAATTCATTTAATTTAATTATTTCCTTAAATATTACGTAATTGATTTAATTTAATTACTTCCTTAAATTAAATCCATTAGATAAAATTATTATTATTCAAATTAACATTAAATTAATTCACCACAATTATCAATTATTTATTTTCCTTAATAAATAAATTATTTAAAATATTTATTTAATTCAATAAATATTTAAATTAAATTACAAATTTTTCGATCGTTACAGAACCAATCAGACCTACTACCCGGTCAAAATTAAAATCCAAAAAGGTATGAAACTGCGATCAATCATGTCATCATCGACGCATCAGACCGACCTTAATCCGGTTTCTATTAAAGAATTGACGGATTAAGCAAACAAATTATAGATTTGGGCATTCGCTTAAAAAACTACACGATACTACTCGGGGTCCAAAATATTAAAATGCATGCCTGAATCCTCTACACAAGGGGGGAAACCAAGTCATTAAAAATACGAAGCTGCGAGTTGGATCGACCAACAAAACTCATGATGCCACCCATCTCACAGGAGATCAAGACACTGGCGACATCAAAAAGAAAGTCCTCCAAATGGAAGAAACCCTTCGTGCTATCAAAGGAGTTGGAACACACGAGAGTGTTTCATATGCTAACCTTTGCATTTTTCCTAGTGTTCATTATCCAGAAAAGTTTAAGACTCCTGACTTTAAAAAATATGACGGGTTAGGAGATCCTTACACACATTTAAAGGTGTTTATTGGAGAACTTGGATCTTACGCAGAGGACGAGAAGCTCAGAATGCAGCTGTTCCAGAAGAGTCTAACTGGAGAAGCCCATTCGTGGTACACAAGATTAGACAACTCAAAGATCCATAGCTGGGAAAAGCTAGCACACGCCTTCCTTACTCAATACAGCTTTCAGTCTCAGATGGCTCCTGATCGGTATCAAATTACCAAGATCAAGAAACAGTCTAACGAGTCTTTCAAAGAGTATGCTCAAAGGTGGAGACGTCTGGCTGCCCAAGTTATTCCTTCCATGACAGAATCAGAGATGATCATGACTTTCATAGACATAAAAGAAGCTCCTTTCAATGAAAGAGTTTTAGCCGGCATCGGCAAACCATTTTCTGAAATTGTCAAACATGGGGAGATGGCTGAGATGGGATTGAAGTCCAAAAAAATTCAAGACCTAGCTGCCCTTAAAGCTGTTGTTGATCACATCCAATCTAGAAATTATGGAAACAACCCCCGGAGGGTCCATTAAAAGAAAGAGGAAGATGTTTTCCTGATACTACAGGGTCAAAAGGGCAATCAGAACATGCCTATTCAAAGGAGAAATTACACTCCCTTTCAAGCACAGTCTTCGAACCCTCCAATACCAAAAGGTGGAGAAGTCAAATGCCCTCAAGTGTTCACACCCTTAGGGGATTCACTCGAGAATATTATCACTCTTCTAACAACGCAGAAGAAAATCACGCATCTTCTTCCACCAGCCAGCCCTAATGGACGGGGTTTCAATCTTTGCTTTCGAAATGTGCTTATCATGCGAGAACGCAAGGGACATGATACTCAGGATTGTTGGGCCTTGAAACACAAGATCCAAGACCTGATAGACAACGGTGAGATCGTGGTCACCAAACCATATCAGCCTCACGTTCAAGATAACCCTCTTCCTCAACACAAAGAAGAAGAGGTCAACATGATTAATTGTAGCAATGGATAGAGTTCCAATTTTAACTGTGAATTCTCCCAGACCCTCAAAGACGGTGTTGACAAATGGGATTATGCCAAGTTTCAGTTCACAATGGAACTGATAAGTAGGTTTTATACCTACTTATCCGGTATCTATTTCTTGAATTATTTGCTTAATCTCATGTTTCTTAGTTATTTTTCATACATTTTATGTTATTTTGTAGGCGATGACACGACATTGGCATGAAGAAGCAAGGGAAAGGAATTCGGACATCTTTTGGACTAAAATACGCAAGCAAATGCAAGAAGGGAATATTGAAGGAATTTTAACACCATATTGCATGCATGTTCTTGGCTTAGAACTTGGATTATACTGTAGAGATTCTTCTTAGCTTTCCGGAACATCTAGAATTAACCCAATCGGAGTTTGGATGCGAGAGTTATGACCTTTTTATCAACGAAGATCAAAGCTAAGAGTTGTCATGTTTGCTATTTACACAACATCTACTTCAATCTCGATTTACGCCTTTCTCCAGCCCGTATCTGTCCATTGTTAAAGCATGAAAGTTATAGATCTCGTCGATATCTTCGATTTGATAGGTGGCAGGCCCCGTAACTCCAAGTGGATCAAACGTTATGCCTGTTTTACCAAAGGACGTCGCAGCAGAAAATAGAGTAGCGCGGACCGCGCTACCCAAGGCTTAGACGCAGCGCGGAGCGCGCTACTACACCAGCGTCTACTGTTCTCCCAGCTTGGACCACGCCCATAATGGCTTGGGGACAGCACGGACCGTGTTAGGCGGCGGGAAGGCAGCTTATTATGGTTATTTGATGTCCAATTTGAGCTAGAATAGGATTCTTAGTTGCCTAACTTGCTAGGGTGTCCATTAGAACTATAAATACATGATGAGAGACATAAAAGAGAGGAGATCTAGGCTAGTTTTGGAGGATTCAATTAGATTAGATTATAGTAAATTAGATCAAAACCCTAGTTCTTATGGGATTGGGAGATTGAAGCAACTTGGACACCATTGAAGATCAAGAGCAGGAGCTTGAGGAAGATGGAGATTTGCTGACAACAGATTTATTCTTTACTCTACTCTTATCTTTAACTTTTAATGTGGATTCTTAGTTTTAATTCAATGAACTAATTCTTTGTTTGAGATTACAATGGATCTTATTGTGTAGTTTATTTTAATATACTTCGCTATCAATTATTATGTTCTATTGTGAGGATTGTCTATTGTGATTTGGACTTAATTGTTTAATTGATAGGCCATCAATTACTGTTATAATCTATATGAACTCGAGAAATGAAGTATTGATTTAGATCTTATCATGATATCATGTGTTTGTGATTTCTGTATAGATGGAATTCATGATTCGTGTTTAGGATTGGGATATGCCTTTACGTCATATGTAATTTTATAGAGAACTTGTGCTTTAAATCCTTTTTAATTGTAATTCACATAGAGATATAGTAGATTAGTTAATTAGGGTGTCTTGCTTAATTCTATCATCTGTGGATTTAAATGAGTATGGGTATTATGCATCGAGAGGTGGTTTTATCTACTTTAGTGTTCTTGATTAACAATTCAAGATAGAAAATAATTGATGAGAAGTTTGTTAACTTAAATGAAGCAATAAGTGAAGTTGTGATCTTAAATCTCCGTTATCTTAATTTAACTAGTGGTATTTAGAATTAGTGTAATTATAAATTGAAATTCATGCGTTTAAATAAGATTGAGTTGGTTATGGGTTAGTACTTGGTGATTTTTATTAAACAATTCCTCGTGGGAACGATACTATACTTTCACTTTATTACTTGTTGACCACGTATACTTGCGTATTGTGCGTAATTAGAATTTACCCAACAAGTTTTTGGCGCCGTTTTCGGGTAATTAATTAATATATTTTTCCCAATATTAGCTTCAATCAAATTAGTCTTAATTTAAACATTTTTTTTCTTTTTATTTAATTCTCTTCCTATTTTTCTTTCTTTTCAGGCACAATGGCGAATTTAATTATCAATGGTAGCATACGAGAATGACTTCGGCCCAAGGGAGGCGGGGATTGATGGTCTCAATGCATTTTCGCAATATCGGTAACTTGAGAGACACTTTTTGAGGAAGTTGGACGTTGTTGCGCATTCAACGTAATCGAAGGCTAGCGATTAATTACAATTATTGTCTTTGGTAATCATCCGAAGTCATCAATGCACCTTTAGTTTTGGGTCGGGACAACACGGTGGTGAATACGAACGATTATACATATGCTAATTATCATCAAGTTTGGGGTATCACGGATTCGTCATGGAGCTACAATTATGAAGACCAATACTACGCTCCAAATAAATCATACACACCGGAATTTTCATGTCCACCTCCATTGCCACAAGAAGAAAAGCCAAATCCGATGGATGTAATATTGAAGGGCATAGCAGACCAAGAGGAGAGGATGATGAGTCAAGAAATATCGAGCTTCAATTTTCAGAACTAGATGGAACAACTCAACATTACTTCAAACATTGGTCCTCAATATATGGCTTCCGAGACTGAAACAGAAAATTCAAGGCTGGGAGAATTATTATCCAAGTTCATAGCATCAAACGAGGAGAGGAGGATTAATCAAGAGCGGTCAATTCAGAATCAAGAGATATCAATTCAAAATCTGCAGAACCACATGGATCAAATGTTCAAAGCCTTGAACAACTGTCCTCAAAACAATTGGTGTTATGACGAGGATTCCGAGATTGATGAAGTGCCCGAGCCAAATCTACAACTAGATGAGACACGAGATGTTGAAAAAGAGGAGATAAGTGGGGATAATGAAAATAAGGTCGGTGAAGAACTAACTATGAGTACCAACGAGGATGAGCCGATGTTATTAGTGCCCCAAGTTCCTTCTCCGCAAATGATCAAGGGTCTAGTTAGATTTGCAAAACCGTGCTCGCTTGGTAGTCATGTCGTCGGCAAGGCTCTTTATGACATGAGAGCTAGTACAAATATAAAGCCATGGTGGGATGAGGAGGAGAAGATAGAAGACGAAGAGCCCGTTGTGCTTGCCAAGCCTCAAAGCCCCAATCTAATCATAGACTCAACATACGGACAAGCACCTAGTTATTCAACATTCTCAATTGGGCACATATTTAAACAAAACATGCTAGGTGACTTTGATGCATTGGCCATCACAAATGGGAACCTACCAAAAGCTATATTATTTCCAATGGATGGAGGATTCCTCAACTTTCGAAGATGAATTGGATAGCGTTGACTGGAAAAAGTCTGGCTGAAGGACTATAAATCAAGCGCTTATTGGGAGGCAACCCAAGTTTAATTTTTATTTATAGTTTTATTAGGTTTTATATTATTAGTTAATAAATTTGAATGTCTTAGGATCTAACAAGCTTGCTTCTATCATATTCACAGGTTAGTCAAGTCCAACTCCAGTGTGGTTCCCGATCTATTCCAATGTGTCTGGCCTATTCTTCAGATTTAGCAGACAAGGAGGAAAATGCTTTATTTTCAGAGAAGTCCTCTCTTTTAATTTTTCCTATCTTAGCCATTGAGGACAATGTCTGTTTTAAGTTTGGGGGCATTTTAGTGTCGTATTGCGTATAGTTAGTTACATTGTAGTTCATATAGTTACATTTAGTTTTTGCATTCACTTTCTTTAAAAAAAAAAAAAAAAATAGTTAGTTACTATGTTCATCTTGCATGAGTCCAGTTGTTTGATAGTTTAAGTTTATTTTGGTCAATGATGAGATTGGAATTGGGTAGACAAGTATAGTACTGACTATTAGAGCTTTGATGTGATTTCTTGTTATGAATTAAGTCTTTTTCTGTTTGAAACTAGTATAATAAGGATAGCACAGTAAAAACAACTTGTTGATTGATTGAGTTTAAATTGATACATAATCGGACTCTAAAGGATAATGCTAGTTTGAATGAAAGAATGACAAGAATAATTAGGGATGGCTAAAGTTAGACAAGAACCTAAGTTTGGGGGAATATTTGGGGTATATAAGCTTAAAGAAAAAAAAAGAAATAGAAAAAAAGAAAGATATTGAGTTGAATAAATTGAGTCCTGTGGTGGGTCGAGAAGAAGTGTGAAATGCACTCCCCATAAATACAGGCGTGAGATGGAGCGTAAAACGCACTCACTATCCATCAACCAAAAAAAATATGAATAAAATGGGAAATAAGAGCAAAAAGCCCCCGTAGATGAAAAATGAAGCATAAGTGTCCCATTTGACCCCCGATATTGATGATTGTTTAATTTTAGTTGGATCTAGCTTGTTTTTGGATTTCTCGAGTTTACACTGTATGATTCCTTCGAAGAGACTTGTTATGTGTTAAATTTGAATTTATATCAGTTAACATTGTTGTGGAGCACACACACACACACACACACACTATATTAGTGATAACAGTCTAAGATTTGATGATTGATTGAGAAGTTATTGATTGGTTTTGATATGATGTATTATCGCGTTTATTTGATTTCTCTAAGGCCGGTTGAATAGACTTGTTTCTGTCATTACTGCTGGATTCGTAGGTATGTAGATTAGTTGCATTGCATAGCATTGTTGTTTTGTGTTTTTGTTTGAGGACAAGCAAAGGTTTAAGTTTGGGGGAATTTGATAAGTAGGTTTTATACCTACTTACCCGGTATCTATTACTTGAATTATTTGCTTAATCTCATGTTTCATAGTTATTTTTCATACATTTTATGTTATTTTGTAGGCGATGACACGGCATTGGCATGAAGAAGCAAGGGAAAGGAATTCGGACATCTTTTGGACTAAAATACGCAAGCAAATGCAAGAAGAGAATATTGAAGGACTTTTAACACCACGTTGGATGCATGTTCTTAGCTTAGAACTTGGATTATACTATAGAGCTTCTTCTTAGCTTTTCGGACATCTTGAATCAACCCAATCGGAGTTCGGATGCGAGAGTTATGGCTTTTTATCAACGAAGATCAAAGCTAAGAGTTGTCATGTTTGCCATTTACACAACATCTACTTCAAGCTCGATTTACGCCTTTCTCCAGCCCAAATCTGTCAATTGTTAAAGTATGAAAGTTATAGATCTCGTCGATATCTTCGATTTGAAAGCTGGCAGGCCCCGTAACTCCAAGCGGATCAAACGTTATGCCTGTTTTACCAAAGGACGTCGCAGCAAAAAATAGAGTAGCGTGGACCACGCTACCCAAGGCTTAGACGCAGCACGGAGCACGATACTACACTAGCGTCTACATTTCTCCCAGCGCGGACCGTGCCCAGAATGTCTTGGGGACAACACGGACAGCGCTAGGCGGCGGGAAGATAGCTAATTATGGTTATTTGATGTCCAATTTGAGCTAGAATAGGATTCTTAGTTGCCTAACTTGCTAGGGTGTCCATTAGAACTATAAATACATGATGAGAGACATAAAAGAGAGGAGATCTAGGCTAGTTTTGGAGGATTCAATTAGATTAGATTATAGTAAATTAGATCAAAACCCTAGTTCTTATGGGATTGGGAGATTGAAGCAACTTGGACACCATTGAAGATCAAGAACAGGAGCTTGAGGAAGATGGAGATTTGTTGACAACAGATTTATTCTTTACTCCACTCTTATCTTTAACTTTTAATGGGTATTCAATTGTAGATTCTTAGTTTTAATTCAATGAACTAATTTTTTGTTTGAGATTACAATGGATCTTATTGTGTAGTTTATTTTAATATGCTTTGCTATCAATTATTATGTTCTATTGTGAGGATTGTCTATTGTGATTTGGACTTAATTGTTTAATTGATAAGCCATCAATTACCGTGATAATCTATATGAACTCGAGAGATGAAGTATTGATTTAGATCTTATCATGATAACATGTGTTTGTGATTTCTGTATAGATGGAATTCATGATTCGGGTTTAGGATTGAGATATGCCTTTACGCCATATGTAATCTTATAAAGAACTTGTGCTTTAAATCCTTTTTAATTGTAATTCACATAGAGATATAGTAAATTAGTTAATTAGGGTGTCTTGCTTAATTCTATCATCTGTGGATTTAAGTGAGTATGAGTATTATGCATCGAGAGGTGGTTTTATCTACTTTAGTGTTCTTGATTAACAATTCAAGATCGAAAATAATTGATGAGAAGTGTGTTAACTTAAATGAAGCAATAAGTGAAGTTGTGATCTTAAATCTCCGTTATCTTAATTTAACTAGTGGTAAATAGAATTAGTGTAATTAGAAATTGAAATTCATGCGTTTAAATAAGATTGAGTTGGTTACGGGTTAGTACTTGGTGATTTTTATTAAAAAATTCCTCGTGGGAACGATACTCTACTTTCACTTTATTACTTGTTGACCACATATACTTGCGTATTGAGCGCAGAAGAAAATCACGCATCTTCTTCCACCAGCCAGCCCTAATGGACGGGGTTTCAATGCTGCTCGGAAATGTGCTTATCATGTAGGGGCACCGGGACATGATACTCAGGATTGTTGGGCCTTGAAACACAAGATCCAAGACCTGATAGACAACGGTGAGATCATGGTCACCAAACCATATCAGCCTCACGTTCAAGACAACCCTCTTCCTCAACACAAAGAAGAAGAGGTCAACATGATTAATTGGAGCAATGCATAGAGTTCCAATTTCAACTGTGAATCCTCTCAGACCCTCAAAGACGGTGTTGACAAATGGGATTATGCCAAGTTTCAGTTCACAATGAAACGAAAGATGAAAGCTCTATGCAAGCAAATTGAGCAATTGGCAAAACAGGTGACCTGTCAACATCAAGTGACACGCCAGTTATTCAGCCAGGAGCATGCTAGTCTCCTCCCTCTTGTCATGAATATGCTCTCGTCACCTTCAGAAAATGAAATGCTGGAAGACAAAGTGATAAAGAGAGCAAATGCCAAAGCCCGTTGGGATTTTTCCAACAAAAGGGAATTCACATATCTGGGCCAACCTATGGAGGAAATCCTTCAGATGCTAATCAATGAAGGAAGGATCACTTCCCTTCTTCCTCCAATCAGTCCCCGTTCAGGACGGTACAATTCTGATGGAGTATGTCAATATCACTCCCATTCTCGCGGTCACAGCACAGAAGAATGTTGGGCACTCCGCCACCTTATCCAAAATTTAATTGACAGTGGTGTCCTGCACTTAGCAGACGATGATACTGTGTTACGTGCAAGTAAGAATACATGTCCTACTAAATGGAAGAGTTTGGTAGCAGTCATATCCACTAAAACTGATGGGGCTAACAAATCACTCACAATACCAACAATTCAACTCAGGGGAAACAACAATCCTTTGAAAGTGGCCGCTCCCAAGCCAACCAAATTGCCATGCAGAGCACAATATCCTATTGTTAGCTTACATAAAGTGTCGTGGAATTATGGAGAAGGTAAAGGATCTGCCTCACATACAACTGCTATAGTGTTGAAGGAAAATCCACTGTATCTTCCCCAACGGGTGATGAAGTCTACCATCAAATCAAAGGGGAAAATACCCATGGAGAAGATTGAAAAATTCCTCCGCACTATGGGTTATAACGAAGCCAAGGTGGTTTTAAGCTTAAGAGAAGCTCCACACCAAATATCAATCCTGGACTTGATTCTAACTTCCGAGAATCACCAGACGATCTTACTGAAAGTTTTAGAAGAAGCCTATCTACCAACATCAGTTGATACGGAAAAATTTCAACACTTGGTTGATCACATTTTCAACAACAATGTGATATCCTTCACTGATGATGACATACCGCCAGAAGGGACCGGTAATTGCAAGTCGTTGCACATTGTGATCTTGTCCTCCCAATACATGCTAGCTGGAGTCTTGATAGATGGAGGATCATCTCTAAATATCTATCCATACGCTACCTCGGTGAAGATGAATATCAATCTCAACTGAATTTGGAGTAGCCATACACAAATTATCAAAGCTTTTTGACCGGAGCTCCGCGGAATTGATTAGAGTAATTGAACTGCCAATCGAAATTGGTCCCCATACATTCTGCGTATCTTTCCACGTACTCAAGATAGATTCGGGATACAACCTGTTCTTGGGACGACCATGGATTCATATGGCAGGGGCAGTCCCCTCCACCCTTTATCAATAGTTGAAATACATTGTCAACGATAGCCTAGTCACGGTCAACGCTGAACCAGAGTGTCCTCAACACGGGGACATGCCATTCATCAATGCCAATGCAGATGTTGAACCGGTCAGTTTTCATGCCTTGGAAGTAAGCAATATCCAATACCATGCTATTGGAATGCCATTTCCCGAATCCAAGATTTCTGCCGAAATAATGGCGGCTACTCAAGAAATTATGTCATTGGGTCATTAGTCGGGACAAGGGCTGGGTAAAGATCGCCAGGGTATTAAGTTCCCAACTGAATTAACCAAGAAAACTGGAACAGCTGGACTAGGCTATTCTGCTAATTCTAATCATGGGAATCCTCATAAGCATCAACAGATTCCTTCCGCTTCAAGCACGCGGCGTTTATCTTCGCTTTCAAACTCTGAGTCCGCACAACCTCCTGTAAAGGTGCCAGCCAATATCATGGCTGTGTTATTTCCCAAGCCGGTACTAGTGAAGGAGAAAGAATTCTTTGTTCCAAATCCCGCAGTGGAAGAGGAGGAATGAATAATCAAGCAAGATGTCATCAGAATAATGTCAGGCATACGCATCATCATTAATGATGAACATACAAACAGATACACCCCAGACGATGATTGCCTAGACGTAATGGCCATCATTCGGGAGAAGGAGGACGATGACTACCCCTCCATCACTGCAGTCCACCCAGACTTTGCCTTTGCCAATTGGAATAGCACTCCTTGCATTGGTCGACAATGGTAAAACCGGCAAAAACTCTTTCTTCCCTGTAGATATCATAACTGCTTACTTTTCTGTACAATATTAGTAGTTTATTTTACCAGTATATGTTAACACTGTGTATGATCAAAACATTTCATATATACTAAGTGAAAGCATATTTTGTTTCAGGACCCTGAATTTAGATGTGCCTGTACTTGCTGATACGGTGCCTCTTCTCCACAAGGATTTTACCTTTGATGTAGATATGAATTCAGCCTTGATGGAAGTACATGAGGACATTGAGGTGCCTCCAGAAATTCAAGAATGTGCTAAAGACAAACCTAAACCCAACCTTGATTAAACCACTTCCTTCAATCTCGGAACCTTAGAAAGCCCTAACTTAATCTAGATTGGTTTAGACCTTACCCCAAACCAGAGGAATGACATGGTTACGCTATTAACCCAATTCCAGGATGTGTTTGCATTGTCTCATGAAGACATGGTGGGTTTGTCCACTGACATTGTACTTCATCGCCTTCCCATTAAAGAGGGATTTAAACCAGTCAAGCAAAAGCTCAAGCGATTGAAACCTGAGTAGAGTTTGAAGGTGAAAGAAGAAATTGTGAAACAGTTTCAAGCTGGCATCATCATGGTGTCCACATATCCTGAGTGGATATCCAACATTGTTCCCGTGCCTAAACCTGGAGGAAAGGTGCGAGTCTGCGTGGATTATCGGGACTTGAACAAAGCTTGCCTTAAAGATAGCTTTCCCGTGCCCTTTATCCACATTCTTATTGACAATACTACGCAATATTGGATGTACTCCTTTGCTGATTGCTTTGCGGGGTACCATCAGATCATGGTTGCTGAGGAAGATTGTGAGAAAACTGCTTTCATCACGCCTTGGGGAACCTTTTTCTATAGACGGTTGTCATTCGGCCTTATCAATGCCAGAGTAACCTATCAGCGAGCTATGATGGCTCTCTTCTATGACTTATGCACAAAGAGATCGAGATCTACGTGGATGACATCATTGTCAAATCTCGGAAGGAGGAAGACCACTTAGACCATCTCAGAAAATTGTTCAACAGGTTGCGTAAGTACAACTTGAAGTTGAATCCATCCAAATGTGCCTTTGGCGTTAAATCAGGCAAGTTGCTAGGATTTCTAGTCAGCCACAAAGGGATTGAGCTGGATCCTACCAAAATCCAGGCCATCATGGAAATTCCCATTCCTCGGACAGAGAAGGAAATACAGGGATTTTTGGGAAGAATCAACTTCATTAGCAGGTTTATCTCTCAACTCACAGCAACCTGTGAGCCAATCTTCAAGCTATTAAGGAAGAACTCCTCCATGAAATGGAATGATGAGTGACAAAATGCCTTCCTCATAATTAAAGAACAGCTAGTCAAAGCTCCCGTTTTGGTACCACCCAGGGATGATGGTCCCCTGTTCATGTACCTGTCCATAAGTGACAACGCCATGGGTCGATCTTTGCCGGAGACGTAAGGGACGATAGAGGCAAAAACGAAAGCTATCTATTAACTCAAAGAAAAGATTCAAAGAAGAAGTGAACATAAGTACACTCTGATCGAAAAGACGTGTTGTGCTTTAGCATGGGCTCCCATGAGGTTACAACATTACCTCCATGGTCACACAACCCATCTCACATCCCGTGTGGATCCTCTCAAGTACGTGTTCAATAAACCCATGTTAAATTGTCGGCTGTCCAGATGGCAGTTGATCCTACAACAATTTAACATCGTATATGTGACTCAAAAGTCCATCAAAGGTCATGGAATTGCGGATCAACTGACCGCCGCACCCTCAGGGGATTTCAAACCCTTGGAGACATACTTCCCCGATGAAGGAGTAATGACAGTTCAGCAACACCATCAGTACGATACGCGCCAATCATGAAAGATGTATTTTGATGGAACTTTTAATATGGAAGGTTCTAGAACTGGAGCAGTTCTAGTATCCGCATGAAGGAGCGATATCCGTCGTCGTTAAATTGCGCTTTATCGGCACCAACAACACGGTGAGTATGTAAGGTCGTTCTCATGGGGCTAAAACTTGCCCGTTCAATGGGCATCAGGCGGTTAACTGTCTTTGGAGATTCAGAGTGGGTAATCAGACAATCCACCGGAATCTATCAAACCAAAGAGCTACATCTGCTGCCTTACCATTGGCAAGTTTTATAAATGGTTTTGGAGTTCGAAGAAATCTCTTTTCTATACGTTCCTTGTAATAGGAATGACTTTGCAGACGCGTTAGCAACTTTGGCCTCCTTGATTCGCATATCAGATAAGGGACACTTGCCAAGCGTCATAATTTCCCTGCATAAGGCCCCAGCCTATGGGAATTACGTTGGAGAAGTATCAGATGAGCTACCTCACATCCAACATCCTTGGTATCAGCATATCAAGGAATACCTACGAGATGGATTTACACCCGCTGAGGCGAGCCCGACTGAGAAAAGGCAGATCCATCGACTTGCTATGAAATTCTACCTGAGTGGAGATGCGCTCTATAAATGAGATGCATGACTAGGTCACCTCAGATGTTTAGACAAAGATCATCCATAAAGGCTTATGGATGAAATCCATGGTGGAGTCTGTGGCCCCCACATGAGTGGCCCCCTCCTTGTCAAGAAAGTCCTCAAAATAGGACATTATTGGCTATCTCTCAAAGCTGATTGCAATGACCACGTCAGGAGATGCTATCAGTATCAGATTCATGGGAATGCTATACACGCCCCTCCACGAGAACTCCACAATATGAGTTCCCCTTGGACCTTCTTAATGTGGGGAATGGACGTTATCAGGCCCATTGAGCCTAAAGCCAGTAATGAACATCGATTTATCTTCACCATGATCGACTACTTCACCAAGTGGGAAGAAGCAGCCTCCTTCCCCAGGGTTACCAAAGAAGTCATCATTACTTTCATCAGAAACAATGTCATTTATCGATATGGACAACCAGAGGTTATTGTGTCAGACAATGCTAAGAACCTCAACAACAAAATGATGGAGGAATTATGTAGTAAATTCCACATCAAACATCTAAACTCTGTCATCTATCATTTGAAGATGAATGATGCTGTTGAAGAGGCTAACAAAAACATCAAGAAGATCATGCAAAAGATGTCCGCCAATCACAAAGAATGGCCTGACCTATTGCCTCTTACTCTGTTAGCCTACAGAACATCAATGCACACTTCCACTAGGGCAACCCCCTACGCATTAACCTATGGGATGGAAGCAGTGCTCCCCATAGAAGTTGAAATGATATCCCTCAGAGTGTTAATAGATGCTCAGCTGGAGGAAGACCAATGGGTACAAGACAAGTATCACCAATTGTCTCTGATAGACTAATAGCGAACCGCGACTATCTTCCATGGTCAGTTATATCAACAAAGAATCGCCAGATCCTACAACAAAAAAGTCCGGCTACGACAGTTTAAACAACATGACTTGGTTTTGAAGAAGATCCTTGACAACCAAGATCAATCTAAGGGAAAATTCACTCCTAACTGGGAAGGCCCATTTGTTGTCAAGGATGTATTGACAAGAGGCGCTCTCAGATTGCAAGAAATGGACAACGATGAATTTCCACAACTCATCAACTCGAACGCCGTGAAACGGTACTATGTCTGAAGTTTCCATCAAGCAAACATCCTGGTGTTGGATCATCAAATCACCAGTCATTCCTGTTCTTTAACCCTTTACCACATATAACTCTCTTTCACATTTTTCCCCTCAGGGAAAACATACTTTTCAAGCCAGCAGCCTGGCTTCTTTGCGTTCCTACAACTTAGGTCATCCCACCACGGATTGAACCTCTCGCGTTTGCAGTTTAGCTACCCATACATGGGATCAAACTTCTCATACCTACAGTTTATCCTCAAACTAGGATTAAACTTTCTACTCCCCGCAATCTGACCTGCACATGGGATTAAGCTTTTCCACTCGCCCTGAGGGGTGAACTACGCCGACCTGATCTCCTCTTCAATAGGAGTACGTAGGCAACCATGTTACATGGCCCGGTTGTAATAAAACAAAAACAACAAAAACATTTCTACCCTCTTCTCCTTACAAAAACAAAAACAAATTCCTACACCATTTCTGCCACATACAACGTTGAACCTCTTACACCAGGTTCGAACTACGCAGACCTGATCTCCTCTTCAATAGGAGTACGTAGGCAGCCATTCAATGGTGCGGTCTCACCCCCTAATAAAACACAAAAACTTGTCAATTGGTATTGGAATCATCTTTCAATACACTACATTTCATTGGATTCAGACCAAAGGGATGAAATTACCTGAACTCCTCCCAAATAGGAGATTTGGCGACCATCTAAGCTGTGGTCATACCTTGAAGAGCAACACCAATTCATAAGAGATGGAATTAACTAGGCTTCTCCTAAATAGAAGTACTGGCGACCATCTATGGTGCGATTAATCTCAGAGAGGAAAGCCAAATTCCTCTCCACATTTCCATGCAGAAACCAGTCCCAAGACACCAAAGATGGTAGGGATATATACAGATCAATGATCCATTCTGAAATGACCAGAGATATCTCAATGTCCATCCCTCAAGGAGGAATTCAGAGTACATCAAGATCGCAAGCCCTAAAGCAGCAGGAAAAATATCAAGCAAGTAGCAAAGCATATCTAAAAGGGAAGTGATCAAAAATATATTTCCCTGCCATATATATAATGCTGTTTGATATACACAATGTAAACTTTACATGACAAAATGGCTAAGCTAGTTTGTGCAGGAAAATACAAGCTCATCTACAAGTCAGGGTATATGCGAGCTAACAAGCCCAACATGGCGTCCCTCTCAGAAGAAGGAGGTGAAGCTGTGGTCTCCTATACGAGAATATCCACATGACCCAACAGATCTGCAGCCATCTATATGGTGACCATATGCTCATCAATGTAAGTGCTCATCTCTACGATCATGCCAGTGGTAAGGGACCTCACTGTAGTACTATCTGTAATGGCTACATCCCGGGCAGATATGGCACTATCCTGCTCAACTATCACTGCATCTATGGCTGATCTAGCCTCATCCCGCTCAACAACAATGCAAGGCATCTCGCTGAGCTAATGCCTCATCTCTCTCAGAGAGCTACATCTCTCCCATCAAGGCGATCAACAACAAGGCTCTAGCTTTGGTCTCTCTCGAAGGTCATCGGATAGAGACTCGCTAGAAATCTTGTCAATGAATCTTGTATCACGACAAAGGTCTTTGGTAATCGGGAGAATCTAAAGGAAATGCTGGCAACCCAGCAACTGTCTCCTCCTTGATGTAGGAATCGATGTCCTCCATAGGCTCTACATCGTCTGAATCACTACTCGGCAATGTGGATACTACCGCAGCCGGTGCAATCTCTGTCTCCATCCATGCAGAATACTCTGTAGAACAACCCGGATGGCTCACAGAAAAAGAAGCTATCTCACGTTGATCCCAACAAGCATACACACGGGATCGGTCCTCTGCTGAAAGATAACAAGAAGCGGAATGCTGACCCAACACCCCCTCGAAAGGATGAAAGTCCTAAAACTGGTCAAATTACGACATCACGACCAGCGGGTGGTAGGTAGTCATGCCCCTCAAGCCAGCCAGAGGTAGATAGTCTATGCCCAGAGCATGAATAATAAAGCTGTAAGGTGAGCTAAGCCCCGAGCACGGCAATATGCTAAACGAATCCCTGATATCCGCCAAGAACGTAGACCAAGCCAAAGCGTCTATACACTCCGATGGCTGAAAGGAGTATGACATGGCTATGTCATGGGTGAAACAATACCCATGCCGTCTAAAGGTACCAATCGTTCTCAAGTGTGACATAAACCACACGTATAGCATGACCGAGCTACCCGTGAACACTCCTGTCGGATAAGTACAATAATATGTAGCTAACCTCAGGGTCTCTGCTATAATCATCGGTATAATGGTATGACCCTCCCTGAGAGCCCTCACTGCCATGATGACTCCAATGTCTATCTCATCCATGTACTGTGGCATATAGACATATGACAATACACACAATAGCAGTACATCAACCCTAGCTAGATGCCAATGATCCTCCAGTGTGGTGAAATCCCCAGAATGTCGTGTATAACTATCTTCAGATCTTCAGAGCCAAATCTGTCAAACAGAAAATGCTGGGATATAACATGGCTTGATGTAAGATCATCCTGCACCACCCTGTGCCTCAATCTAGTGAGGGTCATGAACCGTCAACTCATGTCCTCTAAAGCCATATGCACGCAAGGTCTGTCCAGTGGCATCATCGTCAACCGTGCATACTCCTCCAAAGTGGGAGTCGACTCCTAGGTCCCAAATCAAAAAACCTATCTCTCCGATACCCAGTGCTCTAGCATGCCATCCACAAATCCTGTGGGAACCTGAAACATCAACAGGGTCATAGTATGCTGCAACAAATGATCTATGATCACCCTGTCTGATGGTGACATGCTATCATACCACGATCGCATACCCGATGCCACCAATGATGGTGGGGTATGATCAATACGGCTAACTGTCAAAGAAGACATCTGTATGGGCCGTGTCATAAGACCATCCAGGGGTCAATGCTGAATATCTCTGGATATACATATATATGCATAACATGATACATGCATTGCAGATAATAGATGGCAATATGATATAGGGAAAGAAAATTTTTTGCATACATTCCTAAGTATATCAACATCTAATACATCATCTCTGTAAAACTACAAATAAAGGGAAATGGGGCACATACGCCCTACTACTAACAGAGGCCTATCAAAAGATATAGCGAGAATGGGGCACAGCCACCCAATAGCTAACAGAGGCCTATCAAAAGATATAACGAGAATACACATCAGAAGAAGACAATGGTGTCAATGTCTCACATCATCAATCTGTCCACTGATGTAACTCCTCCACGAGTCACCGGATCTCATCAGCGGGGATGTGGGGCCTATATAGAGGAGGATCTCTGTTGGCAAAATCGAATGGGTCAATTCGAGGGCCGGTACCGAGCTAGAAGGATCAAACGAATCTGCCTCTGTCGGATCTCTGCCCAAATGCCGGATAAAGAAATGTGCCTGGTCTGGTCGCCGGGTCAAACTGTCAATCTATGTCACATGAGTCGGATCTCAGACACAGGCTATCCAATCCATCATCATCAAGGATCCTGGAACCATATCCCCCATGAATTGAGTGGCGTGGGAGTGGGCTCCAATAGTACGAGGGAACCACCAACGCTGGAATATCTCCTGAGTGCAAGGACCCTCTGATAATGCAAATCCGTCAACCCCCAACAAATGGATATCAATAATGGGTGACTGTGATACAGGCCAATGACACCTGGCAGAAGGCAAGATCGGCATACGAATCTCCCCTGTGGTGCTCCTAATAGCACGCTCTCCTAATTAGAGCTCGCATCATCCATTTGTAAAGAGAGGAACTCTCCGTGTGGAGATCACATACTCGATGCTAGTCGGGTACCCATCCTTAAAACCAATTGCCAAATGTTCCCCGGAACAGGGAATCCATGTGATGATGTCAGTTGTCAACAACTCCGGTGTGAAGTGCATATGAGTGAAACCCTCATTCTGGGACCTCCGCTTGAAAATGGAATGATGCCATCGTCGTCCTCATGGATAGGTATCTAAACCTAACACACTCACGGGGACGCAAGCATGGGAGCCTCTCATAGGCCCAAAACTGCCAACACAATGGCAAAACATCTGCGATCAGTAAACACTTTTAACCTATAAATGGAAAATGACAAGAGAAATACACACCAAACAGAATGGGTAGAATCTGGCAAGCCTCGGTCAAACCACAATGCGCATCGCATGCCGGAGGAAATAGGCGAAGGTGTAGAAACCCCAATCATACTCTCCAATACGATCCACATGACGCGTGGCGCTGATCAAAGCGAACGACACCGTAGAAGAGTTATCTGCTATGAAGCAGCCTATAATGATAATCAGGAATAATCGCCGAAGAATGCGATCCCTGACTCTAACATCATTAGGCATGGGCTCACTGAAAAGCCCGCTGATAGCATCTATGCTCAAAGGACCTGCACGGACAATCTTGCCCTTGAACGCCTCCACCGGAACTCCTAACAAGGATCTGACGGCAGTAGGAGTAATATTCGCCATGCAAGGTACTGGCTCCCCTCCAAACTCCATACCTGTGATAAATTGCCAATCCATCGGCGTCATCATCACCTCATAGTCCAACAAATGGAGTGACTGAGTCTGATGAAACCATCGGTCAGACAATTCCCTATGGTAACCCCAGGGACAACTACGGGGAAGGATGGAGAAGAATGCCCCGAATCCCCAATCATGCACCACCGCTTTATAATCGGGATGAAGAGCCTGATACATGGAGTGTATGCTAAACCAATTCCCTCGAGGCTGTGTAAAGCCGAGAACCTGCATGAAATGCAGATCAACATCTGAATCCTTTACCCCTCGTCAATAGGAAAGAAGGAAGACCAAGATCTAACTTCATACCTCATTAGCATGCAAGTACATCGAGGGATGTCTGCTCAAGTCACCCAGAAGCTCTAGGTTTGCCACCTGAATACAAGGGAGCTCCGTACAGGGAATATGTACAGCAGGAGTGTGGTCCTCAATCAGAATATCCTCATCCTCATCCTTGACGTCCGACACATCATCCCGGACTGGACGTATCACTGCCTCTACCAATCGACGAGGCTGTCTAACAGAACGGGGTCGAGGAACTTCAGAAGCCCTCCTCCGTATACCAGAAGTGGTCCTACGGGAACTACTCGGCTGATCCAAATCCATAATATCTGGACAATAAGTCTCCAAATCACCTCAGAAAGGGTGTGGTATTTCCTTACCTAGAGCTTTTCACAATGCATTTTATGACTACATGCATGCATGCATTACTTTAACATACATCTATAGTGGAGTTAAAATTGCATGACTAATTAAATGCCTGCATTTTGGAAAATTTTGCCATAGTCCCCTTTGAAAATTGGACTATCCACATGCACATAGGCATGACTAGGTGGCCATTCAGTAGCACACCTGCCCCAAAGTCATATACATAATATATGCATTAAAAATCAAAATCATCAATGCATAAGGTTAACCTCAATATCATGAGTACTTTGCCTTTTTACCTTTTGCTCATTGGACCTCAAATAGGACAAAAATATCAAAAAAAGGTGCCAATTTGACTGTCTCAAAAGTCAAAATTTTTCACATCATTATGTTCAACATGGTTTAATACTAACATTTACTATGTTGAATATTTTTTATCAAGTCATTTGAGCATACATAATCACTACTATGTGTTTAGATGCATTTCATGCGATAACTCATTTTCCAACGGATAAAAACTGGAAAAAAAATACATGCATACGTTACCAAGATAGTGCAGAACACTTGTACGGTGACAGAATTTGTAAAAAATCGCCCAAACTCAGCAGATCTGAAGGAGAGCTCCAGATTTTTCTTCGCGAGATAAGTTGAAAGTGACTTGTGAGACCAACCTGCAGGATATTAATATCCACCGTTGGCCGTAGGTCCATTTGCGGCTGAAGAAGGTGTACCTACAGCACCCCTATGTGGGCCCCACCCCTCCGGCTCGGTCCAGTTTGATTTGCAAAGGAGTTCTTATGGACTGAAAAAGTCAAATCGGGAATAAAAACGCTACGCAATTAAGCAAAACAGCCTGCAATCCTGGTCTTCTCAGATAGAACTTTGAGTCTGTACATCACTCATTGGTAGTCCCCCAAACACGAGGTATACCATGCCAATGATCTCATTTGTTACGAATCACATTCGACAATACCTTGCGCATGTCCAATGCCGCCAATTCTGGGTCATTACCCTAAAGATCAACGTGATCCCCGACGGGGGTTACAACGTGGATCCCCGAGGGGGGTTACAACGTGGATCCCTGACGGGGGTTACAATATGGAATTCTGGTGGGGGTTACAATGCATGTTCATCCGTTGACACACACATCAATGAAGGTTAGGCAGCCTTGACGTTATTTCAATCGATGGCAAGTAAACCCATCAAGGCATCGAAAGCTGTTCAATGATTGTGTACGTTGGTATTCATAAGTCCCCAATGGATCCCCAGCGGGGGTCACAATGTAATATTACGTTGGTTCACATGTCAGCGAAGGTCAAATAGCCTTGACAGTCTACCCTACATGGTTTTCATCCGTTGATTCACACGTCGGTGAGGTACAAATCAACGAAGGTGAGGCAATCCTGACAGCATCTACTGTTGGCAGTAAATCCAACAGAATCTTGACATATCCTGGCGATACAAACCAGGAAAGGTCAACATCATCAATGAGGATTGATGATGGAATATGTTATACACATCCTCAAACAGACAAAGCTTTATCCCCACATATCTCTTACACATATGAGGTACCTCTTCGGGATTAAGTCGGAATCAAGGATCCAGGACTTTGATGATAACTCCAACATCAACATCCTAACATATTTGGATCACACATCTGATCAGGTCATATTTGCCAATCCTCGGTAAACCTTACAAGGATTCAGCAATCATCCCCAGCATGTTGGGCAACAACCCCGCACACATGCATCATGCATCATACATTTGCATCATGTTGCTACATATAGTACCATGTTTGTCTTATGGCATTTCAAGTGTCTAGGATTCTTTATCCTACCCATGCATTGCATTGCATGAGTATGATAAAGAGGGGCATCTGTAGACACTCAAAAAATTTTCTACACACCTGTCACTAATATTGCAGGAGGACAGATTAAATGCTTTCAAGAGGGAACCACGGAAGGCAGTTCATATCCATTTGGATACTACTAGGAAGTTCAAAGATCAACCCTGAGACACTTTGGGAGTAACAATTCCAACCTCGGAGATAACCTCGGCGTGCGAGATCCAATATCGGAACACACACCGGAGAAGACCAATTAATCTCGGAGATAACCCCGAGGTATCCAGTCTCAGTCCCAATCAAGGGAATAGCTACCAACCTTGGTGATCACCCCCAAGGGATGCAGTTCCGACAATAACCCCAGACATGCTTGTTTCAAATGCAACCAGCTTCAATCTCGGCGCTCATAACGAGACACCCAGTACCAACCCGGAGTTAACACCGGGAGGACAGGCACACCTCAGAGTTTAAAATATTTTAATCCACAAAAACGTTTTTTGTGATGTAGGCTACTTGAGTGGTTGATCTTTGACTAAAAACGTGGGCATAGGAAATTGATATATATATATATATATATATATATATATATATATATATTTATATTTTATTAAATTTTCTGCTTTGGTGTTCTAAGCAATTTCCTATAAATAGGGTGCTTAGGTTAGAATTGAAAATCACACACGAAACTAAAGTTTTCTCTCTTTTCTCTCTCTATATTATCGAGCGTATTCTTGTGAGTATTTTGATACTTTGAGTCTTTGCTATACTGGTCAAGTTCCTTCAAAGACTATATCCAATATTACGATTAAATCTTGGTCTTTTTCCGAGGTAAGGGATGTTGTTTTCTTCTTAAATGATATTATTTTCTTCAATATCATTATCTTAGAAATATTAGTCCGAACTTTTATCAAATTTGGAACTTTTTGTGTTGGGGTTACTATTCACGATATCTGACTATTCACGATATCGACACTATTTCACGAATCAAGCACTATTCATCGAAAAATGAAATTTTCTTCTTTTTGTCCAAGATGTCTATTATGGTTACTATCTTTGATTGTATCCATGTTTTGATCATTATTTTTGAATTCTGCTTAAAAATTGGTTATTATGGAGAATTAGTGAACTTGGATAAAACTGTAATACGAATTCCTAATATTTGTTCTTTTTCTTCACTGGATTCGTTTTCTTTAAAATATTTTTCATCATCCTCAGTCCTAAATGATGATATTACTGAATATCTTTGGCCTGTAGTGCAAAGATGAATGATTTTTGATGAATATATTTGGCCCGTAGTGTAAGATGAACAGGTGTTTAGATGAACATGACCAACTGATGAATATCTTTGGCCTGTTGTGCAAAGATGAATATTTGATTCCAGATATATATTGATTTATGTTACAGGGATAAAATATTGACGATGGACTTTTAAATTCATATATAGAAGATAGTAGATTTTATTCTCTACTTAACTCTTCTAATGAATTATTATTTTCGCTGCGAATATTGATTTAAAACTGGTTGTCTATTGTATTCTCTTAGATTTTTCCCTGTTGAAGACTAACGATAATTTGTTCTATATTATCTTAGTCATAATGTTCTTTACTGGGCTAGTTGAGCTCACCCTTTTCCTTTTTGTTCCATTTTTCTTCTCAGGAGGCGAAAATGTAGCGAGTACTAGTCGGGTTGTGGAATGATGGTTCTAGAAGTTGTTTTAGTAGTCCTCACTATTTTGTAAAATAGTGTATTAATAATTGTAATGAGGACTTATTTGAGTGTGGATATTGTCAGATGAAAATATTTGTATTTAAACTCACGATTTAAGTGTTCACGTATTTTGCAAGAGCAGTTGTATTAATAAAGTTGTAGTTGTTTACATTACCATGTATTTGACGACTCGAGAATGGGTGTTGTACACCTATTTTGGGGGCGTCCACAAGTGTGTTGTATTTTATACATCATTTAGTAGTTATATTTGGTGAATCAAATAGGGTGAAAGGTAACCCAACGTTGGAAGGGTGTTTTGCCACTATCATACAAGATGTCTAATGACATGCGACTTTCGTGTTATCACAAGACAGTGGTTGTGCATATCCACTTCGAGTATATATCTGAGCACTACTATACAATCTTGGTGTTTGGTTGAAGTATAATTCTCGATTAGAGACAGTGGAGATAATGATATGTCAATAGAAGACTCACCATTGGAAAGAATATGATAGTAATCTTCTCGTTCATCTTTGGGGTCTTGAAATATTTGCTGCTGTATTTTATATGGCATTGTAATAATTTGAGTTTGGATACTGTCTATGAGACAATGTTGTATTAAAACTCACATTTTAACTGTGGTCGTGATACATCGCATTTACAGTTCAATGATTGTATAAATGAAGTTTGTATTTGATTTACGTAGTGTGATATCTAACGACTCAGAATGGGTCGTGTGGACCTATTTTGGGGGCGTCACAAATGGTATCAGAGCTTAGGGATATGGTCGTTGGCGGAGATATGAGTCTAGAACTTGGAGGGGAGAGACGAGTAATATACTTCGCTAGTGTGTAACTTACCTAAGCTGAAATTTTTACTTGATAAGTTGACAAATTGTGATATGTCAATTAACCTTTGTTTTGAAGATATATTCTAGAATGATATCTGAAATACAGGAGATGAGCAATGGAAAAATCATGATACAAAGGAAATAACCAGGAAGGTACAATCCGAAAAGAAAGCAAGGTATTCTCATCTCTTCGAACTACCAGGTACGTAAATTTCGAGGGCAAAATTTCATAAGGAGAGGAGATTGTAAGACCCCGAATTTTACGAAATGAAAGTATTCAATTTTTTGATAATTGTTATTCTATTAAGTAAATGGTTAAATTGTTAAAAGGTTAAAGTTCAAGGTGATATTTAAAAATTTTGCAAAGTAATCAAGTTGATATAAAATATTCGTTGTGTCGGGGAATATTCTTTTTGTCAGGGAATATCCGCATGCAATGACACCATCATTGGTAGACCCACAACGGAATAATTGTTTGAGTTAGAAAATGACAAAATATCTTTTATAAAAATAACTAGTGAAAAGTTTTACCGTTAAACTGTTGAAATACCTTTTGATTATTGGTGCTTTACGCCGAGAATCCACTCGGTTTACTCAATTATTGCTACAAAGAATGGTTGCATAGTATCTCACGTTATTTGATTCAATTATTATCATAGTATCATCTCGCATAATATTTTATATTATTAAATCAATAATTGAGACGACAAAGTTATTCATATTATTATTTACAATATCGACAATGTCTAGAAGTCATGTCAAGGAGAGGTTTAGTTACCTAATCTTGGCATGATAAGGAGAATCCTTATCTGGAAGCCCCCTCTTTCACAGGAATGACTGGTCTGTTAAATATTGTGAGTTATAATATTAGTGATGAGTAATTGTTGAAGTATTAAGAATGTGTTTATTGATGATAAGTGAATTACAAAAGTTAGAGGGGAATAATGCAAACTTGGAAAACTTTAGGGGTACCAAAGTGTAATAAGTTAAATCAATCTGGACAATTGGTGGTGATTTTAATAGTAAATCAATCTGGACCATTGATGGTGGTTTTAATAGTAAAGCAATCCGAATTTGTCGATTGGTGGTTTTAATAGTAAATCAATCTGGACCATTGGTGGTGGTTTTAATAGTTAATCAATCTGGACCGTTGATGGTGGTTGTAATAGTAAATCAATCTGGACCGTTGATGGTGATTTTAAAAGTAATCAATCTGGACCGAAATGGTTCATGGTTCTAATAGTAATCAATATAGGACCGTCTATTCTAATAGTAAATTAATCTGGATCGTTCGTGAATTAGTTACTATTTAGTCATTTCTCCTATAAATAAAAGATTAATTCTTCTTTCATTCTCACCAATTTACTAAGACTCACAAGAGAAGCTATAGAGAGAGAAACTATAGAGAGAAAGAAGAAGAGTATTATGCTACTTCACTATTGCAGTACCCGGTCTTCTACTAAGGTAAGAGATGTTATTTTCGTTTGGTGAGGGATATTATTTGTTGTATTTGTAAGGGGTATTATTTCTTTCATATTCATAAGGAATATTATCTTTCAGTATTCATCCTTTAATATGTAAGGAATAACACATCACGCTTGGATTACGCATCGTATATAATGGTGAAAATCTATTCTTGATTTCAGTATGTTATTTCTTTTCATATTCTCAAATCTAAACTTACTATGGTAAGTATTGCTTCAATAATCCTTGAAATTAGTGGAATATTCTTGAGTTTTACTTGATGCATCGATTATCATTTTATTGGAATATTGATCCGAACTTTCTTATTAAATATCAATATTTTCCCGGGGGTATTAATAGCAAGTTACTATTCACCCGATTACTATTCACTATAATATTATTCACTTTCGGTTATTTGGGGCACTTTTAATGTAGGGATACTATTCACGAGTTACTATTCATGAGTTACTATTCACCTAATTACTATTCACTCTAGTATTATTCACTTTCGGGTATTGAGGGGCACTTTTCATATCGAGGTTCTGGTTATTTATGGGGGTACTATTCTCAAGTACTATTCACGGGATACTATTTACCCAAAAATTTATTTCTTTTACATCCAAATTATTTTGATACATGGATATTATTCTTGAATTTTACTCCACAAAGCAATATCATGTTGACAATTTGGATATTTTTAAACTCTGGATAAATTTAAAGTCTTTAATATTTATCATTGATCTCACTTGATTGAATCTTTATATCATTGTCATCATTCTCATATTTATATTATGTTGAAAGTCATTTTCGCTTACGATGCAAAGATGGATTATTGATTATTAGTTTTCTGGTTGTATATCTTTCGCTTACGTGCAAAGATGTATCATTGATTATTGGTTTCTGAGTTGTATATCTTTTGGCTTACGTGCAAAGATGTCTTGACGTTGATTATTAGTTTCTGATTTGTATATATTTGGCTTACGTCTTTAAGATGGATTGTTAATTATTGGTTTTCTGATTGTATATCTTTGGCTTACGAAGGCAAAGATATTATTTATTGATTATTAGTTTCTGATTATATATCTTTGGCTTATGTGCATAGATGAACTGTTGATTATTGATTATTGGTTTTCCTTGTTGAAGACTAACGATAATTTGTTCTATATTATCTTAGTCATAATGTTCTTTACTGGGCTAGTTGAGCTCACCCTTTTCCTTTTTGTTCCATTTTTTCTTCTCGGGAGGCGAAAATGTAGCGAAGTACTAGTCGGGTTGTGGAATGATGGTTCTAGAAGTTGTTTTAGTAGTCCTCACTATTTTGTAAAATAGTGTATTAATAATTGTAATGAGGACTTATTTGAGTGTGGATATTATACAGATGAAAATATTTGTATTTAAACTCATGAGTTTAAGTGTTGTCGTATTTTGCAAGACAGTTGTATTAATAAAGTTGTAGTTGTTTACGTACCATGTATTTGACGACTCGAGAATGGGTGTTGTACACCTATTTTGGGGCGTCACAAGTGTCGATTGTATTTTATACATCATTTAGTAGTTATATTTGGTGAATCAAATAGGGTGAGGCGAACCCAACGTTGGAAGGGTGTTTTGCCACTATCATACAAGATGTCTAATGACATGCGACTTGATGTTATCACAAGAGGCAGGGGTTGTGCACATCCACTTCTTTGAGTATATATCTGAGCACTACCTATACAATCTTGGTGTTTGGTTGAAGTATAATTCTCGATTAGAGACAAGTGGAGATAATGATATGTCAATAGAAGACTCACCATTGGAAAGAATATGATAGTAATCTTCTCGTTCATCTTTGGGGTCTTGAAAATTTTTCACTTGTATTTTATATGGCATTGTAATAATTTGAGTTTGGATACATGCTACATGAAGACAATGTTGTATTAAAACTCACATTTTAAGCTGTGGTCGTATACATGCATTTACGATTCAACAGATTGTATAAATGAAGTTTGTATTTGATTTCTGTAGTGTGATATCTAACGACTCAGAATGGGTCGTGTGGACCTATTTTGGGGGCGTCACAAATGGTATCAGAGCTTAGGGATATGGTCGTTGGCGGAGATATGAGTCAGAACTTGGAGGAGAGACGAGTAATATACTTAAGCTAGTGTGTAACTTACCTAAGCTGAAATTTTTACTTGATAAGTTGACAAATTGTGATATGTCAATTAACCTTTGTTTGAAGATATATTCTAGAATGATATCTGAAATACAGGAGATGAGCAATGGAAAAATCATGATACAAAGGAAATAACCAGGAAGGTACAATCCGAAAAGAAAGCAAGGTATTCTCATCTCTTCGAACTACCAGGTACGTAAATTTCGAGGGCAAAATTTCATAAGGAGAGGAGATTGTAAGACCCCGAATTTTACGAAATGAAAGTATTCAATTTTTTGATAATTGTTATTCTATTAAGTAAATGGTTAAATTGTTAAAAGGTTAAAGTTCAAGGTGATATTTAAAAATTTTGCAAAGTAATCAAGTTGATATAAAATATTCGTTGTGTCGGGGAATATTCTTTTTGTCAGGGAATATCCGTACGACGACACCATCATTGGTAGACCCCACAACGGAATAATTGTCGGAGTTAGAAAATGACAAAAATATCTTTTTATAAAAATAACGGCGAAAGTTTTACCGTTAAACTGTTGAAATACCTTTTGATTATTGATGCTTACGTCAGAATCCACTCAGTTTACTCAATTATTGCTACAGTAATGGTTGCATAGTATCTCACGTTATTTGATTCAATTATTATCATAGTATCATCTGCATAATATTTTATATTATTAAATCAATAATTGAGACGACAAAGTTATTCATATTATTATTTACAATATCGACAATGTCAGAAAGTCATATCAAGGAGAGGTTTAGTTACCTAATTGCGCGCTTGATAAGGAGAATCTTATCGGAAAGCCCCTCTTTCCTGGGAATGACCTGGCTGTTAAATATTGTGAGTTATAATATTAGTGATGAGTAATTGTTGAAGTATTAAGAATGTGTTTATTGATGATAAGTGAATTACAAAAGTTAGAGGGAATAATGCAAACTTGGAAAACTTTAGGGGTACCAAAGTGTAATAAGTTAAATCAATCTGGACAATTGGTGGTGATTTTAATAGTAAATCAATCTGGACCATTGATGGTGGTTTTAATAAAAAGCAACTGAATTTATCGGTGGTGGTTTTAATAGTAAATCAATCTGGACCATTGGTGGTGGTTTTAATAGTTAATCAATCTGGACCGTTGATGGTGGTTGTAATAGTAAATCAATCTGGACCGTTGATGGTGATTTTAAAAGTAATCAATCTGGACCGTCGGTTGTGGTTCTAATAGTAATCAATATGGACCGTCTATTCTAATAGTAAATTAATCTGGATCGTTCGTGAATTAGTTACTATTTAGTCATTTCTCCTATAAATAAAAGCTTAATTCTTCTTTCATTCTCACCAATTTACTGAGACTCACAAGAGAAGCTATAGAGAGAGAAACTATAGAGAGAAAGAAGAAGAGTATTATGCTACTTCACTATTGCAGTACCCGGTCTTCTACTAAGGTAAGAGATGTTATTTTCGTTTGGTGAGGGATATTATTTGTTGTATTTGTAAGGGGTATTATTTCTTTCATATTCATAAGGAATATTATCTTTTCGTATTCATCCTTTAATATGTCGGAATAACCTGTCTACGCGGATTACGTATCGTATGACGGGTGAAAATCTATTTGCAGTTTTGTATGTTATTTCTTTTCATATTCTCAAATCTAAACTTACTATGGTAAGTATTGTTTCAATAATCCTTGAAATTAGTGGAATATTCTTGAGTTTTCATATTTGCATCCAAAGTATCATTTTATTGGAATATTGATCTGAACTTTCTTATTAAATATCAATATTTTCCCCCGGGGTACTATTAACGGGTTACTATTCACCCAGTTACTATTCACTATAATATTATTCACTCGATTATTTGGGGCACTTTTAATGCCGGGATACTATTCACGAGTTACTATTCATGAGTTACTATTCACCTAATTACTATTCACTCTAGTATTATTCACTAGGGTATTCGGGGCACTTTTCATGTCGGGGTTACTATTTATGGGGTACTATTCCTGAAGTACTATTCACAGGATACTATTTACCCAAAAAATTTATTTCTTTTCTGTCCAAATTATTTTGATACATGGATATTATTCTTGAATTTTACTCCACAAAGCAATATCATGTTGACAATTTGGATATTTTTAAACTCTGGATAAATTTAAAGTCTTTAATATTTATCATTGATCTCACTTGATTGAATCTTTATATCATTGTCATCATTCTCATATTTATATTGTGTTGAAAGTCATCTTTGGCTTACGTGCAAAGATGGATTTGTTGATTATTAGTTTTCTGATTGTATATCTTTGGCTTACGCGCAAAGATGTCTTTGTTGATTATTAGTTTTACTGATTTGTATATCTTTGGCTTACGTGCAAAGATGTCTTGTTGATTATTAGTTTTCTGATTGTATATATTTGGCTTACGTGCTAAGATGGACTATTAATTATTGGTTTTAGAGTTGTATATCTTTGGCTTACTGGGCAAAGATGATTATTGATTATTGGTTTTCTGATTATATATCTTTGGCTTATAATGCATAGATGAAGCTGTTGATTGGTATGATTATGACCAGGGATCATTCGGTATAATCATGACCCGTAATGCTACAAATGATGTGGTAAAAGTCCTCATTGGCCCGTAGTGCATTGATGAACAGTTGTTGGTATGATTATAACCAGGGATTATTCGGTATAATCATGACCATTATTGAAAATATGAATATCTTTGGCCCGTAGTGCATGGATAATTCGTGGTCATAATACTAATGAATATCCTTAACCGTAGTGCAGGGATGATTCGATGATGTGAATTATTTATTAAGCTGAGTCTCAGCGATAAAATATTGATTATACAATTTTAATTCGTAGAAGATAATAGAAATCATGCTCTACTTGAATCTTCTAAAATATAGTTGTATGTCATTGGCCTGTAGTGCAAAGATGAATTGTTAATGAATATCTTTGGCCGTAGTGCAAAGATGAATTTATTAGTATGATTATGAACACGAATTGTGATTGGGTATAACCATGATTTTTGATGTTTCAGGTAAAGACAGGTGATGAAAATTATCTTCGTTCCTGGGTGCGAAGAGGAATTTAGAATCACAATTATGATTATGAGTTATTCAAATGATTTTGGACAGGAATTGTTGATTGATGTTACAGGGATAAAACACTGTTGATGGACTTTTAACATGGAGAAAATAATAGACTTTATGGTCTATATGACTCTTTTAATGGATTGCCCGTTCCGCTGTAACTATGGTTGGAAAGTTTTATCATCTACCATATGTGGTAAATCTTTGATTTATTACTAATGAAGGAATTGATAATTTAATTATATTTAGTCATGATATTCTTTAATGGGCTAGTTGTGCTCACCTTTTTTTGCTTCACAATTCCTTTCAGGTAATAAGAGTGTAGCTGGGTCGAGCGGGGGTAACAGGGGAATAGAACGGCGGTCTCTAGCTGTGGAGGTTCTCCCTAAACAGTATGGAAATAATTTTATTGAGAACTTTAGAATAGTGTTGTAAGACACCAACTTATTATAAATAAAATTGAATTTCTTTATTTATTATTTTGAAATAGTAAGGGTTGAATTGATTAATGTGGTTAGTTATGGGTAAAATGCGCAAATATTTCAAATAAACAAGTGGTTATAAAATATTAATTATTGTCGGGGAATATTCGTTTGGTCGTGGAATATTCTTCCTATGGGAATATTAAATGCAATTACTGACGGTATGACCTTTATGGGCCCCATAGCTTGAAAGCAATTGGTTAACACTTTGTTGGAATACCGGTGGTTAAAAACACGATGTCTGGCGTTTTCGCAACAATAGATACAAGGTATTGCACCAATTATTGATTCTTACATAAGAATGCACTACTCGATAATTGTTACAGATAATTCTTGTTCAATATTTTATTTTATTGATTCAATAATTGCTACGTTGAAATTTTATATTATTGTTGTTTTAATAATTGTCACTACACAATATTTCCCATTATCAGATCAATGATTCATATTATTTTAATAATATTACTAGATAACATTATTGGCAATGTCTAGAAAGTTACATCTCAAGGAGAGGTTTGGTCACCTAATTGCTGGCGCAAGAAGGAGAAATTCTTATTTGAAAGCCCCTCTTTCAGGAGCGGCTTGCTTGCCAAGATTTGTGATTCTTTAATATTATTTTTGAATAATTAATTATTGATTTATATGGTAAGGAAAATATTCATTTTATGTGGATATAGATGGAGAAAATTTTTAAAGTGATAATTATTGAAAAATTGATATTTTATCTTTTTCGATAAAATAATTCATTTAAATATATTATTATATTTTATTAATATAATAATGGTAATATTTTACAATGAATGTGGGATATATGAATAAATAAGGAGGAAGAGTATTTTTGTTACAAAAATTGTTTAAAACATGTTAAACATGTTTGTGGGCCCGTTTCTTGACTGAAATTTGATTATAGCCTGTAAAATCACCCGTTTGTGGATTTCTGTCAACTTCTGTTTGGAATTTGGAAAAACTTTCTTCTGCAAAATTGTAGAGACTTGAATTTCCTATGGAAAGACATAAGATTCGAATTTTTCTAATAAAAGAGCTATTTATTATGAATTGTTGAAGTTCTGAAGTTCCGGAATAATTAATTTTTTTTTAAGTTTAAAATATTTTAATTCACAAAAACGTTTTTTGTGATGTAGGCTACTTGAGTGGCAGATCTTTTACTAAAAAAGTGGGCGTAGGAAATTGATATATATATATATATATATATATATATATATTATTAAATTTTCTGCTTTGGTGTTCTAAGTAATTTCCAAAAATAGGGTGCTTAGGTTAGAATTGAAAATTACACCAGAAACTAAAGTTTTCTCTCTCTTTCTCTCTCTATATTATCGAGCGTATTCTTGTGAGTATTTTGATACTTTGAGTCTTTCTTTATCTGATTGCAAGTTCCTTCAAAGACTATATCCGATATTTCAAATTTAGAAATCTTGTCTTTTCTGAGGTAAGGGATGTTGTTTTCTTCTTAAATGATATTATTTTCTTCAATATCATTATGCCGAAATATTAGTCTGAACTTTTTATCAAATTTAGAACTTTTTGTGTCGGGGTTACTATTCACGATATCGACCTTTATTCACGATATCGACACTATTCACGATATCGACACTATTCACGAATATAAGACTATTCATCGAAAAATGAAATTTTCTTTCTTTTGTCCAAGATGTCTATTATGGTTACTATCTTTGATTGTATCCATGTTTTGATCATTATTTTTTGAATTTCGCTTAAAATTGGTTATTATGGAGAATTAGTGAACTTGGATAAAAGCATAATCTGAATCCCTAATATTTGTTCTTTTGCTTCACTTTGGATTCGTTTTCTTTAAAATATTTTTCATCATCCTCGGTCCTAAATGATGATATTCTTTGAATATCTTTGCTTTGTAGTGCAAAGATGAATGATTTTGATGAATATATTTGGCCCGTAGTGCAAAGATGAGCAGTGTTTAGATGAACATGATTAATCGATGAATATCTTTGGCTGTAGTGCAAAGATGAATATTTGATTCGGATATATATTGATTTATGTTACGAGGATAAAATATTGACGATGGACTTTTAAATTCATATATAGAAGATAGTAGATTTTATTCTCTACTTAACTCTTCTAATGAATTATTATTTTCGCTGCGAATATTGATTTAAAACTGGTTGTCTATTGTATTCTATTAGATTTTTCCCTGTTGAAGACTAACGATAATTTGTTCTATATTATCTTAGTCATAATGTTCTTTACTGGGCTAGTTGAGCTCACCCTTTTCCTTTTTGTTCCATTTTTCTTCTCAGGAGGCGAAAATGTAGTGAGTACTAGTCGGGTTGTGGAATGATGGTTCTAGAAGTTGTTTTAGTAGTCCTTACTATTTTGTAAAATAGTGTATTAATAATTATAATGAGGACTTATTTGAGTGTGGATATTGTCTAGATGACAATATTTGTATTTAAACTCACAGTTTAAGTGTTGTCGTATTTTGCAAGACAGTTGTATTAATAAAGTTGTAGTTGTTTCTATACCATGTTTTTGGCGACTCAAAATGGGTATTGTATACCTATTTTGGGGGCGTCACAGTTGGTATCAGAGCTTAGGGATATGGTCTCTGGCGGAGATCGGGGAATAGAACTAGGAGGGGAGAGACGAGTAATCCTTCGCTAGTGTGTCATACCTAAGCTTATTTTTTTGGTCAGTCATAATATAAGGATATTATGTGGCATGTTAATTTCTTTAATTAACCCTTGTTTTATGGCAGTATTTGAGAATGGCAGCTGAGAATATTAATAGTGGAGTGAATGAGACCATTGAGACACCTTTAATCACCAACCAGGGGAACGTGCAACAGGAAGACAATATTCCTCCTGTAAACAACACTACCGAACAAATGATGAATGATGGGATGTTTAGAAGCTTTTTACAGTTCATGCAAAACCAGACGAGGGAGACTCATGTACAAAACACGGGTGGAAATGATAGCAACGCGCGGCTTGTCACGGCCAAGCAGTTCAAAGAGTTGGGACCACTAGAATTTATTGGAAATCCAGATCCGATCAAGGCAGAGACGTGGGTTAAACAAATTACCAAGATATTCGATGTCTTGGGATGCACGGAGGAACAGAATGTTCCATTCGCCACCTTTATGTTTTGTGGCGAGGCAGACTACTGGTGGGAGTCTGTGAAACGTACCCAGCCTGCCGTACTCAGCATGTCTTGGGAAAAGTTTCAAAAACTTTTTAACGACAAGTACTTTCCTGAAAGTATTCGCCATATGAAGGAGGTAGAGTTTATTAGACTAGAACAAAACAACATGACGGTGTCCCAATACAAGGCGAAGTTCGCAGAGTTATCCAGGTTTGCACCGCATTTGGTAGAGAATGAGGAACGAATGACGAGGACGTTTCTGAGAGGTTTAAAACCTGAGATTCGGTAATATCTTATCTCTCATAAATTTTCTTTATATTCAGATGTTGTAAACAAGGCTTAATTATTAGAGCGAGATAATGAGTATGTTCAACCAAGGGACCACAACTAGGGTCATACCAGTGGCAGCAGTCATCGGAGCAATGAAAGCCAGCGGGGAGGAAAACGTTCGGACAAAAGCGGTAACCACTCTGGTGGTAATCATGGCCATGAAAATAGAAGAAAGCGAGTCGGGGAGATTTTAAAAGAGGAGATTCAACAATGACATTTGTGAAGACGTCAAGACCAAAGAAGAATCTGGTTTTAAGGAGGAGAAGCGACCACCGGTTGTATGCTATAAATGTGGAAAGAGGGACATCACCATTTTGTCCACAAAAAGTTTAAGGTATGCTATAATTGTGGAAAGGAAGGACATATCGCTCGAGATTGTACGCTAGTGAAACCAAGTCCAGTGGGGATGGTGACTCAAAAGGTTGTCCCAGAAAAGTCAAAGTCAACGGTTCCTGGAAGAGCGTTTGTCGTTACTGGTTAAAATGCGAGGAACCCAAACGAGGTGATCACGGGTAAGCTAATTATAAATTCTTGCGAAGTTTATACCTTACTAGATACCGGTGCTACCCATTCATTTATCTCTCCTGTTTGTGCTCAACGTTTAAACTTGACTCCAGAGAAATTAGACTTTGACTTATCTGTGGAGACTCCATTAGGAGAAACTTTTATTGCATCCACTATTTATAAATCTTGTTTGATCCAAGTTGGTACCATCACATTACCTGTTGATCTTATTTCTTTGAAAATACTTGCATTTGATTTGATTTTAGGGATTGATTGGTTAACCACTCATCATGCTAAAATTGATTATTTTCGTAAGGTTGTTAGTTTTCATATTCCTAACCAACCTGTTATGCGAATTCAAGCAACCAAACCTCTAAAGTCAATCACTGTCATATCAAGACATAAAGCTATTCGTTTATTAAAAAACGGATGTCAAGCTTTCTTAGCCCATGTCACGGACTTGAACAAAAACACGTCAGATGTGAATAATATTTCTATTATTAGTGAATTTCCTGACGTATTTCCTGAAGAACTTCTCGGTCTACCCCCATAACGTGAAGTTGAATTCTTTATTGACCTTGAACCTGGTACAAAGCCCATTTCTAAAACCTCATATCGAATGGCTCCTATTGAACTTCAGGAGTTAAAGGTCCAACTACAGGAGTTGTTGGACATCGGCTTCATTCGTCCTAGTACATCTCCTTGGGGTGCTTTTGTTTTATTTGTAAAGAAGAAAGATGGGAGTATACGACTTTGTATTGACTATCGAGAATTGAACCATGTCACCATCAAGAATAGGTATCCGCTACCTCGTATTAATGACCTGTTTGACCAGTTACAAGGAGCACAATTCTTTTCAAAAATTGATCTTCGATTCGGATATCATCAATTTGAAGGTTAAAGCGAGGATATTCCAAAGGCGCTTCGAGAACTCTGATGACGGGCATTATGAATTCTTAGTCATGTCTTTTGGATTGACTAATGTTCCTGCTGCTTTCATGGATATGATGAACCGAGTATTCAAGGAATATTTGGATCAGTTCGTTGTTGTCATTATTGATGACATCCTCATCTATTCCAAAAGCCATGAAGATCATGAGCGCCACTTGAAGCTGGTACTGCAAAGGCTTCGTGATAACAAGCTATATGCCAAGCTGAAGAAATGCGAGTTCTGGCTTGAGGAAGTAGCATTCCTTGGGCACATGGTGTCAAAACATGGAATATCTGTTGACCCGGCGAAGATTGAAGCAATACAAAGTTGGGAGAAACCGAAGTCGGTGACCGAAGTACGTAGCTTTCTGGGCTTAGCTGGTTATTATCAAAGATTCATGGAAGGGTTTTCTCAAATCGCTACTCCATTAATTCAGCTGACTCGTAACGATACAAAATTCGTATGGAGCGAGGAATGCGAGAAGAGTTTCCAAGAACTCAAGAGGAGACTCATTTCGGCACCTGTTCTAACAATACCGTCTGGTTCCCGATGGATTTGTTATCTACAGCGATGCTCCGGGTAAAGGGTTAGGATGTGTTCTCATGCACCATGGGAAAGTTATAGCCTATGCCTCGCGACAACTCCAAGAATATGAGAGGAATTATCCTACTCATGATCTAGAGTTGGCAGCAGTCGTTTTCGCGTTGAAGATCTGGAGACACTACCTGTACGGGGAGAAAGTGGAGATCTATACAGATCATAAAAGTCTCAAATATTTCTTCACCCAAAAAGAACTCAACATGCGGCAACGACGATGGCTCGAGCTGTTGAAAGACTACGACCATACCATTCAATACCATCCTGGAAAAGAGAACATGGTAGCTGACGCATTGAGTAGAAGATCATATGCGGGAACGAGTGCGATGATGTCAAGCATACGAGTAGAACCGACTTTAATCAATAAAGTTAAAGCTGCTCAAGCTACGGACATGGAGCTGATGCATATGAAGAAAAAAGTGCAAGAAGGTGTTATTCCGGAAGCAAGAATCGATGAAGAAGGAATACTTCGAGTCAACTCCAGACTTTGTGTTCCTAACGATTCTGACTTGAAGCATAAAATCATGATGGAGGCACACAACACATCGTTTGCAATCCATCCTGGGAGTACCAAAATGTATCATGATCTTTGACATACATTTTGGTGGAACAATATGAAGAAAGAGATCGTGAAGTTTATCTTGAGGTGTTTAACTAGTCAACGTGTAAAGGCGGAGCATCAAGTGCCAAAGGGTCCATTGCAACCACTTGAGATTCCAAAATGGAAATGGGAACACAATACTATGGATTTCGTTATAGGTCTTCCCAAGGTTTCTCAAGGCATAGATGCGATTTAGGTTATTGTTGATAGATTAACCAAGTCTGCTCATTTCTTGCCTATACGGGAGACTTATTCCCTTGAACGTCTTGCTAGTATATACGTAAATGAGATTTGTGAGATTGCATGGCATGCCAGTATCCATAGTTTCGGATTGTGACCCAAGATTCACTTCACGATTTTGGGTTAGCTTGCAAAAAGCTATGAGCGCGATTTCGACTCGATTCGATTCGGCATACCATCCTCAAACGGACGGACAATCAGAGAGGACTATTCAAACTCTTGAAGATCTATTAAGACTTTGTGTCCTAGATTTCAAAGGGAGTTGGGATAAGTACCTATCATTGGTGGAATTCTCCTACAACAATAGTTATCAGGCAAGTATAGGTGTGGCTCCATTCGAAGCATTATATGGACGAAAGTGTCGCTCTCCATTATGTTGGGATGAGGTGGGAGAAGCAACGTTGTTGGGACCAGATTTGGTACGAATGACTACAGAGAAGATTCAAACGATAAGACAATGTATACAAACGGCATAGGATTGACAAAAGAGTTATGCGGATCTTCATCGAAAGGATGTGGAATTTGACATTGGGGATCATGTATTGTTACGTATTGCTCCATGGAAGGGAGTTACAAGATTCGGGAAGAGAGGAAAGCTCAATCCACGATTTGTTGGTCCATTTCAGATTCTTGACCGAGTAGGAAATGTGGCTTATAGACTTGCTTTACCTACAAGCATGTCTCGTGTTCATAACATTTTTCATATATCTGTACTTCGTAAATATGTGAAGGACCCGAACCACATTTTAGAACCAGACGAGATAGCCGAAGGTTTAACGTACGAGGAGGTACCTGTTAAGATCTTGGATAGGAAAGAGCATGTCCTACGCACCAAGGTTATACCATAAGTTAAGGTTTTATGGAGGAAACATGCTATTGAAGAAATGACCTGGGAGTTGGAATCAGAAATGAAAAAGAGGTATCCTCACCTTTTCGAAACACCAGGTACGTACATCAATTTCGAGGACGAAATTTCATAAGGAGGGGAGGTTGTAAGACCCAACTTATTATAAATAAAATTAAATTTCTCTATTTATTATTTTGAAATAGTAAGGGTTGAATTGATTAATGTGGTTAGTTATGGGTAAAATGCCCAAATATTTCAAATAAACAAGTGGTTATAAAATATTAATTATTGTCGGGGAATATTCGTTTGGTCGTGGAATATTCTTCCTATCGGGAATATTAAGATGCGATGCGCATGACCTTTATGGGCCCCATAACGGAAAGCAATTGGATGAAGAAAACGACAAGTATAAGTTTTTATAAATAATGGCGTAGTTGTTACCGTTAACACTGTTGGAATACCCGGTGGTTAAAACATAGTAATACGTGTTGTTGCACAATAGCACAAGGTATTGCACCAATTATTGATTCTTACGTAAGAAGGCACTATTCAATAATTGTTACAGTAATTACTGTTCAATATTTTATTTTATTGATTCAATAATTGCTACGTTGAAATTTTATATTATTGTTGTTTTAATAATTGTCACTACACAATATTTCCCATTATCAGATCAATGATTCATATTATTTTAATAATATTACTAGATAACATTATTGGCAATGTCTAGAAAGTTCTGTCTAAGGAGAGGTTTGGTCACCTAATTGCGCGCCAGTAAGGAGAAATTCTTATTGGAAAGCCCCCTCTTTCCTAGGAACGGCATGGTTGCCAGTATTGTAATTCTATAATATTATTTGTGAATAGTTAATTATTGATTTATATGATAAGGAAAATATTCATTTTATGTGGATATAGATGGAGAAAATTTTTAAAGTGACAATTGTTGAAAAATTGATATTTTATCTTTTCTGATAAAATAATTTATTTAAATATATTATTATATTTTATTAATATAATAATGGTGATATTTTACAATGAATGTGGGATATATGAATAAATGAGGAGGAAGAGCATTTTTGTTACAAAAATTGTTTAAAACATGTTAAACATGTTTGTGGGCCCATTTCTTGACTGAAATTTGATTATAGCCTGTAAAATCACCCGTTTATGGATTTCGGTCAACTTCTGTTTGGAATTTGGAAAAAATTTCTTCTGCAAAGTTGTAGAGAATTGAAATTCTTATGGAAAGACATAAGATTCGAATTTTTCTGATAAAAGAGTTATTTATTATGAATTGTTGAAGTTCTGAAGTTCCGGAATAATTAATTTTTTTAAGTTTAAAATATTTTAATCCACAAAAACGTTTTTTGTGATGTAGGCTACTTGAGTGGTTGATCTTTGACTAAAAACGTGGGCGTAGGAAATTGATATATATATATATATATATTTATATTTTATTAAATTTTCTGCTTTGGTGTTCTAAGCAATTTCCTATAAATAGGGTGCTTAGGTTAGAATTGAAAATCACACCAGAAACTAAAGTGTTCTCTCTCTTTCTCTCTCTATATTATCGAGCGTATTCTTGTGAGTATTTTGATACTTTGAGTGCTGCTATACGGTGCAAGTTCCCTTCAGCACTATATCCAATATTACAGTTAGAAGTACTGTCTTTTCTGAGGTAAGGGATGTTGTTTTCTTCTTAAATGATATTATTTTCTTCAATATCATTATGCCGAAATATTAGTCTGAACTTTTTATTAAATTTAGAACTTTTTGTGTCGGGTTACTATTCACGTATACTAAGACTATTCACGATATCGACACTATTCACGAATACGAAGACTATTCATCAAAAAATGAAATTTTCTTCTTTTTGTCCAAGATGTCTATTATGGTTACTATCTTTGATTGTATCCATGTTTTGATCATTATTTTTGAATTCTGCTTAAAAATTGGTTATTATGGAGTATTAGTGAACTTGGATAAAACCTGAATAATCTTAATCCCTAATATTTGTTCTTTTGCTTCTTTGGATTCGTTTTCTTTAAAATATTTTTCATCATCCTCAGTCCTAAATGATGATATTACTGAATATCTTTGGCCTGTAGTGCAAAGATGAATGATTTTTGATGAATATATTTGGCCCGTAGTGCAAAAGATGAGCAGTGTTTAGATGAACATGACTAATCGATGAATATCTTTGGCACATGAGTGCAAAGATGAATATTTGATTCGGATATATATTGATTTATGTTCTGAGGATAAAATATTGACGATGGACTTTTAAATTCATATATAGAAGATAGTAGATTTTATTCTCTACTTAACTCTTCTAATGAATTATTATTTTCGCTGCGAATATTGATTTAAAACTGGTTGTCTATTGTATTCTATTAGATTTTTCCCTGTTGAAGACTAACGATAATTTGTTCTATATTATCTTAGTCATAATGTTCTTTACTGGGCTAGTTGAGCTCACCCTTTTCCTTTTTGTTCCATTTTTCTTCTCAGGAGGCGAAAATGTAGCGAGTACTAGTCGGGTTGTGGAATGATGGTTCTACAAGTTGTTTTAGTAGTCCTCACTATTTTGTAAAATAGTGTATTAATAATTGTAATGAGGACTTATTTGAGTGTGGATATTGTCTAGATGACAATATTTGTATTTAAACTCACAGTTTAAGTGTTGTCGTATTTTGCAAGACAGTTGTATTAATAAAGTTGTAGTTGTTTCTGTACCATGTATTTGACGACTCAGAATGGGTGTTGTACACCTATTTTGGGGGCGTCACAAGTGTGTTGTATTTTATACATCATTTAGTAGTTATATTTGGTGAATCAAATAGGGTGAGGCGAACCCAACGTTGGAAGGGTGTTTTGCCACTATCATACAAGATGTCTAATGACATGCGACTTCGTGTTATCACAAGACAGGGTTGTGCACATCCACTTGCTGAGTATATATACGAGCACTACCTATACAATCTTGGTGTTTGGTTGAAGTATAATTCTCGATTAGAGACAGTGGAGATAATGATATGTCAATAGAAGACTCACCATTGGAAAGAATATGATAGTAATCTTCTCGTTCATCTTTGGGGTCTTGAAATATTTGCTGCTGTATTTTATATGGCATTGTAATAATTTGAGTTTGGATACTGTCTATGAGACAATGTTGTATTAAAACTCACATTTTAACTGTGGTCGTATTCTGTACGACAGTTCAACAGTTGTATAAATGAAGTTTGTATTTGATTTCTGTAGTGTGATATCTAACGACTCAGAATGGGTCGTGTGGACCTATTTTGGGGGCGTCACAAATGGTATCAGAGCTTAGGGATATGGTCGTTGGCGGAGATATGAGTCTAGAACTTGGAGGGGAGAGACGAGTAATATACTTCGCTAGTGTGTAACTTACCTAAGCTGAAATTTTTACTTGATAAGTTGACAAATTGTGATATGTCAATTAACCTTTGTTTTGAAGATATATTCTAGAATGATATCTGAAATACAGGAGATGAGCAATGGAAAAATCATGATACAAAGGAAATAACCAGGAAGGTACAATCCGAAAAGAAAGCAAGGTATTCTCATCTCTTCGAACTACCAGGTACGTAAATTTCGAGGGCAAAATTTCATAAGGAGAGGAGATTGTAAGACCCCGAATTTTACGAAATAAAAGTATTCAATTTTTTGATAATTGTTATTCTATTAAGTAAATGGTTAAATTGTTAAAAGGTTAAAGTTCAAGGTGATATTTAAAAATTTTGCAAAGTAATCAAGTTGATATAAAATATTCGTTGTGTCTGGGAATATTCTTTTTGTCGGGGAATATCCGCATTGACGACACCATCATTAGTAGACCCCACAACGGAATAATTGTCGGAGTTAGAAAGCGACAAAAATATCTTTTATAAAATAGCAGTGAAAGTTTACGAAGTTTTTTACCGAGGGTTAAACTGTTGAAATACCTTTTGATTATTGATGCTTACGTCAGAATCCACTCAGTTTACTCAATTATTGCTACAGTAATGGTTGCATAGTATCTCACGTTATTTGATTCAATTATTATCATAGTATCATCTGCATAATATTTTATATTATTAAATCAATAATTGAGACGACAAAGTTATTCATATTATTATTTACAATATTGACAATGTCTAGAAGTCATGTCAAGGAGAGGTTTGGTTACCTAATTGCGCGCCAATAAGGAGAATCCTTATCGGAAAGCCCCCTCTTTCCTGGGAATGACCTGGCTGTTAAATATTGTGAGTTATAATATTAGTGATGAGTAATTGTTGAAGTATTAAGAATGTGTTTATTGATGATAAGTGAATTACAAAAGTTAGAGGGGAATAATGCAAACTTGGAAAACTTTAGGGGTACCAAAGTGTAATAAGTTAAATCAATCTGGACAATTGGTGGTGATTTTAATAGTAAATCAATCTGGACCATTGATGGTGGTTTTAATATTAAAGCAATCTGGACTGTCGGTGGTGGTTTTAATAGTAAATCAATCTGGACCATTGGTGGTGGTTTTAATAGTTAATCAATCTGGACCGTTGATGGTGGTTGTAATAGTAAATCAATCTGGACCGTTGATGGTGATTTTAAAAGTAATCAATCTGGACCGTCGGTTGTGGTTCTAATAGTAATCAATATGGACCGTCTATTCTAATAGTAAATCAATCTGGATCGTTCGTGAATTAGTTACTATTTAGTCATTTCTCCTATAAATAAAAGCTTAATCCTTCTTTCATTCTCACCAATTTACTGAGACTCACAAGAGAAGCTATAGAGAGAGAAACTATAGAGAGAAAGAAGAAGAGTATTATCTTTACTTCACTATTGCGATCTCAGGTCTTCTACTAAGGTAAGAGATGTTATTTTTCGTTTGGTGAGGGATATTATTTGTTGTATTTGTAAGGGTATTATTTCTTTCATATTCATAAGGAATATTATCTTTTCGTATTCATCCTTTAATATGTCGGAATAACTTTGTCTCACGCGGATTACGCATTAGTATAATGGTGAAAATCTATTCTTGATTTCAGATGTTATTTCTTTTCATATTCTCAAATCTAAACTTACTATGGTAAGTATTGCTTCAATAATCCTTGAAATTAGTGGAATATTCTTGAGTTTTGCGCTGCATCCAGTATCATTTTATTGGAATATTGATCTGAACTTTCTTATTAAATATCAATATTTTCACCCGGGGTACTATTAACGGGTTACTATTCACCCAATTACTATTCACTATAATATTATTCACTCGGTTATTTGGGGCACTTTTAATGTCGGGATACTATTCACGAGTTACTATTTATGGGTTACTATTCACCTAATTACTATTCACTCTAGTATTATTCACTCGGGTATTCGGGGCACTTTTCATGTCGGGGTTACTATTTATGGGGTACTATTCCTGAAGTACTATTCACGGGATACTATTTACACAAAAAATGTATTTCTTTTCTGTCCAAATTATTTTGATACATGGATATTATTCTTGAATTTTACTCCACAAAGCAATATCATGTTGACAATTTGGATATTTTTAAACTCTGGATAAATTTAAAGTCTTTAATATTTATCACTGATCTCACTTGATTGAATCTTTATATCATTGTCATCATTCTCATATTTATATTGTGTTGAAAGTCATCTTTGGCTTACGTGCAAAGATGTATTATTGATTATTGGTTTTACAGTTATATATCTTTGGCTTACAGGCAAAGATGGACTTTTGATTATTGGTTTTACAGTTGTATATCTTTGGCTTCTGTGCATAGATATACTGTTGATTGGTATGATTATGACCAGGGATCATTCGGTATAATCATGACCCGTAATGTTACAAATGGTGTGGTAAAAGTCCTCATTGGCCCGTAGTGCATTGATGGACAGTTGTTGGTATGATTATAACCAAGGATTATTCGGTATAATCATGACCATTGTTGAAAATATGAATATCCTTGGCCCGTAGTGCATGGATAATTCGTGGTCATAATACTAATGAATATCCTTGACCGTAGTGCAGGGATGATTCGATGATGTGAATTTTTTATTAAGCTGAGTCTTAGCAATAAAATATTGATTATACACTTTTAATTCGTAGAAGATAGTAGAAATCATGCTCTACTTGACTCTTCTAAAATACAGTTGTATGTCTTTGGCCTATAGTACAAAGTTGAATTGTTAATTAATATCTTTGGCCGTAGTGCAAAGATGAATTTATTAGTATGATTATGAACAAGAATTGTGATTGGGTATAACCATGATTTTTGATGTTTCAGGTAAAGACAGGTGATGAAAATTATATTCGTCCTGGGTGCGAAGAGGAATTTAGAATCACAATTATGATTATGAGTTATTCACATGATTGTGGACATGAATTGTTGATTGATGTTACATGGATAAAACACTGTTGATGGACTTTTAATATGGAGAAGATAATAGACCTTATGGTTTATTTGACTCTTCTAATGGATTGCTCGTTCCGCTGCAACTATGGTTGGAAAGTTTTATCATCTACCATATGTGCTAAATCTCTGATTTATTACTAATGGAGGCTATTGATAATTTAATTATCTTTAGTCATGATATTCTTTATTGGGCTAGTTGTGCTCACCCTTTTTGCATCACAATTCCTTTCAGGTAATAAAAGTGTAGCTGGGTCGAGCAGGGGTAACATGGGAATAGAACGGTGGTCTCTAGCTATGGAGGTTCTCCCTAAACAGTATGGAATAATTTTATTGAGAACTTTAGAATAGTGTGTTGTATTTTATACATTATTTATTAGTTATATTTGGTGAATCAAATAGGGTGAAGCGAACCCAACGTTGGAAGGGTGTTTTGCCACTATCATACAAGATGTCTAATGACATGCAATTTCGTGTTATCATAAGACATTGTTGTGCACATCCACTTGCTGAGTATATCTACGAGCACTTCCTATATAATCTTGGTGTTTGGTTGAAGTATGATTCTCGATTAGAGACATTGGAGATAATGATGTGTCAAGAGAAGACTCACCATTGGAAAGAATATGATAGTAATCTTCTCATTTTTCTTTGGGGTCTATTGGGTCAACCAAGGATAATTCTGTGGACATATGATATCTATCATAACCTAGACGCATGGCCTCCCATGTACGAAGGTTTCCTTGAGCACTTTCCAAAGATTTTAATTTCTAAAACAGTTATTAACTGTACCTTTATGTAAGGTACCATTGTAAGGTGTTGTGGTTGAGGCACCATGAGAGTTGCATATATTTGTATTAAAACTCACAACTTATGCATTGTCGTACTCTGCACGACAGTTCAACAGTTGTATAAATGAAGTTGTATTTGATTTTTATAGTATGATATCTGGCGACTCAGAATGGGTCGTGTGGACCTATTTTGGGCGCTTCACATATTAGCTACATTGGTTACCTTCATACAAACTGTTAGTATTTATACTAGTTGTTTTTTATTGTAAAATGCAATGAAAAATATGTTTTATGTTCTGTTATACTATATACTGATGATTTGGTTACTTTAAACAATCAACGTGTTTTATACTGATTTGTGTTAAATAGATGATTACTTATTAACTACATTGGTTACCTTCATGCAACTGTTATAATTTAATTGGTAACAATATCGTCATACTGATTGTTTCATTGTAAGATGCATGTAAATATGTGGTTTATGTTCTTGTTACTATTAGTGTGTAGTTTGGTTACTGTCTAATATTGATTTTGTTACTTTATAATGTTTATTTAGTTGTCAGACAATGGAGATGATTCCAGTTGTACTTTATTTCAACGAAACGTGGACTGACAGTAACCAATACAACAAATTTGAAGTTACTGGCATACTAGTTCCATCAACTAGTTCGTTCAGAGAAATGCAAAACTTGATATGCATTTTATTACGGCTAGACATAAACACAACAACATTGTCAATCAAATTTCAGATTAGAAGCGACATTCCACCGATCAGTAAATCAGATGAACAAGGCAAGTTCCCACTGATTATAGATAATGAACACAGAAGGGGACGCACAACAATCTTGCAGAACTTGATAAATGTAGAAGAAACTAGAATCCACGATGCAACGCCAATCAGATCAACACAATGGAATTCAGCACTAGTTCCACTAGCTGCTCAAGATTACCAAATTGGAACACAATTTGTTGATCAGCTTGCCATGGAAGTTATTGAACAACAACAAGACAGACAACATGATAGATCATATACAGAAGAACGATCTGATGATGTAATAATAGATCTGAATGAACGTGAAGTAAATTACATCAAACCTACAAAGACAAAAAAAATCCTATCACAAGCAATGAGGCTGCATTCAATCAGGAAAAAACAGACAACACAAAGTTGACCGAACAAGTTGTAGAGACTTTGTACTAGTGTACATAGATAATGAAAATTGCAGATGGAAGATGAGAGCATTAAGGTTTTAAAAAACCAGTATGTTCAAGGTAAGAGAATTCAATGACATCCACACATGTTTAGTCAACGTGTTGCTGGGAGACCACAGACAGGCAAATAGTGAGTTGGTTAGTGAATGCATAATGCACAAATTAACAAATCTGAAGAAAATATACACACCAACAGAAATTGTGGAGGACATGATGATAGAATATATATCTCTTACCAAAAAGCATGGAGATCAAAGGAGAAAGCATTGGAAAAGGTTAGAGGAAATCCACACGACTACTCACTGATCCCATCATGGTTGTACATGTTGAAAAAAATAAATCCAGGTAACACTTTAAAACAGTTTATTAGTTTTTCATAATTAGTTGGTTACTCAATTCAACTAACTTGGTTACCTTGTTATGCATGTTTAGCTACTAACTGTACTATACAGTGAAATTGTGTTAAATAAATTTTTTGTGTATGACAAATATCTACACAAAATATTACCATTTACTACAAGTTTGGTTACCATTTACTACAAGTTTGGTTACCATTTACTACAAGTTTGGTTACCATTTACTACAAGTTTGGTTACCATTTATTACAAGTTTGGTTACCATTTATTACAAGTTTGGATACTGTATGCCACTTGTAATTATAATGATATTTCTTATATTTCATATCAGGTTCCGTCACAGCCCTGGAGTTGGAAACAAATGGTCGTTTCAAGTATTTATTCTTTGCCATTGGAGCATCCATTCAAGCATGGCACCATTGCTTTCCAATCATTGTAATTGATGGCACGTTCATACAATCAACTTACGGGGGGACACTCCTGATAGCAAGCACACACGATGCAAAAAAGAAACATTGTTCCGATTGCTTTTGCGGTGGTTGACAACGAAAATGAATTATCTTGGAGATGGTTTTTCGTAAATTTGAGAATTGCTTGTGGAGTTAGAGAAGGCCAATGCATTGTTTCAGATAGACATGAAGCCATTATACAAGGACTGATTTGTGTGTTTCTAGATGTCATGCATGGTTCGTGTATATACCATGTATTGAAAATATAAAAAACAGATTCAGAAAGAGAGGAGAAGAACTCAAACAGTCATACAACGGGTGTGAGACCCCAGATTTTATGAATAAAGATTTAATTTTCTCAAAATAATTTTTTTATTATTATGGTGTGGATTTGATATAATGTTATAGTTGTGGGTAGTATTTATAAATTTTGCAAAGTATGCAAGTTGTTGTATAATATTCGATTGGTCGGGGAATATTCTTTTTGTCGGGGAATATCTGTACGACGGTACAATCATTGGAGGACCCCACAACGGAATTATTGTCGAAATGAGAAAACGACAAAAATATTTTTATGAAAATAACAAATGGAAGTTTTCACTGATTAATCTTTGTTGAACTACTCGGTAGTAGTAAAGTAAAAAGAATACGATGTCTGGCGTGGTTACATAGTAGCACACGGTATTGATTATTGATGCTTACGTGATACGTCACTCAGTTTTGTTTTATTGGTATTATTAATGTAATAAAATAGAATACTTTTATAAAGTTATTCTATAAATAGAATATATTATATTCTATTATGCATAGTGTTGCATAGTGCCTGCATAGTGTTTGCATAGTAAAATCTTTTATAAAGTTATTCGTTTTATTAGATTATAAATAGAATATATTATATTTTATTTAAAAGATTTTGCTTTAAATATGGACCGTCAGATTAAAGTAAATCCATCTGGACCGTTCATGAGTTAGTTACTATGCAGTCCATTTTTCTATAAATAGAAGCTCATTCCTTCATTATTTCTTACGAATTCACTGAAACTCTAGCGAGAGAAACTATAGAGAGAAAGAAGAAAAGTGTTCTGCTACTTCACTACTTCTATATCCAATACTCTTCTTCTTAAGGTAGGGAATATTATTTGTTGTACTCGTAAGGGGTATTATTTCTTTTGTATTCATGAAGAGAACTTCTGTTATTCCATTATTTATTATTCGGTTTGAATAACCTGTATACGCGGGCTACCCTATACTTGGTGAAATTCTTCTGTTATTCCATTCTTTATTATTCTGTTGGAATATCCTGTGTGTGCGTTTTATCTGGGACTGGTTCCGCTCTTTATTATTATTACATTGGAATATCCATCTCATGCATTTTCTTGGAGGACTGGTTAAAATCTTTATTAGTATTCTCATTGGAATAACTGTCATGCTGTCAAATACCGCATGCATGGTGATTTCTGTTGTTATTCCATTCTTTATTATTATTCTGTTGGAACATCGCTTCGGTGTAATTTCACCGACACGGTTCCGTTATTATTATTCGTTGGAATAACTTTTATGCATAAGCACCGCATTCATGGTGATTTCTTTTGTTATTACATTCTTTATTATACTCAGTTGGTTAAAGTTTTGACTTCTATACTCCATGAAATTAGTGGAATATCCTTGATAATTGCGCTTCATCCAAAGATCTTTTCATGGAAATATTCTTACGAGCATTCTTGAATTTTGCTCTCTACAAAACAAAGATCATGTTGACAATTTGGACGTTATCAGTTCCTAGATAAATTAATTCTTGAACTTGTTTTATTGAATTCTTATATCATTGTCATCATCCTCATGTTTATTTTTTTTGAAAGTCATATGTGGCCTATAGTGCATAGATGGACTTGGTATGATTATGACCAGGGATTATTCGGTATAATCATAACCGTAATGTTACAAATGATGTGGAAAAAGTCCTCATTGGCCCGTAGTGCATTGATGGATAGTTTTTGGTATGATTATGGCTATGGTTTCTCTTTGGCCGTAGTGCAAAGATGAATTGTTTTATGGCATGATCAGGACCGTTGATGAAAACATGATTATTCTTGGCCCGTAGTGCATGGATAATTGTGGTCGTGATACTAAAGAATATCCTTGGCTGTAGTGCAGGGGTGATTCGATGATGTGGATTATTTATTAAGCTGAGTCCCAGCGATAAAAGTGATGAAAAACCTTTTAAATCACATAAGATAGTAGATTTTATTCTCTACTTGACTCTTCTAATGGATTGCTTGTTCCGCTGCAGTCAAACTTGATGTTTGTTATATTGTATCAGTTTAACATTGTTGAAGGCTAATGATAATTTATTCTGCATTATCTTAGTCATAATATTTCTTACTGGGCTAGTTGAGCTCACCCTTTCTTTCATTGTTCTCTCTGTGAAATGAGAACGAAATGGGACTAGTCTGGGAAGCAGAGTGATGGTCCTAGATGGTGCATTAGTAGTCCCTCACTATTCGTGAAATAGTGTAATAATAAATGTAATAAGGACTCCATTGAGTGTGGATATTGTCTAGATGACAATATTTGTATTTAAACTCACAGTTCATGTTATATATTTAAGTTTGTATTTGAATTTTGTACCATGTATCTGGCGACTCAAGATGGGTGATGTATACCTAATTTTGGGGGCGTCATTGTTGGTATCAAAGGTTAGGGATATGATCCCAGGCTAAGATGTAAGACTAGAACTAGGAGGGGAGAGACGGGGAATTACTTCGCTAGTATGACCTACCTAAGTTTATTTGATATTTAATTGGTCGGTCAGAGTATAGAGATAATATGTGATATGTTAATTAACCCTTGTTTTGTGGCAGTATTTGAAATGGCATCTGAAAATGTTGAGATAAGCAATGGAGCACAGGAGACTGTTGAGTCTCCACAGATCAATAATAAGGACAATGTGCAACAGGATGGCGATAATCCTCCTGTAAATAACAACACTGATCAATTGACGAACGACGGTACGTTTAGGAGCTTTTTAGAATTCATGCAACATCAGGCGAAGGCGGCTCCTGTTCATAATGCAGGAGGAAACAATGGCAACCCATGGTTGGTCACCGTTAAGCAATTCAAGGAGTTGGGACCACCGGAGTTTTTGGGAAAGCCAGAACCACTTAAGGCGGAGACGTGGTTAAAGTAGATCACCAAGATATTTGATGTCTTGGGATGCTCCGAGGAGCAAAAGGTTCCTTTTGCCACCTTTATGTTGCGTGAAGAGGCAGATCACTGGTGGGAATCTATAAAACGTACCCAACCTGACGAACTCAAGATGTCTTGGGAGAAGTTCCAAGAGCTGTTCAATGACAAGTACTTTCTCGAAAGCATTCGTCACATGAAGGAGGTGGAATTTATCAAGTTGGAGCAAAACAACATGATCGTTTCGCAGTACGAAGCCAAGTTTGCCGAGTTGTCCCAATTTGCGTCCCATTTGGTTGATAATGAGGAGAGAATAACGCGAATGTTTCTAAGAGGTTTGAAACCTGAGATACGTCAATATCTTATCTCTCATAAACTGTGTTTGTATTCAGTTGTTGTTAATAGGGCTCAGTTATTGGAGCGCGATAATGAGTCAACCAAACTAAAAGAGAGCAGCCGGCAAAATGATAATACCGATGATAACAGTCATCAAAGCGGTGACAGTAAGCATGGAGGGAATCAACATGTCAGAAATGGTAACCACTTCGGTGGTAATCATGGCCAAAACAATAAGAATGAACATTTCAAGAAGAGAAGGTTCAACAATGACGAAAGACGCAAGACCAAAGACCCGTTTCAAAGGAAGAAGAACGACCACCGGTCGTATGTTTCAAATACGGCCAGGAGGGACACATCCGCCCAAACTATACGCAGCAATCCAAAACGTATTTTAATTGTGGAAGAGAAGGTCACCTAGCTCGATTTTTTCGTATGTTGAAGTCAATTCCAGCTGGGATAGTGATGCCAAAGGATGTCCCAGACAAGCCAAAGCCGGTAGTTTAAGAGAGAGCATTTTTTTTTCGTGACGAGGAACCTGAATAAAATTATCACGGGTATGTTAGTCATAAATTCTTGCAAAGTCTATACCGTGTTAAATACCGGTTCTACTTACTCTTTTATTTCACCTAGTTGTGTTCAATGTTTGAAGTTAACTCCGGAGAAGTTAGACTTTGATATATCTGTTGGGAGAAACCTTCGTTACCTCCACTATTTATAAATCTTGTTCAAATCAACACTTTCACGTTACCTGTCGATCGTATCTCTTTGAAAATACTTGCATTTGATGTGATTTTAGGAATCAATTGGTTAACTACTCATCATACTTTTTGTAAGGTTGTTAGCTTTCATACTCCTAACCAACCTGTTATGCGAATTCAAGCAACTAAACCACTAAAGTCAATCATTGTCATATCAAGCCATAAGTAAAGAGCCCCGATCCTTTTGTTGTTGACTTCCTTTTGTGGAATGCACCGAAGCCGAACTTTCCATAGGGGAGGTTATGAATAACGGTGACAAGTTAATAGGTATCAATGTGACGTGTTATCCAAGTCTTGGACGAGAGTCACAGTTTTGAATGATATTTCTGTTGTTAATAAATTTCTTGACGTATTCTTGAAGACTTCTTAGCCTACCCCTAGAGCGTGAAATCGAATTTTGTATTGACCCAGTACAAAACCCATTTCTAAAACCGTTAAATATTTCTTCAACTAAAGCGAATGTAACATGCACCAAAGATGTTGGCTCGAGCTGTTGAAGATTACGATCGTACCATTCAATAACATCATGGGAAAGTGAATGTGGTAGCTGACGCATTGAGTAGAAGATCGTATGCGTTTACGAGTGCGATGTTGTTAACACAAAGGCCCATTTTGTACGACTTAAAAATGATGAAGATAGAGTTAAAGACTCTAGGAACCCAAGTGAAGATAACGAATATACGAGTAGAATCGACTTTAATCGATAAAGTTAAACTCGCTCAAGCTACATACTCAGAGCTGATGAATGTGAAGAAGAAGGTTCAAGAGGGCATTATTCTAGAAGCAAGAATCGACGAAGAGAGGAAATCTCAACCCTCGATTTAGTTGGCCCATTTGAAATCCTCGATGAAGTAGAAACTGTGGCCTATGGACTCGTTTTATCGCCAAGTATGTTGCGTGTTTAGAACATTTTTTTTACGTATCGATATTACGTAAATATGTGGACGACCGAACCACATTATTAATTTAGAACTGGACGAGATAGCAGAAGATTTAACGTATGAGGAGATACGTGTTAATATCTTGGATAAGAAGGATCATATTTGACGCTCAAAGGTTATACATGTGACACCCCCAAATCTGGGTACTTCAATTCCATGGGATTTGGTATTCACTGTACAAATATCATCTATCTATCTACCCATAATAAATGCAAACCATGCAATAGATAGAATAAAAATCTTCCCCTTAAGGGTTACAACATCTGAATAATAATAATAAAATCCCAGGTTAAACTAACCTTAAACATCTGTGTGGAATCATAAACAAATAAGTCTTAAACAACATCATTAACTCAAGTCTTAAGCATAAATACATCATCAATTAAAAATAACAAGTCTTCATCACTTGCTAACTTTGCCCTTGCCTTTACTATTGGAAGGTTCATCAGTTCTTTCATTCTTAACTGCAATGTTATTATTAAGCAAGAGTGAGCACTATTTCCCACAAGTATAATAATGAAATAACAGTATAATAACATGTGAGTAAATCGAAGACATCTGAATAAAAGCTCAACTTTTGAATCAAGAATGAATAACAAGAATCAAAAGAATTATGAGGGTCATAAGACCTTGAACTATGTCCTAGGTTATCAAGGGTTATACTTGAAACCTTTAACAGTCATAAGACTATGGACATTTCTACTCGTACATAGGGGGATCAACCTTTAGTACCATACTGTGCACAATATCTTAACGCTAACGCATATGTAAATCTCTTTATAGGGTTATTCATCTCAGTTTGACATTCGAATCCGCACCAAAAGAAGTTTTGTTTGGATAATTCAATAAGGGTTCTGAAATTTAGAACGTTCATCAACTAAGGACTAGTTGAATCAATAAAGTTCACTAGTCTAATAAGGTTCAACAATAATGATATTCAATTTGAATAATGATCTCACGAAGTATATAATAGAACAATTATTGTATAACTGAATCATGCTTTAAAAAGATAATAAATCTTTAATATAACAATTGAACTTGAAAATAATAGTAATGATAATTTACTCGAGGTAAATAATAAACTTGAACAATAATGACAAGCAGGGTTAGGAAACTTGCCTCGTGCATAGATTACACTTTAACTAAGCACGTTCTTTGATTTAAATCCTACATACCATTCACATTCACAATACCAGTTAATTATAACTTAACTAATCGTCATAACTCATTCTCTTTGTCTACTTTGATTATTGACTATACTTAGTCAAATTACCACTTTGTCACATAATTTGTACTTCATGAATTATCAAGCTAATTATGTATTCAATAATTCAATCCACATGCAATTATGTTATTTACATGTTAAACAACTATTTTAACATCTCATTATACTTCTAACATATTTACATGTTCATTAAATTAATTTACTAACACATTGCTAGACTTAACAAATTTAAAAATCTCATTTCTGAACTTTTTGGAGAGTGGCGATCTTGGCGCCCATTGTTACACTTAGTCTTCCTTATTTGCATGCTGATGGCGGCTATGCTGCCGACTCTTAGTGTCTTGGCAAGCGCCATGGCATGATGTTTCGAGACATGGCGCTATATGATGGTAGCGATGCTACATATGTAGCGTATCAGACATGAAATGGCGTCGCAAAAAATCGCAGAACATGCCAATTTCTTATTTTCTACTCAAAATTAGACATACCCATATGGTGTAATTCATGCATAAACATAACCCAACATTTATATAACGACTTTAACCATTTAAAACACAAAATCACAGAATAAAATTATGCAAATTGTACTATTCTTGATGTTCTTGAAGATTTTGAACAAAAACATAAAATTTAACACTACGGATTCGTTATAACACCGAATCCGTTCGTTTAAGGCTTGGTCTCTTCGTATCAACATGCATAATCAAATAAGAGTGTAAATTTTACGAGAATATTTATGTTTGACACCTTAAAGTTACGTATAAGGCCATATGGCCAAAACCCAAACTCTGTATATTTTGAAATAACAAGTCATCATAATACGACATATTTTCATGAATTTGATGATATGGTTTACATAATATATATAATTAAATACGATGTGATATGTCATAACACATATACAACCCATAATCATTACTCATATCCCAATTACAGAGGTTTAAGCCAAAAACTTTAAAAGCCATATTTATGAAACTTAATTGACGTAAAATAGAAATTGGGAAGGAGGAGATTACCTTGTAAAATATAAAGAAGATGATCAATGATGATCCTTTCACAAGTATTTGATTGATTACACACTCACAATCTTTTATCAATCTCACAAATTCTCTCTGTGAACTTTAAATTATGCTCTGCTTATTCTCTAGACTTAGGAATAATAATGAAAAAAAGCAGACGTCATAATCAAATAAACTGATTCGTTGTGGTCAGTTACCCATCATGGGTTAACTGCCCTCAACCTCTACTAGTGCCATGTTTGGCTAGCCTTAAAGGCTTAAACTCAATTAATTTAATAAACTCTTTTATCGTATAGTTTAAATAATGTCACACTCCTTTATAAAATAAATTAATATCTTATTTAATTTATTTTAAATAAAATATAATAATTTCTCATTAATTCACATAGTCACATAATTAATTTTTCCCATAAATTAATTATATCAAATTATTAAATCTCAATAATTATTACATTAATTAAAATACCAATATGCTTATTAAATATTTTTTTAATACAATAAGTTCACATAATCACATACTTTGATAATAAAATTTTCTACATTAATTTAATAAATATAACACATATAATTAAATTAATCTACCACAATTGCATCAATTAATTATTTAATTTAATAATTAACTCATCGAAAAATATTTATTTAATTCAATAAATATTAAAATAAATTACAAAATTCTCGTTCGTCACAATACCTCAAGAGTTAGAATTTGAAGTGAAGTCAAGGTATCCTCACCTCTTCGGCATACCAGGTACGTACGTAAATTTCGAGGGCAAAATTTTATAAGGAGGGGAGATTGTGAGACCCTAGATTTTATGAATAAAGATTTAATTTTCTCGAAATAATTTTTTTAATATTATGGTGTGGATTTGATATAATGTTATAGTTGTGGGTAGTATTTATAAATTTTGTAAAGTATGCAAGTTGTTGTATAATATTCGATTGGTCGGGGAATATTCTTTTTATCGGGGAATATCTGTACGACGGTACAATCATTGGTAGACCCCACAATGAAATTATTGTCGGAATGAGAAAACGACAAAAATATTTTTATGAAAATAACGGCGGAAGTTTTATCGTTAATACTGTTGAACTACTCGGTAGTAAAAGTACAGTAATATGCGTGGTTGCATAGTAGCACACGGTATTGATTATTGATGCTTACGTGATACGTCACTCAGTTTTGTTTTATTGGTATTATTAATATAATAAAACAGAATACTTTTATAAAGTTATTCTATAAATAAAATATATTATATTCTATTATGCATAGTGTTGTATAGTGCCTGCATAGTATTTGCATAGTAAAATCTTTTATAAAGTTATTCGTTTTATTAGATTATAAATAGAATATATTATATTTTATTTAAAAGATTTTTGCTTTAAATATGGACCGTCAGATTAAAGTAAATCAACTGGATGATTCATGAGTTAGTTCTTAAGCGATCCATTTTTCTATAAATAGAAGATCATTCCTTCATTATTTCTTACGAATTCTTTGAAACTCTAGAGAGAAACTATAGAGAGAAAGAAGAAAAAGTGTTACATTACTTCACTACTTCTATATCCAAAGATTTTCTTCTTAAGGTAGGGAATATTATTTGTTGTACTCGTAAGGGGTATTATTTCTTTTGTATTCATGAAGAGAACACATTATTCCATTATTTATTATTATTGGTTTGAATAACTTTGTATCACGCTGAGCTACCCTATACTTGGTGAAATTCTTCATTATTCCATTCTTTATTATTCTATTGAATATATCGTCGGTATGCTTTTACGTCGGACTGGTTAAAATCTTTATTATTATTCTATTGGAATATCCTGTCTGTGCGTTTTACGCCAGACCTGGTTCCGTCTTTATTAGTATTCTATTGGAATAACCTATCTTTGAGAAGTACCGCATGCATGGTGATTTCTGTTGTTATTCCATTCTTTATTATTCATTGGAACATCCCGCTTGGTCGGTGTAATTTTGTCCGACACGGTTGGTTATTATTATACTCGTTGAATAACTTTATGCGCATCTGCAATACCGCATGCATGGTGATTCCTTTTGTTATTACATTCTTTATTATACTCAGTTGGTTAAAGTTTTGACTTCTATACTCCATGAAATTAGTGGAATATCCTTGATAATTGCGCTTCATCCAGTATCTTTTCATGGAAATATTCTTCTGAGCATTCTTGAATTTTGCTCTACAAAACAGTATCATGTTGACAATTTGGACGTTATCAGTTCCTAGATAAATTAATTCTTGAACTTATTTTATTGAATTCTTATATCATTGTCATCATCCTCATGTTTATTTTTTTTGAAAGTCATCTGTGGTCTATAGTGCATAGATGGACTTGGTATGATTATGACCAGGGATTATTCGGTATAATCATAACCGTAATGTTACAAATGATGTGAAAAAAGTCCTCATTGGCCCGTAATGCATTGATGAACAGTTTTTGGTATGATTATGGCTATGGTTTCTCTTTGGCCATAGTGCAAAGATGAATTGTTTTATGGCATGATCAGGACCGTTGATGAAAACCTGATTATTCTTGGCCCGTAGTGCATGGATAATTGTGGTCGTGATACTAAAGAATATCCTTGGCCGTAGTGCAGGGGTGATTCGATGATGTGGATTATTTATTAAGCTGAGTCCCATCGATAAAAGTGATGAAAAACCTTTTAAATCACAGAAGATAGTAGATTTTATTCTCTACTTGACTCTTCTAATGGATTGTTTGTTCCGCTGTAGTAAAACTTTATTTTTGTTATATTGTATCAATTTAACATTGTTGAAGGCTAATGATAATTTATTCTACATTATCTTAGTCATAATATTTTTTACTGGGCTTGTTGAGCTCACCCTTTCTTTCATTGTTCTCTTCAGGAAATGAGAACGTAGCTGGGACTAGTCGGGGAACAGAGTGATGGTCCTAGATGGTGCATTAGTAGTCCTCACTATTCTGTGAAATAGTGTAATAATAAATGTAATAAGGACTCCATTGAGTGTGGATATTGTCTAGATGACAATATTTGTATTTAAACTCACAGCTCATGTTGTATATTTAAGTTTGTATTTGAATTCTGTACAATGTATCTGGCGACTCAAGATGGGTGATGTATACCTAATTTTGGGGGCGTCACAACGGGGCTTGTAGAGCTTACACTATTGAACAATTTAACAAACACATGGCTGAACTTGATGCGATTGATCCTCGAATAAGGACATATTTGGAGGAAGAGGTCAAGTTGGAGAAGTGGACAAGGCTTCATATGGCTGTAAGCAGGTACTCGACAATGACTTCAAACACCGCCGAATCTATTAACAATGCAATCAAGTTGATCAGGGATCTTCCAGTTACGTCAATGATTGAATGCCTACGTTGTCTGGTTCAAATATGGTATTTCACAAACAGACAAGCAGCCATATCAATATTCACTACACTATCCACAACGGCTAAGGGGAGGTTGCAATCTAATATCATTAAATCAAAGAAACTTAAGGTAACTAATACAAATTTTAAATTATTACAACATAAGTTGCATTTGCATTTTATGGAAACCTATTTGTTCACTATTGGTTACCTGTGTATGCTAATAATTTTAACAACATTAAATATAACTGCCATTATTTTGATGTAAACAAACTAAATATTTATGCATACTAACGACACACTCAATTTGTGTTGTAGGTTGAGACATCAAACTTAGTGATTTTCATTGTTTATGATGTCACTAAACAGTATATTGTGGACATCGAACAAAGGACATGCACATGCCATAAATTTCAGTACCATGAGATGCAAGCGGAATTTGAGTTGTTATGATTTTTGCTCAAAAAATTACTCTAAAATAACTTCGGTCGACATATATTCAGCTTCCATCTTGTCGTTAGATGACAAAGAGAACTGGGATGTACCCGAAGAAGTAATAAACATATGTGTAAGACCACCAAACACAAGAAGACCAGCGGGAAGACCAAAGATAGGGAGGTACAAGCATGGATCTGAAAACAAAATTAAAAACAGATGCAGCAGGTGCCAAGAAAAGGGACATAACAGGAAAACGTGCAATAATCCACCGATTTTAAGACCAAAAAAGGTCTGAAATAGTACATAAACAAACATATTGTAATTACATGAACATATAATTATTTACTGAGAGTAACCATTAACCACATGGTTTGTAACATTTTAAGTGGTGTACATTACCCAAAATTGTTATTCATTAACATTTTGATTTCTGATTCTATCATGAGTTGTCAATATAAACCAAACATATACATTGAACAATTAGTAATTGTTCTGAAACATGTTTATGTAAATTTGGTTACCATCTAAAATAAAATGGTTACTTATATATTCATATTTAGTTACCAACAGAACATTTCCAAATAACTTTTATAACTATGTAATTTGAAATTATCCATCAGCTAGATAAATGGGAACCCTCACATGTAAATTAAGCACTTGAGAACTATTATAATATAAGTTATAAATTATTTGATTACTAAAAAAAAGTAAAATGGTTACCCTTATATGCAGGTTTGGATACCAACTGCACCTCCCAAAAAATCTTTATTTTAATGAGATTATAAGTGACCATCATATATATGAATGGGAACTCTTAATTGGAGTTTCTGATTCCATCATGATGATAGTGTATAAATAACACATATACATTTAACACTTTATAACATTCCTGACTCACTTATAATTAGTTGGTTACTAACAAAAACAAAAATGGTTACCAAATGTGTATGTTTGGATACCAACCTAACATTTCAACTTAAATAGCTGATGCATACCGTTTTGGACCAATTATATGTCAATTTGCTTACTCATAAAAAAATAAATAAAATGGTTACCTCTGTATGTAGAACAAGTCAAAAGCCATAAAATAACAGTAACCAAATAGGTACATAAAAGTAACCAACATATAATAAATAAGTAACCAAATAGTTACAAATAAGTAACCAAATGTGTATGTTTGGATACCAACCTAACATTTCAACTTAAATAGCTGATGGATACTGTTTTCGACCAATTTTATGTCAATTTGCTTACTCATAAAAAAATAAAATAGTTACCTATATATGCAGAACAAGTCAAAAGCCATAAAATAATAGTAACCAAATAGTTACATAAAAGTAACCAAAATATAATAAATAAGTAACCAAATAGTTACATAAAAGTAACCAAAATAGGTTTTAATGGTAACCAAAACATAAACAACCTGAATATCCAACCCAGTTTAGGCAACCCATGTATACTCTCACATCTACATTTAACACTTGATATATGTCCTGATACAAGCTTGTAAATATCTGGTTACTACCAAAAAATAAAATGGTTACCTTTCTATACATGTTTGGTTACCAACTGCACATTTCAAACAATGTATCAGACACAACTTAGAAGTAACAAATACAAAACCAACAAACAATATCACTTTCATTACTGGAAATATAATCAAATATGTATCCCATTTACATAAGCTCCAATAAACATCACAAACTCATTAACCATAAAAAATGGTTATGTATATCCAACAAAAAAAATATACAAAACACAATTCAGAAGGACAATACAACAACAACCAAACTAATCGAAATCTGGCATAAATCTTCCTAGAAATTCTCTATCAGTCTCATATCCCTCTAACTGTTTATTCCTAGCATGCATTTAGAGGTTTGTGCACAGTTTCTTCCAATGCTGAGGAATAGGGAATGGAATAGGAATTTCAGCAAATTTCTGGTGAATAACATGCTCAACCAAAGAAATTGTGAACATCCCGCAGTCACTGTACAAACAAATAAAAAAAAACAAAAATCAAAACTAAAAGAAACCTAGATATAGTAATTAAATATATGTAAACACTATAAACCTTACCCCTCAACTTGTTCAGGAACCCTCTCGGTAAATTCCAATTCAATTATGTCATCTTCATCCTTGTTACGATACGGTTCACTACTAAAGTCAATGCCAGACCTATCCCTCCAAAAACAACTCTTGTGCAGTATTGTGGGTATAATGAAGATATAGGGTTCACAAACATCCATAATTTTGGTCTGCATTATTTTCCTATTTGGCTGCAGAGAATTGTAAACTGTTAAACGTCTACGATGCACATCAAATGTCAGCAAAAACTAGTGATCCGGTGATGACATGTTAATGGGGAACAACACGTAGTCAACATTTCTCCATGGTGTGTTAACATCCATGAACAACCCATGGATGTATTCACCAACATCACCCTCCCCAGACAGAACACGAATATGCATTTTTACTTGTATATTTCTCAAAAAGAGTAATCATCTTGCCATGAAACCAACAGTCAGTGGTCGTTGCCTTTATATGAACACTATCGAAATGTCTGGCCAATTTACGGAAATAATATAACGTAATATTGATGTGCTGAACCAAAAAAATAATAAAAAACCATAAGTTGCTAGAAAAATGTAAATTTGTAAAGAATGTAACCAACATTGTTAACACTAGTTATTGAACCAACTTAATAATGTAACCATAACTAGAAAAACATAATTTGAAAAAAAGAACTCACATCGTCGTCTAACCACTGTCCAGGAGTCTTTAATTTGTAGAACCACATTTTTGATGATATTGGGACAGACCTAAATACAAAAGCAGGTTCAATTTTGTCATTCTTTCTAGAAAATTTGTCGGTCCTTCAATATAAAAGCATACTAGTATACACGCTAACATTAACAATTACTGTATTAGTATTCACACTACCCAAATCAGACTTGAACAGTGAATAATTAACGATCTAATCAACAACTGAGTTGTAAACAGTTACCTGGTAACCAACAAATATTAATATAATAACCATAATCAAATAGTAACCAATACATAACAAAACAAAAACCAAAACATAAAATAATAGTAACCAGGCTATAATTTAATAGTAACCAAAACAGAAACATCATGTTATCAACCACAATTTAAGTAACCTGAATGTACTAAACAAATACCTAGTAATCAAATATAATATAAAGTAACAAACACTTTACTTCGATGGAGCATTAACATAAACCAAATATAACATAATAGTAACCATAATATACTATATTAGTAACCAAAACCTAATATAATAGTAACCAGATTATAATATGATAGTAAATCAAACAGAAATATCATGTAATCAAGACAATTTAAGCAACTTGTGTATACCTAACAATTACATATTAACCAACATATTATTGATAGTAACCAAAATCCTATTTTGATATCACAAAAATGGTATCCAAATCATAATATAACAGTAACCATAACATGATCAAGCAGTAACTAGAACACAGTATAATAGTAACCATAACATTTATTTAATATTAACCATATGTTTCTACATGAAAAAAAATTTATGTGTTTCATAAAAAACTATAGCATTGTTAAACAAAAAAATATTTTCTTGTTGTTTAGTCCAATTTTAAACCATTGTTCAAATAATGCCTCTTCATATATCGACGGCATAGCCATGCATACTTTGGGGAATGCAGAAAGACGTGCAAGTATTTCACTAGCACCCACGGCAGAGTGAGCGATGAACGGTAGATCAAACTTTGTTGTATATGGAGACCGCAAAACAACACTCTTTGCATGTTCACAGACAGGTCTATCATCGGCTTTATGGACTCTTTTCTCCAACTCATCACACTGAACTATGTCCTGTGTGGTCAGAACCATCTGATCAAGTGCATACCTGCTTTCTGCCTCACATTTAATCCCCTTTATCAATTGACAGAAAAGGTAACAAATACGATTAGATTTTCAACCCAAAAACATTCAATTAATTAATATATGCAATAACAAACTGACTGAACAATAACCGATAGACTAAAATGAACATATTCTAATAGTTACCAAAACAACATAAAATAGTAACCAAATCATAATATAATAGTAACCAACGCACATTGTAATAGTAACCAACCCACATTATAATAGTAACCGTAACATATATAATAGTAACCAAATCACAATATAATGGTAACCAAAACCTAGAGAGCATTTAAAAAAGATGACATATAATTATAACACTAACCTCATCAGCAACATACACAAAAATCTATTTCCCAGTGCATTGGCTTAATATGTCAAAAGATGGCATGTCATTATTCTTGCCAATCTGTGCAAAATACAAAACAACCAATTAATCATTAAAACAAAAGATATATAACACATAACAAAACAAACAAATATGTCTAACATTTGACATTTTCTTCATCATCATTATTTTTTATTTCATGAGGTTACCATAACATCACATTCAACTTCATTACCAAATTCAATTTCATTCTCATCCTTCTTCTCAATGAAATTCAACACATCATCACCATCATTATTCTTATTCAGTTTTGAACCATCATCAACATCCTCATCAACATGGGGCTCTTCCACCAAAACATCATGTTCACACTCTTTAACAACTTCAGTTTCAAACTCATCATTCTTCTCATGAACTTTCAACCCATCATCACCATCCTCATCATCATCATTATAATTTCCTTTAAAAACATCAGCATCCTCATCAGCAACATCATCAGCTTCATCATCATCATCACCAGCATCATCAGAATCAGAATCATCATCAAAATCACCATCAACTTGTTTATCCCCAACGTCTTTAATCCCGCGCAACTCATCTCTAATAATTAACCTAAAGTCCCTGCATATCTGAACGTGTAAAATCTGTATTTTATCTCTATATTAGCCTGCAATTTTCCAATCTCTTTCTTAATTTCAGACACTTTCTTCTCCAACGGCCTAAACCGCGCATTAATTGCATCTTTAACGTCAGATATATCAAATCCAATGTTGTCAACCTTCACTTTTTTTCCAAATTTCTTATCACCATCCTTCCCATTAAAAAAGTGAAGCCCGCCCAAATCAAGTCGATCCTTCTCCTCGGCCGTGAGAATCAAACTTTTTATCCCTAGCTAAAAAACATTAAGTACACTTTAGTATAGCATATAACAAACATTGTACAATTAAAATAAAAAATCAGTAAATAGAGAATAATAAAATATAATTCGTAACCAAATACATGTGTGCAAGTAACCAAATGTATAGTAATCAATAACCAAATACATGTGTAAAGGTAACCAAATGTGTATATTCAGATAACTAACAACATTGTTATTTATAACTTACATGTAATATAATCAGTAACCAAATGTGTATATTCAGGTAACCAATAACATTGTTATTATTAACATGCATATAATATAATCAGTAACCAAATATGTATATAAAGGTAACTAACTACATTGTTAGTAGTAAACTTCACAAAATATAATCAGTAACCAATTGTATAACTAAAGGTAACCAATTACATTCTTAGTAGTAAACTGCATACCAGTCCAGAATAAAATACTAGATCGTTCAGCTTATCATTTGTAGGGGGCTTCACTGGCTCCTTCCATCTAAATAAACGAACATCCGACGGATGCTTGTCATTACATATACCCCGAGCTTTGAGAGTCGGAATGGTTTCAAACATAAACACTTGGAATACATAAGGAAACCCGTTCAACTTGTACAATTTGGTATAATGCTCCTTATAGAAATTATATATCGAACCACCATTCCTTCCTTTCTTCAAACGCCCCTTCAAATCATTGGACAAAGAGTACTTTGTCATCTCAAACGCGACTTTCCCCCAAGGATAACTACTAACATCACCAAAACATAAAAAATCAACCATTGCCCCATCCACATAATTTTTAGAAACTTTGGATAGAATGAAATTAAACACCAACAAAATCATTAACATCTTAACAACCTCATCATCATCATCAAAAACTGCCTTTCGATATACCCTACCTATACTACTACGAGTCACAGCTTCGTCCCCAAAAAACTTTTCAACTAGCAGATTCTTCATACCTTTGTATGCAGTTATGTCATCCTCACCTTGCCATCTCAACCCAAAAATCAGACAAAACTTTGGCAAACCAAACTTAAACCCTTTTCTCCCCGAACAAAAACCACATCTCACCGTCATCCCTTTGGTGAACCTCCCTCACAAGAGCATGGTGAAGAATCTGGGAATACATTTAGTGCTCACCATACTCCAGAAAATTCCGAAAACATGATGCCTTAAACTTCTCCAACTGACTTTGGTTAAATTTCTTGGTAATAATGTTGGGGACTTCCATATCACACCAATATATAACTTTTCCAGGGAAATTCCTGTTGCGTTCCTCATAATAAAGATCCCATAACTGTAAATAAATAAAATCAAATTTACACAGTCATTAGTAACCAATATAAATAATATTTATACCATAAACAGTTATGTAGTAACCAACAAATAATATCATACTAACCAAAACATAATATAACAATTACACAGTAGCCAAAATAGACTATAAAAAGTAACCAACATCCCACATTGACCGTTCAATAATAGTTACCATATCATAATATAACTGTAACCATAACATAATAAAAAAGTAACCAAACAGTTATATTATATAATTTAATGGTAACCAAAATATAAACAACATGTAGTACAGACCAATTTATGTAGTAACCAAACAGTTATATATAATATTAACCAAAACATAATTAAAAAGGTAACCAAAACAAAATCATGTAGACCAAAAACATACTAAAGAAGTAACCGAACAGGTATATGATAGTAACCAAATCATGTTTTAATGGTAACCAACACATAAACAACATGTAGACCAAAATCATTTTAGTTAACCAATGTATACTAAGCAAATACATGGTAACCAAAACAACATAAAAAAGTAACCAAAATCCCAAATTGAGGGAACAAGAATGGTATCCAAATCATAAGCTAACAGTAACAAAAAACATACTAAAAAAGTAACCAAACAATTATATGTTAGTAACCAAAACATATTATATGTTAGTAACCAAAACAAATTATAATGGTAACCAATACATAAACAACATATAGACCAAACACAGTTTAGTTAACCCATGTATAATAAGCATATGCATGGTAACCAGAACAACAAAAAATAGTAACCAAAATCCCAAATCAAGGGAACAAAAATTGTATCCAAATCATAAGATAACAGTAACAAAAATTATACTAAAGAAGTAACCAAATATTTATATGATAATAACAAAAATATGTTTTAATGGTAACCAATACATAAACAACATGTACACCAAAACCAGTTTAGTCAACCATGTATACTAAGCAAATACATGGTAACCAGAACAACATACAAAAGTAACCAAAATACCGAATCGAGGGACAAAAATGGTATCCAAATCATAAGCTAACAGTAACCAAAAATATACTAAAGAAGTAACCAAACAATTATATGATAATAACAATAACAAAATTTAAATTAGCACACCTTTAGAAATTTTTGTGTGGGAATTATCTTATGGCTATGAACTTGACCTTCTGTCTTAACTATAGGGACATCAAAATCAGAATCCAATTGCACTTCAGTATGCTTGATATCACCACGTATCACCAACCTATTCTCATTCTTACTGGATTTCTAACCTACATCCTTCCCCTTCCTCTCCATAGAAAACTTCTTCAAGTCCTTAACAGAATCACCCTCCGTGATTCTTTTCCTATTTCCATCATTCTTCCTTGTATCAACCATTCTATACAAAATATAAATACAACACAAACCCAAATAATCAATATTCCATTCTGTCAATAAACTACTTTAATAGATAATACATTAAACTATTTAGACATTACTTACCTGAAACAATAATAAAAACCAGAATAGATCAATGGAGAAGAAGAAACCAACTGAACCACTGTGCAACAACGATAGCCAGTAACTATGATAATGGCGAACAACTAAACCAATAATGATCACGAAAATGAAGAATAAATCACCAGAAACGATCAATATAGATGAAGAACACACGAATAGAAGAAAGAAATAAGGGTTTCAGTATGCAGAACAAAGGTTTGTAACTGAAGAGTCCCAGACAAATGATAGATGACGGTTATCACACATTTCAAAAAAAACCAACCCGATTTTAAGAGGGACACTAATTTGCCATGTCAGCCAATTAATATTAATCCCTTAAATTAAGGACTCCTAATTGTATTAATATTGTAAATAAATATGATAAAGTGTAATATTTTTGTAATTATTTTATGGATGTATCATTATTGTAATTATTTTTAAAAATGTACTAGAATATGTAATTAATCCTTTTTTTGTGCTAAATTTAGACTGTATTAAAAGAAAGAATAAGAACAAAGTACATGGGCCAAACCCCAATTAGTATACCATGACTAGGGGTGCACATCGGTAAAAATCCGAACCGGTACCAAAAATACCGAACCGGTACTGATCCGAAATTATCGAAAAATTAAGAACCGAATTATCGGTTTGAGATGAGTTAATTTTACAAAACAAGATCTTTAGTTTTTTTTGTTCAGATTTTCGATTAAATTAGCATGTTAATATATATATTTAATAATAATTAAATAATTTTTTTATATATATATTAACATTTTTTTAAAACTAACAAATCATTAACTATTAATAATAATTAATATATAAAATAAAACTACAAAACATTAGTAATATATATAAAAAAATTAATAAAACTATTATTATATATAAATTATTAATATATAAAAAAATTATTTAATATATAAAACAACAAAACATTAATTTTTAAATTTTGGTTTTTTGGTATTTTGGTTTTTACCGAATTCAAAAAGTTAATTACCATTACCTGTAAGACCCCGAATTTTATGAAAAAAATTATTCAATTTTTTTATTTAGTAAATAGTTAAATTGATAAAAGTTTAAAGTTATGGGTGAAATGTGTAAATTTTGCAAAATAAGCAAGTGGCTATAAAATACTTATTGTTGTCGGGGAATATTCGTTTGGTCGTGGAATATTCTTGTTGTCGGGGAATATTCGTACGACGGCTCAGTCATTTGTGGGCCCCATAACAGAATAACTGTTGGATGAAGAAAATGATAAATTTGAGTTTTTATAAATAACGGCGTAATCGTTCACAGATTAACAATGTTGGAAATACGGTGGGTAAAGTAAAGTAATAGTGTTGTTGCAGACAAGAATAATACGGTATCAACCTGATATTTTTGAATTATTGATTCTTACGTAAGAAGGCACTACTCAATAATTGTTACAGTAGTTACTGTTCAATATTTTATTTTATTGATTCAATAATTACTGCGTTGATAGGTTATATTATTGTTGTTTCAATAATTGTCATTGCACAGTATTTTCCATTATCAAATCAATAAGTCATATTATTTGAATAATATTATTAGATAACATTATTGACAATGTCTAGAAAATTCTGTCAAGGAGAGGTTTGGTCACCTAATTGCGCGCCAGTAAGGAGAAATCCTTATCGAAAAGCCCCTTTTTTCCTGGGAACTGTCTGGTTGTCATTATTGTGATTCTGTAATATTATTTGTGAATAATTAATTATTGATTTATATGATAAAGAAATATTTATTTGATGTGGATATAAATGATGGATTTATTTATGTGGTTATAAATGAAGGAATTAATGTTGAGGTGTTTTATCAGTATTTTGTCGAATTGGAGGTATTAAAAGATCAAATCGGTGTTCTTAAAGCCCTATTGTGTGAGTTATAATTTTAATCCGACCGTTGGATCTTTGTGATTTTTGGATATGCTATACATATATTAGTCGAGTATGTCCACAAATTTTGAACCGTTGAAAATTAACGCATGAGTTGTTATTAATTTTAAGGAGTGTTGAAAATCATCTGTTTGTGGTTTTTGGATATTATCTGTCTGGAATTTAGAAAAACTTAAAGCTACAAAGTTGTAGAGAATTCGATTTCGTGTGGAATGGACATAAAATTCATAATTTTTTGATAAACGGACTATTTTATATGAATTATTGAAGTTTTAAAAAATAAAATGATTTTTATTAAAATTGGGTGGGACCCACTTTTGGTTGTTAGAAAAGGTGGCTGATTTTTGGGTGGGCCCCACTGTGATGGCTGTTGATTTTTCAAAGTGGCTTGCGTAGGGAGAAAAAATAATTATAATAATATTTTATTATTTAGTCTCCTTTGGCGTTCTAGCATTTTCCTATAAACAGGTGCTTAAGTTAAAATTGAAAATCACACCAGAAACATAAATTTTCTCTCTCTATATTATCGAGCGTATTTTTGTGAGTATTTAGATACTTTGAGAGTTTCTATTCAGTGAAAGGTTCCTTCGGCTTTACATCCGATATTCAAGTAAGAAATACTGCTATTTTGAGGTAATGGATTGTAAGGGTTATTATGTTTTTCAGTTTCGTAATTTTTCTGACCTTCAAAAATTTTGGAAAAATTTAAAATGATAATTTGATGAGTTTTCTAGATTGTGTCCTAAAATGGCAATTTTTGGATGTATAGATTAAGAGTTATGAATTTTATGAGAAAAGACTATTTTAAAAGTAAACCCTTATAACTCTTTGTGGTTAACTCCAAAATTGGTGAAATTTTTATTGGGAGTACATGTATATAACAGAAGTATACTCTGTAAATTTCGGAATTTTTGGAAAAAAGTATAATTTATGATAAATGTCTAAATATTCGATAGTTTTGGCCATATGAAAAATAGTAAATGAATTTTAAAAATTCCGAGAAAAATATATGTTCAATATGGGACTATATTCTACTAAATCTCAGAAAATAAAATTTGTTTGTACTGATTTGGTATTTTTCATGAAAATGGACTAGTTATGAGTAAATAAATTAAACATGTTATGTGAGGTAAGAAAATTAGAAAATAGGATTTTATGGCTTGAGAATCCTATATAAGGTATATATGCAGATTTTTGATGAGAGTTTTGGTTATTGGTGATGAAATCTTATGAGTTTGGCATTTTAGAATGATTAAATGAATTAATTAGTAAAGTGTAAACAATTAAAATAAATTGTTTATAAGTTTAAGAAATGTTATTCTTTCAATATCATTATATTGAAATATTGGTATGGATTTTATTGTGAAATTTCTATTTTTTTCATGTTGGGGTTACTATTCATGAGTTACTATTTACGGGTACTATTCACAACAAAACTGGTTTCTTTTTCTGACCAAATTATCGTTGATTTATGAATCTTACTCTTGAGATTAAATCTATATGTTGATTATATTGTTTTTATTATCATATATAACATTTTTATAACCCTAGTGATGAAATTTCTCTTTGACTTGAGTGTAAAGATGGGTAGATTATTGGTATGATCGTGACTATGGGTTCTCTTTGGCCAGTAGTGCAAAGTTGAATCGTTGACTGGTATGATCATGACCATTGAATTTACAATTGAATATTTTTAGCTTAAGTGCAAAGGTGAATTGATCAACATGATTATAATTATGGTTTATATAAATTCTGAAATGATTACGTATTTCTTTGAGATATTAATATCTTTGGCCTATAGTGCAAAGATGAATTATTGATGAATATCTTTGGCCCATAGTGCAAAGATGACCTGTTGTTGAATATCTTTGGCATGTAGTGCAAAGATGACCTGTTGTTGAATATCTTTGGCCTGTAGTGCAAAGATGAAATGATAATGAATATCTTTGGCCCATAATGCAAAGATGAATGTGACGCCCCCAAAATAGATATACAACACCCATTCTGAGTCGTCAAAATACATGGTACAGAAACAACTATAACTTTATTAATACAACATAAAAATTATGAGTTTAAATACAAATATTTCCATCTAGACAATATCCACACTCAAATAAGCCCTCAGTATAATTATTGATACATTATTTTACAAAATGGTGAGGACTACTAAAACGACTTTCTAAAACCTTCATTCCATACCCCGACTAGTACTCACTACATTCTCGCCTCCTAAGAAGAAAAATAGAACAGAAAGGAAAAGGGTGAGCTCAACTAGCCCAGTAAAGAACATTATGACTAAGATAATATAGAACAAATTATCGTTAGTCTTCAACAGGGAAAAATCTAATAGAATACAATAGACAACAAGTTTTAAATCAATATTCGCAGCGGAAATAATAATTCATTAGAATAGTTAAGTAGAGAATAAAATCTACTATCTTCTATATATGAATTTAAAAGTTTATCGTCAATATTTTATCCCTGTAACATCAATCAATATATATCTAGAATCAAATATTCATCTTTGCACTACAGGCCAAAGATATTCATCGATTGGTCATGTTCATCTAAACACTGTTCATCTTTGCACTCACGGGCCAAAGATAATCACAGAAATCGTTCATCTTTGCACTACTGTGCCAAAGATATTCAGGTTATATCATAATTTAGGACCGAGGATGATGAAAAATATTTTAAAGAAAACGAATCCAGTGAAACAAAAGAATAAATATTAAGGATTCGTATTTCAGCTATTCCATGTCAAAAAATACATCATAAATAATTATAGTGGAGTAAAATTCAAGAATGATCAAAATATGGATACAATCAAAGCTAGTATCCATAATATATATTTTGGACGAAAAACGAAAATTTAATTTTTCTGTGAATAGTGTCGTATTCGTGAATAGTGTCGTATACGTGAATAGTGTCGTATATGTAAATAGTAACTCCGACACTAAAAGATAGAAATTTCACAAAAAAATGATCATGCTTCGTGAATAGTACTCGTGAATAGTAACTCATGAATAGTAACTTGTGAATAATAACTCATGAATAGTAACCTCGACATGAAAAAGTTCCAAATTTGATAAAAAGTTCCAACCAATATTTCGACATAATGATATTGAAGAAATAATATTATTTTTTAAAAAAAATAATATCCCTTACCTTATAAAGACAAGATTTAGTTGAAACAGGATATAGGCTATGACTTGAACTTGCACCGTATAGCAACACTCAAAGTATTAAAATACTCACAAGAATACGCTCAATATATCGAGAGAGAAAGAGAGAGAAATCTTTAGTTTCTGGTGTGATTTTCAATTCTAACCTAAACACCCTATTTATAGAAATTGCTTAGAACACCAAAGCGAGTAAAATTTAATATAATATTAATATATTATAAAAATTTCAAGCCCAATAGAGAAAATCTGAAATCAGCCCATTCAACACACATGTGGAACACACCATAATGTTAAAAACGTTTTTATTAAAAAAAAATTAAAACTTCCAAAAATCAATTATTTCGGAACTACGGAACTTCAATAATTCATAATAAATAGCCCTTTTATCAGAAAATTCAAATCTTTCGATCCCTATAGGAAATTCAATTCTCTACAACTTTGCAGAAGAAAGTTTTTCCAAATTCCAAACAGAAATTGACCGAAATCCATAAATGGACGATTTTACAGGCTATAATCAAATTTCAGTCAAGAAATAGGCCCACAGACATGTTTAACATGTTTTAAACAACTTTTGCAACAAAAATACTCTTTCTCCTCATATACTCATATATCCCACATTCATTGTAAAAATATCATCATTTATTATTTTATAATAATATAATAAAATATTATTTTATCAGAAAAGATAAAATATCGATTTTCAACAATTGTCACTTTAAAAATTTTCTCCATCTATATCCACATAAAATGAATATTTTTCTCATCATATAAATCAATAATTAATTATTCACAAATAATATTATAGAATCACAATCATCGACAACAAGGCGGTTCCTGAAAAAGAGGGGCTTTCAATAAGGATTTCTCCTTCGGCGACGCCGCAATTAGGTGACCAAACATCTCCTTAGATGTAACTTTCTAGACATTGCCAATAATGTTTTCTAATAATATTATTCAGATAATATGAATTATTGCTTCGATAATAGAAAATATCGCAATGCGGTGACAATTATTGAAACAACAATAATATAAAATATCAACGCAAAGAATTATTGAATCAATAAAATAAAATATCTTTAATAAAGAATTCATCGTAATAATTATTGAGTAGTGCCTTTCACGTAAAAAATCAATAATTGGTGCAATATCGTGTGCTATCTTTGTGCAACAACGCCAGACATGTGTTTTTAACCACCGGTATTCCAACAAGTTGTTAATTCAGAATAACTACGCCAGTTATTTATAAACCACTTATACTTGTCGTTTTCTTCATCCAATCGCTTTCCGTTATGGGCCCACAAAAGCGCTCCCGTGCATTTAATATTCCCGACAAAGAAGAATATTCCACGACCAAACGAATATTCCCAAACAACAATGAATATTTTATAACCACCGCTTATTTTTAAAATATTCGCAAGATTTTACCCATAACTAACCACATTAATCAATTCAACCCTTACTATTTCAAAATAATAAATAGAGGAAATTAAATTTCATTTATTAATAATTTGGGGTCTTACAACCTCCCCTCCTTATGAAATTTCGTCCTCGAAATTGACGTACGTACCTGGTGTTTCGAAAAGGTGAGGATACCTCTATTTCATTTCTGATTCTAACTCCTAGGTCATTTCTTCAATAGCATGGTTTCTCCTCAAAACCTTAACTTGTGGTATAACCTTAGTGCGTAAGACATGCTCTTTCCTATCCAAGATCTTGACAGGTACCTCCTCGTATATTAAATCTCCGGCTATCTCATCTGGTTCTAACTTAATAATGTGGTTCGGGTCCTTCACATATTTACGAAGCACAGATATGTGAAAAATGTTATGAACACGAGACATGCTTGGAGGTAACGCGAGTGTATAGGCCACATTTCCTACTCGTTCAAGAATCTGAAATGGACCAATAAATCATGGATTGAGCTTTCCTCTCTTTCCGAATCTTGTAACTCCCTTCCATGGAGCCACACGCAACAATACATGATCCCCAATACTAAATTTCACGTCCTTTTGATGAAGATCCGCATAACTCTTTTGTCAATCCTGTGCCGTTTGTATACGTTGTCGAATCGTTTGGATCTTTTCTGTATTCATTCGTACCAACTCTGGTCCCAACAACGTTGCTTCTTCCACCTCATCCCAGCATATTGGAGAGCGACACTTTCGTCCATACAATGCTTCAAATGGAGCCACACCTATACTTCCCTGATAACTGTTGTTGTAGGAAAATTCCACCAATGGTAAATACTTATCCCAACTCCCTTTGAAGTCTAGGACACAAAGTCTTAATAGATCTTCAAGAGTTTGAATAGTCCTCTTCGATTTTCCGTCCGTTTGAGGATGGTATGCCAATCAATCAGAATCTGTGCCCATAGCTTTTTGCAAGCTAACCCAAAATCTTGAAGTGAATCTTGGGTCACAATCCAAAACTATGGATACTGGCATGCCATGCAACCTCACAATCTCATTCACGTACATACTAGCAAGACGTTCAAGGGAATAAGTCTCCCGTATCGGCAAGAACTGAGCAGACTTGGTTAATCTATCAACAATAACCCAAATAGCTTTTATGCCTTGAGAAACCGTGGGAAGACCCATAACGAAATCCATGGTAATGTGTTCCCACTTCCATTTTGGAATCTCAAGTGGTTGCAATGGACCCTTTGGCACTTGATGCTCTGCTTTTACACATTGACAAGTTAAACACATCGAGATAAACTTTGCAATCTCTCTCTTCATATTGTTCCACCAAAATTGTTGTCGAAGATCACGATACATTTTGGTACTTCCAGGATGGATTGTAAATGGTGTATCATGTGCCTCCATCATGATCTTGTACTTCAAATCAGAATCATTAGGAACACAAAGTCTGGAATGGACTCAGAGTATTCCTTCTTCATCGATTCTTGCTTCTGGAATAGTACCTTTTTGTACTTTCTTCTTCATAATCATCAGCTCCGGGTCTGTGGCTTGAGCAACTTTAACTTTTTCGATTAAAGTTGGTTCTATACGTATACTTGACATCATTGCATGGGTTCTCGGAGTCTTGAATTCTATCTTCATCTTTTGTAAATCACACAAAATGGGCCTTTGTTTTAACAACATCGCATTTATTCCCGCGTATGATCTTCTACTCAATGCGTCAGCTACCACGTTCGCTTTTCTAGGATGGTATTGAATAGTGTGGTCGTAATCTTTCAACAAATTTCGAGCCAACGTCGTTGTCGCATGTTGAGTTCTTTTGAGTGAAGAAATATTTGAGGCTTTTATGGTCCGAATATATCTCCACTTTTCCCCATATAGATAGTGCCTCCGGATCTTTAGCGAAAACGCATCGGCCGCTAACTCTAGATCATGAGTAGGATAATTCCTCTCATATTCTTTAAGTTGACGCGAGGCATAGGCTATGACTTTCCCACGTTGCATGAGAACACATCCTAACCCTTTGCCCGAAACATCGTCAGAGATAACAAATCCATCCGCATCGGATGGTATTGTCGTAAAGTGCCAAAATGAGTCTCCTCTTGAGATCTTGGAAACTCTTCTCGCTTTCCTCGCTCCATACGAATTTTGTATCTTTACGAGTCAGCTGAGTTAACGGAGTAGCGATTCTAGAAAATTCTTCCACAAATCTCCGATAATAACCATTTAAGCCCAAAAAGCTACGATTTTGGCCACCGACATTTTCGGTTGTTCCCAACTTTGTATTGCTTCAATCTTTCTTCGTCAACAGATACTCCATGTTTTGACACCACGTGTCCAAGGAATGCTACTTCTCAAGCGTAACTCGCATTTCTTCAGCTTAACATATAGCTTGTTATCACGAAGCCTTTGCAGTACCAGCTTCAAATGGTGCTCATGATCTTCATGGCTTTTGGAATATATGAGGATGTCATCAATAAAGACAACAACGAACTGATCCAAATAAACCTTGAATACTCGGTTCATCATATCCATGAAAGCCGCAGGAGCATTAGTCAATCCAAAGGACATGACTACGAATTCATAATGCCGCACCAAGTTCGAAGGCGCCTTTCTTGAGAATATCCTCGCTTTTAACCTTCAAATTGATGATATCCGTAAGCGAAGATCAATTTTGAAAAGAATTGTGCTCCTTGCAACTGGTCAAACAGGTCATCAATATGAGGTAGCGGATACCTATTCTTGATAGTGACATGGTTTAATTCCCGGTAATCGATACAAAGTCACATACTCCCGTTTTTCTTCTTTACAAATAAAACAGGAGCACCCCAAGGAGATGTACTAGGACGAATGAAACCGATGTCCAACAACTCCTGTAGTTGGACCTTTAACTCCTGAAGTTCAATAGGAGCCATTCGATATGGGGTTTTAGAAATGGGCTTTATACCAGGTTCAAGGTCAATAAAGAATTTAACTTCACGTTCTGGGGGTAGACCGGGAAGTTCTTCAGGAAATACGTCAGGAAAGTCAATAACAACAGGAATATTATTCAAATCTGACGTGACTTTATTCAAATCCATAACATGGGCTAAGAAAGCTTGACATCCGTTTTTCAATAAACGAATAGCTTTATGACTTAATATGATAGTGATTGATTTTAATGGTTTAGTTGCTTGAATTCGAACAACAGGTTGATTAGGAATATGAAAACTAACAACCTTACGAAAATAATCAATTTTGGCATGATGAGTAGTTAACCAATCAATCCATAAAATCACATCAAAAGCAAGTATCTTTAAAGAGATAAGGTCAACAGTAATGTGATGGTGCCAACTTGGATCAAACAAGATTTAATAAACAGTGGATGTGATGAAAGTTTCTCCTAATGGAGTTTCCACAGATAGGTCAAAGTCTAATTTCTCCAGAGTCAAGTTTAAACGTTGAGCACAAGCAGGAGAGATAAATGAATGGGTAGCACCGGTATCTAGTAATGTATAAACTTCGCATAAATTTATGATTAGCTTACCCGTGATCACCTCGTTTGGGTTCCTCGCGATAATGACCGATCCACGACAAACGCTCTTGCAGGAACCGTTGACTTTGACTTTTTCGGGATGACCTTTTGAGTCACCATCCTCATTGGACTTGGTTTCGCTCTGGTCTGCAATCTCGAGCGATATGCCCTTCCTTTCCACGATTATAACATACCTTAAACTGCTGTAGGGCGGTTTAATGATATGTCCTTCTTTTTCGCACTTATAGCATATAACCGGTGGTCGTTCTCCTCCCTTGGAACCAGATGCTGCTGGTGCTGACGTCTTCACATTGTCATTGTTGAATCTCCTCTTTTTAAACCCCAGACTCGCTTCTTCTATTTTCATGGCTAACGATTACCACCGAGTAGTGGTTACCGCTTTTGTCTCGAATGTTTTCCTCCCCATTGGTTTTCATTGTTCGATGATCGCCGCCATTGGTATAACCTCGTTGCGGTCCCTTGGTTGAACGTACTTTCGCATTATCTCGCTCTAATAATTGAGCCCATTGACAACATCTGAATATAAAGAAAATTTATGAGAGATAAGATATTCTTAGAATCTCGGGTTTTAAACCTCTCAGAAACATCCTCGTCATTCGTTCCTCATTCTCTACTAAATGAGGCACAAACCTGGATAACTCTGCGAACTTCGCCTCGTATTGGGACACCGTCATGTTGTTCTGTTCTAGTCTAATAAACTCTACCTCCTTCATATGGCGAATACTTTCAGGAAAGTATTTTTCGTTGAAAAGTTTCTGAAACGTTTCCCAAGACATGCGGAGTGCGGCAGGCTGGGTACGTTTCACAGACTCCACCGATGTCTGCCCGCCGCCACGGAACATAAAGTGGCGAATGGAACCTTCTGTTCCTCCGTGCATCCCAAGACATCGAATATCTTGGTAATTTGCTTGACCCACGTTTCCGCCATGAACGGATCCGGCTTTCCCTTAAATTATGGTGGTCCCAACTCTTTGAACTGCTTGGCCGTGACAAGCCACGCGTTGCTATCATTTCCACCCGTATTCTGTACACAAGTCTCCCTCGTCTGGTTTTGCATGAACTGTAAAAAGCTCCTAAATATCCCATCGTTCATCGTCTGCTCAGTGGTGTTGTTTACAGGAGGAATATTGCCTTCCTGTTGCATGTTCCCCTGGGTGGTGATTAAAGGTGTTTCCACGGTCTCATTAACTCCACCGTTAATATTCTCAGCTGCCATTCTTAAATACTACCATAAAACAAGGGTTAATTAAACAAATTAACATATCACATATTAACCATATACTTCAACTGACCAACAAATAAGCTTAGGTTTGACACACTAGCGAAGGATTACTCTGCCTCCCCCCTAGTACTATTCTCGATCTCCTTGAGAGACCATATCCTAAAGCTCGATATTAACTGTGGACGCCCCCAAAATAGGTATACAACACCCATTCTGAGTCGTCAAAATACATGGTATAGAAACAACTACAACTTTATTAATACAACATAAAAACTGTGAGTTTAAATACAAATATTGCCATCTAGATAATATCCACACTCAAATAAGTCCTCAGTATAATTATTGATACATTATTTTACAAAAATGGTGAGGACTACTAAAACGACTTTCTAAAACCTTCATTCCATACCCCGACTAGTACTCGCTACATTCTCGTTTCCTGAAAAGAAAAATAGAACAAAAAGGAAAATGGTGAGCTCAACTAGCCCAGTAAAGAACATTATGACTAAGATAATATAGAACAAATTATCTTTAGTCTTCAACATGGAAAAATCTAATAGAATACAATAGACAACAAGTTTTAAATCAATATTCGCAGCGGAAATAATAATTCATTAGAATAGTTAAGTAGAGAATAAAATCTACTATCTTCTATATATGAATTTAAAAGTTTATCGTCAATATTTTATCCCTGTAACATCAATCAATATATATCTAGAATCAAATATTCATCTTTGCACTACAGGCCAAAGATATTCATCAGTTGGTCATGTTCATCTAAACACCTGTTCATCTTTGCACTACGGGCCAAAGATAATCACCAGAAATCGTTCATCTTTGCACTACAGGCCAAAGATATTCAGTTATATCATAATTTAGGACTGAGGATGATGAAAAATATTTTAAAGAAAACGAATCCAGTGAAACAAAAGAATAAATATTAAGGATTCGTATTTCAGCTATTCCATGTCAAAAAATACATCATAAATAATTATAGTGGAGTAAAATTCAAGAATGATCAAAACATGGATACAATCAAAGCTAGTATCCATAATAGATATTTTGGACGAAAAACGAAAATTTAATTTTTTTGTGAATAGTGTCGTATTTGTGAATAGTGCCGTATACGTGAATAGTAATTCTTACACTAAAAGATAGAAATTTCACAAAAAAAATCATCATGCTTCGTGAATAGTACTCGTGAATAGTAACTTGTAAATAGTAACTCATGAATAGTAACTCATGAATAGTAACCTCGACATGAAAAAGTTCCAAATTTGATAAAAAGTTCCAACCAATATTTTGACATAATGATATTGAAGAAATAATATTATTTTTAAAAAAAAATAATATCCCTTACCTTATAAAGACAGTACTTCTAGTTGAAACACCGGATATAGGCTATGACTTGAACTTGCACCGTATAGCAACACTCAAAGTATTAAAATACTCACAAGAATACGCTCAATATATCGAGAGAGAAAGATAGAGAAATCTTTAGTTTCTGGTGTGATTTTCAATTCTAACCTAAGCACCCTATTTATAGGAAATTGCTTAGAACACCAAAGTAGAAAATTTAATATAATATTAATATATTATAAAATATTTCAAGCCCACCGTAGAAAATCTGAAATCAGCCCATTCAACACACATGTGGAGCACACCATAATGTTAAAAATGTTTTTATTAAAAAAATAATTAAAACTTCCAAAAATTAATTATTTCGGAACTACGGAACTTCAATAATTCATAATAAATAGCCCTTTTATCAGAAAATTCGAATCTTGTAACTTATTATAGGAAATTCAATTCTCTACAACTTTGCAGAAGAAAGTTTTTCCAAATTCCAAACAAAAATTGACCGAAATCCATAAACGGACGATTTTACAGGCTATAATCAAATTTCAGTCAAGAAATGGGCCCACGGACATGTTTAACATGTTTTAAACAACTTTTGGAACAAAAATACTCTTCCTCCTCATATACTCATATATCCCACATTTATTGTAAAAATATCATCATTTATTATATTATAATAATATAATAAAATATTATTTTATCAAAAAAGATAAAATATCGATTTTCAACAATTGTCACTTTAAAAAATTTCTCCATCTATATCCACATAAAATGAATATTTTCCTTATCATATAAATCAATAATTAATTAATCACAAATAATATTACAGAATCACAATCGATAATGATCAGCGGTTCCGGAAAGAGGGGCTTTCAATAAGGATTTCTCCTTCTTAGCACAATTAGTTGACCAAACCTCTCCTTAGACAGAACTTTCTAGACATTGTCAATAATGTTTTCTAATAATATTATTCAGATAATATGAATTATTGCTTCGATAATGGAAAATATTGTGTAGAGACAATTATTGAAACAACAGTAATATAAAATATGAACGCAATAATTATTGAATCAATAAAATAAAATACTGAACATTAACTACTATAACAATTATTGAGTAGTGCCTTCTTACGTAAGAATCAATAATTGGTGCAATATTGCAGTGTCTTCTTTATCAACGACAGCGTGTATTCTTTGTATTTTAACCACCGGGTATTCCAACAGTGTTAACGGTAACAACTACACCGTTATTTATAAACCACTTATACTTGTCGTTTTCTTCACCCAATCGCTTTCCGTTATGGGCCCACAAAAGACTGCGCCGTCGTACGAATATTTTCCGACAGCAAGAATATTCCACGACCAAACGAATATTCCCTGACACCAATGAATATTTTATAACCACCTGCTTATTTTTAAAATATTCGCGCATTTTACCCATAACTAACCACATTAATCAATTCAACCCTTACTATTTCAAAATAATAAATAGAGGAAATTAAATTTCAATTATTAATAATTTGGGGTCTTACAATGAATTTATTAGTATGATTATAAACAGGAACTGTGATTTGGTATAACTGTGATGTAAGACCCCGAATTTTATGAAATAAAAGTATTCAATTTTTCTTATAATTACTATTCAGTAAATGGTTAAATTGATAAAACATTAAAGTTAAGGGTGATATATGTAAATATTTTAAATAAGCAAGTGGTTATAAAATATTTATTGTTATCGGGGAATATTCTTTCTGTCGGGGAATATTCGTACGACGGCGCAGCTATTTGTGGGCCCCATAACAAATAACTGTCGGATGAAGAAAACGACAAATTTGAGTTTTATAAATAACGGCGTAATGGTTACCGTTAAGACTGTTGGAATACCCAATGGTTAAAATACAGTAATACGCATAATGCACAAAGAGCATTTACCAGATTATTATGATATTGTTGAATTATTGATCCTTACGTAAGAAGGCACTACTCAATAATTGTCACGATGAGTTCTTTGTTCAATATTTTATTTTATTAATTCAATAATTGCTGCGTTGATATTTTATATTATTGTTGTTCAATAATTGTCACTGCACAGTATCTCCATTATTAGATCAATAATTCATATTATTTGAATAATATTATTAGATAGAATTATTGACAATGTCTAGAAAGTTCTGTCAATGAGAGGTTTGGTCACCTAATTGTGCGCCAGTAAGGAAAAATCCTTATCGAAAAGCCCCCTCTTTCCTGGGAACGGCCTGGTTGTCATAATTGTGATTCTGTAATATTATTTGTGAATAATTAATTATTGATTCATATGATAAGGAAATATTTATTTTATGTGGATATAAATGATGGATTTATTTATGTGGTTATAATTGAAGGAATAAATGTTGAGGTGTTTTATCAGTATTTTATCGGATTGGAGGTATTAAAAGATCAAATCGGTGTTCTTAAAGCTCTATTGCGTGAGTTATAATTTTGAATCCAAATAGTTGGATCGTTTGTGGATTTTAGGATATGTTATACATATATAAGTTGAGTATATGTCCACAAATTTTGAACCGTTAAAAATGAACGTATGATTTGTTATGAATTTTAAGAGGTGACTGGTTCAGAAATTGTTGAAGTATCCGAATTTATCATTTTGGTGGAAAATTCTAGAATTGGTGAGCCCCCCTTTTGGTTGGTGAGAAATGTGCTCAAATTAAATTTCAAATGTGGTGGGTGGAAATAGTAGCAGGTAAAGCCATCAGGTAGCAGGTCAAGTCTGCTTCGGTGTGCTACCATTTTTCTATAAATACAGAGCTAAGTTAGAATTGAAAATCACACCAGAAACATAAGTTTTCTCTCTTTTTCTCTCTAGATTATCGAGTGTATTTTGTGAGTATTTAGATACTTGGTGAGTTGCTATTCATCAGTGCAAGTTTTCTTCAGCGTCATATCCGATATCTAGTCAGAAGTGCTGCTCTTTTGAGGTAAGGGATAGTAAGGGATAGTAAGGGATGTTATTTTCTTTTTAATGATGTTATTCTTTCAATATCATTATACTGAAATATTGGTATGGATTTTATTGTGGAATTTCTACCTTTTTGAGTCGGGGTTACTATTCACGTATACGTCACTATTCACGTACACGACACTATTCATGTATATGGCACTATTTACGTATATGACATTATTTACGTATACGGTACTATGTACGAATACGGAGTACTATTCACGAGTTACTATTCACGGGTACTATTCATGACAAAAATTGGTTTCTTTTTCTGACCAAATTATCGTTGATTTATGATTGTTGCTCTTGAAAATAAATGCAGTTGTTGATCATATTGTTTTTATTATCATATATAACATTTTTATAACCCTAATGTTGAATTTCTCTTTCACTTGAGTGCAAAGATGAATTGTTAACTGGTATGATCATGACCATTGAATTTATAATTGAATATCTTTAGCTTAAGTGTAAAGATGAATTGATTAACATGGTTATAATTATTGTTTATATAAATTCTGAAATGATTATATATTTCTTTGAGATATGAATATATTTGGCCTATAGTGCAAATATGAACTGTTGATGAATATATTTGGCCTGTAGTGCAAATATGAACTGTTGAGGAATATCTTTAGTTTGTAGTGCAAAGATGAATTATTGATGAATATCTTTGGCTTGTAATGCAAAGATGACTTGTTGTTGAATATCTTTGGCCTATAGTGCAAAGATGATTTGTTGATAAATATCTTTGGCTTGTAATGCAAAGATGACCTGTTGTTGAATATCTTTGGCCTGTAGTGCAAAGATGACTTGTTGATGAATATCTTTGGCCCGTAGAGCAAAGATAAATTTATTAGTACGATTATGAACATGAACTGTGATTTGGTATAACCATGATCTTTGATATTTCAGGTGATAAAAATTATCTTTGTCCTGGATGAGAAAAGGAATTTAGAACTACAATTACGATTATGAGTTATACATGTGATTGTGGGATGTGAATTGTTGTTTTATGTTACTGAGGATAAAACATTGTTAGTGGACTTTTAACATGGAGAAGATAATAGATTTTATGGTCTATTTGACTCTTCTAATGGATTGCTTCGTTCATTGCAACTATGGTTGAAAAGTTTTATCATCTACCATATGTTCTAAATCTCTCGATTTATTATTGATGAAGGCTATTGATAATTTAATTATCTTTAGTCATGATATTCTTTACTGAGCTAGTTGTGCTCACCCTTTTGCTTCACAATTCTTTTCAGGTAATAAGAGTGTAGCTGGGTCGAGCGGGGGTAACAGGGGAATAGAACGGTGGTCATCATTTAGTAGTTATTTTTGGTGAACAACATTAGGGTGAGGCAAACTCAACCTAGAAGCGTCAAAAGTGCACCGCATTAAAAATAAGAGAACATAATTCTTCTCGTCTCCCTTTGGAGACTTGAAATATTTGCTGATGTACTTTATATGGCATGTAATAATTTGAGTATGAATATTGTCGTATTATACACGTTACAATATTTGTATTAAAACTCATAGCATATGTGTTGTTGTATTTTGCACGATAATTGTTGTAATAAAGTTGTAGTTGTTTTCTGTACCATGTATTTGGCGACTCAGAATGGGTTGGATGGAATGGACCTATTTTGGGGTCATCACATATGATCTTTGATGTTTCAGGTAAAGACATGTGATGAAAATTATCTTCGTCCTGGGTGCGAAGAGGAATTTAGAATCACAATTATGATTATGAGTTATTCATATAATTGTGGAAAGGAACTGTTGATTGATGTTATAGGGATAAAACATTGTTGGTGGACTTTTAACATGGAGAAGATAATAGACATTACGGTCTATTTGACTCTTCTAATGGATTGCTCGTTCCGCTGCAACTATGGTTGAAAAGTTTTATCATCTACCATATGTTCTAAATCTCTAATTTATTACTGAAGAATGCTATTGATAATTTATTTATCTTTAGTCATGATATTCTTTAGGGCTAGTTATGCTCACCATTCTGCTTCACAATTCCTATCAGGTAATAAGAGTATAGCTGGGTCGAGTGGGGGTAACAAGAGAATAGAACGGTGGTCTTTAACTGTGGAGGTTCTCCCTAAACAGTATAGAAAAGTGTGTTGTATTTTATACATCATTTAGTAGTTATATTTGGTGAATCAAATAGGGTGAAGCGAACCCAACGTTGGAAGGGTGTTTTGCCACTATCATACAAGATGTCTAATGACATACAACCTCGTGTTATCATAAGACAGGATTGTGCACATCCACTTGCTGAGTATATCTACGAGCACTTCCCGTATAGTCTTGGTGTTTGGTTGAAGTATAATTCTCAATTAGAGACAGTGGAGATAATGATATGTCAAGAGAAGACTCACCATTAGAAAGAATATGATAGTAATCTTTTCGTTTTTCTTTGGGGTCTATTGGGACAACCAAGGATAATTCTGTGGGCATATGATATCTGTAATAACCTAGACGCATGGCCTCCCATGTACGAAGGTTTCCTTGAGCACTTCTCAAAGATTTTAATTTCTAAAACAGTTATTGACTGTACCTTTATGTAATGTATCAATGTGAGGTGTTGTCCATAGTTGGGACACGAGTCACAGTTCGTATTAAAACTCACAGTATATGTGTTGTTGTATTTTGCACGACAATTGTAGTAATAAAGTTGTAGTTATTTTTTGTACCATGTATTTGGTGACTCAGAATAGGTTGGATGGATTGGACCTATTTTGGGGGCGTCACATTACCGGTACCGAAAAGTGTAAAAAAACCGAAAAACCGGTATCGAAAAAAACCGGTACCGACTGTTTAGGTATTAACGAACGGTAAAAAATTGAAAAAACCAAATTTTTTGAACATCCCTAACCTTAACGATCATAGGACAAGCTGTGGCGACCCCAAATCCGGATACTTGAAACCCGAACTCGGTTCTCCACGATACCATTTCTTTAAGCTGAATAATACTAAATAATAATATAATTCGAACTTAATTTACATACATCAAAGTTTACTTTCCTGTGCACGTGACCTTCAAATACATTCCTTACAATACCCGACAATAGATTCCATTGTCTTACTAACTATAACCATTAACTCATACTAAATCTCATTCGAATGCCTTTTCTTTTCCCTTGTTCGTGCTCGAGCCTTCAAGTCGATTAGACGAATCGAAAACATTTAATTTAAGCAAGGATGAGCATTTGAGTGCCCAAAGAAGTAATAGCAATTATATATATAAGTTGAAAGAATATAAGTATTCTCTTTACATAACACTTCTACAATCTAATCAAAAGTTGTGAAGTAATCTGATCGATAAAAGATTCACATAACAACTCTCTTTCAAATTCTTGAAATGAGGCTCCACCCATGAATAGGGTTTAAGAAACATACTATGAACATTCTTTTCATTTTCGAAAAGGTTTAGCGTAAATTCATCGAAACCGTCATAACTTACTGGCACGAAGGGTGATCACCTCATTGTACCTGTGATTGATCAATACTACATAACTTGAACGAAATTCATCGCTTTCACCCCTTTGTCCGCCAAGCGCATAAAAATTTTCCCATTATCTGGATGTTCATACATGCTCGGTTCCAAACCCAAGGTTTTAATCTTTGCTCAACAATAATATGTAATTCAACATATATGTATACGGGTAATTGACAAAGGTATATCAACATGTGAATAAATGCTATGATTATCCAAGTGGGGACACTTGTATAACCATTTAGAAATCAACTTAATGTAATATATATCCGAGCTAACATGTTGATAATCAAAGCGTACATAATCTGTACAAGAATATAATAATTCTGAAACTTCTTACTCATGTCCATTGCATAAAGGAAATGCAAAGGTAGGATACTTACCGATTTCTTCGATTACAAATCTCAACTTAGGTTTTATCTCTTTATCACAACCTATCAAGAATCAGATCATTCGTTCGATTAGAACAATATATCATAACACATGGTACTGTCAATTACGGTCAGCACATAGTCTAATCACGCCATCACATAATCGCGTTGATCATACTTTTAGTTCATATTCTATACATTTTCAAATATCTCATCCATGCTCTTACGGTAGCCTTTTCTTTTCTTTTATAGGTCCGACATTTATCTGCCGCATCACATGCCTTTTATCTGTAATTATCGAGTCTAAGACTCTTATTCTCGTATCTCAACATCGGTCATTTTATTTTTAAATGACTTAAAATAATTTTAAAGCATTTATAATAATTTATCATGCATTTTTAGACATCGGGATCATAATTAAATGATTTAAACATCAAACAATTCTATTATCATTAATATTAAATTATTAATGAAACCATTGCCAAAATATAAAAGTTATTTATAATAACTCAAACTATTTTTAAAACATTTATATTACCCTTAAATAATTTTTAAAATAATTAAAATCATTTTTAAATAATCACCATTAATATATAAATATTAATGTACTATTCATCCAAATATTAAAAGTCATTAATTATAACTTAAAATATTTTTGAATCCTTAATATCCTCTTTAAATGATTTTTAAATAAATAAAACCATTTTTAAACTATTTATTTAATAATAATTATTAAATAAACTAAATATCATTAATATTATCTTAATATCATTAATATTAAATTATTAATGAAGTTATCCTTTAAATATTAAAAGTTATATTTTATAACTTAAAATATTTTTAAATACCTTAATTTCATTTAAAATGATTTTTATAATATTAAAATCATTTTAAACTAAATTATTTAATATAATCATTAAATAACTTTAATATCATTAATATATAATTAATTAATGAAATTCATCACAAAATATTAAAAGTCATGGGAAATAACTTAAAATATTTTCTTATACCATAATATAATTTTTCATGATTTTTCATGAATTAAAACTATTTTTAAATAATTTATTTAATATTATAATTAAATAAATAAATACCTTTTATATTCCAAAAATATTAAATATTTATGAAATATACTCAAAATAATTAAAAACTATTTTTCAGACTTTAAAATAATTTTTCATAATTTATTTGGTATTTTAATAATTAAAATCTAATTTTTCTAATTTTAAAATCATTTTCTCGGAAAATCAGAAATTAAAATAATTAAAACTCGTAAGCTAAAGGCCCCTATAGTGATGTAAGTGTCGCATTATAGGTGTTCTTGAGCCTACCCAGATCTTCATAAGGCAGAACCGAGTGGCCTACTTTGACCGTGAATAACTCTCTCATCTTAACGAATTTGGACAATCTATAAATTGATTCTTGTAGAGGAAATACAAGACTACAAGATCCAACAATCATAACCTCTAAACAAACATCGATCTGGGATAAATCAGCCATCAAAGTAGTTACCAAAGTCGTTTCTTCACGAAGAACAGTTCGAGGTGCCTACTTTGGACCTCTATAACTTGATGATCGTAACGTTTATGTGATCTATCAATTCCAGTGTGTAGACAACATGTAGGACTACAACTCTAATACTTAACATCATCATAACAACAATAAATCAAGCGAGATAAAGTATGGTCAAACCTTGTCGAGAAAAATTAACACTTAGAAAATTCAGAACGCCCAGATTTTTCGGTCAATGCTTGATCAACCTACTTTGACCTTAAATAACTCTTAATCCGTAATATATATGGACTGATTCTTTTGGAGGTTAAATACCACATAACGTGCTACACATATCAACCTTTAGAACACAAAACACATTAAAGATGACCGAGATATAAGGTTCGACATTTTCCAAAAATATTTTACGGACACTTAGAATATTTTCGGGTTTGAAGAACAATAGGTCAATGCTTGGCCAACCCACTTTGACCGCTTTATAAATCCCGATCTACAATAGATATAGACCTGATTCCTTTGGAGGTTAAAGACCACATATTAGGCTACCTATAACAACTTTTAAACAACAAAACACGTGATCGACCAAGGAGTTATAGCCTCTTACATTTGGTAAAAATAATGTAATCTGTTTTTCCAACTTGCTCAAATCTTCAAATTGCGTGCACTTTGATGTTATGGGTCCGTGTTTTTATAACCCGTAACATTAATAGACTCCTTATTACACAACTTTAAACAATCAATTGCATCAATTAACATCGAATCGAAGGATTTCTAATTTTGGGATTTCATACCTTTTCTTACTTGATTTTTGATTTTCGACTTCTTGATGCTTCCGATTTGTTATTTATGATGGTTGGGCTTTGTTTAGGGGACTGATATGCTAGATAATTTCGTTGGCTAGAGGTTGAGAGAGTCTAGGATGAGAGTTAGGAAAATTCAAGTGTACATTTTGCATTAACTCTCTTCGATCTCTATTTATAGGCCAATTCTAATGCTTTGGATGCTCAATTTGGTTGTATAATTGAGGTGTAATGGTATAGTAGCATGAGAGAATTCTAGGTTTATTGATTAGCTAGCATAATTGAAGATTCCATCAACAATGCTACTAATAATACACTAAAATGGACAAAAGGGTATTTTGGTAATTTCCCATATAATTTCATGGGCATTCTTGTACATGGCAATTAAATGTAATATTTAATCACTAGATGGTAATTCTTATTATTTACCAATTACTTTTCATCGTTTGGTAAATTAAAACATTTATACATTAACATCGTAATTAAACCCGATAATTTTAAATTAGGGTTTTCTATAGAAAATTAGGATTTTCTAATTAGGGTTTCTTAACGCCATCAATTAGGGTTTCTAATTGACCATTAGGATTCTCTAATTATCTGTGTATGTTCTAACACAGTCATTACGATCTCTAACTTCAACCGATTAGGGTTGTAATAATTGGGTTTGTCCTAATTATCGACAAAAACAACAAAGAATTAGGTTTTCTTCTAATTACCGACATCTTATATAGACAAGTAACCTTCATATACACGGTAAACTTCATATACACAACTACCACTACCATTTCTCATAACTAAGTTTAATAATTAGGGTTTCACAAAGACTAACGGTAATATGCTATGTACCTAATCGACCGTCATTCTTTCAATATTTCTCTGTCGCACATACACAGTACATAATTATTGTACTGTAAAATCATTATAACAATAATATAATATTATTATTCTCATCTCTTGATCACAATCCCAATTCAAGGTTTGGATCTCATATCTGACTTCTCTTTCTTACACAACATCAGTAATCAAGTTAAAATAGTTAACTTAATTATTCTGAACAAATCATATAATAAAATATTTATTATATAATTCCAATTATCACTTCATATATTATTTCCAATCATGTTATCATGGAAAATAATTAATAAAAATATTTCTGCTTACAGAAATTAATTACCATAAAATATAATTTGTAGTAATTAATAATTCCAAAATTATTTCTAATTTTAAAGAAATAAATATATTCGTATTTATCGCTCACTTATTCTCGTCATTAAATAAAAAAAAATTATACATAAATTTTCTTATTTATTTTATTTAGGAAATCTAAGGGTTATTACATTCACCTCCCTTATAAGGATTAAAGTCCGGAATCACCGCTTTAAAACTCATACACGTAAGAGTACATAACGATATAATCCTTCAAGACATAGACCTCGATCAATACTTGATCGAACTGATCTTTAACTATTCTCCATAACGATTGTCTTTCTGATAAACAGAATTTTGATTTCTAAAAGAACTTAAATTCCTTCCTCAAATTTTCTTTAATAAAGAAATCTACTATATGTATATATACAGGAAAATCATATAAGACACATAAGTTATTCAAATAGCACCTGGAGTTACATTTCCAAATGCCATAAAAGATTCTCAATCGCCACGATATCTTGAACGACCATAATGAAGACACTTACGGTTTATTTCGTTGTCGCTTTATATCTTCTTCATCATTTCTCGTATTCGCATTCCTTATCTCACTTCTCCTTCTTGAATAATCTTTCACCTTATACTCCATTGATTCACAAATAAAACATTTGCTATACATTCTTGAATTGGGACAATTGGAAGAGATATGTCTCTTACGCCCACAAACTTTCTCTTTATCTCATTTCCTTTTATCGTATAGGTGATAAAAGTTATCTTTTGCCCTTTCCGTTATCCTAACTATCATAAACGCTTCTCCGAGTCACTTAATCCTCTATACCCTAACAATAAGATTCGCTTAAAGTCTTTGGCGTTCGACATTCAATTTATCCGTTGATCTTCCGCAATTTGGTTTTAGTTTTCATCTCGGTGACATAATCATAAATTTTCTTCATTTCCTTACATTCTAAGCCTCATCGTATACGTTCGACATATAACACAAAATTTTCTACTCAAATAATCATGTATTCCAAAATATTAAATTTTGAAACTTGGTTTACTATATTAACCAATATTCAGATAAATATCTACTACCTTTATAACAACTTACTTCATTAATCCAACTTGTGACACTCATGGTACTTCCAACCATAGCACCTCACATTAATAGAACTTAACATACCATAGCACATATTGCTTTAAACATCAGCTATCCCTTTGTGACTACAACAGTCGGGATTTAAAATCTTGACCAACATAAAAGTTGAAAATAGTTCATTACTTATCACACATATTACATAACATAACCCATATTACTTATCTACCAAGCCTTTCTTCTCGGACATTCATTCGCTCGATGTCCTTCTATTCCACAATTAAAACATCCACCTTTCTTATAGTTGGGGCAACGAGGAGAGGTATGTCCCTCACAGCCGCAAATATAACATATCTTCTTCCCTTTCTTCTTATCAGGTTTTCCTAAGTCAGGATCTTCTATCTTTCTTTTTCCCTTACCTCTCGGAGCTGAACACGATGTGTTGCTTGAGGCTCCCATCTAGTCAATTTGGATCTTAAGCTTCTTATGTTCTTCCATTGTTTCTATTAATGCCTGACGTAGCAACTTTTTTATTTCCCACAACCTTTCAAAGGAAGAAAACCTTGTTCTCGGATCCTGTACCTCGTTGATGCTTGAAAGCCTTCAACTTTAGTGTGTCGAATCACTATCCGTCAAATCCACCATTTTTCGATCTCGATACTACGTTTTCCACTATAGCCACCTCGTCCGATTTGGGTTCCTGGTAAGCTTCTATTTCAGCTGTTGGCCTTGATATTAGCTCGGGGGTATGGATCTGATCCTTCTTATTCCACATATCTTTTTCACCAGACATCTACATACATAAGTTACCCTGATTAGCATATAGTATATATACATAGCAATCAAGAGTTTTATATACGTTGTCTCTTATTTTGTTTGACGATAAATTTATTCAATTCTCATCAACGCCTATATCTCTGCCGAAAGGCAGCTCCATCCACTCTCTGATCGAATCGCATAAAAGCGATGTCTAAAGCCTGCCGCCCAAGGTATATATCCCGGTGTCTTTGGCTTCTATCTCAACCTTCAATTGTCCTATCTATATCTCCTCTCGCTCCAACCTCTCTCAGAACTCGCTAACTCCATCTCGTGTTCGGTGAGCAACGCCCTTGTATCTTCTTTGTTAGAAATGGAGAGTACGATTTCGTGCCTCACCGCCTTTCAAACTCTAACCTTTAAGTTGTCGCTCCTAACTATCAAATCTCTTATCATCTCACCGCCCTCATGTACTCCTCGCTAGAGTCCATCGCCTCTTGGGTCAAGGAATTACTATTTTGACTTTCGTCATCCATCCTATGACCACAATAAACGAGACAACATCATTACTGAAATAAAATATATTCATCATTAAAATGAAGTAATATTTTATTTAGTACCACTAAAACTCGATGAATCTCTTCAACTCATCATATCCTATAACTTCTCACCAGAGTACTTCGTCTCCTGGTTCACTGAATATTTATCTTAACTTTCGTCCTCCATTCTACTAAGGTTATAATTCTTCACCAGAGTTCTTCATCCATTGAATATTTATCTTAACTTTCGTTATCCATTCTACTAAGGTTATAACTCTTCACCAGAGTTCTTCGTCCATTGAATATCTATCCTAACTTTAGTTATCCATTCTACTAAGGTTATAACTCTTCACCAGAGTTCTTCGTCTACTGAATATCTATCTTAACTTTCGTTATCCATTCTACTAAGGTTATAACCTAGGTTTCGCATTCCTAACGTTTATAACCATGACTTTGATACCAAGTCGTGGCGACCCAAATCCGGATACTTGAAACCCGAACTGGTTCTCCACGATACCATTTCTTTTGTGAATAATACTAAATAATAATATAATTCGAACTTAATTTACATACATCAAAGTTACTTTTCCGTGCACGTGACCTTCAAATACATTCCTTACAATACCGACAATAGATTCCATTGTCTTACTAACTATAACCATTAACTCATACTAAATCTCATTCTAATGACTTTTCTTTTCCTTGTTCGTGCTACTCGAGCCTTGTCGTGTCGATTGTCAGACGAATCGAAAATATTTAATTTAAGCAAGGATGAGCATTTGAGTGCCCAAGCAAGTAATAGCAATTATATATATAAGTTGAAAGAATATAAGTATTCTCTTTACATAACACTTCTACAACGAATCAAAAGTTGTGAAGTAATCAGTCTCGATAAAAGATTCACATAACAACTCTCTTTCAAATTCTTGAAATGAGGCTCCACCCATGAATAGGGTTTAAGAAACATACTATGAACATTCTTTTCATTTTCGAAAAGGTTTAGCAGTAAATTCATCTCGCAAAACCGTCATAACTTACTGGCACGGAGGGTGATCACCCCAGATTGTACCTGTATTGATCAATACTACATAACTTGAACGAAATTCATCGCTCACCTTTGTCCGTAAAGGCAGCATAAAAATTTTCCCATTATCGGGATGTTCATACATGCCCGGTTCCAAACCAGAAGGTTTTAATCTTGCTTCAACAATAATATGTAATTCAACATATATGTATACGGGTAATTGACAAAGGTATATCAACATGTGAATAAATGCTATGATTATCCAAGTGGGGACACTTGTATAACCATTTAAATCAACTTAATGAATATATATCCGAGCTAACATGTTGATAATCAAAGCGTATATAATGCTGTGACAAGAATATAATAATTCGAAACTTCTTACTCATGTCCATTGCATAAAGGAAATGCAAAGGTAGGATACTTTTGATTTCTTTGATTACAAATCTCAACTTAGGTTTTATCTCTTTATCACAACCTATCAAGAATCAGATCATTCGTTCGATTAGAACAATATATCATAACACATAGTACTGTCAATTACGGTCAGCACATAGTCTAATCACGTCATCACATAATCGCAGTGATCATACTTTTAGTTCATATTCTATACATTTTTCAAATATCTCATCCATGCTCTTCTTGCGTAGCCTTTTCTTTCTATTATAGGGTCTGACATTTATCGGCGTACCGACAGCTTTATCGGGTAATTACTGAGTCTAAGACTCTTATTCTGTATCTCAACATCAGTCATTTTATTTTTAAATGACTTAAAATAATTTTAAAGCATTTATAATAATTTATCATGCATTTTTAGACATCGGGATCATAATTAAATGATTTAAACATCAAACAATTCTATTATCATTAATATTAAATTATTAATGAAACCATTGCCAAAATATAAAAGTTATTTATAATAACTCAAACTATTTTTAAAACATTTATATTACCCTTAAATAATTTTTAAAATAATTAAAATCATTTTAAATAATCACCATTAATATATAAATATTAATGTACTATTCATCCAAATATTAAAAGTCATTAATTATAACTTAAAATATTTTTGAATCCTTAATATCCTCTTTAAATGATTTTTAAATAAATAAAACCATTTTAAACTATTTATTTAATAATAATTATTAAATAAACTAAATATCATTAATATTATCTTAATATCATTAATATTAAATTATTAATGAAGTTATCCTTTAAATATTAAAAGTTATATTTTATAACTTAAAATATTTTTAAATACCTTAATTTCATTTAAAATGATTTTTATAATATTAAAATCATTTTTAAACTAAATTATTTAATATAATCATTAAATAACTTTAATATCATTAATATATAATTAATTAATGAAATTCATCACAAAATATTAAAAGTCATGGGAAATAACTTAAAATATTTTCTTATACCATAATATAATTTTTCATGATTTTTCATGAATTAAAACTATTTTTAAATAATTTATTTAATATTATAATTAAATAAATAAATACCTTTTATATTCCAAAAATATTAAATATTTATGAAATATACTCAAAATAATTAAAAACTATTTTTCGAGACTTTAAAATAATTTTTCATAATTTATTTGGTATTTTTAATAATTAAAATCTAATTTTTCTAATTTTAAAATCATTTTTAGGAAAATCAGAAATTAAAATAATTAAAATCTGTCGCTAAAGGCCCCTATAGTGATGTAGTGTCGCATATATAGGTGTTCTTGAGCCTACCCCGAGATCTTCATAAGGCGTAACCAAAGTGGCCTACTTTGACCGTGAATAACTCTCTCTCATCTTAGCAATTTGGACAATCTATAAATTGATTCTTGTAGAGGAAATACAAGACTACAAGATCCAACAATCATAACCTCTAAACAAACATCGATCGGGATAAATCAGCCATCAAAGTAGTTACCAAAGTCATTTCTTCACGAAGAACGATTCGAGGTGCCTACTTTGGACCTCTATAACTTGATGATCGTGTAACGTTTATGTGATCTATCAATTCAAAGGTGTGTAGACAACATGTAGGACTACAACTCTAATACTTAACATCATCATAACAACAATAAATCAAGCAGATAAAGTATGGTCAAACCTTGTCGGAAAAATTAACACTTAGAAAATTTCGGTCGCCTGAATTTTTTCGGTCAATGCCCATCAACCTACTTTGACCTTAAATAACTCTTAATTCGTAATATATATGGACTGATTCTTTTTGGAGGTTAAATACCACATAACGTACACATATCAACCTTTAGAACACAAAACACATTAAAGATGACCTAGAGATATAAGGCACGACATTTTCCAAAAACATTTTACGGACACTTAGAATATTTTCGGGTTTGAAGAAACGGTAGGTCAATCTTAGGTCAACCCACTTTGACCGCTTATAAACCCCGATCTACAATAGATATAGACTGATTCCTTTTGGAGGTTAAAGACCACATATTAGGCTACCTATAACAACTTTTAAACAACAAAACACGTGATCGACCAAGGAGTTATAGCCTCTTACATTTGGTAAAAATAATGTAATTCTTTTTTCCAACTTGCTCAAATCTTCAAATTCGTGCACTTTGATGTTATGGGTCCGTGTTTTTACAACCCTGAACATTAATAGACTCCTTATTACACAACTTTAAACAATCAATTGCATCAATTAACATCGAATCGAAGGATTTCTAATTTTGGGATTTCATACCTTTTCTTACTTGATTTTTGATTTTCGACTTCTTGATGCTTCCGATTTGTTATTTATGATGGTTGGGCTTTGTTTAGGGGTGATATGCTAGATAATTTCGCTGGCTAGAGGTTGAGAGAGTCTAGGATGAGAGTTAGGAAAATTCAAGTGTACATTTTGCATTAACTCTCTTTCGATCTCTATTTATAAAGCCAATTCTAATGCTTTGGATGCTCAATTTGGTTGTATAATTGAGGTGTAATGGTATATAGTAGCATGAGAGAATTCTAGAAGCCATTGATTAGCTAGCATAATTGAAGATTCCATCAACAATGCTACTAATAATACACTAAAATGGACAAAAGGGTATTTTGGTAATTTCCCATATAATTTCATGGGCATTCTTGTACATGGCAATTAAATGTAATATTTAATCACTAGATGGTAATTCTTATTATTTACCAATTACTTTTCATCCTTTGGTAAATTAAAACATTTATACATTAACATCGTAATTAAACTAGATAATTTTAAATTAGGGTTTTACATGAAAATTAGGATTTTCTAATTAGGGTTTCTTAACGCCATCAATTAGGGTTTCTAATTGACCATTAGGATTCTCTAATTATCATGTATGTTCTAACACGGTCATTACGATCTCTAACTTCAACCGATTAGGGTTGTAATAATTAGGGTTTGTCCTAATTATCGACAAACAACGATAATTAGGTTTTCTTCTAATTACCGACATCTTATACACGATGAAACTTCATATACACAGTCACTACTATCATTTCTCATAACTAAGTTTAATAATTAGGGTTTCACAAAGACGGTAATATGCTATGACACCTAATTGGCCGTCATCGCTTCAATATTATCTCGTTCATACATACACAGTACATAATTATTGTATCAGAAAATCATTATAACAATAATATAATATTATTATTCTCATCTCTTGATCACAATCCCAATTCAGGTTTGGATCTCATATCGACTTCTCTTTCTTACACAACATCGATGAATCAAGTTAAAATAGTTAACTTAATTATTTACGAACAAATCATATAATAAAATATTTATTATATAATTCCAATTATCACTTCATATATTATTTCCAATCATGTTATCATGGAAAATAATTAATAAAAATATTTACTTACTGAAATTAATTACCATAAAATATAATTTGTAGTAATTAATAATTCCAAAATTATTTCTAATTTTTAAAGAAATAAATATATTCGTATTTATCGTTCACTTATTCTCGCCATTAAATAAAAAAAAAAATTATATCATAAATTTTCTTATTTATTTTATTTAGGAAATCTCAGGTTATTACATTCACCCTCCTTATAAGGATTTAGTCCCCCTAATCACCGCTTTTAAAACTCATACGTAAGAAAAGTACATAACGCATATAATCCTCAGACATAGACCTCGATCAATACTTGATCGAATCGATCTTTAACTATTCTCCATAACGATTGTCTTTCCGATAAAGCAATTTTGATTTCTAAAAGAACTTAAATTCCTTCCTCAAATTTTCTTTAATAAAGAAATCTACTATATGTATATATCACGGAAAATCATACAAGACACATAAGTTATTCAAATAAGACTGGAGTTCATTTCCAATTGCCACAGTATTCTCAATCGCTACGATATCTTGAGCGACATAATAATGAAGACACTTACGGTTTATTTCATTGTCGCTTTATATCTTCTTTGTCATTTCTAAGTATTCGCATTCCTTATCTCACTTCTCCTTCTTGAATAATCTTTCACCTTATACTCCATTGATTCACAAATAAAACATTTGCTATACATTCTTGAATTGGGACAATTGGAAGAGATATGTCTCTTTCCGCCCACAAACTTTCTCTTTATCTCATTTCCTTTTATCGTATAGGTGATAAAAGTTATCTTTTGCCCTTTCCGTTATCCTAACTATCATAAACGCTTCTACTGAGTCACTTAATCCTCTATACCCTAACAATAAGATTGCCTTAAAGTCTTTGGCGTTCGACATTCAATTATCTGGTTGATCTTCCGCAGCTGGTTTTAGTTTTCATCTCGGTGACATAATCATAAATTTTTCTTCATTTCCTTACATTCTAAGCCTCATCGTATACGTTCGACATATAACACAAAATTTTCTACTCAAATAATCATGTATTCCAAAATATTAAATTTTGAAACTTGGTTTACTATATTAACCAATATTCAGATAAATATCTACTACCTTTATAACAACTTACTTCATTAATCCAACTTGTGACACTCATGGTACTTCCAACCATAGCACCTCACATTAATAGAACTTAACATACCATAGCACATATTGCTTTAAACATCGCCTATCCCTTTGTGACTACAACAAATGGATTTAAAATCTTGACCAACATAAAAGTTGAAAATAGTTCATTACTTATCACACATATTACATAACATAACCCATATTACTTATCTACCAAGCCTTTTTCTTCTCGGACATTCATTCGCTCGATGTCCTTCTATTCCACAATTAAAACATCCACCTTTCTTATAGTTGGGGCAACGAGAGAGGTATGTCCCTCACAAACCGCAAATATAACATATCTTCTTCCCTTTCTTCTTATCGAGTTTTCCTAAGTCGGGATCTTCTATCTTTCTTTTCCTTACCTCTGGAATTTGAACACGATGTGTTGCTTGAGGCTCCCATCTAGTCAATTTGGATCTTAAGCTTCTTATGTTCTTCCATTGTTTCTATTAATGCCCGGCGTAGCAAACTTTTTATTTCCCACAACCTTTCCGGTGAAGAAACCTTGTTCTCCGGATCCTGTACTCTCGTTGATGCTTGAGCGGCTTCAACTTTAGTGTCCGAATCACTATCCTGTCAAATCCACCATTTACGGATCGATACTACGTTTTCCACTATAGCCACCTCGTCCGATTTGGGTTCCTGGTAGCTTCTATTTCCAAGTTGTTGGCCTTGATATTAGCTCGGGGGTATAGATCTGATCCTTCTTATTCCACATATCTTTTTCACCAGACATCTACATACATAAGTTACCCTGATTAGCATATAGTATATATACATAGCAATCAAGAGTTTTATATACGTTGTCTCTTATTTTGTTTGACGATAAATTTATTCAATTCTCATCAACGCCTATATCTCTGCCGAAAGGCAGCTCCATCCACTCTGCATCGAATCGCATAAAGGCGATGTCTAAAGCCTGCTCCAAGGTATATATCCTGGTGTCTTTGGCTTCTATCTCAACCTTCAATTGTCCTATCTATATCTCCCTCTGCTCCAACCTCTCTCGTAACTCTGCTAACTCCATCTGTGTTCGGTGAGCAACGTCCTTGTCTTCTTTGTTAGAAACTGAGAGTACGATTCTGTGCCTCTCTTCGCCCAAGCTCTAACCTTTAAGTTGTCGTTCCTAACTATCAAATCTCTTATCATCTCACTGTCTGTGTACTCCTCGCTAGAGTCCATCGTCTCTTGGGTCAAGGAATTACTATTTTGACTTTCGTCATCCATCCCATGACCACAATAAACGAGAAAACATCATTACTGAAATAAAATATATTCATCATTAAAATGAAGTAATATTTTATTTAGTACCACTAAAACTCGATGAATCTCTTCAACTCATCATATCCTATAACTTCTCACCAGAGTACTTCGTCTCCTGGTTCACTGAATATTTATCTTAACTTTCGTCCTCCATTCTACTAAGGTTATAATTCTTCACCAGAGTTCTTCATCCATTGAATATTTATCTTAACCTTTCGTTATCCATTCTACTAAGGTTATAACTCTTCACCAGAGTTCTTCGTCCATTGAATATCTATCCTAACTTTAGTTATCCATTCTACTAAGGTTATAACTCTTCACCAGAGTTCTTCGTCTACTGAATATCTATCTTAACTTTCGTTATCCATTCTACTAAGGTTATAACCTAGGTTTCGCATTCCTAACGTTTATAACCTCTGACTTTGATACCAAGTCGTATGGCGACCCAAATCCGGGATACTTGAAACCCGAACTCGGTTCTCCACGATACCATTTCTTTAAATTTGAATAATACTAAATAATAATATAATTGAACTTAATTTACATACATCAAAGTTTACTTTTCCGTGCACGTGACCTTCAAATACATTCCTTACAATACGACAATAGATTCCATTGTCTTACTAACTATAACCATTAACTCATACTAAATCTCATTCAAGCGACTTTTCTTTTCCTTGTTCGTGTACTGAGCCTTCAAGTCGATTATGACGAATCGAAAACATTTAATTTAAGCAAGGATGAGCATTTGAGTGCCCAATCAAGTAATAGCAATTATATATATAAATTTGAAAGAATATAAGTATTCTCTTTACATAACACTTCTACAATGAATCAAAAGTTGTGAAGTAATCATCTTGATAAAAGATTCACATAACAACTCTCTTTCAAATTCTTGAAATGAGGCTCCACCCATGAATAGGGTTTAAGAAACATACTATGAACATTCTTTTTTCATTTTCGAAAAGGTTTAGCGTAGAAATTCATCGCAAACTCGTCATAACTTACTTCTCTGCACGAAGGGTGATCGGCCCGTTGTACCACTGATTGATCAATACTACATAACTTGAACGAAATTCATCGCTCACCCTTTGTCCGCCAAGCGCATAAAAAATTTTCCCATTATCGGGATGTTCATACATGCCACGGTTCCAAACCCGAAGGTTTTAATCTTGCTTTCAACAATAATATGTAATTCAACATATATGTATACGGGTAATTGACAAAGGTATATCAACATGTGAATAAATGCTATGATTATCCAAGTGGGGACACTTGTATAACCATTTAGAAATCAACTTAACGAGAATATATATCCGAGCTAACATGTTGATAATCAAAGCGCACATAAACTGCATAAGAATATAATAATTACGAAACTTCTTACTCATGTCCATTGCATAAAGGAAATGCAAAGGTAGGATACTTTTGATTTCTTTGATTACAAATCTCAACTTAGGTTTTATCTCTTTATCACAACCTATCAAGAATCGGATCATTCGATTCGATTAGAACAATATATCATAACACATGGTATCGCATCAATTACGATCAAAGACATAGTCTAATCACGTCATCACATAATCGCAGATGATCATACTTTTAGTTCATATTCTATACATTTTTCAAATATCTCATCCATGCTCTTACGGTAGCCTTTTCTTTCTATTATAGAATTTCTCGACATTTATCTAAGCGCTTAATCGACTGACTTTATCGGGTAATTATGAGTCTAAGACTCTTATTACGTATCTCAACATCGGTCATTTTATTTTTAAATGACTTAAAATAATTTTAAAGCATTTATAATAATTTATCATGCATTTTTTAGACATCGGGATCATAATTAAATGATTTAAACATCAAACAATTCTATTATCATTAATATTAAATTATTAATGAAACCATTGCCAAAATATAAAAGTTATTTATAATAACTCAAACTATTTTTAAAACATTTATATTACCTTAAATAATTTTTAAAATAATTAAAATCATTTTAAATAATCACCATTAATATATAAATATTAATGTACTATTCATCAAATATTAAAAGTCATTAATTATAACTTAAAATATTTTGAATCCTTAATATCCTCTTTAAATGATTTTTAAATAAATAAAACCATTTTAAACTATTTATTTAATAATAATTATTAAATAAACTAAATATCATTAATATTATCTTAATATCATTAATATTAAATTATTAATGAAGTTATCCTTTAAATATTAAAAGTTATATTTTATAACTTAAAATATTTTTAAATACCTTAATTTCATTTAAAATGATTTTTATAATATTAAAATCATTTTTAAACTAAATTATTTAATATAATCATTAAATAACTTTAATATCATTAATATATAATTAATTAATGAAATTCATCACAAAATATTAAAAGTCATGGGAAATAACTTAAAATATTTTCTTATACCATAATATAATTTTTCATGATTTTTCATGAATTAAAACTATTTTTAAATAATTTATTTAATATTATAATTAAATAAATAAATACCTTTTATATTCCAAAAATATTAAATATTTATGAAATATACTCAAAATAATTAAAACTATTTTTAGGACTTTAAAATAATTTTTCATAATTTATTTGGTATTTTTAATAATTAAAATCTAATTTTTCTAATTTTAAAATCATTTTCTGAAAATCGAGAAATTAAAATAATTAAAAGCGTCGCTAAAGGCCCCTATAGTGACAGTAAGTGTCGCTATAGGTGTTCTTGAGCCTACCGAGATCTTCATAAAAGCGAACCAAGGTGGCCTACTTTTGACCGTGAATAACTCTCTCATCTTAACGAATTTGGACAATCTATAAATTGATTCTTGTAGAGGAAATACAAGACTACAAGATCCAACAATCATAACCTCTAAACAAACATCAGATCTGGGATAAATCAGCCATCAAAGTAGCTACCAAAGCTGTTCTTCACGAAGAACAGTTCGAGGTGCCTACTTTGGACCTCTATAACTTGATGATCGTGTAACGTTTATGTGATCTATCAATTCCAGTGTGTAGACAACATGTAGGACTACAACTCTAATACTTAACATCATCATAACAACAATAAATCAAGCAGATAAAGTATGGTCAAACCTTGTCAGAAAAATTAACACTTAGAAAATTCTGGGCTGCCCAGAATTTTCTGGTCAATGCCGGTCAACCTACTTTGACCTTAAATAACTCTTAATCCGTAATATATATGGACCTGATTCTTTTTGGAGGTTAAATACCACATAACGTGCTACACATATCAACCTTTAGAACACAAAACACATTAAAGATGACCGAGATATAAGGCCTGACATTTTCCAAAAAAATATTTTCTGGACACTTAGAATATTTTCTGGGTTTGAAGAACAAATGGGTCAATGCCTTAGGGTCAACCCACTTTGACCGCTTATAAATCCCGATCTACAATAGATATAGACCTGATTCCTTTTGGAGGTTAAAGACCACATATTAGGCTACCTATAACAACTTTTAAACAACAAAACACGTGATCGACCAAGGAGTTATAGCCTCTTACATTTGGTAAAAATAATGAAATCGGTTTTTCCAACTTGCTCAAATCTTCAAATTTCGTGCACTTTGATGTTATGGGTCCGTGTTTTTATAACCCGAACATTAATAGACTCCTTATTACACAACTTTAAACAATCAATTGCATCAATTAACATCGAATCGAAGGATTTCTAATTTTTGGGATTTCATACCTTTTCTTACTTGATTTTTGATTTCTGACTTCTTGATGCTTCTGATTTGTTATTTATGATGGTTGGGCTTTGTTTAGGGTTGATATGCTAGATAATTTCGTTGGCTAGAGGTTGAGAGAGTCTAGGATGAGAGTTAGGAAAATTCAAGTGTACATTTTGCATTAACTCTCTTTGATCTCTATTTATAGGCCAATTCTAATGCTTTGGATGCTCAATTTGGTTGTATAATTGAGGTGTAATGGTATAGTAGCATGAGAGAATTCTAGAAGCCATTGATTAGCTAGCATAATTGAAGATTCCATCAACAATGCTACTAATAATACACTAAAATGGACAAAAAGGGTATTTTGGTAATTTCCCATATAATTTCATGGGCATTCTTGTACATGGCAATTAAATGTAATATTTAATCACTAGATGGTAATTCTTATTATTTACCAATTACTTTTCATCCTTTGGTAAATTAAAACATTTATACATTAACATCGTAATTAAACCCGATAATTTTAAATTAGGGTTTTCTATAGAAAATTAGGATTTTCTAATTAGGGTTTCTTAACGCCATCAATTAGGGTTTCTAATTGACCATTAGGATTCTCTAATTATCTGTGTATGTTCTAACACAGTCATTACGATCTCTAACTTCAACCGATTAGGGTTGTAATAATTAGGGTTTGTCTAATTATCGACAAACAACGATAATTAGGGTTTTCTTCTAATTACAGAGCATCTTATACACATGAACCTTCATATATACATAAACTTCATATACACAGTCACTACTCGGTCATTTCTCATAACTAAGTTTAATAATTAGGGTTTCACAAACACGGTAATATCTTTATGACCTAATTGGACCGTCATTACTTTCAATATTATCTCATCACATACACGATTACATAATTATTGTAATGTAAAATCATTATAACAATAATATAATATTATTATTCTCATCTCTTGATCACAATCCCAATTCGAGGTTTGGATCTCATATCGACTTCTCTTCTTTATTAACATCGAAGAATCAAGTTAAAATAGTTAACTTAATTATTACGAACAAATCATATAATAAAATATTTATTATATAATTCCAATTATCACTTCATATATTATTTCCAATCATGTTATCATGGAAAATAATTAATAAAAATATTTACCTTATGAAATTAATTACCATAAAATATAATTTGTAGTAATTAATAATTCCAAAATTATTTCTAATTTTTAAAGAAATAAATATATTCGTATTTATCGTTCACTTATTCTCGTCATTAAATAAAAAAAAAATTATACGCAAATTTTCTTATTTATTTTATTTAGGAAATCTCGGGTTATTACACAAGCCATATGATGGAAATAATAAACCAAAGCTAGTCAGTAACATAAAAGAAGCTAACAAGAGGCAACACCAATGAGACGACCAACAGATTGTCTAGAAATCGGTCATTACAAATAACAGCAGCCAAAACCTGTAGCAGTACCACAAAACCGTTACATCTGCAACCTAGCATGGCAATGTACAGTTGTAATAGAGCTGCTGCAGCAACAATGCTACAGCAACAACCATGTTACAGCAGCAGCATACCCACTACGAACCAAAACTCAGTATACCAGCGTCCCATAATAGCACACCCGCAACATCTGTTGTACACCCATGCAAACCACATGCCCCATAAGATAAACACACTGCACAGAAAGGTCCATCTGTAGCAGCAGAATATTAGCACAATCAAACCCATAATACAATAGGGACCCCTTCAGGCCAAATCCCACTAGAAACCAATTCAAAAGATCAACTCCAAAAACAAAAGGCCAGCACTAGTGGGGATAGTGGAACACACTAGTAGATAGCAGTATAGACCACAGACTAACCCTTATACATATACCACATCTTAGACTGAGTTGCATACCATAAAGCAGCACTGACCAGATAAATCAGGAGCAGCAGCTGGGAAGGCCCCAAGAGTAGCAACCAAAATCTTCAGCAGCTGCTCCTAGCAAACATAGTTGCCAACCCATAACAAAGGTAGCAGTCTAAACAAATAACCAGCATCAGCACCACAACATCTGTAGCATTTTCCCAGCACAGCAGCCCATCCAAGACACTAACAACAAAAATAAAAGCTGCAGCATCAAAAAACTACAACAGTAGCCCCCGTCATAGAAAAACAACCCAACAGAGCCAGACTCAGCCAAACCACACACAGTATAGCAGAGCAGTAACAACTGTAGCAACAAACCAGCAGCAGTAAACTGCAGAACATTCACCCTACCAGCTACATCAGCAGCCCAACTACAGAAAACTGAGCAGCCTATAGAAACAAATATGGAAACCCCCAAGAATACAGGAAGAAATAACTAATCAGTAGTTACAACCAGATGCGATACAAAGAACATTTTCGGGCCGCCTTATGGAACTTTGAAGACGAGGAGAGCCTTGCTTTTATAAGCTGCACAATCTCTTTCGCCAAAATGAGTGGAGGCACTTTTGTGTTGTCATGTACCATAGTATTTCTAGCTCCCCAAAGTTTATACACAGTGGTAGCAAAGATGAGCTTTAGGATTTCAGACATCATGAATTTGCCTTTGAACTGCAAAATGTACTGTACCACCAAGAAGATGACCAGTTTCAAAAAAGTAATGAATAGCAGTAGTGAAATAAGCACCTAAGATGTCCCAGCAGTGGAGGGAAAAAATTTACATTAAACCCGTCAGGCCCTGGACTTTTATTAGGCTTCATGGATTTAAGCACCTCCAGGATCTCATCATCCAGAATGGGGTCTAACAAAGCATTGACATGGAGGGGAGTAATCTGCTTTGTAATATAAGGCTTCAACTCCTCATACCCCGGATAATCAGCTGATTCAAGACCCAACAAATTTTAAAAATAGTCCACTACCACATGTTTTATGTTGGTTTGATCCTTAACCAAAAACCCTTCATTATTGTAGATAGCCAAAATTTTATTTTGGTTCCATCTACTTTTAATAGCATTAGCAAAAAAATTTGAGCTTTTATCACCTTCAACAATCTAGATAGCCCGAGATTTTTGCTGCAGTAAGGACTCTTCACGAGCTAGGGCTTTCCAAAGAGATTGTATACAATTTGATTCCTGACTTTGCAAATTAGGACATAAAGGATTGGAGTGGAGAGAGGCTTGAATGGACGAGAGCTTGTCCTGAAGAGAAGAGACATTAGAAGACACATTTCCAGCAGCTATGTTAAGACTGATGAGAGCCTTTTTTTGTCCTTCGAAGCTTCTTCTGCAAGAATGAACATGGGGTTCCCATGAATTAGAGCATTCTAACATTCAAGAACTATAGCATCGAACCCCTCAAGCCCAAGCATGTAATTGAAGAACTGAAAGGGTTTTCTGGCTTTTTACAGCTAAAGGCCAGTGTTAAGGATGACAGGGCAATGATCTGAAAGGCCCCGAGGAGAAACTGTAGTTTGGGAGTCCGACATGGAATTAAACCTATAAGATTTTCCAAGATCCATGTCTAGTTTCCTATAGATAGGATTAGCCATCTGACAGTTCCACCAAGTAAGCTTAGGACCAATAGCTCGAATATCCTCCACCCCAATCGTCTCAAGACAATCATTGAAATCAAACATCCCAGAATCCCAAGAATCATTTCCGCCTTCAGCTTTGTGAACTCCTTTGATAGTGTTAAAATCCCCCATAATGCACCAGACGGCATTGGGAGATATAGAAATCAAGTCATTCCACAGAGGCCTCCTATCAGCAGTAGAGTTCAACCCATAGACATTGGATATAAAAAGGAAAGATTTCCATGGATGGGGTGGAGTTTGTAGTGTGATTGTAAGTATTCAATTTTTCTTATAATTATTATTCAATAAATGGTTAAATTGATAAAAAGTTAAAGTTAAGGGTGATATATGTGCAAATATTGCAAAATAAGCAAGTGGTTATAAAATACTCATTTTTGTCGTCGGGGAATATTCGTTTGGTCGTGGAATATTCTTGTTGTTGGGGAATATTCGTACGACGGCGCAACCATTTGTGGGTCCCATAACAGAATAACTGTCGGATGAAGAAAATGACAAGTTTGAGTTTTTATAAATAAGGCGTAGTTATTATGTATTAATAACTTTGTTGGAATACTCGGTGGTTAAAATACGATGAATGCGGCGTTGTTGCACACAAAGCGATAGCACTACCACGGTATTACAAGATTTTTGAATGATTGATTCTTACGTAAGAAGGCACTACTCAATAATTGTTACAGAAATTACTGTTCAATATTTTATTTTATTGATTCAATAGTTGCTACGTTGATATTTTATATTATTATTGTTTCAATAATTGTCACTGCACACTATTTCCCATTATCATATCAATAATTCATATTATTTGAATAATATTATTAGATAGCATTATTGGAAATGTCTAAAAAGTTCTGTCAATGAGAGGTTTGGTCACCTAATTGCGTGCCAGTAAGGAGAAATCCTTATCGGAAAGCCCTTTTTTTTTGGGAACTGCCTGGTTGTCATTATTGTGATTCTGTAATATTATTTGTGAATAATTAAATATTGATTTATATGATAAGGAAATATTTATTTGATGCGGATATAAATGATGGATTTATTTATGTGATTATAAATAAAGGAATTACTGTTGAGGTGTTTTATCAGTATTTTGTCGGATTAGAGGTATTAAAAGATCAAATCGGTGTTCTTAAAGCTCTATTGCGTGAGTTATAATTTTAATCCGACCGTTGGATCGTTGTGATTTTTGGATATTTTATACATATATAAGTTAATTATATGTCCACAAATTTTGAACCGTTAAAAAATAACGTATGATTTGTTATGAATTTTAAGAGGTGTTGAAAATCATCCGTTTGTGGGTTTCGAATATTTTTTGTCTGGAATTAGGAAAAACTTAAAGCTACAAAGTTGTAGAGAATTCGATTTCGTGTGGAATTGACATAAAATTCGTATTATTCTGATAAACGGGCTATTTTCTATGAATTGTTGAAGTTTCAGAAAATAAAATAATTTTTATTAAAATTAGGTGGGACCCATTTTTGGTTGGTGTAGAAAACATGTGCTCAATTAATTGTTCAAATGTGGTGGGCTGGTAAGTGTTCAAAGGTGTGCGTAAGATTGGAAAAAAATAATAATAATATTTTATTATTTAGTCTCCTTTGGCATTCTAGCATTTTCCTATAAATAGGTGCTTATGTTGGAATTGAAAATCACACCAGAAATAAGTTTTCTTTCTCTCTATATTGTCGAGCGTATTTTAGTGATTATTTAGATACTTTGAGAGTTGCTATTCAGTGCAAGTTTCCTTCGGCTTTTCATCCGATATTCCAATCAGAAATATTGCTTTTTTGAGGTAAGGGATTTTAAGGGTTATTATGCTTTTCAGTTTCGTAATTTTTCCGACCCTCAAAAATTCTAGAAAAATTTGAAATGATAATTTGATGAGTTTTCTAGATTGTGTCCAAAAATGGCAATTTTTGGATATATAGATTAAGAGTTATGAATTTTATGAGAAAAGACTATTTTAAAAGTAAACCCTTATAACTCCTTGTGGCTCCAAAATTGGTGAAATTTTTATTGGGAATACATGTATATAACAAAAATATACTTTGTAAATTTTGGAATTTTTAGATAAAAGTACAGTTTATGATAAATATATAAATATTCAGCTGTTTTGGGCATGTGAAAAATAGTAAATAAATTTTAAAAATTCTGAGAAAAATATATGTTCAATATGGAACTATATTCTGCTAAATCCTAGAAAGGAAAATTTGTTTGTACTGATTTGGTATTTTTCATGAAAATGGACTAGTTATGAGTAAATGAATTAAATATGTTATGTGAAGTAAGAAAATTGGAAAAATAGGATTTTATGGCTTGAGAATCCTATATGAGGTATATACAGATTTTTGATGAGGGTTTTGGTTATTGGTGACGAAATCTTATGAGTTTGGCATTTTAGGATGATTAAATGCATTATTTAGTAAAGTGTAAACAATTAAAATAAATTGTTTATAAGTTTAAGAAATGTTATTCTTTCAATATCATTATACCGAAATATTGGTATGAATTTTATTATGGAATTTCTACTTTTTTATATTGGGGTTACTATTCATGAGTTACTATTCACGAGTTACTATTTACGGGTACTATTCACAACAAAATTGGTTTCTTTTTCTGACCAAATTATCGTTGATTTATGAATCTTACTCTTGAGATTAAATCTATATGTTGATTATATTATTTTTATTATCATATATAACATTTTTATAACCCTAAGGATGATATTTCTCTTTGACTTGAGTGTAAAGATGGGTAGATTATTGGTATGATCGTGACTATGAATTCTCTTTTGTCAGTAGTGCAAAGATAAATTGTTGACTGGTATGATCATGACCATTGAATTTATAATTGAATATCTTTAGCTTAAGTGCAAAGGTGAATTGATAAACATGGTTATAATTATTGTTTATATAAATTCTGAAATGATTATATATTTCTTTTAGATATTAATATCTTTGGCCTGTAGTGCAAAGATGATCTGTTGTTGAATATCTTTGGCCCGTACTGCAAAGATTAACTGTTATTGAATATCTTTGGTTTGTAGTGCAAAGATGAATTGTTGTTGAATATCTTTGGTCTGTAGAGCAAAGATGAACTGTTGATGAATATCTTTGGCCCGTAGTACAAAGATGAATTTATTAGTATGATTATGAAGAGGAACTGTGATTTGGTATAACCATGATCTTTGATGTTTCAGGTAAAGACATGTGATGAAAATTATCTTCGTCCTGGGTGCGAAGAGGAATTTAGAATCACAATTATGATTATGAGTTATTCATATAATTGTGGAAAGGAACTGTTGATTGATGTTATAGGGATAAAACATTGTTGGTGGACTTTTAACATGGAGAAGATAATAGACATTACGGTCTATTTGACTCTTCTAATGGATTGCTCGTTCCGCTGCAACTATGGTTGAAAAGTTTTATCATCTACCATATGTTCTAAATCTCTAATTTATTACTGAAGAATGCTATTGATAATTTATTTATCTTTAGTCATGATATTCTTTACTAGGCTAGTTATGCTCACCATTCTGCTTCACAATTCCTATCAGGTAATAAGAGTATAGCTGGGTCGAGCGGGGGTAACAGGAGAATAGAACGGTGGTCTTTAGCTGTGGAGGTTCTCCCTAAACAGTATAGAAAAGTGTGTTGTATTTTATACATAATTTAGTAGTTATATTTGGTGAATCAAATAGGGTGAAGCGAACCCAACGTTGGAAGGGTGTTTTGCCACTATCATACAAGATGTCTAATGACATACAACCTCGTGTTATCATAAGACAGGGTTGTGCACATCCACTTGCTGAGTATATCTACGAGCACTTCCCGTATAATCTTGGTGTTTGGTTGAAGTATAATTCTCAATTAGAGACAGTGGAGATAATGATATGTCAAGAGAAGACTCACCATTGGAAAGAATATGATAGTAATCTTCTCGTTTTTCTTTGGGGTCTATTGGGTCAACCAAGGATAATTATGTGGACATATGATATCTACCATAACCTAGACGCATGGCCTCCCATGTACGAAGGTTTCCTTGAGCACTTCCCAAATGTTTTAATTTCTAAAACAGTTTTTGACTATACCTTTATGTAAGGTGCCATTGTGACATGTTATATAAGGTTGGGATAAGAGTCACAGTTGGTATATATTTGTATTAAAACTCACAGCATATGTGTTGTTGTATTTTATATGACAATTGTAGTAATAAAGTTGTAGTTATTTTCTGTACCATGTATTTGGCAACTCAGAATAGGTTGGATGGATTGGACCTATTTTGGGGGTGTCACAGCTGGTATCAAAGCTTAGGGATATGGTCTCTGGCAGAGATCGGGGAATAGAACTAGGAGGGGAGAGATGATTAAATCCTTCGCTAATGTGTGTCCTACCTAAGCTGAATTTTCTTACTTAAGTTGACAAATTGTGATATGTCAATTAACCTTTGTTTTGAAGCTGTATTCTAGAATGATATCTGAAATATAGGAGATGAGCAATGGAGAAATCATGATGACTGGGGAGATAGAATCTAAAATGAAAGCAAGGTATTCTTAACTCTTGAAATACAGTGCACGTAAATTTCTGGGGACGAAATTTCATAAGGAGGGAGATTGTAAGACCCCGAATTTTATGAAATAAAAGTATTCAATTTTTCTTATAATTATTATTCAGTAAATGGTTAAATTGATAAAAAGTTAAAGTTAAGGGTGATATGTGACGCCCCCAAAATAGGTATACATCACCTATTCTGAGTCGCCAAATACATGGTAAAGAACATAAATACAATCTTAATTATACAACAAGAGAGCTGTGAGTTTAAATACAAATATTGTCTTCTAGACAATATCCACTCTCAGAATGAGTCCTCATTACATTTATTGTCACACTATTTAATGAGAATAGTGAGGACTACTAACTAATACTATCATCCAGGACCATCACTCCGCTCCCCCGACTGGCTCTCAAATCCCCACGTTCTCATTTCTCAAGAGAACACTCGAAAGAAAGGGTGAGCTCAACTAGCCCAGTAAGAAATATTATAACTAAGATAATGCAGAATAAATTATCATTAGCCTTCAACAGTGTTAAACTGATAAAATATAACAAACATCAAGTTTAACTGCAACGGAACAAGCAATCCATTAGAAGAGTCAAGTAGAGAATAAAATCTACTATCTTCTATAATTTAAAAGGTTTTTCATGACTTTTATCGCTGAGACTCAACTTAATAAATAATCCACATCATTGAATCACCCCTGCACTACGGCCAAGGATATTCTTTAGTATCACGACCACAATTATCCATGCACTACGGGCCAAGAATATTTGTGTATTCATTAATGGTCATGATCATGCCAACAACGGTCCATCAATGCACTACGGGCCAATGAGGACTTTTACCACATCATTTATAACATTACGGTCATGATTACACCGAATAATCCCTGGTCATAATCATACCAAGTGCATCTATGCACTACATGCCACATATGACTTTCAAAAAAATATAAACATGAGGATGATGACAATGATATAAGAATTCAATAAAACAAGTTCAAGAATTAATTTATTCAGGAACTAATAACGTCAAATTGTCAACATGATCTTTGCTTTGTAGAGTAAAATTCAAGAATGCTCAAAAGAATATTTCCATGAAAAGATCTTTGGATGAAGCTTAAATATTAAGGATATTCTACTAATTTCATGGAGTATAGAAGTCAAAACTTTAACCGGTGAGTATAATAAAAGAATGGAATAACAAAAGAAATCACCATGCATGCGGTGCTTAGCATAGATAGGTTATTCAACGAATAATAAGTAACGGAACCAAAGTTAGGCAAAATTAATGCGCAAGCGGGATGTTCCAACAGAATAATAAAGGCGGAACCGGTCGTAAAGTAAAGCGTCTGACAGGATATTCAAACCGAATAATAAAGGCGAAATCAGTCCCACAGTAAAACGCATGCAGACAAGATATTCAAATAATAATAAAGGCGGAATCGAAGTCCGTAGAAAACGCATGCATGGATATTCCAATAGAATAATAAAAAGACGGAATCAGTCCGTCGTAAAAACGCATGCACAACATATTCAAACATAATAATAACGAATGGAATAATAGAAGAATTTCACCAAGTATAGGGTAGTCACATTATCTGAGTTATTCCAAATGAATAATAAATAATGGAATAATGAAGTTCTCTTCATGAATACCAAAAGAAATAATACCCCTTACCGTAAAAGAAACTGGGTATAGGAAAAGAAAGTTAACAGACTTCTCTTCTTCTTTCTCTCTATAATTTTCTCTCCCTAGAGTTTTTGTGACACCCCCAAATCCGGGTACTTCGATTCCACGGGATTTGGTATTCACTGTACAAATATCATCTATCTATCTACCCATAATAAATGCAAGCCATGCAATAGATAGAATAAAATCTTCCCCTTAAGGGGTTTACAACATCCAAGAATAATAATAATACAATCCCAAAGTTAAACTAACCTTAAACATCATCGTGCGTAATCATAAAAAATAAGTCTTAACCAACATCATTAACTCAAGTCTTAAACATAAATACATCATCTAATAAAAATAACAAGTCTTCATCACTTGCTAACTTTGCCCTTGCCTTTACTAGTGGAAGGTTCATCAGTTCTTTCGTTCTTAACTGCAATGTTATTATTAAGCAAGAGTGAGCACTATTGCCCAAGTATAATAATGAAATAACAGTATAATAACATGCGAGTAAATCAAAGACATCTTAATAAAAGCTCAATTTTTGAATCAAGAATGAATAACAAGAATTCTGAGGGTCATAAGACCTTGAACTATGTCTTAGGTTATCAAGGGTTATACTTGAAACCTTTAACAGTCATAAGACTATGGACTCTTCTTCTTCGTACGTTTGGGGATCGATACTTAGTACCATCATCATGCACAATATCTTAACGCTAACGCATAAGTAAATCCCTTTGCAGGGTTGTTCTTCTCAGTTTGACATTCGAGTCCGCACCAAAGGAAGTTTGGATTGGATAATTCAATAAGGGTTCTGAAATTTAGAACGTTCATCAACTATGGACTAGTTGAATCAATAAGGATTCGCTAGTCTAACAAGGTTCAACAATAATGATATTCAAATTGAATAATAATCTCAAGGAGTATACAATAGAACGATTATTGTATAACAAAATCATACTTTGAAAAGATAATCAATCTTTAATATAATAATTTAAACTTAAATAATAGTAATGATAATTTACTCGAGGTAAATAATAAACTTGAACAATAATGACAAGTAGGGTTAGGAAACTTGCCTCGTGCGTAGATTATACTTTAACTAAGCACGTTCTTTGAATTTAATCCATATACCATTCACATTCACAATACCAGTTAATTATAACTTAACTAATCATCATAAACTCATTCTCTTTGTCTACTTTGATTATTAACTATACTTAGTTAATTTACTACTTTGTCACATAATTTACACATCATGAATAACAAGCTAATTATGTATTCAATAATTTAATCCACATGTAATTATGTTATTTACATGTTAAACATCTATTTTACATCTCATTATACTTCTAACATGTTTACATGTTCATTACCTTAAGTTAACAATACATTGCTAGACTTAACACTTTAAAAATTACATTTACGGACCATTTCTGAGAGTGGGCATTGCATTTGCGTTCATATTAGGGTCTTAGTATTTGCAGTATTGCCGTGGAGTCGTAATGTTGGGACACTTGGCGCCATTTCTGGCGGTATATGCCTTAGTGACTTAAGGACTTAAGGTCATGTGGCGAGCGTAAACTATTCTACAATTCACGAAAATTGCAGAACACAACCCAAAAACTCCAATTCAATTACTACTACACGAAATTAATCATACCCACATGTTATAATTCATGCATAAATAATATCCAACATTTATAGAATGGTTTTAACCCATTAAAACACATAATCACAGAGTTAAAAATCTATAATTTCACTGACTTTGATGTTCTTGAAGGTTTTGAAAATAAAACATGAAAATTGATACTACGGATTCGTTATAACACCGAATCCGTTCGTTTAAAGTTTGGTCTCTTCGTATCAACATGTATAATAATATACGAGGGTAAAATTTAGGGATAATATACGATCAATACATAAAATATCACGTATAAGGCCATAAGGCCAAAACCCATACTCTTTAATTTTGTAGAAATCATATACGATGTAATATTATGAAACTGATAATATGAAATCATGCAATATATATATAAATACAATTTGATACATCTTAACCCATAAATAACTCATAAATATTACTCCTTTCTCAATCACAGAGGCTTTACAGAAAACTATGAAAGCCATTTTTATCAAAACTTGAATACGTGAAATATAGAATTTAGGAGGGAGAGATTACCCTGAGAATAAAGTATATATATGTAGGCTTAGATTCTTTCTTCAATCACTGAGTTCTCACAAATTCCTCTGAACTCTCTCTTGAATTTCTCAATCTCTCTCTCTCTGTATCTCTAGACTTAGGCAAATAATGAATAAAAGAAAAAGACGCTGATAATTAAAGGAGAAGAACTGACGCAGAAGTGGTCAGTTGGCCCAATCATGGGTTAAATGCTGATAACTCCCCCTAGGGCCTTGTTTGGCTTAGCAAGAATAGATTACAAAACCAATTAATTTAATAAAGCTTTATCACATAGTTTAATGAATGTCACACTCATTCATAAAATAAATTAATATCTTATTTAATTTACTTTAAAATAAAATCTAATAATTTCTCATAAATTCACATAGTCACATAATTGAATTTCTCATTAATAAATAATGTCACATTATTAACTCTCAAATTAATAATTAAATTAATTAAAATAGCATCATGCTTAATTACATAATTCACTTAATTCAATAAGCTCACATAAATACATACTTGAATAATAAATATTCCCTACATTAATTTAATAAATGTAACACATATAATTAAATTAATCTACCACAATTGCATTAATTAATTATTTAATCTAATAATTAAATCATCGAAAATATTTATTTACTTCAATAAATATTAAGATTAAATTACAAAAATCTCGTTCGTCACAGTTTCAGTGAATTTGTAAGAAAATAATGGATGAATGAGCTTCTATTTATAGAAGAATGGATTGCATAGTAACTAATTCATGAACGGTCCAGATTAATATACTTTAATCTGACGGTCCATATTTAAAGCAAAATCTTTTAAATAAAATATAATATATTCTATTTATAATCTAATAAAACGAATAACTTTATAAAAGATTTTACTATGCAAACACTATGCAGGCACTATGCAAATAGTATTCATAATAAAGTATAATATATTCTAATTATTGTCTAATAAAATAGATAACTTTATAAAAGTATTTTGTTTTATATAAAAAGATTTTACTATTAGCCTAATAAAACGAATAACTTTATAAAAGTATTCTATTTTATATAAAAAGCTTTTCTGTTTTATTACATTAATAATACCAATAAAACAAAACTGAGTGACTTATCACATAAGCATCAATAATTAATACCGTGTGCTACTATGCAACCACGCGTATTCGTACTTTCTTTTAACATAAGGGTGTTTCAACAGTTAACGGTAAAACTTCAGTCGTTATTTTCATAAAGTATTTTTGTCGTTTTCTCAATCCGACAATAATTCCGTTGTGGGGTCCACCAATGATTGTGTCGTTTGTACAAATATTCCCTGTTAAAATGAATATTCCCCGACCAATCGAATATTATATAACAACTTGCGTATTTTGCAAAATTTATAAATATTACCCACAACTATAACATTATATCAATTTACTCCATAATATTTAAAAATGATATTTATAGAAAATTCCTCTTTATTTATAAAAGTTGGGGTCTTACAACCTCCCCTTCTTATGAAATTTCGCCCTCGAAATTAGGGTACGTACCTGGTATGTCGAAGAGGTAAGGATACCTTGATTTCATTTCAGATTCTAACTCCCAGGTCATTTCCTCAACATCGTGGTTTCTCCACAAAACTTTGACTTGAGGTATAACCTTGGAGCGTAGAATATGTTCCTTCTTATCCAAGATTTGAACAAGAACCTCTTCATACGTCAAATCTTCCACTATTTCGTCCGGTTCTAACTCAATAATGTGGTTCGGGTGTTCCACATATTTACGTAACATGGATATGTGAAAAACGTTATGAACACGAGACATACTTGGCGGTAATGCGAGTCTATAGGCCACAATTCCTACTCGATCGAGGATTAAAAATGGGTCGATGAATCGAGGATTGAGCTTTCCTCTCTTTTCAAATCTTGTAGCTCCTTTCCATGGAGCAACACGTAACAACACATGGTCTCCAATATCGAATTCTACGTCCTTTCGATGAAGATCAGCATAACTCTTTTGTCGATCTTGTGAGGTTTTTATACGTTGCCGGATCGTTTGAATATTTTATGTAGTCATACGTACCAACTCTGGTCCCAACAACGTTGCTTCACCCACCTCATTCCAACATACTGGAGAACGACACTTTCTTTCATACAACGCCTCGAATGGAGCCATGCCAAATCTTGCTTGATAACTGCTATTGTAGGAAAACTCCACCAATGGTAAGAACTTGTCCCAACTTCCCTTGAAGTCAAGGACACAAAGTCTTAATAGATCTTCAAGAGTTTGAATCGTCCTCTCCGACTGCCCGTCCGTCTGAGGATGATATGCCGAGCTAAATCGTAAATTCGTGCCCATAGATTTTTGCAAACTAACCCAAAATCTTGAAGTGAATCTTGGGTCTCGATCAGAAACTATTGATATTGGCATACCATGCAATCTTACAACCTCGTTTATGTACATACGAGCAAGACGTTCAAGTGTATAAGTTTCTCGTATCGATAAGAAATGAGCAGACTTGGTCAATCTATCGATAATGACCCAAATCGCATCTATACCTTGAGAAACTTTGGGAAGACCGATAACGAAATCCATGGTAATGTGCTCCCACTTCCATTCTGGAATTTCAAGTGGTTGCAATGGACCTTTTGGTAATTGATGCTCCGCCTTGACTCGTTGACACGTTAGACACCTTGAGATAAACAGTGCTCTCTCTCTTCATATTGCCCCACCAAAATGTATGTCGAAGATCATGATACATTTTGGTACTCCCAAGATGGATTGCAAACGGTGTGTTGTGCGCCTCCATCATGATTTTATACTTTAAATCAGGGTCGTTAGGAACACAAAGTCTGGAGTTGACTCGAAGTATTCCTTCTTCATTGATTCTTGCTTCTGGCATAACACCTTCTTGCACTTTCTTCCTCATACGCATCAGCTCCAGGTCTGTAGCTTGAGTAGCTTTAACCTTATCAATTAAAGTCGGTTCTACTCGTATGTTTTCCATCATCACATGGGTCCCTGGAGTCTTTAACTCTATTTCCATCCTTTGTAAGTCACATAAAATGGGCCTTTCTTGTTTGTCAATATTGCACTTGCATGCAGTATATGATCTTTCTACTCAATCGCGACTACCACGTTCATTTTTCTAGGATGGTATTGGATGGTATGATCATAATCTTTCAACAGTTCAAGCCAACGTCATTGTCGCATGTTGAGTTCCTTTTGAGTGAAGAAATATTTGAGGCTTTTATGATCCGTAAAGTTCTCCACTTTCTCCCTATACAAGTAATGCCTCCAAATCTTTAGTGCGAAGACAACAGCTGCCAACTCTAGATCATGAGTAGGATAATTCCTCTCATATTCTTTGAGTTGTCGTGAGGCATAGGCTATGACTTTCCCATGTTGCATGAGAACACATCCTAACCCTTTGCCCGAAGCATCACTGTAGATGACAAATCCCTCCGAACCAGATGGTATTGTCGAGCAGTCTTTGAAATGAGTCTCTCTTGAGTTCTTGAAAACTCTTCTCACATTCCTCGCTCCAACCGAACTTTGTATCTTTTCGAGTCAGCTGAGTTAGTGGAGTAGCAATTCAAGAAAATCCTTCCACGGATCTTTGATAATAACCAGCTAAACCGAGAAATCTACGTGCTTTGGTCCATCGATTTAGGTTGCTCCCACTTTGAATAGCTTGATCTTTCTTTGGGTCAGCAGATATTCCATGACTTGATACTATGTGCCCAAGGAATGCTACCTTCTCAAGCCGTAACTCGCATTTCTTCAACTTGGCATAAAGCTTATATTCACGAAGCTTTTGGAGTATCGACCTCAAGTGTTGCTCATGATCTTCACGGCTTTTGGAATAAATAAGGATGTCATCAATAAAAGCGACCACAAAGTGATCTAAATATTCCTTGAATACTCGGTTCATCATATCCATGAAGGCAAAGAAGAGCATTAGTCAATCCAAAGGACATGACTAGGAATTCATAATGCCGTCTTCGGAGTTCTCGAAAGCCGTCTTTGGAATGTCATCGATTCTAATTTTCAATTGGTGATATCCGTAAGCGAAGATCAATCTTTGAAAAGAATTTGGCTCCTTACTGGTGGTCAAACAGATCATCAATACGTGGCAATAGATACCTATTTTTATGGTGACATGATTCAACTCCGAGATAATCAATACAAAGTCGCATACTCCCATCTTTCTTCTTCACGAATAGAACAGAGAGCACCCCAAGGAGGCGCATTTAGGACCTAATGAAACCAATATCTAACAATTCTTGCGGTTGGGTCTTTAATTCCTGAAGTTCAATAGGAACCATTCGATATGGGGCTTTGGAAATGGGTTTTGTACCGGGTTTAAGGTCAATACAAAATTCAATTTGACGCTCTGGGGGTAGGCCAGGAAGTTCTTCAGGAAATACGTTAGGAAATTCATTAACAATAGAAATATTATTCAAAACTGACGTATTTTTGTTTAGATCCGTGACATGAGCTAAGAAAGCTTGACATCCGTTTTTCAATAAACGAATAGCTTTATGGCTTGAGATGACAGTGATTGATTTTAATGGTTTGGTTTCTTGAATTCGCATAATAGGTTGATTAGGAATATGAAAGCTAACAACCTTACGAAAATAATCAATTTTTGCATGATGAGTAGTTAACCAATCAATCCCTAGAATTACATCAAATGCAAGTCTTTTCAATGAAATAAGATCGACAGGTAATGTGTGGGTACCAACTTGAACCAAACAAGACTTATAAACCGTGGATGTAATGAAGGTTTCTCCCAACGGAGTTTCAACAGATAAGTCTAAGTCGAATTTCTCCGGAGTCAAATTTAAACGTTGAGCGCAAGTAGGAGAAATAAAAGAATGGGTAGAACCGGTATCAAATAAGGTATAGACTTCACTAGAGTTTATGATAAGCTTACCCGTGATGACCTCATTCGGGTTCCTTGCTTTCTGGGAGGTCACTATAAACGCTCTCCTTCACCTAACTGGCTTTGACTTTTTTCGGGAATGACCTTTTGTGCCTCCATCCTAGTGAACTTATCTTTGGTGAAGCGACAAAATTGGGCTAGGTGACCTTCTCTTCCACAATTATAACATGCTTTGGACTAAGATCGCATACGTTTGGACTAATGTGTCCCTCTCCTCCTCATTTGAAGCATATGATAGGTGGTCGTTCTTCTTCCTTAACAATGGGTGCTAGTGCTGACGTCTTTCCATCATTGTTGAATCTCCTCTTCTTGAAATGTTCATTCTTATTATTTTGGCCATGATTACCACCGAAGTGATTACCATTTCTGTCATGTTGATTCCCTCCATGCTTGTTGTCACTGCTTCGATGACTACTCTCACTGGTATTATCATTTTGCTGGCTGCTCTCTTTTAATTGCGTTGACTCGTTATCGCGCTCCAATAACTGAGCCCTATTTACAATATCTGAATACAAACACAGTTTATGAGAAATAAGATATTGACGTATCTCCGATTTCAAACCTCTTAAAAACATTCGCATCATTCTCTCTTCATTATCAACCAAATGGGACGCAAATCGGGATAACTCGGCAAACTTGGCTTCGTACTGCGATACGGTTATGTTGTTTTGCTCTAGCTTGATGAATTCTACTTCTTTCTTGTGACGAATACTTTCGGGAAAGTACTTGTCGTTGAATAATTCTTGAAACTTCTCCCAAGTCATCTTTAGTGCAGCAGGTTAAGTACGTTTTACTGATTCCTACCAGTAATCTGCCTCTCCTCATAACATAAAGGTGGCAAATGGCACCTTTTGCTCCTCGGAGCATCCCAAGACATCAAATATCTTGATGATCTGCTTTATCCATGCTTCCGCCTTAAGTGGTTTTGGCTCTCCAATATACTCTGGTGGTCCCAACTCCTTGAACTGTTTAGCGGTGACCGTCCGAGAGTTCCAGTGTTTCCACCTGTATTTTGGACAGGATCCGCTCTTGCCTGATGTTGCATGAATTGTATAAAACCTCTGAACATTCCATCGTTCGTCATCTTGTCAGTGTTGTTGTTTGCCTGAGGATTGTCGCCTTCCTGATGCACAGTATCCTGATTATTGATCTGTGGAGACTCAATGGTCTCCTGTGCTCCATTGCTATTCTCAACATCCTCGAATGTCATTTTCAGATACTGCCACAAAACAAAGGTTAATTAACATATAACATATTATCCCTATACTTTGACCGACCAATTAAATACCAAATAATCTTAGGTAGGTCATACTAGCGAAGGAATTCCTCGTCTCTCCCCTCCTAGTTCTAGTCTCACATCTTAGCCAAGGATCATATCCCTAAGCTTTGATACCAATCGTGGACGCCCCCCAAAATAGGTATACATCACCTATTACGAAGTCGCCAAATACATGGTACGAACATAAATACAATCTTAATTATACAACAAGAGAGTCGTGAGTTTAAATACAAATCATTGTCTTCTAGACAATATCCACTCTCGTAATGAGTCCTCATTACATTTATTGTCACACTATTTAACGAGAATAGTGAGGACTACTAGCTAATACTATCATCGGACCATCACTCCGTTCCCCGACTCGTCTCCATTTCGTTCTCATTTCAAGAGAAACGGTGAAAGAAAGGGTGAGCTCAACTAGCCCAAAGAAGAAATATTATGACTAAGATAATGCGAGAATAAATTATCATTAGCCTTCAACAGATGTTAAACCGATAAAATATAACAAACATCAAGTTTAAGCTGCGTAATGAATAAACAATCCATTAGAAGAGTCAAGTAGAGAATAAAATCTACTATCATCTATGATTTAAAAGGTTTTTCATGACTTTTATCACGAGACTCAAATTTTAATAAATAATCCACATCATCGAATCACCCCCGCACTACTACGCCGAGGATATTCTTTAGTATCACGACCACAATTATCCATGCACTACGGGCCAAGAATATTTGTGTATTCATTAATGGTCATAATAATCATGCCAACAACGGTCCATCAATGCACTCTGGACCAATGAGGACTTTTACCACATCATTTATAACATTACTGGTTAATGATTACACCGAATAATCCTCGATCATAATCATACCAAGTCCATCTATGCACTACTGAAGCCATGAGATGACTTTCAAAAAAAAATATAAACATGAGGATGATGACAATGATATAAGAATTCAATAAAACAAGTTCAAGAATTAATTTATTCAGGAACTAATAACGTTCAAATTGTCAACATGATACTGCTTTGTAGAGTAAAATTATAGAATGCTCAGAAGAATATTTTCATGAAAAGATACTGGATGAAGCGCAAATATTAAGGATATTCCACTAATTTTATGGAGTATAGAAGTCAAAACTTTAACCAACTGAGTATAATAAAGAATGGAATAACAAAAGAAATCACCATGCATGCGGTACTTCGCATAGACATGTTATTCCAACAGAATAATAAGTAACGGAACCTAGTCAGGCAAAATTCGCACCGACAGGATGTTCCAAAAGTATAATAAAGAATGAACCAGGTCCGGCGTAAAATGCACAGACAGGATATTCCAACCGAATAATGAAGACGGAATCAGGTCTGGCGTAAAACGCACAAACATGATATTCAATGTAATAATAAAGAGCGGAATCAGTCCCAGAGCATAAAGCGCATGCAACAGGATATTCCAGCGAGAATAATAAAGGCGGAATCAGGTCGGCGTAAAAGCGTCTGACGAGGATATTCCAACGAGAATAATAAAGAGGCGGAATCGGTCCGGCGTAAAATGCATGAACGAGGATATTCAACAAAATAATAACGAATGGAATAACAGAAGAATTTCACCAAGTATAGGGTAGCCCGCGTATACAGGTTATTCCAACAAAATAATAAATAATGGAATAACAGAAGTTCTCTTCATGAATACCAAAAGAAATAATACCCCTTACCGTAAAAGAAACTTGGTATAGGAAAAGAAAGTTAACAGACTTCTCTTCTTCTTTCTCTCTATAATTTTCTCTCTCTAGTTTCAGTGAATTCGTAAGAAAATAATAAAGGAATGAGATTCTATTTATAGAAGAATGGATTGCATAGTAACTAATTCATGAACGGTCCAGATTGATTTACTTTAATCTGACGGTCCATATTTAAAGCAAAATCTTTTAAATAAAATATAATATATTCTATTTATAATCTAATAAAACGAATAACTTTATAAAAGATTTTACTATGCAAACACTATGCATAATAAAATATAATATATTCTAATTATTGTCTAATAAAATGAGATAACTTTATAAAAGTATTACATTTTAATAAAAAGATTTTACTATTAGCCTAATAAAAGCGAATAACTTTATAAAAGTATTACATTTTATATAAAAAGCTTTTCTGCTTTTTATTATATTAATAATACCAATAAAACAAAACCGAGTGACTTATCATATAGGCATCAATAATTAATCATCAGTGTCTTTCTTATGCAACTACGCCAGATTATTCTTGCATTTTTAACACGGGTGTTTCAACAGATTATCGGTAAAACTTCCGCCGTTATTTTTATAAAGTATTTTTGTCGTTTTCTCAATCCGACAATAATTCCGTTGTGGGGTCCACCAATGATTGTGTCGTTTGTACAAATATTCCCTGTTAAAATGAATATTCCCCGACCAATCGAATATTATATAACAACTTGCGTATTTTGAAAAATTTATAAATATTACCCACAACTATAACATTATATCAATTTACTCCATAATATTCAAAAATGATATTTATAGAAAATTCCTCTTTATTTATAAAAGTTGGGGTGTTACATGATATATGTGCAAATTTTGCAAAATAAGCAAATGGTTATAAAATATTCATTTTTGTCGGGGAATATTCGTTTGGTCGTGGAATATTCTTGTTGTCAGGGAATATTAAAGACGACAGTGCGACCATCCGTGGGTCCCATAATGTAATAAGCGCCGGATGAAGAAAACGACAAGTTTGAGTTTTAATAAATAACGGCGTAGTTGTTACAGTTAACACTGTTGGAATATCTGGTGGTTAAAATATAAGTCTGGCGTTGTTGTTGCACAAGAATAATACGGTATTCCACGAGATTTTGAATTATTGATTCTTACGTAAGAAGACACTACTCAATAATTGTTACAGTAATTCTTTGTTCAATATTTTATTTTATTGATTCAATAATTGCTACGTTGATATTTTATATTATTGTTGTTTCAATAATTGTCACTGCACAATATTTTCCATTATCAGATCAATAATTCATATTATTTTAATAATATTATTAGATAGCATTATTGGCAATGTCTAGAAAGTTCTGTCAAGGAGAGTTTGGTCACCTAATTGCGCGCCAGTAAGGAGAAATCCATATCGGAAAGCCCATTCTTTCCTGGGAAACTGTCTGGTTGTCATAATTGTGATTCTGTAATATTATTTGTAAATAATTAATTATTGATTTATATGATAAGGAAATATTTATTTGATGCAGATATAAATGATGGATTTATTATGTGGTTATAAATGAAGGAATTAATGTTGAGGTGTTTTATCAGTATTTTGTCGGATTGGAGGTATTAAAAGATCAAATCGGTGTTCTTAAAGCTCTATTGCGTGAGTTATAATTTTAATCCGACCGTTGGATCGTTGTGATTTTTGGATATTTTATACATATATAAGTTGAGTATATGTCCACAAATTTTGAACCGTTAAAAATTAACGTATGATTTGTTATGAATTTTAAGAGGTGTTGAAAATCATCCGTTTGTGGGTTTCAGATATTTTTTGTCTGGAATTTGAAAAAACTTAAAGCTACAAAGTTGTAGAGAATTCGATTTCGTGTGAAATTGACATAAAATTCGTATTTTTCTAATAAACAGGCTATTTTCTATGAATTATTGAAGTTTCAGAAAATAAAATAATTTTTATTAAAATTGGGTGGGACCCATTTTTGGTTGGTGTAGAAAACATGTGCTCAATTAATTGTTCAAATGTGGTGGGCTGGTAAGTGTTCAAAGGTGTGTGTAAGATTAGAAAAAAAAATAATATTTTATTATTTAGTCTCCTTTGGCGTTCTAGCATTTTCCTATAAATAGGTGCTTATGTTGGAATTGAAAATCACACCAGAAACAAGTTTTCTTTCTCTCTATATTGTCGAGCGTATTTTAGTGAGTATTTAGATACTTTGAGAGTTGCTATTCAGGGCAAGTTTCCTTCGGCTTTTCATCCGATATTCCAGTCAGAAATACTGCTCTTTTGAGGTATGGGATTTTAAGGGTTATTATGTTTTTCAGTTTCGTAATTTTTTCGACCCTCAAAAATTCTGAAAAAATTTAAAATGATAATTTGATGAGTTTTCTAGATTGTGTCCAAAAATGGCAATTTTTGGATGTATAGATTAAGAGTTATGAATTTTATGAAAAAAGACTATTTTAAAAGTAAACCCTTATAACTCCTTTTGGTTAACTCCAAAATTAGTGAAATTTTTATTGGGAATACATGTATATAACAGAAGTATACTCTGTAAATTTCAGAATTTTTAGATAAAAGTACAGTTTATGATAAATGTCTAAATATTCGACTGTTTTGGCCATGTGAAAAATAGTAAATGAATTTTAAAAATTATGAGAAAAATATATGTTCAATATGGAACTATATTCTGCTAAATCCCAGAAAAGAAATTTTGTTTGTACTGATTTGTTATTTTTCATGAAAATGGACTAGTTATGAGTAAATGAATTAAATATGTTATGTGAAGTAAAAAAATTGGAAAAAATAGGATTTTATGGCTTGAGAATCCTATATGAGGTATATGCATATTTTTGATGAGGGTTTTGGTTATTGGTGATGAAATCTTATGAGTTTGGCATTTTAGGATGATTAAATGCATTATTTAGTAAAGTGTAAACAATTAAAATAAATTGTTTATAAGTTTAAGAAATGTTATTCTTTCAATATCATTATACCAAAATTTTGGTATGGATTTTATTGTGGAATTTCTACTTTTTTTATGTTGGGGTTACTATTCATGAGTTACTATTTACGGGTACTATTCACAACAAAATTGGTTTCTTTTTTTGACCAAATTATGGTTGATTTATGAATCTTATTCTTGAGATTATATCTATATGTTGATTATATTGTTTTTATTATCATATATAACATTTTTATAACCCTAAGGATGATATTTCTCTTTAACTTGAGTGTAAAGATGGGTATATTATTGGTATGATCGTGACTATGGGTTCTCTTTGGTCAGTAGTGCAAAGATGAATTGTTGACTGGTATGATCATGACCATTGAATTTATAGTTGAATATCTTTAGCTTAAGTGCAAAGGTGAATTGATCAACAAGGTTATAATTATTGTTTATATAAATTCTGAAATGATTATATATTTCTTTTAGATATTAATATCTTTGGCATGTAGTGTAAAGATGATCTGTTGTTGAATATCTTTGGCCCGTAGTGCAAAGATGAACTGTTATTGAATATCTTTGGCCTAAGTGCAAAGATGAACTGTTGTTGAATATCTTTGGCCTGTAGAGCAAAGATCAACTGTTGATGAATATCTTTGGCCCGTAGTGCAAAGATGAATTTATTAGTATGATTATGAAGAGGAACTGTGATTTGGTATAACCATGATCTTTGATGTTTCAGGTAAGGACAAGTGATGAAAATAATCTTTGTCTTGAGTGCGAAGAGGAATTTAGAACCACAATTTTGATTATGAGTTATTCACATGATTGTGGACAGGAACTGTTGATTAATGTTACAGGGATAAAATATTATTGTTGGACTTTTAACATGGAGAAGATAATAGACTTTATGGTCTATTTTACTTTTTTAATGGATTGCTCGTTCCGCTGCAACTATGGTTGAAATTTTTTATCATCTACCATATGTTCTAAATCTCTGATTTATTACTGATGAAGGCTATTGATAATTTAATTATCTTTAGTCATGATATTCATTACTGGGCTAGTTGTGCTCACCCTTTTGCTTCACAATTCCTTTCAAGTAATAAGAGTGTAGCTGGGTCGAGCGGGGATAACAGGGGAATAGAATGGTGGTCTCTAGCTGTGAAAGTTCTCCCTAAATAGTATAGAAAAGTGTGTTGTATTTTATACATCATTTAGTAGTTATATTTGGTGAATCAAATAGGGTGAGGCGATCCCAATGTTGGAAGGGTGTTTTGCCACCATCATACAAGATGTCTAATGACATACAACCTCGTGTTATCATAAGACAGGGTTGTGCACATCCACTTGCTAAGTATATCTACGAGTACTACCTATATAATCTTGGTGTTTGGTTGAAGTATAATTCTCAATTAGAGACAGTGGAGATAATGATATGTCAAGAGAAGACTCACCATTGGAAAGAATATGATAGTAATCTTCTCATTTTTCTTTGGGGTCTATTGGGTCAATCAAGGATAATTTTGTGGACATATGATATCTACCATAACCTAGACGCATGACCTCCCATGTACGAAGGTTTCCTTGAGCACTTCCCAAAGGTTTTAATTTCTAAAACAGTTTTGACTATACCTTTATGTAAGGTGCCATTGTGATGTGTTATCCAAGGTTGGGATAAGAGTCACAGTTGGTATATATTTCTATAAAAACTCATAGCATATGTGTTGTTGTATTTTGCACGACAATTATAGTAATAAAGTTGTAGTTGTTTTCTGTACCATGTATTTGGCAACTCAGAATAGGTTGGATGGATTGGACCTATTTTGGGGGTGTCACAGTGATACCTGAGAAGATTGAAAAATGATATCAACAGTCCAGATATTTGGATCCCATCCCACCCAAATTCTACCATTAGAGTGGAAGTCATAGTTAAAAGCCCAAACCCAATTACGGCAAATGGCTTAAAAATGCTAAGAGCTTTGTGAGCTTTCACTCTTGTCTCAATAAGGCCAACAAAAGAAATATGGTTAGTAATCAAAAAATTACGGACAAAAGCTTGCCTTGGCTTATTATTTAAATCCCTGACATTGTATGAACAAAAAAAATTCATTATATAAACAAAAAGGGGGGGGTTAAGAGGGGGAAGAACCCCTAGGACCTTTGTTCCTTTTCTTGGAACTTACAGTGAATTTGATTTTTAAGATTAAACAAATTGATTAAGAAATGAATTTATGTCCATAATTTTATCATCATAATTTCGTTATCATATTCACGTCATCATTATTACTATACTTATTATTTTATGAATAAATATATAACAAAAAATACATTATTAATATTTATAAATTTTACAATAAAATTATTTTTTATCTGACAGAGTGAGTAATTTTTAGGAGAGTAGAGGGCTCAGGGCTTTGTAGTGGAAGAAGAGCAAAAGAATAATTTAGCAAAAAAAAAGAGAGCAAAAGAAAGTGTTAAAAATGGGGGGTTTCTTTTTAGGCATTACCTTACAATATTAATAGTACTATATTTGTTTCAATAAAAATAAGGCTTATTTTATTTATTTATTTATTGTTGATTCATATGTAAATTTGTCTTTTAAATTTGTCACAATGTGTGCGTTTGGTTGTCAGTTTGTTTATTTAGTAAAATGTTCCTTTGTGTTATATTTAGCTAAACATTGCAAATTATTTTCCCATTTGGTAGAACAAAGTTATCTCATTTAGAACAATTCTGCCCTAGTAAATGTACTCTCGCTAATATGCAAATTGAGGACCAAATAGCACATTTGGATAAGGACTAATGACAAAATTGTCCCTCTAAAGTTTAGACAAAAATTAAGTTGATTCTTAAAATTTGGGAATCATCAATCAATACATCTAAGTATTTAAAAATAAAAATTTTATTCTTTTTTGTTATTCCGACCAATTAAGTCGTTGGAGAAAGACACGTGTAAATAAATTAGCTAAATTATATGAATTGAATACGAATGCATACATATATATTGTATTTTATGTGCATATATATAATAAAAATAAGCTTATGCATTTATACTTGGAATTCCAAACAAGTGAGTGTTGCTTTGCAAAAACAATATCAAAGTATACAATCGAATTGTAATGCAACGAAAAACATGCAATAAAAATGATTTAAATTTTTTCTGCAATCTCATGAATCACCTTATGAAACATCATTAATTGAGGAAGGATAAAAGATATACCTTTGAAGAAGAACAACACCTTAGTGCAATCTTTAAATTCTATTTTTTTCCTCCACGATCTCTCCAATTCTCGGATCAAACGTTCGCTACTCATAGTGTGCAACGCCCAAGAGGTGATCCACCAAGAGAAACTGACTGAAAATGTGATTTTAGATTCTACTAGATCTTGGATGACTAGTCCTAATTCTCTTTATTCTAACAACTCAGGGTTTTTGAGAATCCTTGCAAGAGAGATGCAAGTTGCATTAACATTTTTTATTTTCCCAGAATAAGACTCCTCTTATTTATAGACTAACCCTTTTCCTAAACCTTTTTAGAAATTAGGATTTTAATTTAATTCTCAATCTAATTAGGAACTTTAATAATAATAATAATAATAATAATAATAGATATTAATTTATAATTTAGTATTTATCTAAATACTTAATTATATTAGCCATAATTTATTCCACTAATAAATTAAATACACTTAATTTATTATTATTAAGCTAATCACTTCTAAAATTATATTTTTACTTTTTATGGTGTGACCATCTAGGTTCAATATTAAGTCAATAGTACAATAAATAAATTTAGAACCATTCTAATATTATTTATAATGAATTAAACTCTTTTAATTCATTAGAAATAAATAATATTTATTCTACATCATGAGTGACACCTTATAAATAATGTATCATGACTATCCGGATAATATGAAATCAACGTTCAATCACAAAGATTATCACAAAGAATATAAAGAACTTATTTCATGAATAGTTACTGAACAATTCAACCATTCTACCAAAATAATATCCCAATCAAATATAAAACATGAAATTATTGTTAAGTTTTATTTTTTTGATTATATGTATTCTGATTCTAAAATACACGACTTAAGTTAATGTAAATTAGAAACTCGTTTCTAATTTCCATTCAACCTTGGGTAGGAATTTTCAAGTTACTTTATCGAATCATAGGACATTCTCTCTTTTTACTTGAAGTGGTAGATCCTTTGTTGATCATTCACCTATTTCCATATATACTTTTTTATATTCGAAAATACCCTAGAGTATTAAGTAATATGTCAAAACATAACTCAGTATATACAAGATACTATGATGATCTTAAGTCCAAAGATCACTCGTATTACTATCACTTTAGGAACTCATATTGACATGCAAGTAAAATTCTATTAGGGTTCCTTTGTACAAGTCACGTTCAGTGAACTTATTCTTCAATAAGCACCTACATACTTGCTTTAATGTCTATAAATAAATGATTATGATATTAATCATCCTCTTCAACATAGAAAGCATAGTATGTACTAATCTATCCAGAATCAGTAACCCCACATTAGCGATCCATACGATTAGGAACATTTTATTTTTGAGCTATTTTGAATTTAGATCTCATTAGCACAATCATCATCATGATTCTAAAAACATTGCTCCAAAACTATGGGTTTATCACATTGATTAATTCAACTAATTAACATGGATAAAGAATGTCTTTTTGTATTAAATAAATTCTCTTATTAATATATAAATAAAATTTCAAAGTAAATGCTGATCACATCCAATGTGATTGGCTTGAAGGCATACTACTCTCAGTAAGGAGCATCAGTGAGGGTTTTAGACAATTTTCCATAGCAATCTAGGGTTCTACTTCTGATTGAAAATGATTTGAGACTTTTGATTTTGAAAATTGACTCAAGCAAATGGAATTTGAGACCTCTCGACCAAGACATGCCACAATATTGGGGTAATATACTTTAATATATGTTTGTCTTGTTTACTATGATTTGATGGAATATGGGAATTCTTGATTAATGGTGATAAATGATTCTTCCGAAAGTAGTATGCATACAAGCCAATCATGTATGATGATAAAACATATACTTTGTAATCAATCTTATTTATTTAATAATAAAAGAATTAATTATTAAAGGCAATTATTATCTACATGATGTTGTTTTAATAATATGTGATAAACCCATAGTTTTAAGCAATGTTTGTAGAATCATGATGATATCATGGTAATGAGATCTAAATTCTTAGATATCTTAAAACTAAAATGCTCTCAATCAATGGATTACTAAAAAGGAGATTAGTGAATCCGGATAGATTGGTACATACGTTGCTTGCTCATTGGATGAGGATGATTGATCTCATAATCATTTGTGTGGAGACACTAAAGCAAGTATGCAGGTGCTTATTGGAGAATAAATTCACTGAACGTGACTCGCTAAGAAATACCTAATGGAGTTTTACTTGTCTGTCAATAGGATTTCTTGTAGTGATAGTAGTACAAATGATCTTTAGACTTGAGATCATCATAATATCTTATATATAATGAATTACACTTTGACTTATTCCTTACGACTCTTAGAATATATCAAAGGGTATGCTTGGGGGTAATAAGTTATATATGGAGATAATGAATGATCAATAAAGAATCTACCACTTCTAGTAAAAGAAGAGAAATGTCCTATGTGATTCGATAAATGACAACCCAAGAATCCTTGGCCAATGTGGAATGAAATTATAAAGTAGTTTTTAATTTGCATTCATTCGGAGTTGTGCATTTGGGAATCTAAATACATATAATTAAATAAAATAAGACTTGACAGTAATTCCATATCTTATATTTAATTGGGACATTGTATGATGGAATGATTGAATTGTACGGTAACTATTTACTCAAAGTTTCTTTTATGATTAATGTTGAAATCTATATTATTTGGAAAGTCGTTGATCACTAGGGAGGCTTATCCTTATTGTAGAATAAATATTATTTATTTAAATAAATTAATAGTTTAATTTATTTATTTAAATAAGATTAGAATTATTCTAATTAATTTATTCACAATCGATTTAATATGGAGAACCTAAAGGGTCACAACATAAAAGGAAGAATAATTATTTAAGAAGTTAATGGCGAGAATCGTAATAATATGTTAAGTATATTTAATTTAATCTATGGTGATAGAAAAATTAAATAGCTTAATATTTATTATTTAATATTTTTAAAATATTAAATATAAATTAATAAGAGAGTCTTATTAATATTATTATAATTATAATTATTTTATTTCTAAAAGAGTTTAAGAATTAATTTAATATAAATACTCTCATTTATTCCTAATAGGATTAGGAGGCAAATTAATTAAAAAAGTTTAATTAATTATCCCTAATAAGATTAGGGAGCCTAATTAATTAAAGGAGTTTAATTAATTAAATAATATTCAATTTTATTTATATTAAAATAGGTTAACTGATATCTTTATAAGAGGAGTCTTATATTAGATATCAGTGAATGAGATATACGTGATTTCAAAAGTTGGAGAGTACGCCCCCTTTTCTATGACGCCCCCAAAATAGGTATATATCACCTATTCTGAGTCGCCAAATACATGGTACAAAATACAAATACAACCTTAAATATACAACGTGATCTGTGAGTTTTAATACAAATATTGTCTTCTAGACAGTATTCAAACTCAAAATAAATCCTCAATACATTTATTATCACACTATTACATAGAATAGTGAGGACTACTAATGCTATCATCTGGATCATCACTCCGTTCCCCGACTAGTCCCTGCTACGTTCTCATTTCCTAAAGAGAACAATGAAAGCAAAAGGGTGAGCTCAACTAGCCCAGTAAAAAATATTATGACTAAGATAATGCGAATAAATTATCATTAGTCTTCAAACGATGTTAAAGCCCGATAAAATATAACAAACATCAAGTTTAAGCTGCAATGGAACAAGCAATCCATTAGAAGAGTCAAGTAGAGAATAAAATCTAATATCTTCTATGATTTAAAGGTTTTTTCATTACTTTTATCATTGAGACTCGATTTTAATAAATAATCTACATCATCCTGCACTACTACTACCCAGAGGATTTTCATTAGTATCACAACCATAAATTATCCATGCATTATGGGCCAAGGATATTCGTGTATTCATCAATGGTCATGATTATGCCAACAACTTACCATCAATGCACTACGGCCAATGAGGATTTTTTTCTACATCATTTGTAACATTACGGTCATGATTATACCAAATAATCTCTGGTTATAATCATACCAAGTCCATCTATGCACTACAGGCCACATATGACTTTCAATATAATATAAGCATAAGGATGATGACAATTCAATAAAACAAGTTCAAGAATAAATTTCAAATATTTATAAGTTAATTTATCCTGAACTCAATAACGTCCAAATTGTCAACATGATACTGATTTGTGGAGTAAAATTCAAGAATGCTCAGAAGAATATTTTCATGAAAAGATACTAGATGAAGCGCAAATATCAAGGATATTCCACTAATTTCATGGAGTATAGAAGCCAAAACTTTACCCAACTGAGTATAATAGAATATATGAAACCGCAAATGGATTTTTGTCGCCATGCGGTAATTCACGTAGACAGATTATTCCAACAGAATAATAAAGAATGGAATAACATAAGAATTCACCAGGCGTGTGTAATCCGCACAGATAGGTTATTCCAACAGAATAATAAAGAATGGAACCAGTCGTGTGTAACCATGATGACGGGATATTCCAATGAATAATAAAGAATGGAGCCGGGTCATGCGTAATCCGCATGCAGTGACGGGCGTTCTAACAAAATAATAAAAGAATGTAACGAAGTCATGCATAATCCGCATGATAGGATGTTCCAAGCAGAATAATAAAGAATGGAATAACAATGAATTCACCGGGCATGCGATAGACCTTACAGACAAGTTATTCCAATGAATAATAAAGAATGGAATAACAACCCTTACAGTATTGAAAGAAAATAACTCTCTTCATGAATACGAAGAAATAATACCCTTACCTTAAAAAGAAGAGTATTACACGGGTAGTAGAGGATATACTTGAAGAAAACTTGCACTATTTTCTACGTTCAAAGCTTTCTTAAACTCTAAAGAAATACGCTCAAGATTATAGAAGAAGAATTCTCTGAATTTCTGGTGTGATTTTCAATTCTAACTAAGCATCCTATTTATAGGAGAATGGAAAAGGATACTATGCTGCACTATGCAATAAAATATAATATATACTATTTATAATCAAATAAAACAAAACTTTATAAAAAGTATTATGTTTTATATAAAAAGTTTTTACTATGCAAACACTATGCAGGTACTATGCAAAAACTATGCATAATAAAATATAGTATATTCTATTTATAATCAAATAAAACAAAACTTTATAAAAAGTATTCTATTTTATATATAAAGTTTTTACTATACAAACACTATGCATAATAAAATATAATATATTCTATTTATAATCAAATAAAACAAAACTTTATAAAAAGTATTCTGTTTTATATAAAAAAAAATTCTGTTTTATTACATTTATAATAATAATAATAAAATAACATTTATCACCATTATTATAATTCACAATATTAATCGACCAGGTCGTTCCCATGAAAGATGGTGCTTTCCAATAAGGATTTCTCCCTATTGGCGCGCAATTAGGTGACCAAACCTCTCCTTGACAGAACTTCTAGACATCGTCAATATTCAATATTGCAAATAATAATATTAATAACTTTGTCGTCTCAATTATTGATTTAATAATATATAAAATATTGACAATAATTGAATCAAATAACGTGAGATACTATGCAGCAATTACTGTAGAAATAATTGAACAAAACTGAGTGACTTCTCATGTAAGCATCAATAATCAATACTGTGTGCTACTATGCAACCACGCATATTACTGTACTTTTAACACCGGGTGTTTCAATAGTTAACGGTAAAACTTCCGCCGTTATTTTCATAAAATATTTTTGTCATTTTCTCAATCCGACAATAATTTCGTTGTGGGGTCCACCAATGATTGTCTTAGTTATCACGAATATTCCTGTTAAAATGAATATTCCCCGACCAATCGAATATTATATAACAACTTGCGTACTTTGCAAAATTTATAAATATTACCAACAACTATAACATTATATCAAATTCATTCCATAATATTCAAAAATGATATTTATAGAAAAATCATCTTTATTCATAAAAGTTGGGGTTTTACAACCTCCCTTCTTATGAAATTTCGCCCTCGAAATTAGGGTATGTACCTGGTATGTCGAAAAGGTAAGGATACCTTGATTTCATTTCAGATTCTAACTCCCAGGTCATTACCTCAACATCGTGGTTCCTTCACAAAACTTTGACTTGAGGTATAACCTTGGAGCGTAGAACATGTTCGTTCCTACCCAAGATTTTAACAGGAACCTTTTCATACGTTAAATCTTCCGCTATTTTGTCCGATTCTAACTCAATAATGTGGTTCGGGTCTTCCACATTTTTATGTAACATGGATATGTGAAAAACGTTATGAACACGAGACATACTTGGCGGTAAAGAGAGTCTATAGGCCACAGTTCCTACTCGATCGAGGATTAAAAATGGGCCAATGAATCGAGGATTGAGCTTTCCTCTCTTTCCAAATCTCGTAACACCTTTCCATGGAGCAACACGTAACAACACATGATCTCCAATATCGAATTCCACGTCCTTTCGATGAAGATCAGCATAACTCTTTTGTATCTTGTGAGATTTTTATACGTTGTCGGATCATTTGAATATTTTCCGTAGTCATACGTATCAACTCCAGTCCCAACAACGTTGTTTGACCCACCTCATCCCAAAGATCTTGGAGAAACGACACTTTCTTCCATACAATGCCTCAAATGGAGCCATGCCAATACTTGCTTGATAACCTGTTGTTGTAGGAAAACTCCACCAATGGTAAGAACTTATCCCAACTTCCCTTGAGTCAAGGACACAGAGTCTTAATAAATCTTCAAGAGTTTGAATAGTCCTCTTCATTGCCTGATACATCTAAGGATGATATGCCGAGCTAAATCGTAAATTCATGCCCATAGCTTTCTATAAACTAACCCAAAATCGTGAAGTGAATCTTGGGTCTCGATTAGAAACTATGGATACTGGCATACCATGCAGCCTTACAATCTCATTTATGTACATACGAGCAAGACGTTCAAGTGTATAAGTTTCTCGTATAAGTAAGAAATGAGCCGACTTGGTCAATCTATCAACAATGACCCAAATCGCATCTATGCCTTAAGAAACCTTGAAAGATCGGTAACGAAATCCATGGTAATGTTCTCCCACTTCCATTCTAGAATTTCAAGTTGTTGTAATGGACCTTTTGGTACTTGATGCTCCGCCTTGAGTCGTTGACAAGTTAGACACCTTGAGATAAACTCTGTGATCTCTCTCTTCATATTGCTCCACCAAAATGTATGTCAAAGATCATGATACATTTTGGTACTCCCAGGATGGATTGAAAACGATGTGTTGTGCGCCTCCATCATGATTTTATGCTTTAAATCAGGGTCGTTAGGAACACAAAGTTTGGAGTTGACTCGAAGTATTCCTTCTTCATCGATTCTTGCTTCTGGCATAACACCTTCTTGCACTTTCTTCCTCATACGCATCAGTTCCAGGTCTGTAGCTTGAGCAGCTTTAACTTTATCGATTAAAGTCAGTTCTACTCGTATATTCACCATCATCACGTTGGTCCCTGGAGTCTTTAACTCTATCTCCATCCTTTGCAAGTCATATAAAATGGGCCTTTGCGTTGACAATATCGCACTCGTACCCGCATATGATTTTCTACTCAATGCATCAGCTACTACGTTCGCTTTACCAGGATGGTATTGAATGATATGATCATAATCTTTTAACAGTTCAAGCCAACGTCGTTGCCGCATGTTGAGTTCCTTTTAGGTGAAGAAATATTTGAGGCTTTTATGATCCGTAAAGATCTCAACTTTCTCCCCATACAAGTAATGCCTCCAAATTTTAAGTGCGAAGACAACAACTGCTAACTCTAGATCATGAGTAGGATAATTCCTCTCATATTCTTTGAGTTGCCGAGAGGCATAGGCTATGACTTTCCCATGTTGCATGAGAACACATCCTAACCCTTTACCCGATGCATCACTGTAGATGACAAATCCTCTCGAGGCGGATGGTATTGTCGTAAGCAGTCTTTGAAATGAGTCTCCTCTTGAGTTCTTGAAAACTCTTCTCACATTCCATGCTCCAACCAAATTTTATATCTTTCCGAGTTAGCTGAGTTAATGGAATAGCAATTCGAGAAAACCCTTCCACGAATCTCCGATAATAACCAGCTAATCCGAGAAAGATATGTACTTCGGTCACTGATTTAGGTTGCTCCCATCTTTGAATAGCTTCAATCTTTGCCGGGTCAACAGATATTCCATGACTTGATACTACGTGCCCAAGGAATGCTACTTCCTCAAGCCAGAACTTGCATTTCTTCAACTTGGCATAAAGCTTGTTTTCACGAAGCTTTTGGAGTATCAGCCTCAAGTGTTGCTCATGATCTTCACGACTTTTGGAATATATGAGGATATCATCAATAAAGATGACCACAAAGTGATCCAAATATTCCTTGAATACTCGGTTCATCATATCCATGAAGGCAGCAGGAGCATTAGTCAATCCAAAAGACATGACTAAGAATTCATAATGCCCGTACCGAGTTCTGAAGGCAGTCTTTGGAATATCCTCATTTTTAACCTTCAGCTCATGATATCTAGAATGAAGATCGATATTTGAAAAGAATTGTGCTCCTTGTAACTGGTCAAACATGTCATCAATGCGAGGTAACAGATACCTATTCTTATGGTGACATGGTTCAATTCCCGGTAGTCAATACAAAGTCGCATACTCCCATCTTTCTTCTTCACAAATAGAGCGAAGCACCCAACGAGGCGTATTGGGGACGAATGAAACCAATGTCTAACAATTCCTACAATTGGGTCTTTAACTCCTGAAGTTCAATAGGAGCCATTCGATATGGGGCTTTGGAAATGGGTTTTGGACCAGGTTTAAGGTCGATACAAAATTCAATTTCACGCTCTGGGGGTAGGCCAGGAAGTTCTTCATGGAATACGTCAGGAAATTTATTAACAATAAAAATATTATTTAAATCTGACGTATTTTTGTTTAAATCTGTGATATGAGCTAAGAAAGCTTGACATCTGTTTTTCAATAAACGAATAGCTTTATGGCTTGAGATGATAGTGATTGATTTTAATGGTTTGGTTGCTTGAATTTGCATAATAGGTTGGTTAGGAATATGAAAGCTAACAACCTTACGAAAACAATCAATTTTTGCATGATGAGTAGTTAACCAATCAATCCCTAGAATCACATCAAATGCAAGTATTTTCAATGAAATAAGATCGACGGGTAATGTTAGGGTACCGATTTGAACCAAACAAGACTTATAAACAGTGGATGTAATGAAGGTTTCTCCCAACGGAGTTTCCACAGATAAGTCAAAGTCTAATTTCTCCGGAGTCAAATTTAATCGTTGAGCGCAAGTAGGAGAAATAAAAGAATGGGTAGAACCGGTATCAAATAAGGTATAGACTTCACTAGAGTTTATGATAAGCTTACCCGTGATGACGTCATTCGGGTTCCTTGCTTTTTGGGAGGTCACAACAAACGCTCTCCCTTGAACTACTGGTTTTGACTTATCTGGGACGGTATTTTGTGTCACCGTTATTAACTGGACTTGTCTTTTGCACGAAAAAATCGGGCTAGGTGACCTTCTCTTCCACAATTATAACACACTTTGGATGGCATCGCGCTAGCTTTGTTTGGGTGATATGTCCCTCCCTCGCATTTGAAGCATATGATAGGTGGTCGTTCTCCTTCCTTAACAACGGGTGTTGGTCTTTGACGCGTCTTTCCATCATTGTTGAATCTCCTCTTCTTGAAATGTCCATTCTTATTGTCTTGGCCATGATTACCACCGAAGTGGTTACCATTTCTGGCATGTTGATTCCCTCCATGTTTGCTATCACCGCTTCGATGACTGCTACCACTGGTATTATCATTTTGCCGGCTGCTTTCTCTTGGTTGCGTTGACTCGTTATTGCGCTCCAATAACTGAGCCCTATTTACAACATCTGAATACAAACACAGTTTATGAGAAATTAGATATTGACATATCTCGGGTTTCAAACGTCTTAGAAACATCCGCGTCATTCTCTCCTCATTATCAACAAAGTGAGACGCAAATCGGGACAACTCGGTAAACTTAGCTTTGTACTGCGACACGGTCATCTAATGCTATCATCTGCCTCTCCTCGCAACATAAAGCTGGCAAAGGGAACCTTTTGCTCCTCGGAGCATCCCAAGACATCAAATATTTTGGTGATCTACTTTATCCACGCTTCCGCCTTAAGTGGTTTTGGCTCTCCAATAAACTCTGGTGGTCCCAGCTCCTTGAACTATTTAGCGGTGACCGTCCGAGAGTTTCCAGTGTTTTCACCTACATTTTGGATAGGATCCCCTCTCGCCTGATGTTGCATGAATTGCATAAAGCCATTGAACATTCCATCTTTCATCATTTGGTCAGTGTTGTTGTTTGAATGAGGATTATCGCCTTCCTGATGCATATTATCCTGATTATTGATATGTGGAGACTCAACGATCTCCTGTGCTCCATTGCTATTCTCAACATTCTCAGATGTCATTTTTAGATACTGCCACAAAACAAAGGTTAATTAACATGTAACATATTATCCCTATACTCTGACCGACCAATTAAATACTAAATAAACTTACATAGGTCATACTAGCGAAGGAATTCCCCGTTTCTCCCCTCCTAGTTCTAGTCTCACATCTTAGCGAGGATCATATCCTCAAGCTTTGATACTAAGCTGTGGACGCCCCAAAATAGGTATACATCACCTATTACGAGTCGCTAAATACATGGTACGTAATACAAATACAACTTTAAATATACAACGTGAGCTGTGAGTTTTAATACAAATATTGTCTTCTAGACAGTATTCAAACTCAAAATAAGTCCTCAATATATTTATTATCACACTATTTCATAGAATAGTGAGGACTACTAATGCTATCATCGGACCGTCACTCCGTTTCTCGACTAGTCTACTCGCTACGTTCTCATTTCACAAGAGAACAATGAAAGCAAAAGGGTGAGCTCAACTAGCCTCAGAAGAAATATTATGACTAAGATAATGCAAAACAAATTATCATTAGCCTTCAAAACGTTGTTAAACCGATAAAATATAACAAACATCAAGTTTAAGCTGCAATGAACAAGCAATCCATTAGAAGAGTCAAGTAGAGAATAAAATCTACTATCTTCTATGATTTAAAAGGTTTTTCATGACTTTTATCATTTGGGACTCGATTTTAATAAATAATCCATATCATCGAATCACCCCTGCACTATGGTCAAGGATATTCTTTAGTATCACGACCACAAATTATCCATGCACTACAGGCCAAGGACATTCGTGTATTCATTAATGGTCATGATTATGCCAACAACTATCCATCAATGCACTACGGGCCAATGAGGACCTTTATCACATCATTTGTAACATTACGGTCATGATTACACCGAATAATCCCCAGTCATAATCATACCAAGTCCATCTATGCAATCTGAGCCACGAGATGACTTTCAACAAAATATAAACATGAGGATGATGACAATGATATAAGAATTCAATAAAACAAGTTCAAGAATTAATTTATCCAGAACCGATAACGTCCAAAATCAACAACATGATTCGCTTTGTAGAGTAAAATTCAAGAATGCTCAGAAGAATATTTCCATGAAAAGATACTAGATGAAGCACAAATATCAAAGATATTCCACTAATTTCATGGGTATAGAGTCAAAGTTTTAACCAACTGAGTATAATAAAGAATGGAATAACAAAAGAAATCACCATGCATGCGATAGACCGCACAGGCAGGTTATTCCAATAGAATAATAAAGGATGGAACCAGTCCGAACGTAAGCATATTGCATATGATATTCAAATGCGAATAATAAATAATGGAACCGGTTAAAGGCGTAAGAACGCATGAGACGGGATATTGATGGAATAATAAATAATGGAATTCAGGTCCCGTAGAACGCACAAAAAAGGATATTCCGATAGAATAATAAATAATGGAACCGGTCCCACAGAACGCGCTTGCATACATGATATTAAAACGCGAATAATAAATAACGGAATATTAGAAGAATGTCACCATGTATAGAGTAGCCCGCGTATACAAGTTATTCCAACAGAATAATAAATAATGGAATAACAGAAGTTCTCTTCATGAGTACAACAAATAACATCCCTTACCATAAAGGAAACTGAATATAAGAGTAGGGAAGTAGAAGAATACTTTTCTATAGGTTCTCTTATAATTCTCTCTCTAGAGTTTCAGTGAATTCGTAAGAAATAATGAAGGAATGAGCTTATATTTATAGAAGAATGGATCGCATATAGTAACTAACTTATGAGCGGTCCAGATTGATTTACTTTTAAAGCAGACGATCCAGATTGGTTTCTTTATTAAAACTTAAAACAACGGTCCATCTCGATTTACTATTAAAACTTTAAACCAATGATCCATATTGATTTACTATTATAACTTCCACCAACAGTCCATATTGATTTATTATTATATCTTCAACCAACGGTCTGAAAAATTAGCACATCTCCTCATGGAATAATATTGTACCCAAAAATGATTTGGACCGAAAATAAATATATCTTATGGGTGAATAGTACCTCGTGAATAGTAACTCGTGAATAGTAACTCATGAATAGTAACTCATAAATAGTAACTCGTAAATAGTAACTCATGAATAGTAACTCCGACACGAAAAAGTGTCCCGAATACCCAATTGAACAATATATCCTCCAGACATCAGTTATACTAACACAAATAAGTCTAACACAATGGAACTATAAATTTCATCTTAATCAACACGAACTTATTCCTGAACTCAATAACATCAAATTGTCAACATGATACTGCTTTGTGGAGTAAAATTTAAGAATGCTCAGAAGAATATTTCCATGAAAAGATACTGGATGAAGCACAAATATCAAGGATATTCTACTAATTTCATGGAGTATTGAAGCCAAAACTTTAACCAACTGAGTATAATAGAATATATGAAACCGCAAATAGATTTTTGCCGCCATGTGGTAATCCACGTAGACAGATTATTCCAACAGAATAATAAAGAATGGAATAACATAAGAATTCACCGGTGCGCATGTAATCCGCATGATGTGTTATTCCAACAGTAATAATAAAGAATGGAACCGGGTAAGTCATGCGTAACCTTATGCACGAGGATATTCCAACAGAATAATAAAGAATGGAACCAGGTCATGCGTAATTTGCACAAACAGGATGTTCCAACAGAATAATAAAGAATGGAACCAGGTCATGCGTAATCCGCACAGATAGGATGTTCCAACATAATAATAAAGATTGGAATAACAACAGAATTCACGAGGCATGCGATAGACCGCACAGACAGGTTATTCCAACAGAATAATAAAGAATGGAATAACAACCCTTACGAGTATTGAAAGAAAATAACTCTCTTCATGAATACGAAAGAAATAATACCCCTTACCTTAAAAAGAAGAGTATTCCGACGGGTAGGGCGGGGATATACTTGAAGAAAACTTGCACTATTTTCTACGTTCAAAGCTTTCTTAAACTCTAAAGAAAAATGCTAAAGATTATAGAAGAAGAATTCTCTGAATTTCTGGTGTGATTTTCAATTCTAACTAAGCATCCTATTTATAGGAGAATGTAAAGGATACTATGCTTCACTATGCAATAAAATATAATATATTCTATTTATAATCAAATAAAACAAAACTTTATAAAAAGTATTCTGTTTTATATATAAAGTTTTAACTATGCAAACACTATGCAGGCACTATGCAAACACTATGCATAATAAAATATAGTATATTCTATTTATAATCAAATAAAACAAAACTTTTTAAAAAGTATTCTGTTTTATATAAAAAGTTTTTACTATGCAAATACTATGCATAATAAAATAAAATATATTTAATTTATAATCAAATAAAACAAAACTTTATAAAAAGTATTCTGTTTTATATAAAAAAGTTTTCTGTTTTATTACATTTATAATAATAATAAAACAACATTTATCACCATTATTATAATTCATAATATTAATCGACCAGATCGTTCCCAAGAAAGAGGGGGCTTTCCAATAAGGATTTCTCCCTATTGGGGCGCAATAGGTGACCAAACTTCTCCTTCACAAAACATCTAGACATCGTCAATATTGGAAATAATAATATTAATAACTTTGTCGTCTCAATTATTGATTTAATAATATATAAAATATTAACAATAATTGAATCAAATAACGAGATACTTATCAAAGAATTATTGTAGCAATAATTGAACAAAACCGAGTGACTTCTCACGTAAGCATCAATAATCAATATCGTGCTACTATGCAAACCACGCCAGACATCATACTTTTAACATCGGGTGTTTCAGGTTAAGCAGTAAAACTTCTGTTTGTTATTTTCATAAAATATTTTTGTTATTTTCTCAATCCAAACAATAATTCCGTTGTGGGGTCCACCAATGATTGTGTCATTGTTATACGAATATTCCCTATTAAAATGAATATTCCCCGACCAATCGAATAATATATAACAACTTGCGTACTTTGCAAAATTTATAAATATTACCCACAACTATAACATTATATCAAATTCATTCTATAATATTCAAAAATGATATTTATAGAAAAATTATCTTCTTCTTCGTTTTAATTAATAATATGCATAAAGAATGATCCGGGTAATTGGTTTGTGAAATTTTTTAAAATCTAATTTTATTTTGCTTCCGCCAATTTTGTAATTTGATTGCTACTTTGATCTTTACAAAACCTTATAGTGGTATCAGAGTCAAACTTTATGCGAATTATTAATTGTTTTGATTCCATATATATATATATGGGTATGTATTTAGAATAATTTTTTGGGCATAATTTTGTTGTATAAAATTTATAAATAATAAAAAAAAATCATAAACCTTTATTAACGCTTTTCCGTGATTTGTCTTTTGGATCATTACTTCCGCTTATATATATATATATATATATATATATATATATATATATATATATATATTATACGGATAATATATATAATATTATTCTAATTGTGCGGTTACTATTATAATATTATATATATTATAATATTCTTAATAATTTTATAATTAAAATAAAGAGTTTATTTTAATCTTGAAATTAGATTTCATGTAATTTAAAAATGCCCATTAAATGATACTCGTATATATATGAATGATTTTAATTCATAAGATAAATGTTTTATTTATTGATGCATATGGTAATATGTATGATAATAAATGGGGCGATTATGGACTATTGACCAATGTGATTGAATTTATTTTGGTTGGATGCTTGAATGAATGAGTTTTATTAAATGGGGTCTGCGTACCTCATCTTTTCTGGTTTTCTTCTTGATATAAATTCCATCTCTCTCCTATGTACTTCCCCTTGATTGCTGATCAATGTTTTTATTTAAATTAAATAGTTTAATTGTAATAGGATTAGTTAGAATATTTTCGAAGAACCAGAGATCAATGAGCAAGGAGCGCTTGAAGATCTATTTGTAATGGAGCACGGGTTTAAATATAATAGTTATATTTAAATGTTTATTCTTGCACCCTAGGGTTTGACCTTTTGATTCACTTGGTGACTCTAGTGAACCAAACTAGAATAAAAGTCCATAATCAATCCGGGTAGAATATAATATTCTATATATGCATGCTAGTATTATATATATATATATATATATATATATATATATATATATATTATTTTATGCAAACATGCTTCACATGTTTAATAATATGACGATATTTTATATATATATATATATATATTATTTTATGCAAACATGCTTCACATCTTTAATAATATGACGCATATTTTATATATATATATATATATATATATATATATGTGTGTGTGTGTGTGTGTGTGTGTGTGTGTGTGTGTGCATGCGCGCTAAACAAGATGAGGCTAATAATAACAAACCCCTCAAAGATATTATATTAAGTTGTAACGTTCAAATATATTTGGAATATCGAACGTCGCCTTCTAGCATGATAAAAATAATAGAGCATTAAATATTTAATATGAGTTTGTTGTGCACACACAAGGCAAATATTAAATATTTGAGATGTTATTTTATTACATTTGATGTTTATAAGGAATTGAACATTCTTCGCTTTGTTGTGCACACACAAGGGTAATGTAGTTTTCTCTTCACTTATATGGAAATGTTGGGTACGACTTAACTTAAATCATTTTAGTTCGGATGTGCACACACTTGACCATTATGATTTAAGAGGCAAAATATAAGGAGTTACATGATGATGTAATTGACAAGAGTTGTCTACCTATTTATTTATATATAGTTTGTTGTGCACACACAAGGCTATATACATTTGAAATGGGATCCTAATTCCCACTAGCAAATCTTTAATTAGATATTGCCGAACTATATTATGAGGGTAATATAGTTTGAAGAAAATAGTGGGAGATATCGATTTAAAATAAGACCTAATTTATTTTGGTAATTAATTAAATGAATGTTTGCTAAAATATTATCTTTTTACATGCAGAATTTGAAAATGTCACATTCACTAATTTCACTGCATAGCATACTTGATGCTAACAAATTGACCGGACCGAATTACACGGACTGGTTAAGGAATCTGAGAAATGTTCTCACTGCTAAAAAGATTTCTTATGTCCTAAATTCGCCTGTACCTGCAAATGTTGCAGAGACAACCTTTGAGGAAGAGATTGCTACTTTTTAAAAGTAGCAAGATGATGCATATGTGGCTCAATGCATCATGCTCGCATCTATGAGTAACGAGCTTCAACGTCAGCATGAAACCATGTATGCTCCTACTATGCTACTGCACCTGCAAGAGCTGTATGGTGAGCAAAGTAGGACTGCTAGATATGAAATATCTAAGGAGCTCTTCCGATCTCGGATGACCGAGGGTACTACCGTTGAGACTCATGTCTTAAAGATGATCAATCTAATTGAACGTCTTGGACAACTTGGGTTTGTCATGGATGGGGAGTTGAGTTAAAATTTAGTCTTGTAGTTACTCCCTGACACCTTCTCACAATATTTTGTGAATTTTCACATGAATAAGTTGGACTTCAGCTTGCCTAAGTTACTTAACATGTTGAAAACTGCTGAAGGTCACTTCTCATCCAAGAATAACCATATCTTACTGGTGGATGATTTTTCCAAGAAAAGAAAGATGCCAAAGGTATCTTCTGAAAAGAAAAAATCCAAGAAGGCTAAGGGAAAGGCGAAAGTGAAGGATCAAAAGAAACCTGATCTAGCTAGCAAAGGAATTTGCTTCCATTGCAATAAGCAGGGTCACTGGAAGAGGAACTACAAGGATTATCTTGCGGGAAAAAAGCAGAAGAAGCTTGGAAAAGCTTTGAATCCTAATCAAGGTTTGTTTATGATTGAAATTAATTTTTCTGAAAGTCAATATTCTACTTGGGTATTGGATACCGGCTGTGGTTATCACATATGTAATAATATGCAGGGACTGGTCAGAAGTAGAAGGCTGAGGTCATCCTACGAGTGGGAAATGGAACAAAGGTTACTGCATTAGCTGTAGGGACTTATCGGGCAAGTTCATTAATTTAAATAATTGTTATTTTGTTCTAAATATCATTAGAAACATTATTTCTATCTCTGTATTGGATATGGATGGTTTTAACATTATAATAAAGAACAACAATTGTTCTATTTATAATGATAATGTTTTATATGGTGTTGGTAATTGCGAAATGGACTTTATATACTTGACTTGCATGAAAATATACTTCAAATTGAACAAACTAAGAAAAGGAAAAGAGGTGATGTTAAATATACCTATATGTGGCACTATAGACTTGGTCATATTAATAAAACAAGATTATCCAAGTTGTATAAAGATGGGCTCCTAGAGCTATCAGATTATGAATTATATCCAACTTGCGAATCTTGTCTCGTGGGAAAAATGACTAAATCTCCTTTTAGTGGAAAAGGAAAAAGAGTTACAGAGTTGTTAGCGTTGGTACACAAAGATGTATGTTGACCTATGACAACGAATGCACGAGGAGGGTATTCTTATTCTATTACATTCACTGACGATCACTCAAGATTTGAATATGTGTATTTAATGAAATACAAATATGAATCATTTGAAAAGTTCAAAGAGCTCAGAAGTGAAGTAGAGAAACAAACTGGCAAAAGAATTAAGATTATTTGATCAGATCGAGGTTGTGAATACTTAAGCGGTGAGTTTCTCAATTGTCTCAAAGAAAATGGTATAGTCTCACAATGGACTCCACCAGGGACGCCACAGATGAATGGTGTATCTGAAAGGAGAAATCAAACATTGTTGGACATGGTTCGATCCATGATGAGGTTTATCGATCTTCTGATTTCCTTATGGGGACATGCCCTAGAATCGACTGCATACCTACTTAACAAGGTACCTACCAAATCTGTCCCTAAAACTGATGACTGGGTTTTATACCTAAGAATCGGCCTCTAATTTGAGCTTAAATTGTGTTAATTCTTTGTTTTTATGTTTCATTTTTACTTGTTTAGTGTTGTTTTTTGTTTAGGTGTGGTGGAATGGCAATTGGACTTAAAGGGCAAAATTATGGCAAAACATGGCAAAATCAGGAGCTAATTGGACAAATAGTAGAAGGTACCCCCACTGGGGTGGACTTTCTATATACAAAACCCCAACGGGTGAAGTCTTGAAAAATTAACAGACGATAGGCCCAAAGGTGGACATTTATCGAGAAAAAACCCATTTGGGGGTACGGGAAAACCAGACTTACATTACCTTTTGAATTGCTGCAATAAACGTGAAGGCTAGTGATTGGAATGGCTTGGAACTCAATTGTGCATGGAATTAGAGTTAGAATACATGTCTTGGCATATAATTTAACAACAACAACAAAAACAAAGGGATATCATTCAATTAATTCACAATCTTTGAAGAGAAGTTTGAGCAAGAGCATTGGAGGAAGACTTTGGAGGAAATTTCACGATAATTGCAGATTAAGGTTAGAGGGAAGGGTGGTTCTGGATTCATTCTTTTTCTTTAGTTTAATATTTATAATTGAAATGGTGTTTACTATGATTAATTCAGTTTTTATTTCAAATATGATAAACTAAATTCTTTATTAGACTTATGACCGATCTTTTGGGTAAACGATGATTGTGTAACCTTTAATTTCAGTTTAATAAGCTATCTTTCAGTTTATCTATAATGATTTGTGTTGGAATTTATGAATTGCTTGATCACCAATTTTGTGTGGAATTGTATGAATTCGAGAGATGAAATACGAATCTAGACTTAGTCATTATAGCATGTGTTCTTGAATTCTGTGCATGAATGGAATCTTGATGAATGTTAGGGTAGAGATATGCTTAACATCGCATGTAATCGGGTAGAGAACTTGATCTTAAACCTTCTTTGATTGTAATTCACATAGAGATATAGTGAGTTAGTTGATTAAGGTGGTTTGCTTAATTCTATCTATTTTGTGGATTTAAGTTAATATGATATTAGTGCATCGAGAGGTGGCTAGTTCTACTTTAGTGTTCTTGATTAATAAACTGGGATAGTGAATTAAATTGAAATTAGGGTGTAATAATCAGAGTGATACTTAAAGTGAAGTCGTAAGCCTAATTCTCCATCATTTGCTTGAAATTACATCTTTTGAGTTTGTTGATTGCTTAGTAGTTTTATGTTTTTAGTTATTAATAATTATAATCACTGAATTGGATAAGTTAATAAAATTTGGATTAATATAAAGCTGGTAATTGTTAGGATTAATTTCTTATTAAGTCTCTGTGGGAACGATACTCAACTTATTATTATATTACTTGTTGACCACATATTCTTGCGTGATTGTGCATAATTATATTTTACCCAACAAGTTTTTGGCGCCGTTACCGGGGACTTAGTATAGATCTTAATATTTTTCAATATCAGTTTAATTAGTCCAGTTTTACTTAAATACTTTTCTTTTATTTTGTTCTTTCTTGTTTCTGGTTCTTGAGTCAGTTTATGCAAACTCAGTCCAAAAATCCAGACTTGCTTCCTTTTGAGGACGATATTGAGAAACAGTTTCAAAGGCTAAGCAAGTGGATTAAAGACACAAGGGAAGACTTTGAGAATTATGAAAAAGAGGAAATAATGGCTGCCAAAGACCTAGAAAGCATTGAGAGATTTTGCTACACCTAAGGTGACTGAGCTTCAGTCTAGTATCACCAGGCCGGCGATCGCTGCAAATACATTTGAGATTAAGTTAGGACTATTCAAATGATCCAAAACTCAGTTCAGTTTGGGGGATTTTAAAATGATGATCTGAATGAACACTTGGTCAGCTTTTTGGAGATATGTGACACTTTCTGATACAATGGGGTGTTGGATGAGGTAGTCAGACTTCGCTTGTTTCCATTCACTCTGCGGGACAAGGCGAAGAGTTGCTTACATTCTCTACCATCGGATTCAATAACTACATAGGAAGACCTTTCTCAGAAGTTCCTGGCTAAATTCTTTCCACCAACAAAGACTGCAAAAATGAGAAACAAAATTACCATGTTTGAACAGCAGCATGGGGAATCATTATATGAGGCATGGGAGAGATACAAGGAATTGATTAGGATTTCCCCACATCACAGATTACCAAAATGGCTGCAGATGAATACGTTTTATAACGGGTTAAATGGGGATCTCAGGACGAGTATAGATGCAGCTTCGGGTGGAGCATTTATGGCTAAGAGCTACGAGGAGGCATATAAGTTAGTTGAAATTATGTCAGCCAATAACTACCAGTGGCCTACATCGAGGATGACACATCCTAAGGTGGCTAGGATTTTAGAGGTAGATGGGGTAACCGCGTTGGTAGCACAGATTGCTGCCTTATCAAAGAAAATGGATACTCTGACGGGTGCGCAACCACATCAGGTGGCATATGTTTACGAGTTATGTGTTGGAGAACATCCTACGGAGTAAGGTGCCATTAACCCAGCATCGGTTCAGTTTGTGGGCAGCTACAATAGGATTCTGCAGAATTCGTATCAAAATGCCTACAACCCGGGGAATAGGAACCATCCTAATTTTTTATGGAGCAAAAATCAAAATCAGCAGGCTCCACGACCTTCTTATCCCCCAGGATTTCAGAATCAACATCAACAAATAGCTCAGCATCAATATATAAAAATAAGTTTCGAAGAGTTGTTGTCGAAATATATAACGAGTAATGAGGCGGCCCTGAAAACACAAGCGACATCGAATAAGAACTTAGAGAACAGATGGGACAGCTGGCTTTTGCATTGATTAATAGGCGACAAGAGATTCTACTAAGTGATACAGAAAAGAATCTGAAGGGAAATCACGAGCAGTGTTAGGCAATCACTTTGAGAAGCAGAAAATAGATAGATGGGAAAATTGCAAAAAATTCAGTTAAAAAGGATGACAAAGTTGATGAAACAAAATGGTTGAATAGAAACAAGGTGAGGAAGAGAAAGTTGAACAGACAAAGTCAGATGACAAGCCAGTTGTGTATCCTCCATCGCCGTTTTAGCAGAGAGTCAAAAAACAGAATTAGACAAGTAATTCACTAAATTTTTAGAAGTTTTTAATAAACTTCATATTAACATCCCTTTCGCAGAAGCCCTAGAACAGATGCCAAGTTATGCTAAATTCATGAAGGGAATTTTGTCAAGAAAAAAGAAGTTGGAAGATTTTGAAACTGTGGCATTAACAGAGGAGTGCGGTGCAGTTCTACAGCGGAAGTTACCTCCAAAGTTGAACGATCCGGGGAATTTTACCATTCCGTGCATAATTGGGAATATGGCATTTAACAAGTGTTTATGTGACTTGGGGGCAAGTGTGAACCTCATGCCGTTATCAGTATACACCGAATTGGGTTTACCAGCTCCAAAACCGACCAATATATCTCTACAATTAGCGGATAGGTCAATCACGTACCCAAGAGGCATTGTGGAGGATATTTTGGTCAAGGTAGACAAATTCATATTTCCTGCAGACTTCATAATTCTTGATTTTGAGGAAGATAAGAACATCCCAATCATCCTAGGGAGACCGTTTTTGGCTACGGGTAGGACTCTATTTCGATGTGTAAAAAGGAGAATTAACCATGAGGGTCCAAGATCAGGAAGTAAAGTTCAACGTATTCAAAGCTATGAAGTTCCCTACGGATGAAGATGAGTGTTTCAGGATGGATGTCATTGATCAGATAGTCAATGAAGACATGGTTAAAAGTTTGACTAGTGATCCATTGGAAACTACACTATTGGGGGATGAAGATTTAGATGATCCAGAGTTCGTAGATTATTTGCATGTGCTGAATTCCTTGCCACAAGTTAGTAGATTTAAGGCACCATTTGAGCCATTACATACAGAGGACAAAGCCATGACAGGGATGAAACCTTCATTGGAGGAGCCACCTACACTTGAGCTTAAGCCACTTCCTAAACACCTCAGGTATGCATATTTAGGCAATTCTAATACGTTACCTGTTATTATTGCTTATGTGCTTAACGAAATGAAGGAAAATAAGTTGTTGAGAGTGCTTAGAGAATACAAATCGGCTATAAGATGGATAATGACAGATATCAAGGGAATTAGTCCATCCTTCTGCATGCACAAAATTCTCATGGAAGAGGATTCAAAGCCAAAAGTGGAACAATAGAGACGGCTAAACCCGGTCATAAAAGAAGTGGTGAAGAAAGAGATTCTGAAGTGGTTGGATGCAGGAATCATCTACCCAATTTCAGACAGTGCTTGGGTCATTCCTGTTCAATATGTGCCGAAAAAGGGAGGAATGACTGTAATAAAGAATGATGACAACTAATTAATTCCAACGAGGATAATAACCGTTTGGAGGGTTTGCATGGACTACATGAAGCTGAATAAAGCAACCCGCAAAGACCACTTTCCTCTACCTTTTATCGATCAGATGTTGGACAGGTTGGCGGAGCACAAATTTTATTGCTTACTGGATGGGTATTTGGGATATAATCAAATAGTCATTTCTCCTGAAGATCAAGAGAAAACCACTTTCACGTGCCCATACGACACCTTTGCATTGAGGATAATGTCTTTTGGCTTGTGTAATGCACCCGCAACCTTCCAACGGTGTGAAGAAAGAGATTCTGAAGTGGTTGGATGCGGGAATCATCTACCCAATTTCAGACAGTGCTTGGGTCATTCCTGTTCAATATGTGCCAAAAAAGGGAGGAATGACTATAATAAAGAATGATGACAACTAATTAATTCTAAACGAGGATAATGACCGTTTGGAGGGTTTGTATGGACTACATGGATCTGAATAAAGCAACCCGCAAAGACCACTTTCCTCGACCTTTTATCGATCAGATGTTGGACAGGTTGGCGGAGCACGAATTTTATTTCTTACTGGATGGGTATTCGGGATATAATCAGATAGTCATTGCTCCTGAAGATCAAGAGAAAACCACTTTCATGTGCCTATACGACACCTTTGCATTGAGGATAATGTCTTTTGGCTTGTGTAATGCACCCGCAACCTTCCAACGGTGTATGATGACCATCTTCTCGGACATGGTGGAGAAGAATATGGAAATCTTCATGGATGACTTTTCTGTCTTTGGAGATAATTTTGATTTCTGTTTAGAGAATTTGGTCATAGTTTTAAAGTGATGCGTGGAGACAAATTTGGTGCTTAACTGGAAAAGTGCCACTTTATGATCGAAGAAGGAATAATCTTGGGGCACAAGGTTTCATCAAAGGGATTAGAGGTTGATAGAGCAAAGTTGGAAACCACTGAAAATCTACCACCACCAACTTCAATAAAGGGAATCCGTAGCTTTCTTGGATATGCCAGGTTCTATAAGAGATTTATAAAAGATTTCTCTAAGATTGCAAAACCATTATGCAGTCTCTTAGAGAAAGATTCAGTTTTCAATTTTGATGAAGATTGTAAGTCAGCTTTTGAGCAGTTGAAGAAAAAATTGACTACAACTCTAGTGATCATCGCACCAGATTGGAATATGCCCTTTGAGTTAATGTACGATGCGAGCGACTATGCAGTAGGGGCTGTTTTAGGTCAACACCGAGAGAAGATATTCCACGCCATATATTAAGCAAGTAAAACTCTTACGGATTCCCAATTGAACTACACAACTACAGAAAAGCAGTTACTTGCAGTAGTATATGCTTTTGATAAATTTCAGGCATATTTAATTAGAACAAAGGTGGTGGTATATACTTAATTTTGAAGAAGGATGCTAAGCCTCGACTTATTAGATGGATCCTCCTCCTATAAGAATTCAATTTGGAAATAAAAGATAGAAATGGGACATAGAATTAAGTAGCTGATCATCTATCAAGGCTGGAACATCCGAGTAAAGATGAAGAGGATAAGTATGTAATCAATGAGTCATTCCTGGACGAACAACTATTTGGGGTTAATTCAGAATTTCCATGGTATGCGGATTTTGCTAACTATTTGGTGAGCAACATCCTTCCCCCTGATCTAACGAGACAGCAGAAAAAGAAATTCCTACATGACGTCAAATGGTACATGTGGGATGAGCCATACCTATTCAAATAGTGTGCCGACAAGATGATTCGAAGGTGTGTGCCCTACAGTGAGGTGAGGAATATATTTCACGAGTGTCATGCATCTGCATATGGGGGACATTATGGAAGTGAGAGAACATCAGCCAAAGTGCTTCAAGCAGGTTTTTATTGGCCTACAGTGTTGAAGGATGCCCACCAGTTTGTGAAAAGCTGTGACAGATGTCAAAGGGTGGGTAACATATCGAAGCGGAATGAGATGCCACTACAAACTATCTTGGAAGTTGAAATTTTTGACGTATGGGGAATGGATTTTATGGGGCCATTTCCTCAATCTTTCAATAATCAGTACATCTTGCTTGCGGTTGACTATGTATCCAAATGGGTTAAAGTTGTAGCACTCCCCACAAACGATGCCAAAGTGGTTCTTAAGTTCTTGCACAAGAATATTTTTACAAGATTTGGCACGCCAAGAGCCATTATAAGTGATGAGGGTAGTCACTTCTGCAACAGATCGTTTACAACCCTTTTGGCAAAATATGGTCAACCATAAGGTGGCTACAACAAGTGGGCAAGCTGAGGTTTCGAACATGGAGGTGAAGAAAATCTTAGAGAAGGTAGTAAACCCTAACAGAAAAGACTGGTCTCTCAAATTGGATGACACATTATAGGCTTACAGGACTGCGTACAAGATGCCAATTGGGATGTCACCATATCAGTTGGTTTACAGAAAAGCATGTCACCTACCTGTGGAGTTACAACATAAAGCTTATTGGGAAATTCAGAAGCTCAACTTCGATCAAACAACGCAGGTGAAAAGAGGCTACTTCAAGTGAACGAACTCGATGAATTCAGACTACAAGCCCATGAGAACTCGAAGTTGTATAAAGAAAAGGTCAAGAAATGGCACGACCAGAAAATCTTACAGAGAAAGTTCGAACTGGGATAGTCAGTGCTATTGTTCAATTTAAGATTGCTGTTATTCCTAGGAAAACTAAAATCGAGGTGGTCAGGTCCATTTACTATCAAGAGGATTTTCCCACATGGCGTCGTTGAGCTATATAGTAGAAATCCTTTGGAGACGTTCAAGGTCAATGGTCAATGGTTGAAGCATTATTGGGGTGGCGAATCCAATATGGATATCATCGCAATCACACTCGTCGACACGCCATAAACAGGGAGTAGTTAGGCTGAAAGACTTAAAAATCAAGCGCTAGTTGGGAGGCAACCCAATTTTACTTTTATTCTCAGTATTTTTATTCATGCTAGTTAAATTGTAGTTTAGCATAATCTTAGTATATAATAAATTCATTTTGATTCATTAAGTAGTTAGTTTCGTTATGTTTTTTTTAGATAATCTGACCTTACATGCTTAATTTACTCAATATTGACTTATATTCATGTTTTTATGATGTTTTAGGTACTTAAGAAGCCATGGATAGGAGTTGGATGCAAAGAATGAGAGAATTCAAGTGAAATTGCAGAAGGCATGCCCGCTGGGGCAGATATTTTGATATGCATAGTCTGCCGGGGCCAGGTCTTAATTCGTAAAATAGAACATATGCCCGCTGGGGCGGGCTTCCAAAGCCTATTACCCCCCGCCGTGGTGGAGGTACAAAATCTGAAGAGACAAATTCGACAGTTACAGCAGTTACCCCCCACTCTTCCACTTCAACTTCTTTCTACCCCAACTGAAACTCCACTCTCTACCCATGATTTAGCAACTTAATCCCTACTTCCCCACCCTATTTAATCACTTTCCCATTACTTTAACCCATAACTTTCTATATTACCTCCTCTCTATAAATCCATACCCTCATAACACACTCTAACAACCTAAATTCATACTAGTTCAGTAGTTCAAGGTTAGGGTTCTTCTTGGGCAAATTCTTTACAGCAAAAATGGAGGGGATAATCAACCAAGTAATAATACATTGAGAGTAAGTAGTTTGTTCATACAAATTCTCATCTCCTACCACCATATTTGAATTTAAATTATAAAAGTTTGGGGGTATTACAAGTTTAGCACGCCAAGTGTTCGACGATTTTCTTGAGTGAAGTTTGGGGGAAATTTTGTGATGCTCATTAATTCAAATCTAATGACACCTAAACCGACATAAAAATGACAACGTGGAGAGAGTTCAGGGTCCACACCACCAACCAGGACCTTTGACAGGCAAAAATTCATAAGTGATGCCGCCGTCGACCGTTACGACTACCTTGTGACAAAAGCACTCACACCAGAACAGGGGTTGGCACCTGAACACATCGATGATGAAATGATGCAAAAAATCTATGAGAAAGGATGGAATAAGTTCACGGAGGAGCCTGAGCCATCAATTATGAATGTGGTAAAAGAATTCTACGCCAACGCATAGGATAAGGCCCCATTCACGGCATTTGTCCGTGGCAAGCAAGTTCCTTTCAGTGCTGACGTCATCAATGCGTACTACCAACTACGAGTTCCTAGAGAGTGTCAGTATGCTTACTTGCATGACCATGATCCCGAATATGAGGCTATTTTGACAGAAATTACAAAGCCAGGTACCATATGGTTAAAAGGCCGAAAAGGGGGCACTATCTTCCACAGTAAGGCTCTCAGCCGGTACGGAAAGATTTGGTACGCACTAAGCTATTCCCATCCACACACTTGACAGAGGTGACAAAGGAGAAGATACTCCTCTTATATGCCATCGTCCAAGACTTTCTCATCAACGTGGGTCCAATTATCAGTTTTACTATCCGAAGATGCCTACGCAGACCATTCTCTGGCGGCTTATCACACCCATCACTCGTTTATGGGTTGTGTAGGCAGGTGGGAGTTAGATGGTCCGATGATGAACCACCCAGATGCCGCTTCAGACGTTAGACACGAGGATGATTGAGTGATATTCGGTGTGGCCCAAGGGTGAGTCGCACCCTAGAGGACTTGGGTTTATATTTCCACCAGCCTCAGAGGATGAGGCTGATGTTGAGGACACTTTGGATGACAAGAGTACCAGTGGGATGAGATGATGGGTGCGCAAGGAACGGAGGAGATGCCACAAATCGATGTTACATTTAGCCCTCAGTTTCAGAGCCTCCAGCGACAAGTGGATGAGTACAACAAAGATGCCCAAAGACAGATGCGTAGACTCGCGGCGAGGCAGGACCATATGTTTGAGGCATTGAATATATCATTTGCCTCCTTGAATGCGACGCTCCAGAGTTTCAACCCCATCGCGCAATTCCCATATCAGCAGCCAGCCCCGATGCCAAGGTTCCCACCCTCCGACTCAGATGACGAGCAACAACCACCACCACCCCAAGCTTAGGCGATTACAGGGAAGTCTTCATACATTTAATGCTTTATTCTTTACAATGAGGACATTGTAATTTTAAAGTTTGGGGGAGTTGATTAATTTTTATGTTTGCATGTTTAATTTTATTAGTTAGCTTTGTATATGTTAATTTCATGTTTAGTTTTAGGATTATTAGATGCTTGCATTCATATAGTGATTTAGTTGCATAGTAGTATAGGGTTGTAAATAGTTTTTATTACTTGTCAATCATGTTATGTTTACCGCATATATATAAAATAAAAATAAAGTAAAAAATAAATTTTTTTAGTTAATTATTGTGTTATATTGCATATGTCCAGCGGTTTGATATAGTTCATTTTATTGTGGCCAATGATGAGATTAAGATTAAGTAGACAAGTACGATGGCCGACTATTAGAACTTTGCTGTAACTTTCTGTTATAAATTGGATCTTTTGCCTGTTTGAAACTGGTATAATAAGGTTATCACATTAATAAAACATATGTGGACTGATTTAGTTCAAATTTATACATAAGGAACCTCTAAAGGATAATGCTAGTCTAAATGAAAGAATGACAAACATAGGCAGTGAAGGCGAAGAATTAGGCAAGAACCTAAGTTTGGGGGAAAATTTGTGGTATATAAGCTTCATAAAATAAATAAATAAATATATATAATGTGGCTAGTCTGGTTTCGAGGCCTTTGTTACTTGAGCAGAAATGCCTTGAGGGGATTGTCTTTACACCTAGCGCCCTAAGGTCTTTTATGGTTTGGGAGTCGTTGGTGAAAGCTCGCTAAGGGGTAGCTTATTAGCCTAATGGAATGAGACATTGCAGTCATGAGATATATATATATATATATATATATATATATATATATATATATATATATATATATATATATATATAAAGAGAGAGAATAAAGCGGAAATAAGAGAAAAAAAACCCCGTAAGTGAAAAATAAAGCATAAGTACCCTATTTGGACCCTTAATATTGATAATTATTTGATTTTAGTTGGATCTCGTCTGTTTTTGAAATTCTTTAGTTTACACTGTATGATGCCTTCTAAGAGACTTGTTATGTATTAAATTTGAATTTGCATCAATTAGCATGGATGTTGAGCACACACACACACATATTGTACCAGTAATAACAGTTTAAGATTTGATGAATGATGGGAATTATTGATTAGTTTTGATATGAAGTATTGTTGTGTTTACTTGATTTCTCTGAGGTTGGATGAATAAATTTGATTCTATGATGACTGCTGGATTTGTAGGCATAGATTAGATGCATTACATTATATTGCATTGAATTGAATAACATGTTTGTTTCGTTTCGTTCTTGAGGACTAGCACAAATTTAAGTTTGGGAGAATTTGATGAGTGGGTTTTATACCTACGAATCGACCTCTAATTCGAGCTTAAATTGTGTTAATTCATTATTTTTATGTTTCGTTTTTACTTGTTTAGTGTTGTTTTGTGTTTAGGTGTGGTGGCGTGGCAATTGGACTTAAAGGGCAGAATTATGGCGAAACTTGGCAAAATTAAGAGGTAAATTGGACAAATAGCAGAAGGTACCCCCGCTTGAATGGATTTTATATATACAAAACCCTCGCCGGGGTGGGGGGTGCTTAAAAATTAACAGACGATAGGCCCGTGGGTAGACACATTCTTGAGCAAAAACCCGTCTTGAAGTGAAGTCTGAAACTAGACTCTTGTTACCTTTTGAATTGTTGCAATAAACATGAAGGCTAGTGATTGGAATGACTCGGAACTCAATTGTGCGTGGAATTAGAGTCAGAATATGTGTCTTGGCATATAATTTAACAAAAACAACAAAAACAAAGGGATATCATTCAATCAATTCACAATCTTTGAAGAGAAATTTGAGCAAGAGCATTGGAGGAAGACTTTGAAGGAGATTTCACAATAATTGCAGATTAAGGCTAGAGAGAAGGGTGGTTCTGGATTCATTCTTTTTCTTTAGTTTAATATTTGTAATTAGAATGATGTTTACTTTGATTAATTCAGTTTTTATTTCAAATATGATGAACTAAATTCTTTATTAGGCTTATGACGGATCTTTTGGGTAAACGATGACTGTGTAACCTTCAATTTCAATTTAATAAGCTATCTTTCAGTTTATCTATAATGATTTGTGTTTGAATTTATGAATTGCTTGATCACCAATTTTGTGTGGAATTATATGAATTCGAGAGATGAAATACGAATCTAGACTTAGTCATTATAGCATGTGTTCTTGAATTCTGTGAATGAATGGAATCTTGATGAATGTTAGGCTAGAGATATGCTTAACATCGCATGTAATCGGGTAGAGAACTTGATCTTAAACTTTCTTTGATTGTAATTCACATAGAGATATAGTGAGTTAGTTGATTAAGGTGTTTAGCTTAATTATATCTATTTTGTGGATTTAAGTTAATATGGTATTAGTGCATCGAGAGGTGGCTAGTTCTACTTTAGTGTTCTTGATTAATAAACTGGGATAGTGAATTAAATTGAAATTAGGGTGTAATAATTAGAGTGATACTTAAAGTGAAGTCGTAAGCCTAATTCTCCATCATTTGCTTGAAATTACATCTTTTGAGTTTGTTGATTGCTTAGTAGTTTTATGTTTTTAGTTATTAATAATTATAATCACTGAATTGGATAGTTAAATAAAATTTGGATTAATATAAAGCTGGTAATTGTTAGGATTAATTTCTTATTAAGTCTCTATGGGAACGATACTCAACTTATCATTATATTACTTGTTGACCATGTATACTTGCGTGATTGTGCGTAATTAGATTTTACCCAACAAAAACCCCATATAAATTATGTACAGGGAGGAAACCAAATCTGAAGCATGTTAAGACTTGGGGTTGTCCAGCTTATGTCAAAAGTTTTGAAAATAATAAGCTACAAACTAGATCCGATAAGTGTAGATTTGTGGGGTACCCTAAATAAACATTAGGGTATTATTTCTATCATCCAACTATTCAAAAGGTGTTTATTACGAAACATGCTACCTTCTTGGGAAAGGTGTTTATCCTTGAAGGGGTCAGTGGGAGTAAGATATATCTTGAAGAAGTTCAGGAACCAAAAAATACTACGGATCAAAGTCAGGTACCTAACAAAGTGGAAGAACCTATTATAACACACCCTATTCATAAATCTGGAAGAGTACCGAAGATACCTGATATGTATGGATTCGTTATAGAGGATGACGATGAGGTATGCATCATAGATGATTATGATCCATTGAATTACGAACAGGCTATGAGTAGTAAAGACTCAGAGAAGTGGCAAGAAGCCATGAAACTTGAGATGGACTCCATGTATGAGCCTATTGGGTGTAAATGGGTCTTTAAAATAAAGACTGGAGCAGACGGCAAGGTACAGACCTATAAAGCCTGACTGGTCGCAAAAGTTTTCAAACATAGACAAGGAGTTAGCTATGACAAAACCTTTTCACCAGTAGCGATGCTCAAGTTCATTCAAATTTTGCTTACGATTGCAACTTACCATGACTACGAAATCTGGCAGATGGACGTGAAAATGGCCTTCCTTAATGGGAAACTTGAGGAAGATGTGTATATGACACAGCCAAAGGGATTTATTTCAACGGTTGGAACAAATCAAGTCTGTAAGCTACAACGATCCATTTATGGATTAAAGCAAGCTTCTCGTAGGTGGAACATCCATTTTGATGAGACAATCAAAGAGTTTGATTTTATCAAAAATGAGGATGAACCATGTGTGTATAAGAAGGTTAGTGGGAGCATTGTTTCATTCCTTGTATTATATATTGATTATATATTACTGATAGGGAATGATATTCCTATGCTACACTCAATTAAAATCTGGTTATCTAAACACTTCTCCATGAAGGACTTGGGAGAAGCATCCTATATTTTGGGGATAAAGATCTATAAAGATAGATCTAAAAGGATGTTTAACTTGTCCCAAGGAACGCTCATTGACTCGATGCTAAAGAGGTTTAGCATGGAAGATTCCAAAAGAGGTCTCATGCCGATGAGCCATGGAATACATCTTTCTATGAAACAGGTCTCAAAGACACCTAATGAGAGAGACCGTATGAGTAAGATTCCTTATGCTTCAGCAATAAGATCTATCATGTATGGTATGATATGTACTAGAATGGATGTCACTTATGCGCTTAGTGTAACAAGCATATATCAGTCGAATCCAGGAGAAGAGCACTGGAAGGCAGTGAAAAATATCCTAAAGTACTTAAGAAGAACTAAGGATGTACTTTTTGTCTACGGTGGGTCTGAATTGAAACTAGAGGGCTTCACAAACTCAAGTTTCCAAATGGACCAAGATGACAGTAAATTTTTTTCGGGGTATATATTTACCTTGAACGGTGGCGCAGTGAGTTGGAAAAGTTCTAAACGACAAACCGCTTTGATTCAAATGATGATGAGTACATACCGCAAGTGAAGCTGCAAAGGAGGTTGTTTGGATGAAGAATTTCGTAACTAAACTTGATGTGGTTCCTAGCATTAAAAGACCAGTACCTTTACTGTGACAACACCGGAGCTGTTGCGCAGGCTAAGGAACCCGAGTCTCATCAGAAATCCAAACACGCGTTGCGGCATTTTCATTTAATTAGAGAGATCATTGAAAGAGGAGACATCATCCTAGAGCGTGTGGACTCTCAAGACAATATAGCTGATCCATTTACTAAAGCGTTAACACAACAACAGTTCGATCGTCACTTTGAGAAGATGTGTATGAGATACCACATTGATTGACTTTAGTGCAAGTGGGAGATTGAAAGTAGTATGCATACAAGCCAATCATGTATGATGATAAAGCATATACTTTGTAATCAATCTTATTTATTTATTAATAAAATAATTAATTATTAAAGGCATTTATTATCTACATGGTGCTGTTTTAATAATATGTGATAAACCCATAGTTTTAAGCAATGTTTTTAGAATCATGATGAGATCATGCTAATGAGATCTAAATTCTTAGATAGCTTAAAACTAAAATGTTCTCAATTAATGGATTACTAAAAAGGGGATTAGTGAATCCGGATAGATTGGTACATACGTTGCTTGCTCATTGGATGAGGATGATTGATATCATGATCATTTGTGTGGAGACACTAAAGCAAGTATGTAGGTGCTTATTGGAGAATAAGTTCACTGAACGTGACTCACTAAGGAATATCTAATGGAGTTTTACTTGTCTGTCAATAAGAATTCTTGTAGTGATAGTAGTACAAATGATCTTTAGACTTGAGATCATCATAATATCTTATATATAATGAATTACACTTTAACTTATTCCTTAAGACTCTTATAGAGTATATCAAAGGGTATGCTTGGGTGTAATAAGTTATATATGGAGATAATGAATGAACAATAAAGAATTTACCACTTCTAGTAAAAGAAGAGAAATGTCATATGTGATTCGATAAATGACAACCTAGGAATCCTTGGCCAAGGTGGAATGAAATTATAAAGTAGTTTCTAATTTGCATTCATTCGGAGTTTTGCATTTGGGAATCGAAATACATATAATTAAATAAAATAAGACTTAACAGTAATTCTATGTCTTATATTTAATTGGGACATTGTATGATGGAAGGATTGAATTGTACGGTAACTATATACTCAAAGGTTCTTTTATGATTAATGTTGAAATCTATATTATCTAGAAAGTCGTTGATCGCTAGGGAGGCTTATCCATATTGTAGATTAAATATTATTTATTTAAATAAATTAATAGTTTAATTTATTTATTTAAATAAGATTAGAATTATTCTAATTGATTTATTCACAACCGGTTTAATATGGAGAACATAAAGGGTCACACCATAAAAGGAAGAATAATTATTTAAGAAGTTAATGGCAGAATCGTAATTATAAGTTAAGTATATTTAATTTAATCTGTGGTGATAGAATTTTTTATTTTTTTTACTGTGGGTTTTCGACCCGCAGGTCGACTAATCCCCCGAGCCCAATACCAGAGCGGTTTGCTACCCAACTTGCACCGGGGGTACCGTGGCCACCATGACTATTTCTGGCTTAACACTAGTTCTTCAGCGAGGCTCGAATCGAAAGGCGTCCAGGGTTTACGGCTGCCTTGATCAATCCTTCAACATTGCGCTAAATCTTTGGTGGTTGATAGAAAAATGTAAATAGCTTAATATTTATTATTTAATATTTTGGAAATATTAAATATAAATTAATAAGAGGAGTCTTATTAATATTATTACAATTATTATTATTTTAATTTCTAAAAGAGTTTATGAATTATTTTAATATAAGTACTCTCATTTATTCCTAATAGGATTATGAGGTAAATTAATTAAAAGAGTTAAATTAATTATCCCTAATAAGATTATGGAGCCTAATTAATTAAAGGAGTTTAATTAATTAAATAATAATCAATTTTATTTATATTAAAATAAGTTAACTGATATATTTATAAGAGGAGTCTTATATTAGATATCAGTGAATGAGATATACGTGATTCCAAAAGTTGGAGAGTATGCCCCCTTTTCTATAAAGATAGAAAAACTAGGGTTTTAGCCAATACACCCTTCTTGTGACGCCCCCAAAATAGGTCCACACGACCCATTCTGAGTCGCCAGATATCACAATACAAAAATCAAATATAAACTTCATGGTGCCTCGACCACAACACCTTACAATGGTACTTTACATAAAAGTACAATCAATAACTGTTTTAGAAATTAAAATCTTTGGAAAATGCTCAAGGAAACCTTCGTACATGGGAGGCCATGCATCTAACTTATGATAGATATCATATGACTCGAGAATTATCCTTGGTTAACCCAATAGACCCCAAAGAAAAATGAGAAGATTATTGTCATATTCTTTCCAATGGTGAGTCTTCTCTTGACATATAATTATCTCTATTGTCTCCAATTGAGAATTATATTTCAACCAAACTCCAAAATTGTATAGGTAGTGCTCATAGATATAATCAATAAGTGCATGTGCACAACCCTGTCTTATGATAACACGAAGTCATTTGTCATTAAACATCTTGTATGATAGTGGCAAAACACCCTTCCAAAGTTGGGTTCACCTCACCCTATTCGGTTCACCAAAATCAACGGTTAAAATGACCTATAAAATACGACACACTTATCTAAAATTCTCAATAAAATTATTTCCATACTGTTTTAGGGGAAACCTCAACAGCTATAGACCATCATTCTATTCCCCAGTTACCCCTGCTCGACCAGCTATACTCTTATTACCTGAAAGAAATTGTAAAGCAAAAGGATGAGCACAACTAGCCCAGTAAAGAATATCATGACTAAAGATAATTAATTTATCAATAGCCTTCGTCGGTAATAAATCAGAGATTTAGAACATATGGTAGATGATAAAACTTTTCAACCATAGTTGTAGCGGAACGAACAATCCATTAGAAGAGTCAAATAGACCATAAAGTCTATTATCTTCTCCATGTTAAAAGTCCAGCAACAATGTTTCATCCCTGTAACATCAATCAACAGTTCCTGTCCCCAATCATGTGAATAACTCATAATCATAATTGAGATTCTAAATTCCTCTTCGCACCAAGGACGAAGATAATTTTCATCACCTGTCTTTACCTGAAACATCAAAGATCATGGTTATACCAAATCACAGTTCCTGTTCATAATCATACTAATAAATTCATCTTTGCACTACGGGCCAAAGATATTCAACAACAGGTCATCTTTGCACTACGGCCAAAGATATTCAACAACAATTCATCTTTGCACTACATGCCAAAGATATTCAACAATATGTCATCTTTGCACTACGGGCCAAAGATATTAATATATCAAAGAAATATATAATCATTTCAGAATTTATATAAACAATAATTATAACCATGTTGATCAATTCACCTTTGCACTTAAGCTAAAGATATTTAATTATAAATTCAATGGTCATGATCATACCAGTCAACAATTCATCTTTGCACTACTGGCCAAAGAGAACCCATAGTCACGATCATACCAATAATATACCCATCTTTACACTTAAGTCAAAGAGAAATGTCATCACCAGGATTATAAAAACGTTATATATGATAATAAAAATAATATGATCAAAGCATAAATTTAATTTCAAGAGTAAGATTCTGTGACGCCCCCAAATTCAGGTACTTAAAACCCGAATTCAGTGCTTCACGATACCATTTCTTTGAGCGGAATAATAATAATAATGTCATAAATATCAAACTTAATTTACATATCAAAGTTTTCTAAATCCCAGTTATGCGAACTTAAAACATTTCATTACATGATAGATAATAAATAACATCATCTTATTTAAGTCTAGCTATTACATAAGATAACACAACTTATTCTGACAGCTTTCCTTTCCCTTTGTTGTGACAACCCCAAAATAGGTCCATTCCATCCAACCCATTCTAAGTCGCCAAATACATGGTACAGAAAACAACTACAACTTTATTACAACAATTGTCGTACAAAATACAACAACACATATACTGTGAGTTTGGATACAAATATATATACCAACTGTGACTCTCATCCCAACCTTGGATAGCACGTCACAATGACACCTTACATAAATGTATAGTCAAAAACTGTTTTAGAAATTAGAATCTTTGGGAAGTGCTCAAGGAAACCTTCGTACATGGGAGGCCATGCTTCTAGGTTATGATAGGTATCATATGGCCACCGAATTATCCTTGGTTGACCCAATAGACCCCAAAGAAAAACGAGAAAATTACTATCATATTCTTCCCAATGGTGAGTCTTCTCTTGACTTATCATTATCTCCACTATCTCAAATTGAGAATTATACTTCAAACAAACACCAAGATTATATAGGTAGTGCTCGTAAATATACTCAGCAAGTGGATGAGCACAACCCTGTCTTATGATGACACGAGGTTGTATGTCATTAGACATCTTGTATGATAGTGGCAAAACACCCTTCCAACGTTGGGTTCACTTCTCCCTATATGATTCACCAAATATAACTACTAAAAGATGTATACAACACACTTGTCTATACTGTTTAGGGAGAACTCCACAGCTAGAGACCACCATTCTATTCCCTTGTTACCCTCGCTTTCGACCCATTACACTTTTATTACGAAAGGAATTGTGAAGCAAAAGGGTGAAAGCACAACTAGCTTCGATAAAGAATATCATGACTAAAGATAATTAAATTATCAATAGCCTTCATCAATAATAAATCAGAGATTTAGAACATATGGTAGATGATAAAAATTTCAACCATAGTTGCAGCGGAACGAGCAATCCATTAGAAGAGTCAAATAGACAATACAGTCTATTATCTTCTCCATGTTAAAAGTCCACCAACAATGTTTTATCCCTGTAACATCAATCAACAGTTCCTTTCCATAATTATATGAATATCTCATAATCATAATTGTGATTCTAAACTCCTCTTCGTACCGAGGACGAATATAATTTTCATCACATGTCTTTACCTGAAACATCAAAGATCATGGTTATACCAAATCACAGTTTCTATTCATAATCATACTAATAAATTCATCTTTGCACTACGGGCCAAAGATATTCATCCACAGTTCATCTTCGTACCACTGGCCAAAGATATTTAACAACGGGTCATCTTTGCACTACGCCAAAGATATTCATTAAAAGTTCATCTTTACTCTTCGCCAAAGATATTCATCAACAATTCATCTTTTGCACTACTGAGCCAAAGATATTCCTCAACAGATTCATATTTGCACTAAGCCAAATATATTCATCAATGATTCATATTTGCATTCTGTGCCAAATATATTAATATCTCAAAGAAATATATAGTCATTTCAGAATTTATATAAACAATAATTATAACCATGTTGATCAATTCACCTTTGCACTTAAGCTAAAGATATTCAATTATAAATTCAATGGTCATGATCATACCAGTCACAATTCAACTTTTCACTCTTGGCAAAAAGAACCCTAGTCATGATCATACCAATAATCTACTCATCTTTACACTCGGTGAAAGAGAATTTCAACATCGGGTTATAAAATATTATATATGATAATAAAATCAATATAATCAATATATAGTTTTAATCTCTAGAGTAATATTCATAAATCAACTATAATTTGGTTAGAAAAAGAAACCAATTTTGTAGTGAATAGTACCCGTGAATAGTAACTCATGAATAGTAACTCATGAATAGTAACCCTGACACAAAAAGGTAGAAATTCCATAATAAAATCTATACCAATATTTCGGTATAATGATATTAAAAGAATAACATTTCTTAAACTTATAAACAATTTATTTTAATTGTTTACACTTTACTAAATAATGCATTTAATCATCATAAAGTGCCAAACTTATAAGATTTCATCACCAATAACCAAAACCCTCATCAAAAATCTGCATATACCACATATATGATTCTCAAGCCATAAAATCCTATTTTCCAATTTTCTTCCTTCACATAACATATTTAACTCATTTATTCATAACTAATCCATTTTCATAAAAAATACCAAATCAGTTCCAAAAATATTTCTTGTATGGGATTTGGCAGAATATAGTCCCATATTGAACATATATTTTTCTTAGAATTTTTAAAATTCATTTACTATTTTTCATATGGCCAAAACCGCCGAATATTTAGACATTTATCATAAATGGTACTTTTATCCAAAAATTCCGAAATTCACAGAGTACACTGATATTATATAGATGTACTCCCAATAAAAATTTCATCAATTTTGGAGTTAACCATAAGGAGTTATAAGCTGTTACTTTTGAAATAGTCTTTTCTCATAAAATTCATAACTCTTAATCTATACATCCAAAAATCACCATTTTTGGACACAATCTATAAAACTCATCAACATATCATTTCAAATATCTCGAATTTTCTGAAGGTCGAGGAAAATGCAAACTGAAAAACATAATAACCCTTAAAATCCCTTACCTCAAAAGAGCAGTACTTCTGACTAGAATATCGGATGAAAAACCGAAGGAAACTTCTACTAAATAGCAACTCTCAAAGTATCTAAATACTCTCAAAAATATGCTTGATAATATAGAGAGAAAGAAAACTTGTTTCTGGTGTGATTTTCAATTCTAACTTAGCCCTCTATTTATAGGAAAATTTTAGCAGACTTGACCTGCAACCTGATGGCTTTACCTGCTACTATTCCCACCCACCACATTTGAAATAAAATTCAGCACATTTCTTCACCAACTACAAGTGGGGCCCACTCAATTCTAGAATTTTCCACCAAAATGCTAAATTCGGATACTTCAACAATTTCTAAACCATTCACCTCTTAAAATTCATAACAAATCATGCGTTCATTTTTAACGGTTCAAAATTTGTGGACATATACTCAACTTTTATATATATAACATATCCAAAAATTACAACGATCCAATGGTCGGATTAAAAATTATAACTCACATAATATATCTAAAAAACTTTGGTTTAATTTTTAATACCTTCATTCAAACAAAAATCTTGATAAAATACCTCAACATTAATTCCTTCATTTATAACCACATAAATAAATCCATCATTTATATCCACATCAAATAAATATTTCCTTATCATATAAATCAATAATTAATTATTCACAAATAATATTACTGAGAATCACAATTATGATGACGGTAGTTCCCGGAAGAGGCGTTTTCAATAATAATTTCTCCTTCTTTGGCGCATGAATTAGGTGACCAAACCTCTCCTTGTGAGAACTTTCTAGATATTGCCAATAATGCTATCTAATAATATTATTAAAATAATATGAATTATTGATCGATAATGAGAAATATTGTGCAGTGATAATTATTGAAACAACAATAATATAAAATATCAATGAAGCAATTATTGAATCAATAAAATAAAATATTGAACAGTAATTATTGTAACAATTATTGAGTAGTGCCTTCTTATGTAAGGATCAATAATTTAAAAATACTATGTAAAAACCATGTACTCTTGTACAAAACACAGCGTATTCTTTGTATTTTAACCCATAACGGGTATTCAATAGTGTTACTTGGTAAGAACTACGTGAATTATTTATAAAAACTTAATTTTGTCGTTTTCTTCATCAAAGCAGTTATTACATTATGGGGCCCACAAATGGGTTTTGCAAATAAATACGAATATTCCCGACGGAGAAAGAATATTCCATGGCAAACGAATATTCCCGACAACAATGAATATTTTATAACCACTTGTGTATTTTGAAAACATTTCATATATCACCCTTAACTTTAACTTTTATCAATTTAACCATTTACTGAATAGTAATTATAAGAAAAATTGAATACTTTTATTTCATAAAATTCGGGGTCTTACATTTTTTCTTGCAGAGCCCTCTGGTTGGTCATACTTAACTGAAAACATTTAATTTAAGCAAGGATGAGCATTTGAGTGCCCAACAAGTAATAACAATTATAAATATTAGTTGAAAGGATTAAATGTTTTCTTTGTACTACCCTTCTACAACAAATCAATGGTTATGAAGTAATCTGAACCGATAATAATAACATAACAACTCTCTATCAAATTTTTGAAACTACATCTTGACTATAAATATGGTTAAGGTGACATACTATGAACATTGTTCTCAATTTTGAATAGGTTTAGCGAACTTCATCCAAAATCATCATAACTTACGACGCACGGGGTGATCACCGTTATACCTGTATTGATCAATACTACATTCAAGAACGATATTATCATTCACTCTGTCCGCCTTGGGTGCATAAAAGTTTTCCCATGTTCGGGATGTTCATACTTAGTCTGGAATCCAAACCAAAACAATTTGATTGGATATAAAAAGGTTTTATCATATTTAACGATATTTTTAAATCTGTGTCTTGCTGGTCAAATAGCTTAGACGACTTTTACTTCATGTATACATACTGGTATCAATAGGTATATATATATATATATATATATATATATATATATAAAAACACAACCAAATTTGAATCTATTCTCACTTTAAAATTTGAGAAACCACAATAACGACTCAGATTGAATCTCAATTTTTCTAACTTAATCTAAAGGTTCACATTTCATCATACAAAAAAAATCCCGCCCAAATAAATCCCACATTCTCTCTCTCTTGGGTCGAAGAAGCGGAAGCTACTACTTTTCTTCCTCCCACCCACATTCGAACAAAATAGAGCAGAGCATCAAACTAATTAGGGCGAAAGAATCAAAAAGTTGGATGGTCCGATCATCACATGAGTTCCTTCCCTTCTCATCAAATTCACCTTCCATTGCTTTAAATACGGTAAAAATTTCACTCTCTCTTATGGGTGTTTAAGAATTTGGGGTTTTCCTAAATTCTGTTTGGTAACTTTGTAATGTTGTATTTTCACTGCTAATCTCTTTCACACACACGTACTCACACATAGATTACTTGGTTTTGCTATAGTAGTGACTTTATTCTTGAAGGAAGGATTTTTCCCTGCTAGGTAATGTTTTTCTTTTGTGTTTATTCTCTTTTATGGTTAATAAGTAACTGGGGAGTGTTGATTTAGTAGTGGGAGTAATTAGAAACAGAGGGTTGATGAGCAATGTCCAATTTTAAAAGTACATGGAAATTAAGGATTTTATCCATCCCAAATTACTTGAGCATAAGTTATATCTAAGTGAAATCCCTTAGTAAAAAGCTTCCATTTTACCGTTGACCATTTTCCATCGCAAGCACCACTGCTCCAGATTCCTAACTATTTCCCTACTTCCCTCCTATCTCCCTCTCCCTCTTCGTAGCTTTGCTTTCGCATTTGACTTAGTCGAACTCATCTAACCGGTGAAATTATGATGCGATGATGAAATTGAAGCTAACTGGCTTTATGTGGGTAACTTGCCATATGCCATGACGTAGAGGTCTATTTTGATATTTATACTATATTCTTTGGCTTTGCTCTCCACTTTTAGTTTTTTGTTCTTAATGTCTTTCTGAAATTGGGTAATTACTATCATTTTCAAAATAACTGTTTCCAAATTGTTTACTATGTTTTCTAGAAAACTAGAATCATAGAATACAACAAAAAATTAATTTGGAGGAAGGGAAGGGAAAAACATGTGATTTGGAAATTTCATGTAGGTTGTATCTAAAATAAAGTGAATTTAAGATGAAACGATTTGGGGATATTGTTTAAAGAGTGGTAGAATTTGATTTAATATATATCAATATTATCTTCTGTGTAATAATTTGTCTCAGGTTGTAAGATATATTTTTGACTCTTTAACATTTTGACTAAGCCTTATTAATGGTTTTGGAAAATGGCATTCTTACTCTTTTTTTTTATTTCCTAATTCACATGTATTTCTAACATATTTTTATTTAATGATTTTGACCCTTAGGATTTGCAAAGTTGGAGGCCAAAGCTAGATACTCAAGTAAAGGTGTACAGTGATGTAAGTTTTATTTTTGGGTATCCATTTTTATAGATGATTTATAGGCACTTTTATGGGTTTAATATAGTTTTAAAAGATTTGTTTTAATTGGTTTGTTTTAGGATTTAATATAGATTTAGATTGGATATATATTGATGATTGTAAGTTTTGTAGACAAGTTTAGATTTTTTTAGATATCTATTTTTGAAGGAAACTCTACCGAAATTTCTTAAAATTAGTAGCGACTAGCTTGATGTTTTGGTAGTTAGAAATTAGTAGCGAGTATGTATTAATTATTGTGGTGGTATGGTGAATTATGATAATTGTTATGTCTGATTGTAAGTTATTTTAGGTTGCAAAGATGTAGTATTTTTCGAATTTTAATCTATTTTTTCATTATGTCGTGCCTTTGTGCACTATGCAATTACTAGTATATATATATATATATATATATATATATATATATATATATATATATATATATATTCTCTTCGTTATTTTTTAAACATGGTTATACAAGTGTCCCCACTTGGATAGTCATTGTATTTAATCATCGTTATTTTTTAAACATGGTTATACAAGTGTCCCCACTTGGATAGTCATTATATTTAATCACATGTTGATATATATATATATATATATATATATATATATATATATATATATATATATATATATATATATATATATATCGAATTACAATATAGTACCATGTTGATAATCAATGATCGAATATAACATATATAACAATAGGGTTAATATTGTAGTACAATAATAATATAATTCTAAAACTTTCTTACTCATATCCATTTGTATAAAGAAAATGCAAATGTAAAGACCTTTAATTTTATGAAATAAAAGTATTCAATTTTTCTTATAATTACTATTTAGTAAATGGTTAAATTGATAAAAAACAAAGTTAAGGGTGATATATGAAATTTTTTCAAAATAAACAAGTGGTTATAAAATATTCATTTGTCGGGGAATATTCGTTTTTGGTCGTGGAATATTCTTTACGCTAGGGAATATTAAATGCAGCCAGTACAGTGACCATTTATGGGCCCCATAATGTAAGAATAAGCGTCGGATGAAGTAAGCGACAAATTTGAGTTTTTATAAATAACGGCGTAATCGTTCTTATTATCTTCTTTGGAATACCCGGTGGGTAAAATAAAGTAATACGCATTGTTGCACAGTAGCATACGGTATTGCACAATATTTTTGAATTATTGATTCTTACGTAAGAAGGCACTACTCAATAATTATTATGATAAATTATTATTCAATATTTTATTTTATTAATTCAATAATTGCTGCGTTGATATTTTATATTATTGTTGCTCAATAATTGTCACTGCACATCATCTCCATTATCAGATCAATAATTCATATTATTTGGAATAATATTATTAGATAACACTATTGGTAATGTCTAGAAAGTTCTGTCAAGGAGAGATTTGGTCACCTAATTACGCTATGAAGAAGGAGAAATCCTTATTGAAAGCCCTCTTTCCGAGAAGCGCTGGTTGTCATTATTGTGATTACGTAATATTATTTGTGAATAATTAATTATTAATTTATATGATAATGAAATATTTATTTGATGTGGATTTAAATGATGGATTTATTTATGTGGTTATAAATGAAGGAATTAATGTTGAGGTATTTTATCGATTTTGTCGGATTGGAGGTATTAAAAGATCAAATCAATTGTTCTTACAACTTTATTGTGTGAGTTATAATTTTTAATCCGACCATTGGATCGTTGTGATTTTTGGATATGTTATACATATATAAGTTGAGTATATGTTCACAAATTTTGAATCGTTAAAAATGAGCGTATAATTTGTTATGAATTTTAAGAGGTGACTGATTCGGAAATTAGGTTTATAAATAATTTTGGTGGAAAATTCTAGAAATGGGTGGGCCCCACTTTTGGTTGTTGGGGAAGATGGCTGATTTTTGGTGGGTGGAATAGTAGCAGGTAAAGCCATCAGGTAGCAGGTCAAGTCTGCTTCGGCGTGCTAACATTTTCCTATAAATAGAGGCTAATTTAGAATTGAAAATCACACGAATTCATAAGTTTTCTCTTTTTCTCTAGATTATCGAGTGTATTTTGTGAGTATTTAGATACTTGGTGAGTTGCTATTCATCAAGACAAGTTTCCTTGACGTCATATCCAGATATCCAAATCGGAAGTCTTTTGCTCTCTTTTGGGGTAAGGGATAGTAAGGGATTTTAAGGGTTGTTATGTTTTTCGGGCCAGTAATTTTTTCGACCTTCAAAAAATTCGACAAAATTTGAAATGATAATTTGATGAGTTACTATTCACGAGTTACTATTCATGAGTTACTATTCATGAGTTACTATTCACGAGTTACTATTCATGGGTACTATTCACGACAAAAATTGGTTTCTTTTTCTGACCAAATTATCGTTGATTTATGATTGTTACTCTTGAAAATAAATGCAGTTGTTGATCATATTGTTTTTATTATCATATATAACATTTTTATAAACCTGATGTTGAATTTCTCTTTCACTTGAGTGTAAAGATGGGTAAATTATTGGCATGATCGTGACTGAGGAATATCTTTGGCCTGTAGTGCAAAGATGAATTGTTAACTGGTATGATCATGACCATTGAATTTATAATTGAATATCTTTAGCTTAAGTTTAAAGATGAATTGATTAACATGGTTATAATTATTGTTTATATAAATTCTGAAATGATTATATATTTCTTTGAGATATGAATATATTTGGCCTATAGTGCAAATATGAACTGTTGTGGAATATCTTTGGCCTGTAGTGCAAAGATGAATTATTGATGAATATCTTTGGCCCGTAGTGCAAAGATGACCTGTTGTTGAATATCTTTGGCACATGTAGAAAAAGATGAATTATTGATGAATATCTTTGGCCCGTAGTGCAAAGATGAATAATTGATGAATATCTTTGGCTCGTAATGCAAAGATGACTTATTGTTGAATATCTTTAGCCTCTAGTGCAAAGATGAGTTGTTGATGAATATCTTTGGCTCATAATGTAAAGATGACCTGTTGTTGAATATCTTTGGCCTGTAGTGCAAAGATGACTTGTTGATGAATATCTTTGGGTCGTAGTGCAAAGATGAATTTATTAGTATGATTATGAACATGAACTGTGATTTGGTATAACCATGATCTTTGATGTTTCAGGTGATGAAAATTATCTTTGTCCTAGATGAGAAAAGGAATTTAGAACTACAATTACGATTATGAGTTATACACGTGATTGTGGACAGGAATTGTTGATTGATGTTACAGGGATAAAACATTATTGGTGGGCTTTTAACATGGAGAAGATAATAGACTTTATTGTCTATTTGACTCTTCTAATGGATTGCTCGTTCCGCTGCAACTATGGTTGAAAAGTTTTATCATCTACCATATGTTCTAAATCTCTGATTTATTATTGTTGAAGGCTATTGATAATTTAATTATCTTTAGTCATGATATTCTTTTCTTTGGGCTATTTGTGCTCACCCTTTTTACTTCACAATTCCTTTTAGGTAATAAGAGTGTAGCTTCATCGGCCGGGGAGTAACGAGGGGAATAGAGCGGTGGTCATCATTTAGTAGTTATATTTGGTGAATCAAATAGGGTGAGGTGAACCCAACGTTGGAAGGGTGTTTTGCCACTATCATACAAGATGTCTAAAGATATACAACCTCGTGTCATCATAAGACAGGGTTGTGCACATCCACTTACTGAGTATATCTACGCGCACTACTTATATGATCTTGGTGTTTGTTTGAAGTATAATTCTCAATTAGAGACAGTTGAGATAATGATATGTCAAGAGAAAACTCACCATTGGAAAGAATATGATAGTAATCTTCTCATTTTTCTTTGGGGTCTATTGGGTCAACCAAGGATAATTCTGTGGCCATATGATATCTATTATAACCTAGACGCATGGCCTCCCATGTACGAAGGTTTCCTTGAGCACTTCCCAAATATTCTAATTTCTAAAATAGTTTTTGACTATACCTTTATGTAGGTATCACTGTGAGGTGCTGTCCACTGATGGGACATTTGTCACATTACGGTTGGGACACGAGTCACAGTTGGTATATATTTGTATCCAAACTCACAGCATATGTGTTGTTGTATTTTGTACGACAATTGTTGTAATAAAGTTGTAGTTGTTTTCTGTACCATGTATTTGGCGACTCAGAATGGGTTGGGTGGAATGGACCTGTTTTGGGGGCGTCACATTTGGTATCAGAGCTTAGGGATATGATCTCTGGCGGAGATCCGGGATTAGAACTAGGAAGGGAGAGACGAGTAATATCCTTCGCTAGTGTGTGTCCTACCTAAGCTGAAATTTTTACTTAAGATGACAAATTGTGATATGTCAATTAACCTTTGTTTTGAAGCTGTATTCTAGAATGATATCTGAAATACAGGGGATGTGCAATGGAGAAATCATGATGACAGGGAAGATGGAATTTGAGATGAAAGCAAGGTATTCTCAACTCTTTGAAATACCAGGTACGTAAATTTCGGGGACGAAATTTCATAAGGAGGGGAGATTGTAAGACCCCGAATTTTATGAAATAAAAGTATTCAATTTTTCTTATAATTACTATTCAGTAAATGGTTAAATTGATAAAAATCAAAGTTAAGGGTGATATATGAAATTTTTTCAAATTAAGCAAGTGGTTATAAAATATTCATTTGTCGGAGAATATTCATTTGATCGTGGAATATTTTTTCTGTCATGGAATATTCGTACGACAGCGCAGCCATTTGTGGGCCCCATAACAGAATAACTGTCGAATGAAGTAAACGACAAATTTGAGTTTTTATAAATAACGGCGTAATCGTTATTATTATCTTCTTTGGAATACCCGGTGGGTAAAGTAAAATGTCTGGCGTTGTTGTGCAGAAGAGCACACGGTATTGCACATTATTTTTGAATTATTGATTCTTACGTAAGAAGGCACTACTAAATAATTGTTACAGTACTTACTGTTCAATATTTTATTTTATTGATTCAATAAGTGTTGCGTTGATATTTTATATTATTGTTGCTCAATAATTATCACTGCACATCATCTCCATTATCAGATCAATAATTCATATTATTTGGAATAATATTATTAGATAACACTATTGACAATGTCTAGAAAGTTCTGTCAAGGAGAGGTTTGGTCACCTAATTGCGTGCCAGTAAGGAGAAATCTTTATTGGAAAGCCCCCTCTTTCCTGGGAACTGCCTGGTTGTCATTATTGTGATTCTGTAATATTATTTATGAATAATTAATTATTGATTTAAATGATAATGAAATATTTATTTGATGTGGATTTAAATGATGGATTTATTTATGTGGTTATAAATGAAGGAATTAATGTTGAGGTATTTTATCGGTATTTTGGCCGGATTGGAGGTATTAAAAGATCAAATCGTTGTTCTTACTGACTTTATTGTGTGAGTTATAATTTTAATCGTAGTTGGATCGTTGTGATTTTTGGATATATTATACATATATAAGTTGAGTATATGTTCACAAATTTTGAACCGTTAAAAATGAGCGTATAATTTGTTATGAATTTTAAGAGGTGACTGATTCGAAAATTAGGTTTATAAATGATTTTGGTGGAAAATTCTAGAAATGGGTGGGCCCCACTTTTGGTTGTTGGAGAAGATGGCTGATATTTGGTGGGTGGAATAGTAGCAGGTAAAGCCATCAGTGCAGTCAAATCTCGCTTGGCGTCTTAACATTTTCCTATAAATAGAGGGCTAAGTTAGAATTGAAAATCACACCAGAATTCATAAGTTTTCTCTCTAGATTATCGACTTTATTTTGTGAGTATTTAGATACTTGGTGAGTTTCTATTCATCAGTGCAAGTTTCCTTCAGCGTAATATCCGATATCCAGTCAGAAGTGCTGCTCTTTTGAGGTAAGGGATAGTAAGGGATTTTAAGGGTTGTTATGTTTTTTAGTTTCGTAATTTTTCTGACCTTCAAAAATTTTGGAAAATTTTGAAATGATAATTTGATGAGTTACTATTCACGAGTTACTATTTAGGAGTTACTATTCACGAGTTACTATTCATGGGTACTATTCACGACAAAAATTGGTTTCTTTTTCTGACCAAATTATCGTTGATTTATGATTGTTGCTCTTGAAAATAAATGCAGTTGTTGATCATATTGTTTTTATTATCATATACAACATTTTTATAACCCTGATATTGAATTTCTCTTTCACTTGAGTGTAAAGATGGGTAAATTAATGGTATGATCGTGACTGAGGAATATATTTGGCTTGTAGTGCAAAGATGAATTGTTAACTGGTATGATCATGACTATTGAATTTATAATTGAATATCTTTAGCTTAAGTGTAAAGATGATTTGATTAACATGGTTATAATTATTGTTTATATAAATTCTGAAATGATTATATATTTCTTTGAGATATGAATATATTTGGCATGTAGTGCAAATATGAACTGTTGAGGAATATCTTTGGCCTATAGTGCAAAGATGAATTATTGATGAATATCTTTGGCCCGTAGTGCAAAGATGACCTGTTGTTGAATATCTTTGGCATGTAGTGCAAAGATAAACTATTTATGAATATCTTTGGCCTGTAGTGCAAAGATGAATTATTGATGAATATATTTGGCTCGTATTGCAAAGATGTCTTATTGTTGAATATCTTTGGCCTGTAGTGCAAAGATGAGTTGTTGATGAATATCTTTGACTCGTAATGCAAAGATGACCTGTTGTTGAATATCTTTGGCCTGTAGTGCAAAGATGACTTGTTGATGAATATCTTTGGGCCGTCGTGCAAAGATGAATTTATTAGTATGATTATGAACATAAACTGTGATTTGGTTTAACCATGATCTTTGATATTTCAGGTGATAAAAATTATATTTGTCCTAGATGAGAAAAGAAATTTAGAACTACAATTATGATTATGAGTTGTACACGTGATTGTGGACATGAATTGTTGATTAATGTTACAGGGATAAAACATTGTTGGTGGACTTTTAACATGGAGAAGATAATAGACTTTAATGTCTATTTGACTCTTCTAATGGATTGCTCATTCCGCTGCAACTATGGTTAAAAAGTTTTATCATCTACCATATGTTCTAAATCTCTGATTTATTATTGACGAAGGCTATTGATAATTAAATTATCTTTAGTCATGATATTCTTTACTGGGCTATTTGTGCTCACCCTTTTACTTCACAATTCCTTTCAGGTAATAAGAGTGTATTTCGGGTTGGCGGGGAATACTTGAGAGCAGTGGTCATCATTTAGTAGTTATATTTGGTGAATCAAATAGGGCGAGGCGAACCCAACATTGGAAGGGTGTGTTTTGCCACTATCATACAAGATGTCTAAAGACATACAACCTCGTGTCATCATAAGACAAGGTTGTGCACATCCACTTACTGAGTATATCTATGCGCACTACCTATATGATCTTGGTGTTTGTTTGAAGTATAATTCTCAATTAGAGACAGTGGAGATAATGATATGTCAAGAGAAAACTCACCATTGGAAAGAATATGATAGTAATCTTCTCGTTTTTCTTTGGGGTCTATTGGGTCAACCAAGGATAATTCTGTGGCCATATGATATCTATTATAACCTAAACGCATGGCCTCCCATGTACGAAGGTTTCCTTGAGCACTTCCCAAATATTCTAATTTCTAAAATAATTTTTGACTATACCTTTATGTAGGTATCATTGTGAGGTGCTGTCCACTGATGGGACATTTGTCACATTACGATTGGGACACGAGTCACAGTTGGTATATATTTGTATCCAAACTCACAGCATATGTGTTGTTATATTTTGTACGACAATTATTGTAATAAAGTTGTAGTTGTTTTCTGTACCATGTATTTGGCGACTCAGAATGGGTTGGGTGGAATGGACCTGTTTTGGGGGCGTCACAGCAAAGGTAAGATACTTGCTTACGATATCTGTTGAATAAAGTAAAATAAGAGTTTAGGATACTTGCCTGGTCTGCTGCTTACACAACTTAGTTCTATCCTTAATTCAACGACCTATCATTTATAAGATTGTTCTATTGATTAGAATAACATATCATAACACATCATAACACATCATACTGTTATTTACAGTTAATACATAACATAATCACATTGTCACATAGTTATATCAGTCATTAAGACACAAATAAACACTTATACGGTCAAACTATATAGGTTCGAATCAAATTCGGTAGCATTTTGGTGTACCGACGACTTTATCGGGTAATTATAGAGTTTAAAACTCAAATCTGTATCTCAAATATTATTCTGGGTAATTTAAATATCAATCATATTATTTTTCCATGACTTATAATAATTTTGAAATAATTATCATAATTTATCTTGATTTTTCAAACTCTAGAATCATTATTAAATGATTTAAATATTACATAATTCTATTATCATCAATACTTAATTAATATCCAAATATTAATGAAACTATTAAAATAATTTATAATAACTCAAAATATTTTCAGAGTACTAATATTACCCTTAAATAATTTTTAAAACATTAAAATTATTTTTAAACAATTACCATTAATATTTAAATATAAAGGTATTATTCACTAAAATATTAAAAGTCATTTATAATAACCTAAAATATATTTTTAAATCACTTATATCCTTTTAAACGATTTTTAAATCAATAAAATCATTTTTAATCTATTAATTTAATATTATTATTAAATAAGTCTAATATCATTAATATTAACTAATTAATGAAATTTATCTTAAATTATTAAAAGTAATACTTTATAACTTAGACTATCTTTAAACTCTTTATTTACATTTAAAATAATTTTTATAATATTAAAATCATTTTTAAGCTAATTTATTTAATATAATTATTAAATAAATCTAATATCATTAATATTATATAATTAATGAAATTTTTATTAAAATATTTAAAGTTACATTTTATAACTTAAAATATTATTAAATACCTTATTATCATTTAAAATGATTTTTAATATAATAAAATCATTTTTAGTTAATTTATTTAGTGCATTTATTAAATAAATAATATTCAAATAATTACTAATATTTATGGAAAATATGCCAAATTATTAAAAGTTAATGTTTATGACTTAAAATAATTTTTAAAAATGATTTTATAATTTTTGAAATTTATTTACTATTTTTAAATGATTTTTAGAATTTATTTCTATTTTTAAATCATTTTCTGGAAATTAGAAAATAAAAATAATAGGAACCATCGCTATAGGCTTTAGCGACACTGTCTGTCGCTGTTGGTGTTCTTGAGTTCAAGAACACTGAAAAGGCAGTGTTCAAGGGGTCATGTTTGACCACCATTAATTCCCTGCATAATCATGATCTGAGCTAACTAAGACACTAACATTGTAGTATTGTTGTAACACTAGAAGATCCAACTACCATCTAAGTCATAACACATCACAACAAGGAGATCTAAGCCATCAAAGTGGCTGTCAGAGACTGTTCTTCATTTCTGGGTTACCTAGAATGAAGAACAGCTTGAGGGTCTTACTTTGGGCCTCCACTACATGCTATGCGTGTACTGTTTTTGTGATATTAAGCTTCCAGTATGTAGACAACATGTAGGTGTACATATCTATTACATAACATCATCATAAAAACAATACAAACGTTAGATCTAACCCGGTCAAACCATGTCAGAAGTCACGGTTTAAGTTTTCTGGGTTACCCAAAAAACTCATTTCGTGAACTTCTTTCTTAGTTTTGAATCTCTTCTCTAAGGCTTTGTTTATTGTTTTGGTGTTCTAAGGGCATGCATAAGTAGTATATATAACAAACTATAATCTAGTTACAACAATGTAATCAAAACAACATCACACCAGATGATCTAGACGCTTGAAATCGTTTATGGGACTTCGGATAATGAGTTTCTGAGTTACCCAGAAACCCGTTGGTCATGCTTGGTCAACGAGGTTTGACCATTAATAACATAAAATTTACACATGATCTAAGCATGATTTCAAGTCCAGATTAAAGTCCTTACAACATACTACATGTTCAAACATTTAAACAACAAACATGATAACCGGATAAAGATCTATGTGGTCCCGACATTGGTTGTCGGACCAAGCGATGAACACTTCCCGTGATTTTGAAAAATTTCCAATTTGCACTTAGATGTTATTGATCTATCCTCTACCACCCCGGATCAACTATATGGACTACAAACAACATGTTTAACACACAAAAACTAACATCTAACTTGGAATCAAAGATCGCATTTTAGGTTTAGGGTTTTACCTTTCTTGAACAAGATCCGATTCTTAGCTCACGCTTTTGTTGTGGTTGTTAGTGAAAATGCTTTTGGGGATTTGAAATGTTCAAGAAATTGTGGGTGGGAGAGAGAGAGAAGCTTGGTTGTTGTTGGTGAAAAATATGAGCAAGTTGGTAACCTTTTCTCTCTCTCAATCTATATATAATATAGTGTAAGGGTTATGGCTGATCATGTGATCAGCCTTTTGACTGATTAAAGGCTATTTCTAGACCACATGGCTAGCTAGAGTTGGTCCCCAACTACCTACTAGGTCTAGATCTACACTCCACCTTAATAAAATATTAAAAAGGGCATTTTGGTCAATTGGTTTTTACTTTTAGTGGCAAGGTTGACATTTCATCTCACCCATTAGGGTTTAACCCTAGAGTTCCAAAAGTCCAAGTTCTAGGTGTTGGGAGAATGCATATTATGATTTGATGCTTTAAATGTATATGTTCATGATTATTTGTAAGGTCCTTAAATGAATATATGTACAAGGACTTAGTGATAGATCAAAATTGTTAGGTTGATCTAAGCTTTCAACGTGTACCATTCTGATAAAGAATGTATAGATAGAAAGATCAAAACTGTTAGGTTGATCTTAAGATGTAATAGATTAGTCTTGAAGAAATCGTAGTGCATCCATCTGATCAACATTGCAGAAGTCAAGGCAGAAAACGTAGAGCCTAAAGATCGTAGTGTGCCTGCCTTGAAGGGGACTCTTCGGAAATCGTAAAGTGGTCCCAACGTTTGTTGAGCCAACTCTACGATCGCAGTATGCTGATGGAAACATGAAGTTATACAAGTCAACGATCGTAGTGTGCTCTCGGGAACGTAGAGTCAACAACACGAGAAAGAGAAGATCGTAGTGTGCGAAGGATGAAGGGAAATCGTAGTGCTCTCGAACTAATAGCTTCGTAGTATGCAAAAATGTCAAAGACACTACGATCTAAATCGTAGAACACCACGATCCAAATCGTAGAGCATCATCTGTCTCATGTAAGAAAACGTCGAGCCTCATGATCTGTGTTTTCAACAAGTGAGGAATGGATCCTAGATGCTGCAGTGCTCATCAGTCCCAGAATATATGAAATATCCTTAGTATGCAACAAAGAAGCGTAGTGAAGAAGCTAAGGATAGTACCATGGGTAAGAGGGACAAAATACCTTTTCAGGTGGTAGGTGAGAAAGCAGCCTGCAGTGTCAGTGGGCCAGAATGCAGAATTCAGAAGATGTGCAGAAATGTCTCCATCACAGTACAGAAAGTTCAGATGCATTTAATGCCACAACGGATGGATCCAATGGATAGTTTTCAACATCACATATATACAGATCAGATAGATGAGAGAGAAATAAGCAAGCATTAATCAAACAACGTGAACATCTCTCTCAAGCTCAACTCTATGAACTGAGATATTGCAAAGCTTTTTTCACTACTCGATTCTTAATGAACCAAAGTGCTTACACAAACAAATCGAGTAGCAAACATCAAGAACTCAACAACTATCAATCAAGCGAAGAAGAGTACCAAGTCTGCTTTGGACTTGAAGAGTTAAATAGTGAATCGTAAGAAAGCCAAGTCTCTTTGGACTTGAAGAGTTCAAGAGTGAACTAGAAGTTCCTAGAATCTTTGGTCTAGAAGGAATCAGGTGATTCGTAAGATTGTAAAAGGCGTCCTTAGTGGATATCCTACTCGTTGAGTAGAAGAGTGGACTAGGAGCTTTGAGTGCTTTGAACCACTTAAAAACAATCGTGTCGTTTACATTCATGCTATAATCACAGATTCGCTATAAGCGCTTTACTCGCTCATAACTCCATTGCTTGGTAAAAAGAAGATTAAAACAATACTAATTAGTAAAGTTTTAATCATTATCTAAGAAAAAAGTTAAAACGAAAAGATTTTCAAATATCTATTCACCCCCCCCTCTTCTAGATAACTTGTGCCTACTAGGAACTAACAATTTGTATCGAAGCGGAGTTCTATTTTATGACTTACACTTTAGTAGATCCAAATGGCTCTCGTACCAAGCGAATCCGAGGATCGGGAGGCAAAGAAGCCACCAATGTGCAACAAGGATAAATTTGCTAACTGGAAAGTCGGGATGCAAGCTTACATGGACTCAATAGATGAAGATCTATTTGACCTATTCTTAATGGGCCCTATATACCAACAAAGCTTGCACATTGACCATTGACGATCCAAAGCAGTACAAATCAAAGTGAAAGAAAATGGGATGAGACACATAGAAGAGAGTCATCCCAACTTGATAAAAAGGCAAAGAACATCCTGTTCCAATCCTTAGAGGACGATCTGTTTGAAAATGTTGTAAACAGCAAAACAACTAAGGAAGTTTGGGAAGCACTGCTGATTATGCACGAAGGAACTGAAGAAGTCAGAGAGAACAAGCGGTCCTCCGACACTGTGAGATGAAATGTTCGCTCGTATGCGAGGAGAAAGCGTGATCGCAACCTATGAAAGATTCAACATTCTGCTCAACTCTTTACGAGCGTATGGGAAGATTTATCCTAACAAGGATCTAACCATAAAGTTCATGAGAGCCCTACCGAGCAGGTGGGATGCAAAGACCACAACAATAAGAGAATCAAAGAATCTTAATGAGATGACAGTTCAACAATCGTATGGAAATCTCTGACGCATCTAACCTGGAGTTGACCCAATGGCAAAACCTTATCAGAAGGAAGAAGAAAGGATAAGGGTGTTGTTCTTAAGGCAATGAAGGTGTATCAAAAGTCATAACTGAGATTGACTCTGATGATGAGGAAGACGATGACGATGACTTTGCTATGTAAAGAGACTAAGAAGGTTCATGCGACAAGGCAGAACTGGCAAGCCAAAGAAAGTCAGCAACTACGTTAGCCAGGAATAAATGAATGATTTATGCTACAACTTCAAGAAACCTGGTCATTTCATTGCTAACTGCAACAAGCCTATCAAAGAAGAACTAAAGAAGAAATCTCATGCAAAGAAAGAATACAAAGGAACCAAGAGGCCTCAGAAAAAAGACAAAGGCACGGTTGCTTGGGAGGATCGTGGAGTGATTCAGATAATGACTCAAATGCAGACTCCGGAGATGAGGAAGAACCACATATGGCTAATCTGTGCTTAATGGCCAAACATGCAAAGGACAAACAAAGCCAAAACATACATGATGTAAGTATCGATGAGGTATTTGATTTTAATTCTCCTGATGTAGATATAAGTGACTTAAGAACTGCTTTGCATGGCATAACCACTGACCTACATCAATACATGAAGTGGTTTAGAGTCTTGTCTAAAGATCATTCACTTCTTCAAGAGGAAAAGAAGAAAGTTCAAGAAGAGCTTGAAGCAAATTTCTTCTAAGTACTAATCTTCTCTCCAAGCTTGAAGCTGAGAATGAAACTTTAAAATAGACAAACACACATCATGCACAAAGAGAGTCTAAGCTAACATCTAAAATTGAGGATCTAGAGAAGACTATCTCTGCATGGAACAGATCCTCATCATCCATGGACTGTCTGCTCTCTAGTAAGAGAAGCACATTCGACATAACAGGCTTAGGGTTTGGGGAATCCATCTCAGAGCTAAGTGTGGAAAAGACAATGGAAACTAGCACTAGTAATGTCTCAAGTTTTGGTAGAGGCATTGCTTTTGTGAAATCCTCACAGTTGGAAGAACCAGTTCAACCTTGTTCTACTGTCTTTAGTTATACTCAGAGAAATAAAGGATCTCACGTTGGTCTGGGTTTCATCAAGGAAAAGAGTAACCCAACCTCTACTTACCAACCTCGAAGAATCGTAGAGTCAAACAAAATCAACTCTACAAATTAACTGGGAAGGTACAGTAGAGGTAAGGCACACTCATCACTATTTATGAAACCTAAGGACACGTGGAAGAAAGAGAATCAGTTTAACAGAAGGTTAACTAAGTAACCACACAAGTCCAAGTGGAAGATGAATCACCACACACACACAGGCACGCATTATAATAGATGTTTCATATGCAATAAATATGGTCATAGGGCTACAAAGTGTTATTATAATTTCATGCATGTGCGACCCAAGATTAGACAAATTTGGGTCCCCAAAGGCACTAATAAAGAAGGACCCATGCAAATATGGGTACCAAAATGAAGTTTCAAATGTTTTGACAGGAAAAGAGCTCCACGACCTCAACATGGTATCTGGACAGTGGTTGCTCAAGGCATATGACAGGGAACAAAGCTCTACTATCCAACTATGTAGAAAAAGAGGGTCCCTCAGTCATCTTTGGAGATAATGGCTCGGGCAAGACAAGAGGATATGGCTCTGTTGGCAATGGTGCAGTATCTTTCAACAAAGTAGCTTATGTGGAAAGACTTCAACACAACCTTCTAAGCATCAGCCAACTCTGCGACAAGGGTCACCAAGTAACATTTCTCAATAATCAATGTCAAGTCAGAGATTTGAAGACCTCTGCCATAAAGCTGACCGGAACAAGAGAAGGAAATGTCTACATAGTAGATCTTGGTGAACTAAGCTCTGATGAAATAATATATTTTCTGGCAAAAGCATCCGAGGAAATAAGTCGGATATGGCATGAAGGTTGTCTCACTTAAACTTCAAAAACGCTCTGGCGGCATCAAAAGATCTCAGAAGGTGGCCTACCCAAGTTTAACTTTGTGAAGGAAAGGCCATGCAACGCTTGCCGACTTGGAAAGAAAACCGAAGCTCATTCAAGAAGCAGGATCCTTAACTCCATTGACAAGCCCCCGCAGGTTGCTCCATATGGATCTCTTTGGGCCAATCCCAACAACCAGATCTTGGAGGAAAAAGATACTCTCTGGTTGTAGTCGACGACTACACCAGATTCACATGGGTATTCTTCCTAACTTCAAAGGATGAAACGAGCTCTAAATTAATCAAGATGTTCAGATTGGTGATAAATGAGAAAGGAGAGAAAATCAAGGCAATAAGGAGTGATCATGGAAGAGAATTCGATTTCTCAAAAATAGACAAATTCTGCTCAGACAATGGCATCAGTCATAACTTCTCAGCTCCACGAACTCCTCAACAAAATGGAGTTCTTTGAAAGAAAGAACGAGAACTCGATAGAAAGGTGGAAGGACCTATTAGCAAATGCACTGCGTCGCTGAATACTACGGGCGTAAGTCGCCAACACTGCATGCTACACACAGAATAGATCATTAATTCACTCTACGATTAAGAGGACACCCTACGAACTGTGGAAAGGAAGGAATCTTTGATGAAACTGACTCAGACAAAGCAATGCCTCTAGACACTACGACTGATAGTGCAGACACTACGAGTGCAATCATCGAGCTCAACACTACGATCGTAGTACCAGACAGTGAAATCGTAGAGCAGGATAATGAAATCGTAGAGAGGTCCATCCAAGACAACGAGCCTCCACTCCAAGCAGAAGAGATAGACCTTGAAGACCTAAGATAGGAAGGCATCAGGACAGATGTTCCAATAGGGAACAGATGGGTAAGGGATCATACTCAGGATCTAATCATTGGAGATCCAAGTGCAAGAGTTAAAACAAGAGCTACTACTCAGAATGAATGCTTCTATCTAACTTCCTGTCACAGATAGAGCCAAAGAAGATAGAGGATGCTATGGAAGACTTCAGTTGGATAGAAGCCATGCAGGAAGAATTCAACCAATTTGAACAAAGCAAAGTGTGGAGATTGGTACCAAGACCAAAGAGTCATCCTGTCATAGGAACCAAGTGGGTCTTCAAGAATAAAATGGATGAAGATGGGGTCATCACCAGAAATAAGGCAAGATTAGTGGTAAAGGGCTATTCTCAAGAAGAAGGTATTGACTATGAAGAGACATTTGCACCCGTTGCCAGACTAGAAGCCATCAGAATCTTTCTTGCCTTCGCTGCCCACATGAAGTTCAAAGTTTTCCAGATGGATGTCAAGAGTGAATTTCTAAATGGAGAGCTTCAAGAAGAAGTCTACGTAGAACAACCTCCAGGTTTCATCAATCCATCTCTTTCCAATTATGTCTATAGATTAGATAAAACTTTATATGGTCTTAAATAAGCACCTAGAGCATGGTATGAAACACTGACTAACTTCTTAATAGAAAATGGGTTCACTAGAGGTAGAGTAGATACCACACTATTTCTTAGAAAGCATAAAGACAAAGTCTTACTAGTTCAAATATATTTTGATGATATCATTTTTGGTTCTACTGACAAAAAGTTATGTAAGAGATTCTCTAAGCTAATACAGAGCAAGTTTGAAATGAGCATGATGGGTGAGCTGAATTTCTTCCTGATGAAGAAATATTCATCAACCAAGCCAAATACATCAAAGACTTACTAAAGAAGTATGGCATGAAATCAACCTCTCCCATGAAAACACCAATTGCTCCTGCAACCAAGCTTGACAAGGATGAGAAAGGTAAAAGTATTGATATCACTCAATACAGAGGTATGATCGGGTCTCTTTTATACCTAACTGCCAGTAGACCAGATATAATGTTTTCAACATGCATATGTGCTAGATTTCAGGCTAACCCTAAAGAGTCACATTTATCTCCTCAGTAAAGAGGATCTTGTGTATCTCAAGGGTACACCCTACTTGGGAATGTGGTATCCCAAGGAATCCTCATTTGAACCGATAGGATACATGAGATCTTTCGATTTTGTAGGATGCAAAATAGATAGAAAAAGTACCGATGGCTTTGTCAACTTCTTGGAAATAGACTTGTGTCTGGTTTAGCAAAAAAGCAAAACTCGTTGTCTACTTCAACCGCAGGTTTGAATATATTCTTCTTTGGCAATTTCTTTGTGCTAAGATCCTATGGATGAGAAATCAGCTAGCTGACTATGTGTTCGATTTCAAATCTATTCTCATACACTGTGATAAAAGTTACGAAACATGAAAAACCTAACAACCCTTAAAATCCCTTACTATCCCTTACCTCAAAAGAGCAAAGACTTACGATTGGATATCGGATATATTTGAAGGAAACTTGCACTGGATGAATATCAACTCACCAAGTATCTAAATACTCACAAAATACCCTCAATAATCTAGAGAGAAAAGAGAGAAAACTTTTGAATTCTGGTGTGATTTTCAATTCAAACTTAGCCTCTATTTATAGGAAAATGTTTAGCACGTCAAGCGATTTGACTGCCACCGATGGCTTTATCTCGCTACTATTTCACCCACCAAAATCAGCCATCTCCCCAACAACCAAGAGTGGGGTCCACTCAATTCTAGAATTTTCCACCAAAACCTAATTTAGATCGGGTTACCTCTTAAAATTCATAACAAATTATATGCTCATATTTAACGGTTCAAAATTTGTGGACATATACTCAACTTATATATGTATAACATATCCAAAAATTATAATGATCCAATGGTCAGATTAAATATTATAACTCACACAATAAAGCTGTAAGAACACCGATTTGATCTTTTAATACCTCGAATCCGACAAAATACTGATAAAATACCTCAACATTAATTCCTTCATTTATAACCACATAAATAAATCCATCATTTATATCCACATCAAATAAATATTTCCTTATCATATAAATCAATAATTAATTATTCACAAATAATAATACAGAATCACAATAATGACAACCAGGCAGTTCCCAGGAAAGAGGGGGCTTTCCAATAAGAATTTCTTCTTACTGGCGCGCAATTAGGTGACCAAACCTCTCCTTGACAGAACTTTCTAGACATTGCTAATAATGCTATCTAATAATATTATTCAAATAATATGAATTATTAATCTGATAATGGGAAATACTGTGCAGTGATAATTATTGAAACAACAATAATATAAAATATCAACGCATCAATTATTGAATCAATAAAATAAAATATTGAACAGTAATTACTGTAACAATTATTGAGTAGTGCCTTCTTACGTAAGAATCAATAATTTAAAAATAATGTGCAATACCGTGTCTTCTTTGTTCAATAACGCAGACATTGTATTTTAACTATCGGGTATTCCAACAGTGTTAACGGTAACAACTACGTCGTTATTTATAAAAACTCAATTTTTGTCATTTTCTTCATCCGACAGTTATTCGTTATGGGCCCCTAAATGGTCATTTATAGTGCATTTAATATTCCCCCTACATAAAGAATATTCTACGACCAAATGAATATTCCCCGACAACAATGAATATTTTATAACCACTTGTGTATTTTGAAAAAATTCATATATCACCCTTAACTTTAATCTTTTATCAATTTAACTATTTACTGAATAGTTATTATAAGAAAATTGAATATTTTTATTTCATAAAATTCGGGGTCTTACAATCTCTCTCTCTCTCTCAAAGCAAAACCCTAAATCAAAAGAAAGCTCATCGATCCCACTTCTCAACTCTGAGAATCAATGGGCTTCAAATGTAATTTCAAAGCTCTGACTCTCTATTTCGATGAGTTCAAGGATGCTCCACCAAAATTTTACAAGACCTTAACGCTACTGAAGAAGGCAGGTCTCGAAGAGGCGCTGAGCACCGACACCCTCATCTATCCCAATCTAGTGAAGGAGTTCTACAAGAATGGAGTGTACGAACATAACACCATCACTACACGAGTAAGAGGAGTTGAGATGAGGCTAAGGGAAGAAAACTTCAATCTAGCCCTAGGTTTTAAGAACGTGGGGCGCCCATTTCTAGACAGCATAAGCTTCCAAGAGGGCTTGAAGAAAATGCACCACAAGAAGAATCCCTCTGTGAAAGGCTACAAAAAGAAGGAGTTCCCTTAAAGGTACAAATTTTTGGCTGACATTATTGAGAAATGCATCTCGCCGTGAAGAGCTCAAAGTCATGACTTCAGTAAATGAGACTCAGCTTAAACTCATGTCAGCCATGGTTCATAGTACACAACTCAACAATGGGGCTGTATTGCTCGAGTGGATCGGCAAGTGGATCGTCAACTCAAAGAAATCAAAGAGCACCCCGAAGATGCTGTATGGGAGATTCATAAGCATCATTCTGCAATCTGCACTGGGTGACAAAATAGGGGATGATGAAGGAGAAGCCATCAACCTAAATCGAAGAATGACACAGTAGTTGTTTAAGAACTAGGAAAGGAACCCTGCTGATTATGTTCGAATGATGACAGAGTCTAGTGGGAGAACTGGGGAACTAAAGGAGGCAGGCTTTCCAGGAGGCATGTCTGTTGTTATAGAAGTTGAAGAAGAAGGAGAAGCAAATAAGGGAGATCCCTCTACTCTTGCCAGAAAAAGCAAGGGCAAGAGAAAGCTAAGGGCAAGACAAGTCGAAGAGCCTCAAGGATCTACAACTAACATTCCTGTAGAGTCCTCTGATATAGAGACTCTAAGAAGGCTAAGAAAGATGCAACAACAAGAAGAAGCTAAAGAGGATCAAGCCACCATTTCACAAATCCTAAAGAAGAACAAAACTGGTCATAAGTCCAAAAGACCAACAGTTTCTTCGATCGTAGAGACTCTACTATTCTCTAAAACGAGGCTAAGTGTGGCAGAAATGGAAGAAGCTGCCTCAAGAATAGTAGTTGTTCAACATGACAAAGCTAAGACTCAAGAGAGTCCAGAAGTTATGGCTAAACCCAACAAAGCAAAAAGAAAGTTGGTCAAGAAGTATATTCTTGAAAATGAAAAAGTGCTGAAGAAGGAAGCCAAGAGTATGGCTGCAAAAGTAGAATTGTCCCAAGCAAACTTAGAAGAAGATGCTCCAGCTGAGGGGGAGATCCCTAAAATTCTCATGATTGAGTATACACCAGCTGAGGGGGAGAAGTCTTCAGCTCAAGAAGATATACCAGCTGAGGGGGAGTTTCTAAACCTCCAAGAAGATGTTCATGCTGAGGGGGAGCCTCATGATATCCCAATGGCTGAAGAAGAGGTCCTTGCTCAAGATGAAATTGAGCCAATGCCAAACCCTCCAGTGACCATTGAGATAATGGAATCTTCCGAAGAAAATGAAGAAGAAAAGTATGATGATAATGATGAGCTTGAAATTACTGGTGTAGGGAAAGATGGATTTAGGAGCTATATGTACACTCAACTATTTTCCTACCTACCCATGATGGCATACCATCAAGCTCAAATTCTGAACTCATGGGATCACATGTTCTGGAGCTTCAAGGAATATCCAGCAATCTCAGTTCTGGCTAATGGATTTCTAGAGAAAGTCATCTTTGCCAAAAAGCTACTTACCAACCATTCTTCATCAACAGATAAGCCTGAGGTATTGTCTATCCCTACCAGTTTTAGAGTTAATCACCTGCCATCATCTTCATTTAGCTATTTCTATGAATTTCCTAAATGGCTGGAAGTAACTCTCAATCCAAAGAATCGGGATTTCCGATTGCAGTAATCCCAAAATTTCGTGAATCGAAGAACCGTAAGAAGTCAACCTTACCTCGCTCCCTCAAATCACCAACTCTACGATTCCGCACTCAAGCCACAAAGATAGAGTCCAATATTGAAATCGAGAGTCACCTATCCCAAATATCCAAACCCAAGCCCCTCTAGCTGATATACCATCCTCCTCATCACATGACTACTTCAGTCTTGATCTCTCTCTTTACAATCTGCAAGATCAATCCCACCCAAAAACCCCTCCAAAGAACAATCCTCAAGCAAATGATACTCTCCCAAGCCTACCTACCAATGATGACTTGAAAGACACCTCTGAAAATATGATCAAGTCTATAGAAGCAAGCCTAGAAACTCACTCTGATCTCATCAATATCCGACTAAACCAAATGATCACAGCTGCAAATAATCTCCCTGGAACTATGAATACTGAGCTTACCAAGAGGCTAAGGGAAATTATCAAAGAGATTCTGAAGAATATATCAGACAGAGATGAGATCCACTTCCAGGTTGCTGCTAAGCAAGGAGAGGCTGTGTTTGAAATGCATAAACACCAAGATCGTCAACATCAAATTATGCTGGACAATATTCTCAACCTAAAAGCTTCTGTCTATGACTTCCAGAAATCTTATGCCAATCAGGAGAAGCATAATGATATGATTCTGACAGTCCTCCAAAATAAAGAAGCTGGAGCTGAAAAACAGATCAAGGAGAATAGAGAGGACATTGCTCAAACCCAAAGCCAACTGAATGAGTTTGTTCAAGGAGTCAATCGACTGTCTGGCGATATTCGAACCCTTGATGCTGACATAAAGGGGAGAATAATAAAGGGAAAGGAGATCAAGGAGGCAAAGGCAGAGGAAGAGGTCATGAAACTCAAGAAAGGGGGAGAAGTCAATTTCATGCTCAGACATCATGAAGCCCTCCTGCAAGACATCATCAGACTCAATGATCTGGTCAGCAGGCAATTATAACAGCTATTCCTCTGAGTCATAAGGAGCCAACTCCTAGCTCACAAGACGTGTCTACGATTCGCATAAGAATGCCAATTGGAGATCCTGCATTCATGCGCAGACATGAAGAGAATCCAGTTCTAAGTCTAAGCGAGTTGGAAGAGTTAGCAAGAAATGAGGAAGCTTAAAGGAAGAAAAGGGCTGAGGAATATGCCAACCCACCTCCAAATATGAGGTCAAGGAAAGAGAGATAAGTTAAAACTTAAATTTCCTATTGATGTAATTCTGAATTGTAATATCTTCTGATCATCAATAAATTCATACTTATTCTCTAGAAATTTCAGCTGTTCACTGAAATACTAAGTCATGTTTAAATTTCCTGCAAATGCATCTAGTCACTAATAATCAAGACAACAAATCTCCTTGGTTATGTCAACATCAAATAGGGGGAGATTGTTGGGAGAATGCATATTATGATTTGATGTTTTAAATGTATATATTCATGATTATTTCTAAGGTCCTTAAATGAATATATGTACAAGGACTTAGTGATAGATCAAAATTATTAGGTTGATCTAAGCTTTCAACGTGTACCATTCTGATAAAGAATGTGACGCCCCCAAAATAGGTATACATCACCCATTCTGAGTTGTCAATACATGGTACATAAATAACTACAACTTTATTATTACAACAGTAAAACTGTGAGTTTGAATACAAATATTATCTTCTAGACAATATTTATACTAAAATAAATCCTCATGACATTTATTGATACATTATTTTACAAAAATGGTGAGGGCTACTAAACAACTCTCTCTAGAACCTTCATTCCATACCCAGGCTGCACTTTCGCTTATATTCTCGCCTCCCCGAGAAGAAAAATGGAACAGAAAGGAAAAGGGTGAGCTCAACTAGCCCAAATAAAGAATATTATGACTAAGATAATATACAACAATTTATCGTTAGTCTTCAACAGGAAAAATCTAATAGAATACAATAGACAACAAGTTTTAAATCAATATTACAGCAATGAAATAATAATTCATTAGAAGAGTTAAGTAGAGAATGCAAACTACTATCTTCTATGTATGAATTAAAAAGTTCATCGCTCATCTTTTATCCATGTAACATCAATCAATATATATCCGAATCAAATATTCATCTTTGCACCATGTGCCAAAGATATTCATCGATTGGTCATGTTCATCTAAACACTGCTTATCTTTGCACTACGGCCAAAGATATTCATCGAAATCATTCATCTTTGCAACAACAGCCAAAGATATTCAATAATATCATCATTTAAGATCGAGGATGATGAAAATATTTTTAAAGAAACGAATCCAAAGTGAAACAAAATGACAAGGATTAAGGATTAAGGATTCGTACTTTGTTTTATCCATGTCCAAAAATACCTCAAAAATAATCATAGTGGTGTAAAATTCAAGAATGATCAAAACATGGATACAATCAAAGCTAGTATCCGTAATAGATATTTTGGATTTAAAAGAAAAATTTTCATTTTTTCGATGAATAAGGCCGATTCGTGAATAAGATCAGATACGTGAATGGTGCCGATATGTGAATAGTAACTCAGGACACCAAAAGTTCCAAATTTGATAAAAACTTCAGATCAATATTTCAAAGATAATGATATTGAAGAAATAATATCATTACGAAAAAAAAATATCCCTTACCTCGAAAGATCAAGATTTCTAAATTAAAAAACAGGATATAGTGACTTGAACTTGTACCAGTATAGCAATACTCAAAATATACTCAAAATACTCACAAGAATACGCCGATAATATAGAGAGAGAAAACTTCATTTTGGGTGTGATTTTCAATTCTAACCTAAGCACCCTATTTATAGGAAAATGCTTAGAACAATTCAAAGTAGAAAATTTAATATAATATTAATATATAAATTAAATTTTCTACGCCAACCTTCCAAGAACTGAATTCAGCTCATTCAACACACATGTGTAACACACCATAATGAAAAAAACATTTTTGTTATTTAAAATATTTTAAACTTCCAAAAATTAATTATTTCGAAGCTTCGAAACTTCAGTAATTCATATTAAATAGCCCTTTTGTCAGAAAAATTTGAAACTCGCAACTTTCCATAGGAAATTCCATTATCTACAACTTTGCAGAAGGAAGTTTTTCTAAATTCTAAACAGAAATTGACCGAAATCCACAAACCAAGCGATTTTACAAAAGCTATAATCAAATTTCACCAAGAAATGGGGTCCACCGACACATAAAACATGCTTTAAATATTTTTGGTAACAAAATACTCCTCCTCCACATATACTCATATATCCCACATTCATCGTAAAAATATCATCATTATTATATTAATAATATATTTAAATAAATTATTTTATCAGAAAAAGATAAAATTTCAATTTTAAACAATTGTCACAATAAAAATTTTCTCCATCTATATCCACATAAAATCAATATTTTCCTCATCATATGAATCAATAATTAATTAATCACAAATAATATTACAGAATCACAATATTGACAACCAGGCAGTTCTCAGGAAAGAGGGGGCTTTCCAATAAGAATTTCTCCTTACTGGCGTGCAATTAGGTGACCTAACCTCTTCTTAGACAGAACTTTCTAAACATTGCCAATAATGTTATCTAATAATATTATTCAGATAATATGAATTATTGCTTCGATAATGAAAAATACTGTGTAATGACAATTATTGAAATAACAAAGAATATAAAATATCAACGCAAAGAATTATTAAATCAATAAAATAAAATATCGAATAAAGAATTATCAGTAACCATTATTGAGTAGTGCCTTCTTACGTAAGAATCAATAATTGGTGCAATACCGGTAGCTCTCGTCTTTTAACCACCGGGTATTCCAACAAAGATTAATCTGCAGAATAAATACGCCTGTTATTTATAAACAACTTATTCTTGTCGCTTTTCTTCCTCCAATCGCTTTTCATGGGCTCACACATGGTCATTTACCATCGCATTTAATATTCCCCGACAAAGCACGAATATTCCACGACCAAACAAATATTCCCCGACAATAATGAATATTTTGGCTTATTTTGAAATATTTACGTATTTTACCCATAACTATCCACATTAATCAAATCAACCCTTACTATTTCAAAATAATAAATAGAGAAAATTAAATTTCATTTATTAATAATTTGGGGTCTTACAACCTCCCCTCCTTATGAAATTTCGTCCTCGAAATTGACGACGATACTGTGTTTCGAAAAGGTGAGGATACCTAGCTTTCATTTCTGTTTTCAACTCCCAAGTCATTTCCTCTATAGCATGGTTCCTCCACAAAACTTTATCTTGTGGTATGACCCGTATGTAGTAGGACATGCTCCTTTCTATCCAAGATCTTGACAGTACCTCTTCAGACGTTAAGTCTTCTGGCTATCTCATCCGGTTCTAACTCTATAACGTGGTTCGGGTCTTTTACATATTTACGATGTACTGATATGTGAAACACATTATGAACAAGAGACATACTTTGAGGTAACGCGAGTCTATAGGCTACATTTCCTACTCGGTCAAGAATTTGAAATGGACCAATAAATCGTGGATTGAGCTTTCCTCTCTTCCCAAATCTTGTAACCCCTTCCATGGAGCAACTTGCAACAATACATGATCCCCTATACTAAATTCCACGCCCTTTCGATGAAGATCCGTATAACTCTTTTGTCGATCTTGTGCCATTTGTATACGTTGTCGAATCATTTGGATCTTTTTCGGTAGTCATACGTATTTTAACTCTAAGTCCCAACAATGTTGCTTCACCCACCTCATCCCAACATATTGGAGAGCGACACTTTCGGCCCATATAATGCTTCAAATGGAGCCACACCTATACTTGCTCGATAATTGTTGTTGTAGGAGAATTCCACCAATGGTAAATACTTATCCCAACTACCTTGAAGTCTAGGACACATAGTCTTAATAGATCTTCAAGAGTTTGAATAGTCCTCTCGATTTATCCGTCTGCTTGAGGATGGTATGCCAAACTGAATCGTAAATCCATGCCCATAGCTTTTTGCAAGCTAACCCAAAATCTTGAAGTGAATCTTGGGTCACGATCCGAAACTATGGATACTGGCATGCCATGAAACCTAACAATATCATTTACATATATACTAGCAAGACGCTCAAGGAATAAGTCTCCGTGATGACGGCAAGAAATGAGCAGACTTGGTTAATCTATCAATAATAACCCAAATAGCATTGATGCCTTGAGAAACCGTAGGAAGACCCGTAACGAAATCCATGGTAATGTGTTCTCACTTCCATTTTGGAATCTCAAGTGGTTGCAACGGACCCTTAGGTACTAGATGCTCCGCCTTTACACGTTGACAAGTTAAACACATCGAGATAAACTTTGCAATCTCTCTTCATATTGTTCCACCAAAATGTATGTCAAGATCACGATACATTTTAGTACTTCCAGGATGGATTGCAAATGGTGTATGTGTGCCTCCATCATAATCTTGTACTTCAAATCGAGTAGTCGTTAGAACACAAAGTCCGGAGTGGACTCAAGTATTCCTTCTTCATCAATTCTCGCCCTAATAGCACCTTCTTGTACTTTCTTCTTCATACGATCATTTCCGGCCTGGTGGCTTGAGCAACCTTAACTTTTTTCTATTAAAGTTGGCTCTATGCGATACTTGACATCATCGCACTCATTCCTGCATAAGATCTTCTACTCAACGCGTCAGCTACCACTTTCACTTTTCCAGGATGGTATTGAATAGTGTGGTCATAATCTTTCAACAACTCGAGCTAACGTCGTTGCCGCATGTTAAGTTCCTTTTGCGTGAAGAAATATTTGAGGCTTTTATGGTCTGAATATATCTCCACTTTCTCCCCATATAGATAGTGCCTCCAGATCTTTAGCGCGAACGATCGGGCCGCTAACTCTAGATCATGAGTAGGATAATTCCTCTCATATTCTTTAAGTTGTCGCGAGGCATTGGCTATGACTTTCCCACGTTGCATGAGAACACATCCTAACCCTTTGCCTCAAGCATCATTGTGAGATAACAAATCCATCGCATACCGGATGGTATTGTTAGAACAGTCTTTGAAATAAGTCTCCTCTTAAGCTCTTGGAAACTCTTCTCGCAAATTCCTCGCTCCAAACGAATTTTGTATCCTTCCCGAAGAATGAAAGTTAATGGAGTACCGATTCGAGAAAACGCTTCCACTAATCTCCGATAATAACTAGCTAGACCCGTAAAGCTTACGACTTCACCACCGTCTTCGATTGTTCTAACTTTGTATTGCTTCAATCTTCGCCGGGTCAACAGATACTCCATGTTTTGACACCACGTGCCCAAGGAATGCTACTTCCTCAAGCCAGAACTCATATTTTTTCAACTTGGCATAAAGCTTGTTTTCACGAAGCCTCTGGAGTACCATCTTCAAATGGTGCTCATGATCTTCATGACTTTTGGAATATATGAGGATGTCATCAATAAAGACAACAACGAACTGATCCAAATATTCCTTGAATACTCGGTTCATCATATCCATGAAAGCCGCAGGAGAATTAGTCAATCCGAAAGACATGACTAAGGATTCATAATGCCCGTACCGAGTTCTGAAGGCAGTCTTTGGAATATCCTCAGTTCTAATCTTCAGCTGATGATATCCAGAACGAAGATCGATCTTTGAAAAGAATTGTGCTCCTTGCAACTGGTCAAACAAGTCATCAATACGAGGTAGTGGATACCTATTCTTGATGGTGACATGGTTCAATTCCCGATAGTCAATACAAAGTCGCATACTCCCGTCTTTCTTTTTTACGAATAAAACAGGAGCACCCCAAGGAGATGTACTAGGACGAATGAAACCGATGTCCAACAACTCCTGTAGTTGGACCTTTAACTCCTGAAGTTCAATAGGAGCCATTCGATATGGGGTTTTAGAAATGGGCTTTGAACAGGTTCAAGATCAATAAAGAATTCAACTTCACGCTCGGGGTAGTCCCGGATGTTCTTCAGAAATACGCCAGAAAAAATAATAAACAGAATATTATTCAAATTTGGACGTGTCTTTATTCAAGTCCATAACATGGGCTAAGAAAGCTTGACATCCGCTTTTTCAATAAACGAATAGCTTTATGATTAGATATGATGTGAATGATTTTAATGGTTTAGTTGCTTGAATTGCATAACAGTTGGTTAGGAATATGAAAACTAACAACCTTACGAAAACAATCAATTTTGGCATGATGAGTAGTTAACCAATCAATCCCTAAAATCACATCAAAAGCAAGTATCTTTAAAGAGATAAGGTCAATGTGTAAGGTGATGGTGCCAACTTGAATCAAACAAGATTTATAAACAAAGGATGTGATGAAAGTTTCTCCTAACGGAGTTTCCACATATAGGTCAAAGTCTAATTTCTCCGAGTCAAGTTTAAACGTTGAGCACAAGCAGGGAGAGATAAATGAATGGGTAGCACTTGGTATCAAGTAAGGTATAAACGTCGCAAGAATTTATAAATAGCTTACCTATGATCACCTCGTTTGGGTTCTCGATTTTGACCAACCACAACAAACGCTTCTTCCAGGAACTGATTGACTTTGACTTTTTCGGGATATCTTTTGAGTCACCGTCCCCATTGAACTAGGTTTCGCCATCGCATAATCTCGAAGCGATATGTCCTTCCTTTCTACAATTATAGCATACCTTGAATCTGCTAGGGCGCTTGACCGATATGTCCCTTTTTCCCAAGATTTATAGCATATATGACCGGTGGTCGTTCTCCTCCCTTAGAACCCGCTTTGCCAAGACCGCTGCCTCTTCACATGGTCGTTGTTAAATCTCCTCTTTTAAAATCTCCTCCGACTCGCTTCTTCTATTTTCATGGCCATGATTACCACCGAGTGGTTACCATTTTTGTCCATTTTTCTTTCTCCGCCGGTTATCGTTGTTTTGTTGATCGCTATCTCCGGTATGATCCTCGATTGTGGTCCCTCGGTTGACCGTATTCGTTATCTCGCCTAATAATTGAGTCATGTTTACAACATCCTGAATAGAGAGAAAATTTATGAGAAATGAGATATTGTCGATGCCGGGTTTCAAACCTCTCGTAAACATCCGCCATACACGTTCCTCATTCTCCACCAAATGAGGTACAAACCGGATAACTCGCAAACTTTTCCTCGTCATTTGAGACACCGTCATGTTGTTTTGTTCTAACTGATGAACTCCACTTCCTTCATATGAATTAACACTTTCGTGAAAGTATTTGTCATTAAATAGTTTCAAACGTCTCCCAAGACATGCCGAAAAGTACCGGATGGGTACACTTCATGACTCTCACCAAGAGGTCCGCCTTTCGCCATGAAACATAAAGGTGGCGTAATGGAACCTTCGTTTCTCCGCATCCCAAGACATCGAATATCTTGGTAATTTGCTTGACCCATGTTTCCGCCATGATCGGATCCGGGTTTCCTTAAATTCGGTGGTCCCAACTCTTTGAATCGCTTTGGTTGTGACAACCCGTGAATTGCTATCATTTCCTCCTCAGTATTTTGAACACGAGTCTCCCTAAATCTCGATTTTGCATGAACTCGCAAAAAGCTTCTAAACATCCCTCGCTCATCATCTACTCGGTGGTGTTGTTGTTCATGGGAGGAACATTGTCACTGTTGCACGCTTCTCCTCGTTGGTGAGTACAAAGCGTCTCCACGGTCTCATTTCCATGTTAATATTCTCAACGACATTCTCAAACATCGCCATAAAACAAGGGTTAATTAAGGAAATCAATATATCACATAATATCCCTATATACTCGACCAACTAACAAATAAGCTTAGTAGGACACACCTTTAGCGAAGGATTTACTCGCTCTCCCTTCCTAGTTCTATTCCCGAACTCCACAAGAGATCATATCCCTAAGCTCGATACCAACCGTGATGCCCCAAAATAGGTATACATCAACCATTCTGAGTTGTCAATACATGGTACAGAAACAACTACAACTTTATTATTACAACAGTAAAACTCTGAGTTTGAATACAAATATTATCTTCTAGATAGTATCTATACTCAAATAAATCCTCATGACATTTATTGATACATTATTTTACAAAATGGTGAGGACTACTAAATAACTCTCTTTAGAACCTTCATTCCATACCTCGACTGCACTCGCTTATATTCTCGCCTCCCGAGAAGAAAATGGAACAAAAAGGAAAAGGGTGAGCTCAACTAGCCCAAGAAAGAATATTATGACTAAGATAATATACAACAATTTATCGTTAGTCTTCAAACAGGAAAAATCTAATAGAATACAATAGACAACAAGTTTTAAATCAATATTCGCAATGAAATAATAATTCATTAGAAGAGTTAAATAGAGAATGCAAACTACTATCTTCTATGTATGAATTTAAAAGTTCATCGCTCATCTTTTATCCCTATAACATCAATCAATATATATCTCGAATCAAATATTCATCTTTGCACTATGTGCCAAAGATATTCATCATTGGTCATGTTCATCTAAACACTGCTCATCTTTGCGCTTACGGGCCAAAGATATTCATCGAAATCATTCATCTTTGCACCATGTGCCAAAGATATTCAATAATATCATCATTTAAGACCGAGGATGATGAAAATATTTTTAAAGAAACGAATCCAATGAAACAAAATGACAAGGATTAAGGATTAAGGATTCATACTTTGTTTTATCCATGTCCAAAAATACCTCAAAAATAATCATAGTGGTGTAAAATTCAAGAATGATCAAAACATGGATATAATCAAAGCTAGTATCCAGAATAGATATTTTGGACGAAAAGAAAAATTTTCATTTTTCGATGAATAAAGGCTGAATTTTAAGTGAATAAGATCAGATACGTGAATGGTGCCGATATCGTGAATAGTAACTCCCGACACCAAAAGTTCCAAATTTGATAAAACTTCAGATCAATATTTCAAAGATAATGATATTGAAGAAATAATATCATTACGAAAAAAAAAAATATCCCTTACCTCGAAAGATCAAGATTTTAATTAAACACCACCGGATATAGTGACTTGAACTTGTACCAGTATAGCAATACTCAAAATATACTCAAAATACTCACAAGAATACGCCGATAATATAGAGAGAGAAAACTTCAGTGGTGTGATTTTCAATTCTAACCTAAGCACCCTATTTATAGGAAAATGCTTAGAACAATTAAAAAGCAGTAAAATTTAATATAATATTAATATATAAATTAAATTTTCCTACGCCTAACCTTCCAAGAACTGAATTCAGCTCATTCAACACACATGTGTAACACACCATAATGAAAAAACATTTTGTTATTTAAAATATTTTAAACTTCCAAAATTAATTATTTCAAGCTTCAAACTTCAAAGAATTCATATTAAATAGCCTTTTGTCGGAAAAATTTGAAACTCGCTACTTTCCATAGGAAATTCCATTATCTACAACTTTTGGAAGGAAGTTTTTCCAAATTCTAAATGTAAATTGAATCAAATCCACAAACGAAGCGATTTTACGTGCTATAATCAAATTTTTCACCAAGAAATGGGGTCCAATTTAACACATAAAACATGCTTTAAATATTTTTGGTAACAAAATACTCCTCCTCCACATATACTCATATATCCCATATTCATCATAAAAATATCATCATTATTATATTAATAATATATTTAAATGAATTATTTTATCAGAAAAAGATAAAATTTCAATTTTCAACAATTGTCACAATATAAATTTTCTCCATCTATATCCACATAAAATTAATATTTTCCTCATCATATGAATCAATAATTAATTATTCATAATTAATATTACAGAATCACAATATTGACAACCAGACAGTTCCCAGGAAAGAGGGGGCTTTCCAATAAGAATTTCTCCTTACTGGCGCACAATTAGGTGACCTAACCTCTCCTTAGACAGAACTTTCTAGACATTGCCAATAATGTTATCTAATAATATTATTCAGATAATATGAATTATTGCTTCGATAATAAAAAATACTGTGTAATGACAATTATTGAAATAACAGCAATATAAAATACAGAACCGATCAGGTGAGGACTCCCTTACTTTGTTAAAATGCGGACCTTTTTTTTGTTTTTTTTAAACAACTAAAAAAATATTTAATATTTTATGGAACTGATATTTTTCCATAATATAATATTTTGGGCGTGATTTGAATACCTATACCAAAAAATGGTGGAATAGTCTACACAGATCGCATGCACTGTTTTGTTATAATGCACTCCAAATCACATCCAAAACATTGTATTATGAAAAAATTTCAATTCCATTAAATATTAAACTTTTTTTTTAGTTATTTAAACACAAAAAAAACCAAAAAAAAAAGAGTCCACATTTTAACAAAGTAAGGGAGTCCTTACCTGATCCTGACCCATATAAAATATCAATGCAAGAATTATTAAATCAATAAAATAAAATAATCGAATAAAGAATTATCGTAACCATTATCGAGTAGTGCCTTTCACGTAAGAATCAATAATAATGGTGCAATACCGTAAAGCTATCGTGTTTTTAACCACCGGGTATTCCAACAAGATTAATTCAGAATAACTACGCCTGATTATTTATAAACAACTTATTCTTGTCGCTTTCTTCCTCCAATCGCTTTCACATGGGGCCCATTATGTATGGTCGCTATCGTACAGCATTTAATATTCTCCGATAGTACAAATATTCCACGACCAAACAAATATTCCCCGACAATAATGAATATTTTTGCTTATTTTGAAATATTTGCGTATTTTACCCATAACTATTCACATTAATCAAATCAACCCTTACTATTTCAAAATAATAAATAAAGAAAATTAAATTTCATTTATTAATAATTTGGGGTCTTACAAAGAATGTATAGATAAAAAGATCAAAACTGTTAGGTTGATCTTAAGATGTAATATATTAGTCTTGAATAAATCGTAGTGCATCCATCTGATCAACATTGCAGAAGTCAAGGCAGAAAACATAGAGCCCAAAGATCGTAGTGTGCCCGCCTTTGAAGGGACTCTTTCGAAATCGTAGAGTGGTCCCAACGTTCATTTAACCAACTCTACGATCGCTTGAAAGATGTCAAGGAAACATGAATTTTTACAAGTCAACGATCAGTGTGCTCTCGGGAACGTAGAGTCAACAACACGAGCAAGAGAAGATCGTAGAAAAGTGCGAAGGATGAAGGGAAATCGTAGTGCTCTCGAACTAATAGCTTCAGAAGTATGCAAAATGTCAAAGACACTACGATCTAAATCGAGAACACCACGATCCAAATCGTAGAGCATCATCTCGTCTCCTCATGTCAAAAAATGTCGAGCCTCATGATCTGTGTTTTCAACAAGTGAGGAATGGATCCTAGATACTGCAGTGCTCATCAGTCCCAGAATATATGAAATATCCTTAGTATGCAACTAAGAAGCGTAATGAAGAAGCTAAGGATAGTACCATGGGTAAGAGGGACAAAATACCTTTTCAGGTGGTAGGTGAGAAAGCGACTGCGATTGTCGATGGGCGTAATGCGTAATTCAGAAGATGTGCAAAAATGTCTCTATCACAGTACAGAAAGTTCAGATGCATTTAATGCCACAACGGATGGATCCAACGGATAGTTTTCAACATCACATATATACAGATCAGACAGATGAGAGAGAAATAAGCAAGATTAATCAAACAACGTGAACATCTCTCTCAAGCTCAACTCTACGAACTAAGATATTGCAAAGCTTGCTCAGCTACTTAGTTCTTAATGAACCAGTGGTTACACAGTAACTGAGTAGCAAACATCAAGAACTCACCAACTATCAATCAACTGAAGAAGAGTACCAAGTCTGCTGGACTTGAAGAGTTCGTAGTGAACTGTAAGAAAGCCAAGTCTGCTGGACTTGAAGAGTTCAAGAGTGAACTAGAGAAGTTCTAGGATCTGGCCGGGGTCAGAAGGAATCATGTGATTCAGAAGATTATAAAAGACATCCTTAGTGGATATCCTACTCGTTGAGTAGAAGAGAGGACTAGGAGCTTTAAGTGCTCTGAACCACTTAAAAACAACGTTGTCATTTACATTCATGCTATAACTGCTATATCTGCTATAACTGCCTTACTCGCTCATAACTCCATTGCTTGGTAAAGAAGATTAAAACAATACTAATTCCGCAAAGTTTTAATCATTATCTAAGAAAAAGTTAAAACGAAAAGATTTTCAAATATCTATTCAACCCCCCCCCCCCTTCTAGATAACTTGTGCTTACTAGGAACTAACAATTTGTATCAGAGCAGGTTCTATTTTACAGCTTACACGCTTTAGTAGATCCAAATGGCACTCGTACCAAGCGAATCCAGGACCGGGGGAGGTAGCAAGCCACCAATGTGCAACAAGGATAAATTTGCTAATCGGAAAGTCAAGATGCAAGCTTTCTGGGGACTCAATAGATGAAGATCTATTTGAGACCGTTTTAATGGGCCCTATATACCAACAAAGCTTGCACCGACCATTTGGATCCAAACAAGCAGTACAAATCAAAGTGAAAGAAGAATGGAAAGACACAGTAGAAGAGAGTCGCCTAACTTGATAAAAAGGCAAAAGAACATCCTGTTCCAATCCTTAGAGGACGATCTGTTTGAAAATGTTGTAAACAGCAAAACAACTAAGGAAGTTTGGGAAGCACTGCTGATTATGCACGAAGGAACTGAAGAAGTCAGAGAGAACAAGCAGTCTCCCGATACAAAGAATATGAAATATTCACTCATATGCGGGGAGAAAGCGGATCGCAACCTATGAAAGATTCAACATTTCGCTTTCAACTCTCTACGAAGCGTATGGGAAGATTTATCCTAACAAGGATCTAACCATAAAGTTCATGAGAGCCCCACCGAAAGGTGGGGTGCAAAGACCACAAAGAATAAGAGAATCAAAGAATCTTAATGAGATGACAGTTCAACAACTGTATGGAAATCTCCTGATGTACGAACTGGAGTTGACCCAACGTGCCGAAACCTTATCAGAAGGAAGAAGAAAGGATAAGGGTGTTGCTCTCAAGGCAAATGAAGGTGTATCAAAAGTCATAACTGAGATTGACTCTGATGATGATGAAGACGATGACGATGACTTTGCTATGCTGGTAAAGAGACTAAGAAGGTTCATGTGACAAGGCAGAACCGGCAAGCCAAAGAAAGTCAGCAACTACGTCAGCCAAGAACAAATGAATGATTTATGCTACAACTGCAAGAAACCTAGTCATTTCATTGCTAACTGCAACAAGCCTATCAAAGAAGAACTAAAGAAGAAATCTCATACAAAGAAAGAATACAAAGGAACCAAGAGGCCTCGTAAAAAAGACAAAGGCACAGTCTTGGGAGGATCGTGGAGTGATTCAGATAATGACTCAAATGCAGACTCCGGAGATGAGGAAGAACCACATATGGCCAATATGTGCTTAATGGCCAAACATGCAAAGGACAAACAAAGCCTAAACATACATGATGTAAGTATCGATGAGGTATTTGATTTTAATTCTCCTGATGTAGATATAAGTGACTTAAGAACTGCTTTGCATGGCATAACCACTGACCTACATCAATACATGAAGTGGTTCAGAGTCTTGTCTAAAGATCATTCACTTCTTCAAGAGGAAAAGAAGAAAGTTCAAGAAGAGCTTGAAACAACCCTTCTAAGTACTAATCTTCTCTCCAAGCTTGAAGCTGAGAATGAAACTTTAAAATAGACAAACACACATCATGCACAAAGAGAGTCTAAGCTAACATCTAAAATTGAGGATCTAGAGAAGACTATCTCTGCATGGAACAGATCCTCATCATCCATGGACTGTCTGCTCTCTAGTCAGAGAAGCACATTCGACAGAACAGGCTTACGCTTTGGGGAATCCATCTCAGAGCTAAGTGTGGAAAAGACAATGGAAACTAGCACTAGTAATGTCTCAAGTTTTGGTAGAGGCGTTGCTTTTGTGAACTCCTCACAGTTGGAAGAACCAGTTCAACCTTGTTCTACTGTCTTTAGTTATACTCAGAGAAATAAAGGATCTCACGTTGGTCTGGGTTTCATCAAGGAAAACCTAAGGACAGTAGAGGTAAGGCACACTCATCTCTATTTATGAAACCTAAGGACACGTGGAAGAAAGAGAATCAGTTTAACAGAAGGTTAACTAAGTAACCACACAAGTCCAAGTGGAAGATGAATCACCACACACACAGAGGCACGCATTATAATAGATGTTTCATATGCAATAAATATGGTCATAGGGTTAAAAAGTGTTATTATAATTCCATGCATGTGCGACCCAAGATTAGACAAATTTGGGTCCCCAAAGGCACTAACAAAGAAGGACCCATGCAAATATGGGTACCAAAATTAAGTTTCAAATGTTTTGACAGGAAAAGAGCTCCACGACCTCAACATGGTATCCGACAAGTGGTTGCTCGAGGCATATATGACAGGAACAAAGCTCTACTATCCAACTATGTAGAAAAGAGGGTCCCTTAGTCATCTTTGGAGATAATTACTCGGGCAAGACAAGAGGATATGGCTCACTGGCAATGGTGCAAGATCTTTCAACAAAGTAGCTTATGTGGAAGGACTTCAACACAACCTTCTAAGCATCACCAACTCTGCGACAAGGGTGTCATAAGTAACATTTCTCAATAATCAATGTCAAGTCGAGATTTGAAGACATCCGCCATAAAGTCAATTTTAACAAGAGAAGGAAATGTCTACATAGTAGATCTTGGTGAACTAAGCTCTGATGAAACAATATGTTTTCTCGCAAAAGCATCCGAGGAAATAAGCTGGCTATGGCATAGAAGGTTGTCTCACTTAAACTTCAAAAACATGTCCAAACCGGCATCAAAGATCTAAATGAGTCGGCCTACCCAAGTTCAACTTTGTGAAGGAAAGGCCATGCAACGCTTGCCAACCTAGAAAGCAAACCAGAAGCTCATTCAAGAGCAAGACTTCCAACTCCATTGACAAGCCCCTGCAGTTGCTCCACATGGATCTCTTTGGGCCAATCCCAACAACCAGTCTTGGAGGAAAAAGATACTCTCTGGTTGTAGTCGATTTACTACACACCAGATTCACATGGGTATTCTTCCTAACTTCAAAGGATGAAAGGAGCTCGAATTAATCAAGATGTTCGGGACCGGTGATAAATGAGAAAGGAGAGAAAATTAAGGCAATAAGGAGTGATCATGGAAGAGAATTGATTTCTCGTAAATAGACAAATTTCTCTTCGAGATAATGGCATCGATCATAACTTCTCACTCCACTTAACTCCTCAACAAAATGGAGTTGCTAAAAGAAAGAACGAGAACTCTAATAGAGGTCGGAAGGACCCTACTAGCAAAGCAGTTTATTCCGCTGAATACTTCAGGAAGAAGTCACAACACCGCATACTACACACTGAGCAGATCATTAATTCACTCTACGATCAAGAGGACACCCTACGAACTGTGGAAAGGAAGGAAGCCAAGTGTCAGCTATTTCCATGTTTTTGGCTGTGCATGCTATATTCTCAACAATGGAAAGTAGTATCTGACAAAATTCCAGCTCAAGTCAGACGAAGGGATCTTTCTTGGATATGCCACAGATAGCAAAGCTTAGAGGGTGTTCAACAAGAAGACACTAAATGTCGAAGTCTTAATACACATCATCTTTGATGAAACTGACTCAGACAAAGCAGTGCCTCTAGACACTACGACCGATAGTGCAGACACTACGAGTGCAATCATTGAGCTCAACACTACGATCGTAGTACTAGACAGTGAAATCGTAGAGCAAGATAATGAAATCGTAGAGAGGTCCATCCAAGACAACGAGCCTCCACTCCAAGAAGAAGAGATAGACCTTGAAGACCTAAGACAAGAAGGCATCAGGATAGATGTTCCAACAGGGAACAGATGGGCAAGGGATCATACTCAGGATCTAATAATTGGAGATCCAAGTGCAAGAGTTAAAACAAGAGCTGCTACTCAGAATGAATGCTTCTATCTAACTTCCTGTCACAGATAGAGCCAAAGAAGATAGAGGATGCTATGGAAGACTTCAGTTGGATAGAAGCCATGCAGGAAGAACTCAACCAATTTAAACGAAGCAAAGTGTAGAGATTGGTACCAAGACCAAAGAGTCATCCTGTCATAGGAATCAAGTGGGTCTTCAGGAACAAAATGGATGAAGATGGGGTCATCACCAGAAACAAGGCAAGATTAGTGGCAAAGGGCTATTCTCAAGAAGAAGGTATTGACTATGATGAAGCATTTGCACCCATTGCCAGACTAGAAGCCATCAGAATCTTTCTTGCCTTCGCTGCCCACATGAAGTTCAAAGTTTTCCAGATGGATGTCAAGAGTGCATTTCTAAATGGAGAGCTTCAAGAAGAAGTCTACGTAGAACAACCTCCAGGTTTCATCAATCCATCTCTTTCCAATTATGTTTATAGATTAGATAAAGCTTTATATGGTCTTAAACAAGCACCTAGAGCATGGTATGAAACACTAACTAACTTCTTAATAGAAAATGGGTTCACTAGAGGTAGAGTAGATACCACACTATTTCTTAGAAAGCATAAAGACAAAGTCTTACTAGTTCAAATATATGTTGATGATATCATTTTTGGTTCTACTGACGAAAAGTTATGTAAGAGATTCTCTAAGCTAATGCAGAGCAAGTTTGAAATGAGCATGATCGGTGAGCTGAATTTCTTCCTTGGACTTCAAGTGAAGCAGACAGATGAAGGAATATTCATCAACCAAGCCAAATACATCAAAGACTTACTAAAGAAGTATGGCATGGAATCAACCTCTCCCATAAAAACACCAATTGCTCCTGCAACCAAACTTGACAAGGATGAGAAAGGTAAAAGTATTGATATCACTCAATACAGAGGTATGATCGGGTCTCTTTTATACCTAACTGCCAGTAGACCAGATATAATGTTTGCAACATGCATATGTGTTAGATTTCAGGATAACCCTAAAGAGTCACATTTGTCTGCTGTAAAGAGGATCTTCAGGTATCTAAAGGGTACACCCTACTTGGGGCTGTGGTATCCCAAGGAATCCTCATTTGAACTGATTGGATACACAGATGCTGATTTTGCAGGATGCAAAATAGATAGAAAAAGTACCAGTGGCACCTGTCAACTTCTTGGAAACAAAATTGTGGCCTGGTTTAGCAAAAACCAAAACTCAGTGTCTACTTCAATTGTAGAAGCTGAATATATTGCTGCTGGCAGCTACTGTGCTCAGATCCTATGAATGAGAAATTAGCTAGCTGACTGTGGGTTCGATTTCAAATATATTCCCATACACTGTGATAACACAAGTGCCATAGCAATAACTCATAATCCTGTCATGCATTCTAGGACCAAGCATATAGAAATAAGGTATCACTTCATTAGGGATCATGTGCAAAATGGAACTATATCTTTACAATATATCCCTACTGAAAATCAATTTGTTGATGTTTTTACAAAACCACTAGATGAATCCAGATTTAACAAGTTAATAAGTGAGGTAGGCATGCTAAATCTTCAACCATGAAATGTATGCTCTAGATTTTTTTAACCACTACAGATATAAAGGTTGTACTCAAAATCGTAGACATGATCAAGGAAAGTTCACGATTGTAGGAAAGACTCTACGAATGGTGATCAGACTCAACGACTGCCGGACAGACTCGACGATCGTAGGGACGAGACTCACTTAATGATGATCGACTCAATGACCGCCGAACAGACTCGACGATCGTAGGGCGTAGACTCTACGTAATGGTGATCGACTCAACGATCGCCGGACATACTCGACGATCGCAGGATGGACTCAACGACGAAGACTACCTCTCGACGCCCCCAAAATAGGTCCATTTCATCCAACCCATTATGAGTCACCAAATATATGGTACAGAAAACAACTACAACTTTATTACAACAATTGTAGTACAAAATACAACAACACATATGTTGTGAGTTTGGATACAAATATATACCAAATGTGACACATGTCCCAACCGTGGACAACACCTCACAGTGACACCTTACATAAAGGTATAGTCAAAAACTATTTTAGAAACAAAAATTTTTGGGAAGTGCTCAAGGAAACCTTCGTACATGGGAGGCCATGCGTCTAGGTTATGATAGATATCATATGGCCACAGAATTATCCTTGGTTGACCTAATAGACCCCAAAGAAAAAACAAGAAGATTACTATCATATTCTTCCCAATGGTAAGTCTTCTCTTGACATATCATTATCTCCAATTGTCTCTAATTGAGAATTATACTTCAAACAAACACCAAGATTATATAGGTAGTGCTCAGATATATACTCAACAAGTGGATGAGCACATCCTCGTCTTATGATGATACGAGGTTGTATGTCATTAGACATCTTGTATGATAGTGACAAAACACCCTTCCAACGTTGGGTTCGCCTCACCCTCAACAAACTATAGACCACCGATTCTATTCCCCGTTATCCCCCACTCGACCCAAATTTACACTTTTATTACCCGAAAGGAATTGTGAAGCAAAAGGGTGAGCACAACTAGCTCAAGAAAAAGAATATCATGACTAAAGATAATTAAATTATCAATAGCCTTCATCAATAATAAATCGTAGATTTAGAACATATGGTAGATGATAAAAATTTCAACCATAGTGCAAATGAACGAGCAATCCATTAGAAGAGTCAAATAGACTATGAAGTCTATTATCTTCTCCATGTTAAAAATCCACCAACAATGTTTTATCCTCAGTAACATCAATCAACAATTTCGGTCCACAATCATATGAATAACTCATAATCATAATTGTAGTTCTAAATTCCTCTTCTCATCCAGATTTAAGATAATTTTCATCACCTATCTTTACTTGAAACATCAAAGATCATGGTTACACCAAATCACATTTCTATTCATAATCATATTAATAACTTCATCTTTTGCACTACTACCAAAGATATTCATTTCAGATCACCAGCTGGTCATGTTCATCTCAACAACATGCTCATCTTGCACCATCGGCCAAAGATATTCATCAACATGTCATCTTTGCACTACACGGCCAAAGATATTCATCAACAATTCATCTTTGCACTACATGCCAAAGATATTCCTCAACAATTCATATTTATACTACAGCCAAATATATTCATCAACAGTTCATATTTGCACTACAGGCCAAATATATTATTATCTCAAAGAAATATATAATCATTTCAGAATTTATATAAACAATAATTATAACCATGTTGATCATTTCACCTTTGCACTTAAGCTAAAGATATTCAATTATAAATTCAATGGTCACGATCATACCAGTCAACAATTCAACTTTGCACTACTGGCCAAAGAGAACCCATAGTCATGATCATACCAAAAATCTACCCATCTTTACACTCAAGTCAAAGAGAAATATCATCATTAGGGTTATAAAAATGTTATATATGATAATAAAAATAATATGATCAACATATAGTTTTAATCTCAAGAGTAATATTCATAAATCAACTATAATTTGGTTAGAAAAAGAAACCAATTTTGTCATGAATAGTAACTCATGAATAGAATCCATGAATAGTAATTTATGAATAGTAACTCATGAATAGTAACTCGTGAATAGTAAATGAATAGTAAACCCACATAAAAAGGTAGAAATTCCACAATAAAATCCATACCAATATTTCAAATATAATGATATTGAAATAACATTTTTTAAACTTATAAACAATTTATTTTAATTGTTTACACTTTACTAAATAATGCATTTAATCATTCTAAAATGCCAAACTCATAAGATTTCATCACCAATAACCAAAACCCTCATTAAAAAATCGTATATAACTCATGTATGATTCTCAAGCCATAAAATCATATTTTCCAATTTTCTTACTTCACATAACATATTTAATTCATTTACTCATAACTAGTCCATTTTCATGAAAAATACCAAATCAGTTCCAAAATATTTCTTTTCCGGGATTTAGCGAATATAGTCCCATATTGAATATATATTTTTTTAGAATTTTTAAAATTCATTTACTATTTTTTCATATGGCCAAAATCGCCTAATATTTAGACATTTATCATAAATTGTACTTTTATCCAAAAATTCAAATTCACAGAGAGTACAACGATATTATATAGATGTACTCCCAATAAAAATTTCATCAATTTTGGAGTTAACCACAAGGAGTTATAAGCTTACACTTTTAAAATAGTCTTTTCTCATAAAATTCATAACTTAATATATACATCCAAAATCAACATTTTGGACACAATCAATAAAACTCATCAAAATATCATTTCAAATTTTTCCAGAATTTTTGAAGGTCTGAAAAGTTACGAAACATGAAAAACATAACAACCCTTAAAATTCCTTACTATCCCTTACCTCAAAAGAGCAGCACTTCTGACTGGATATCGGATATGACGCTGAAGAAAACTTGCACTGATGAATATCAACTCACCAAGTATCTAAATACTCACAAAATACACTCAATAATCTAGAGAGAAAAAGAGAGAAAACTTATGAATTCTGGTGTGATTTTCAATTCTAACTTAGCCCTCTATTTATAGGAAAATGTTAGCACGCCGAAGCAGACTTGACCTGCTACCTGATGGCTTTACCTGCTACTATTTCACCCACCAAAAATCAGCCATCTCCCCCAACAACCAAGAGTGGGGTCCACTCAATTCTAGAATTTTCCACCAAAACCTAATTTTCGAATCAGTTACCTCTTAAAATTCATAACAAATTATACGCTCATTTTTAACGGTTCAAAATTTGTGGACATATACTCAACTTATATATGTATAACATATCCAAAAATTACAACGATCCAACTACGGATTAAATATTATAACTCACACAATAAAAGTCGTAAGAACAACCGATTTGATCTTTTAATACCTCCAATCCAGACAAAATATCGATAAAATACCTCAACATTAATTCCTTCATTTATAACCACATAAATAAATCCATCATTTATATCCACATCAAATAAATATTTCTTATCATATAAATCAATAATTAATTATTCACAAATAATATTACGTAATCACAATAATGACAACCAAGTAGTTCCCAGTGAAAGAGGGGCTTTCCAATAAGAATTTCTCTCATCGGGCGCCGCAATTAGGTGACCAAACCTCTCCTTGATGTAACTTTCTAGACATTGCCAATAATGCTATCTAATAATATTATTCAAATAATATGAATTATTGATCCGATAATGGGAAATATTATGCGTTGATAATTATTGAAACAACAATAATATAAAATATCAAATAAAGAATTATTGAATCAATAAAATAAAATATTGAATAAAGTAATTATCGTAACAATTATTGAGTAGTGCCTTCTTACGTAAGAATCAATAATTTAAAAATATTGTGCAACAATCTGGTGTGCTACATTGCTCAATAACGCAGACATCGTATTTTAACCACCGGTATTCCAAAAGTTGTTAATTCAGTAATAACTACTACCGTTATTTATAAAAACTCAATTTTTGTCATTTTTTCATCAAGCGGTTATTAGTTATGGGGCCCAAATGATCGCTGCTGGCCGTCAAAGCGAATATTCCCCTACGTAAAAAGAATATTCCACGACCAAACGAATATTCCAAACAACAATGAATATTTTATAACCACTTGTGTATTTGAAAAAAATTCATATATCACCCTTAACTTTAACCTTTTATCAATTTAACCATTTACTGAATAGTTATTATAAGAAAATTGAATATTTTTATTTCATAAAATTGGGGTCTTACAATCTCCCTCCTTATGAAATTTCGTCTCCCCGAAATTTACGACACTGTATTTCAAAAGTTGAGAATACCTTGCTTTCATTTCAGATTTTATCTCCGGGTCATCATGATTTCTCCATTGCTCATCTCCGTGATAACTTCATTTGGGTTCTTCACTTGTTGGGAAGTCATGACAACCGCTATCCTTGAACTACTTGGCTTTGACTTGTCTGGGGCAGCATTTGGTGTCATCACTACCATTGGAATATACTTTTCTATAGGACATATTCCTCCCTCAATCGCCTCGCCCTCGTCGTACTCTCGATTCATGATCTGAATCATCAATCTTGATCCATATCGAATTCAAAGTTGACCGCTATGTATGTGGTACTTCAAAACTCGATGTTGGGTTCTCCCAATTGCTTTCCAAAAAGAGAAATTCATATCATCTATTTTAGCCTTCTAGATCGGACATCTCTTTCCACAATATCCCACGTGTCGTGTGGTTTTTTACCCATGCATCACTCATTCTTTACTGCTCGCTTTTTTCTTCTTTCAAATTTCGATTCCATCTTTATCATCTTATACTCGCCAAAGAATGCTTCGCTCAAGCATCACATATCGGGTAACACAAGCTTGAATTGTTGCATCCTTTTGTTCCATGATCGCATCACCGTCGTTCTTCAAATTTCGCTTCTTCTAACTCATGAATACGATTTTGAAATTCTACATTTTGATCATATAATACCTCTAATAAACTCTCCTCAGGTACCTCTTCTTCTTCTTCTTCTTCCTCACTCTCAGCTGTTACCTCTGCGACTATCTCGGGTGCAACTATCAATTCTTCACTCACCACATGGATATCTCTAATTCCTTCTTCGTCTGACATCACATTATCATGGTTAGTGATTAGAGGTATCCCCATAGTCTCATTCACTCCATTGTTAGCATTCTCAGCTGCCATTCTCAAATACTGCCATAAAACAAGGGTTAATTAAACAAATTAACATATCACATAATATCCATATATTATGACCAACCAACAATTTAAGCTTAGGTAGGACACACTAGCGAAGGATTTACTCATCTCTCCCCTCCTAGTCCTATTCCCCGATCTCCGCCAGAGATCATATCCCTAAGCTCGATACCAAATGTGATGCCCCCAAAATAGGTCCATTCCATCCAACCCATTCTGAGTCGCCAAATACATGGTACAGAAAACAACTACAACTTTATTACAACAATTGTCATAAAAAATACAACAACACATATGTTGTGAGTTTGGATACAAATATATACCAAATGTGACACATGTCCCAACCGTGGACAACACCTCACAGTGACACCTTACATAAAGGTATAGTCAAAAACTATTTTAGAAACTAAAATCTTTGGGAAGTGCTCAAGGAAACCTTCGTACATGGGAGGCCATGCGTCTAGGTTATGATAGATATCATATGGCCACAGAATTATCCTTGGTTGACCCAATAGACCCCAAAGAAAAACAAGAAGATTACTATCATATTCTTCCCAATGGTAAGTCTTCTCTTGACATATCATTATCTCCACTGTCTCTAATTGAGAATTATACTTCAAACAAACACCAAGATTATATAGGTAGTGCTCGTATATATACTCAGCAAGTGGATGAGCACATCCCTGTCTTATGATGATACGAGGTTGTATGTCATTAGACATCTTGTATGATAGTGACAAAACACCCTTCCAACGTTGGGTTCGCCTCACCCTCAACAAACTATAGACCACCGCTCTATTCCCCCGTTATCCCCACTCGACCCAAGATACACTTTTATTATTCGAAAGGAATTGTGAAGCAAAAAGGGTGAGCACAACTAGCTCAAGAAAGAATATCATGACTAAAGATAATTAAATTATCAATAGCCTTCATCAATAATAAATCGTAGATTTAGAACATATGGTAGATGATAAAAATTTCAACCATAGTTGCAGTTGACGAAAGCAATCCATTAGAAGAGTCAAATAGACTATGTAAGTCTATTATCTTCTCCATGTTAAAAATCCACCAACAATGTTTTATCCTCGTAACATCAATCAACAATTTCGGTCCACAATCATATGAATAACTCATAATCATAATTGTAGTTCTAAATTCCTCTTCTCATCCAGACGAAGATAATTTTCATCACCTATCTTTTACCGAAACATCAAAGATCATGGTTACACCAAATCACATTTCTGTTCATAATCATACTAATAACTTCATCTTTGCACTACTACCAAAGATATTCATTTGTATCACCAATTGGTCATGTTCATCTCAACACTGTTCATCTTTGCACCATCGGCCAAAGATATTCAACAACATATCATCTTTGCACCACGGGCCAAAGATATTCATCAACAATTCATCTTTGCACTCTGTGCCAAAGATATTCCTCAACAGATTCATATTTGCACTATAAAGGCCAAATATATTCATCAACGATTCATATTTTGCACTACAGGCCAAATATATTATTATCTCAAAGAAATATATAATCATTTCAGAATTTATATAAACAATAATTATAACCATGTTGATCATTTCACCTTTGCACTTAAGCTAAAGATATTCAATTATAAATTCAATGGTCACGATCATACAAGTCAACAATTCAACTTTGCACTACTGGCCAAAGAGAACCCATAGTCATGATCATACCAAAAATCTACCCATCTTTACACTCAAGTCAAAGAGAAATATCATCATTAGGGTTATAAAAATGTTATATATGATAATAAAAATAATATGATCAACATACAGTTTTAATCTCAAGAGTAATATTCATAAATCAACTATAATTTGGTTAGAAAAAGAAACCAATTTTGTCATGAATAGTAACTCATGAATAGTAATCCATGAATAGTAATTTGTGAATAGTAACTCATGAATAGTAACTCGTGAATAGTAACTCATGAATAGTAAACCCGATATAAAAAGGTAAAAATTCCACAATAAATTCAATGCCAATATTTCGGTATAATGATATTGAAATAACATTTTTTAAACTTATAAACAATTTATTTTAATTGTTTACACTTTACTAAATAATGCATTTAATCATTCTAAAATGCCAAACTCATAAGATTTCATCACCAATAACCAAAACCCTCATCAAAAATCTGCATATAACTCATGTATGATTCTCAAGCCATAAAATCATATTTTCCAATTTTCTTACTTCACATAACATATTTAATTCATTTACTCATAACTAGTCCATTTTCATGAAAAATACCAAATCAGTTCCAAAAATATTTCTTTTCGGGATTTAGCAGTAATATAGTCCCATATTGAACATATATTTTCTCGTAATTTTTAAAATTCATTTACTATTTTCATATGGCCAAAATCGCCGAATATTTAGACATTTATCATAAATTGTACTTTTATCCAAAAATTCGAAATTCACAGAGTACAATCGATATTATATAGATGTACTCCCAATAAAAATTTCATCAATTTTGGAGTTAACCACAAGGAGTTATAAGCGGTTACTTTTAAAATAGTCTTTTCTCATAAAATTCATAACTCTTAATATATACATCCAAAAATCAACTATTTTGGACACAATCAATAAAACTCATCAAAATATCATTTCAAATTTTTCCGAAATTTTGAAGGTCGAAAAGTTACGAAACATGAAAAACATAACAACCCTTAAAATCCCTTACTATCCCTTACTATCCCTTACCTCAAAAAAAGAAAGACTTACGATCGGATATCGGATATGACAACATGAAAAAACTTGCACTGATGAATATCAACTCACCAAGTATCTAAATACTCACAAAATACACTCAATAATCTAGAGAGAAAAAGAGAGAAAACTTATGAATTCTGGTGTGATTTTCAATTCTAACTTAGCCCTCTATTTATAGGAAAATGTTAGCACGCCGAAGCAGACTTGACACCGCTACACGATGGCTTTTTTACTCGCTACTATTTCACCCACCAAAAATCAGCCATCTCCCCCAACAACCAAGAGTGGGGTCCACTCAATTCTAGAATTTTCCACCAAAACCTAATTTTCGAATCAGTTACCTCTTAAAATTCATAACAAATTATACGCTCATTTTTAACGGTTCAAAATTTGTGGACATATACTCAACTTATATATGTATAACATATCCAAAAATTACAACGATCCAACGGTCGGATTAAATATTATAACTCACACAATAAAGTTGTAAGAACAATCGATTTGATCTTTTAATACCTCCAATCCGACAAAATACTGATAAAATACCTCAACATTAATTCCTTCATTTATAACCACATAAATAAATCCATCATTTATATCCACATCAAATAAATATTTTCTTATCATATAAATCAATAATTAATTATTCATAAATAATATTACAGAATCACAATAATGATGACAACCAGCAGTTCTCAGAAAGAGGGGCTTTCAATAAGAATTTTTTCTTCTTTGGTGGCGCAATTAGGTGACCAAACCTCTCCTTGATAGAACTTTCTAGACATTGCCAATAATGCTATCTAATAATATTATTCAAATAATATGAATTATTGATCTGATAATGGAAAATACTGTGCAGTGATAATTATTGAAACAACAATAATATAAAATATCAACGCAACAATTATTGAATCAATAAAATAAAATATTGAACAGTAATTACTGTAACAATTATTGAGTAGTGTCTTCTTACGTAAGAATCAATAATTTAAAAATACTGTGCAATACCGTGTGTTACTGTTCAATAACGCGTATTACTGTATTTTAACCACCGGGTATTCCAACAGTGTTAACGGTAAGACCTACGCCGTTATTTATAAAAACTCAATTTTTGTCATTTTTTTCATCCGACAGTTATTCGTTATTGGGCCCACAAATGACTGCGCCGTTGTACGAATATTCCCCAACAGAAAGAATATTCCACGACCAAACGAATATTCCCCGACAACAATGAATATTTTATAACCACTTGTGTATTTTGAAAAAATTCATATATCACCCTTAACTTTAACCTTTTATCAATTTAACCATTTACTGAATAGTTTTATAATGCACCACAAGAAGAATCCCCTCCGTGAAAGGCTACAAAAAGAAGGAGTTCCCTCAAAGGTACGAATTTTTGGCTGACATTATTGGGAAATACATCTGCTGCAAGAGCTCAGGTCATGACTCCATAAATGAGACTCAGCTTAAGTTCATGTCGGCCATGGTTTATGGTACACAACTCAACTATGGGGCTGTATTGCTCGAGTGGATCGGTAAGTGGATCGTCAACTCGAAGAAATCAAAGAGCACCCCGAAGATGCTATATGGGAGATTCATAAGCATCATTCTGCAATTTGCACTGGGTGAGAAAATAGGGGATGATGAAGGAGAAGCCATCAACCCAAATCGAAGAATGACACAGCAGTTGTTTAAGAACTGGGAAAGGAACCCTGCTGATTATGTTCGAATGATGACAGAGTCCAGTGGGAGAACTGGGGAACTAAAGGAGGCAGGATTTCCAGGAGGCATGTCTGTTGTTAGAGAAGTTGAAGAAGAAGGAGAAGCAGATAAGGGAGAACCCTCTGCTCTTGCCAGAAAAAGCAAGGGCAAGAGAAAGCTAAGGGCAAGACAAGTCGAAGAGCCTCAACGATCTACAACTAACATTCCTGTAGAGTCCTCTGATATAGACTCTAAGAAGGCTAAGAAAGATGCAACAGCAAGAAGAAGCTGAAGAGGATCAAGCCACCATTTCACAGATCCTAAAGAAGAACAAAAATGGTCATAAGTCCAAAAGACCAACAGTTTCTTCGAACGTAGAGACTCTGCTATTCTCTGAAATGAGGCCAAGTGTGGCAGAAATGGAAGAAGCTGCCTCAAGAATAGTGGCTGTTCAACATGACAAAGCAAAGACTCAAGAGAGTCCAAAAGTTGTGGCTAAACCCAGCAAAGCAAAAAGAAAGCTGGTCAAGAAGTATATTCTTGAAAATGAAAAAGTGCTGAAGAAGGAAGCCAAGAGTATGGCTGCAAAAGTAGAATTGTCCCAAGCAAACTTAGAAGAAGATGCTCCAGCTGAGGGGGAGATCCCCGAAATTCTCATGATTGAATATACACTAGCTGAGGGGGAGAAGTCTTCAGCTCAAGAAGATATACCAGCTAAGGGGGAGTTTCTAAACCTCCAAGAAGATGTTCATGCTGAGGGGGAGCCTCATGATATCCCAATGGCCGAAGAAGAGGTCCTTGCTCAAGATGAAATTGAGCCAATGCCAAACCCTCCAGAGACCATTGAGATAATGGAATCTTCAGAAGAAAATGAAGAAGAAAAGTATGATGATAATGATGAGCTTGAAATCACTGGTGTAGGGAAAGATGGATTTAGGAGCTATATGTACACTCAATTGCTTTTCCTACTCTACCCATGATGGCATACCATCAAGCTCAAATTCGAACTCATGGGATCATATGTTCGGAGCTTCAAGGAATATCCAAAGAATCTCGAGATTCGCTAATGGATTTCCAGGGAAAGTCATCTTTGCAAAAAAGCTACTTACCAACCATTCCTCATCAACAGATAAGCCTGAGGTATTGTTTATCCCTACCAGTTTTAGAGTTAATCACCTGCCATCATCTTCATTTAGCTATTTCTATGAATTTCCTAAATGGCTGGAAGTAACTCTCAATCCAGTAAATCAGTTTCCAGTTGCAGAATCCCAAAATTCTGTAACTGAAGAACCAGAAGAAGTCAACCTTACCCTGCTCCCTCAAATCACCAACTCTACGATTCCAGACTCAAGCCACAACATAGAGTCCAATATTGAAATCGTAGAGTCACCTATCCCAGATATCCAAACCCAAGCCCCTCCAGCTGATATACCATCCTCTTCATCACATGACTACTTCAGTCTTGATCTTGCTCTTTACAATCTGCAAGATCAATCTCACCCAAAAACCCCTCCAAAGAACAATCCTCAAGCAAATGATACTCTCCCAAGCCTACCTACGAAGGATGACTTGAAAGACACCTCTGAAAATATGATCAAGTCTATAGAAGCAAGCCTGGAAACTCACTCTGATCTCATCAATATCCGACTAAACCAAATGATCACAGCTGCAAATAATCTCCCTGGCACTATGAATACTGAGCTTACCAAGAGGCTAAGGGAAATTATCAAAGAGATTCTGAAGAGTATATCAGATAGAGATGAGATCCACTTCTAGGTTGTTGCCAAGCAAAGAGAGGTTGTGCTTCAAATGCGGAAACACCAAGATCGTCAACATCAAATTATACTAGACAATATTCTCAACTTGAAAGCTTCTGTCTATGACTTCCAGAAGTCTTATTCCAATCAGGAGAAGCATAATGATATGATTATGACAGTCCTCCAAAATAAAGAAGCCGGAGCAGAAAAACAGATCAAGGAGAATAGAGAGGACATTGCTCAAACCCAAAGCCAACTGAATGAGCTTGTTCAAGGAGTTAATCGGCTGTCTGCCGATATTCGAACCCTTGATGCTGATATAAAGGAGGAGAATAATAAAGGGAAAGGAGATCAAGGAGGCAAAGGCAGAGGAAGAGGTCATGAAACTCAAGAAAGGGGGAGAAGTCAATTTCATGCTCAGACATCATGAAGCCCTCCTGCAAGACATCATCAGACTCAAAGATGCAGTCATGAGCAATTATATAATGACTATTCCTCTGAGTCATAAGGAGCCAACTCCTAGCTCACAAGACGTGTCTATGGTACGCATAAGAATGCCAATTGGAGATCCTGCATTCATACGCAGACATGAAGAGAATCCAATTCTAAGTCTAAGCGAGCTGGAAGAGTTAGCAAGAAATGAGGAAGCTCAAAGGAAGAGAAGGGCTGAGGAGAATGCCAACCCACCTCCAAATAAGAGGTCAAGGAAACAGAGATAAGTTAAAACTTAAATTTCCTATTGATGCAATGCTGAATTGTAATATCTTCTGATCATCAATAAATTCATACTTATTCTCTAGAAATTTCAGCTGCTCACTGAAATACTAAGTCATGTTTAAATTTCCTGCAAATGCATCTAGTCACTAATAATCAAGACAACAAATCACCTTGGTTATGTCAACATCAAATAGGGGGAGATTGTTGGGAGAATGCATATTATGATTTGATGTTTTAAATTGTTAGGCTGATCTAAGCTTTCAACGTGTACCATTCTGATAAAGAATGTATAGATAGAAAGATCAAAACTGTTAGGTTGATCTTAAGATGTAATAGATTAGTCTTGAAGAAATCGTAGTGCATCCATCTGATCAACATTGCAGAAGTCAAGGCAGAAAACGTAGAGCCTAAAGATCATAGTGTGCTTGCCTTGAAGGGGACTCTTCGGAAATCGTAGAGTGGTCCCAACGTTTGCCGAGCCAACTCTACGATCGCAGTATGCTGAAGGAAACATGAAGTTTTACAAGTCAACGATCGTAGTGTGCTCTCGGGAACGTAGAGTCAACAACACGAGCAAGAGAAGATCGTAGTGTGTGAAAGATGAAGGGAAATCGTAGTGCTCTCGAACTAATAGCTTCGTAGTATGCAAAAATGTCAAAGACACTACGATCTAAATCGTAGAACACCACGATCCAAATCGTAGAAGCATCATCCGCTCTCATGTCGTAAAAGCGCCGAGCCTCATGATTTGTGTTTTCAACAAGTGAGGAATGGATCCTAGATGCTGCAGTGCTCATCAGTCCCATAATATATGAAATATCCTTAGTATGCAATAAAGAAGCGTAGTGAAGAAGCTAAGGATAGTACCATGGGTAAGAGGGATAAAATACCTTTTTAGGTGGTAGGTGAGAAAGCAGCCTGCAATGTCAGTGGGCCAGAATGCAGAATTCAGAAGATGTGCAGAAATGTCTCCATCACAGTACAGAAAGTTCAGATGCATTTAATGCCATAACGGATGGATCCAACGGATAGTTTTCAACATCACATATATACAGATCAGATAGATGAGAGAGAAATAAGCAAGCATTAATCAAACAACGTGAACATCTCTCTCAAGCTCAACTCTACGAACTGAGATATTGCAAAGCTTGCTTTTACTACTCGATTCTTAACGAACTAGTGCTTACACAAAGAATCGAGTAGCAAACATCAAGAACTCAACAACTATCAATCAACTAAAGAAGAGTACCAACTCTGCTGGACTTGAAGAGTTCATAGTGAACTGTAAGAAAGCCAAGTCTGCTGGACTTGAAGAGTTCAAGAGTGAACTAGAAGTTCCTAGACCATTTGGTGCAGAAGGAATCGTGTGATTCGGAAGATTGTAAAAGACATCCTTAGTGGATATCCTACTCGTTGAGTAGAAGAGTGGACTAGGAGCTTTGAGTGCTCTGAACCACTTAAAAACAACTGTGTCGTTTACATTCATGCTATATCTGCTATAACTGCCTTACTCGCTCATAACTCCATTGCTTGGTAAAGAAGATTAAAACAATACTAATTCCGCAAAGTTTTAATCATTATCTAAGAACAAGTTAAAACGAAAAGATTTTCAAATATCTATTCAACCCCCCCCTTCTAGATAACTTGTGCCTATTAGGAACTAACACTAGGATTTTGAGATTAGGGCTAAAATGGGAATCTTAGTTTCTAAAAATGTGAATTAGGGTTCCTTGATTAAATTAGGTTTACTAATCACCTAGGGTTTGTAAATTAGACTTTATAATATACTAATTACCATTTACCTTGCTAAAATAATAATTAGGGTTTACAACTTAGCAATTAGGGTTCTAATTTAATAATTGGGGTTTCTAAATATTAATTAGGGTTTACCTAATTAACATTAAATATAATAATTTCTATAAATTACATTACACAATAACTTAACAAATCTTATAGTCATAATTGACTCATGTACTATAGGTTATCAGTAATGCTAGGGTTTTGCACTGTGTTAATATAATTGTTTCACACATTAACATTACACACATATCAGACATGTTTATATTACTGAAATATAAATAATATTATATCAATATTCTCATTCCTTATTCAAAATCCAGAATTAGGGTTTTGAATCCATATCCCACCTCACTTTCATATAAACCATTATTAATTAAGTTAAAATAATTAACTTAACTAATATAATAAAATACATATTATAATAATCCTTATAATCATATCATATATATATAATATTCATATTTCATGGAAAATAAATAATAAATATTTTAATTATAAAATTAATTTATAATAAGAATATAATCTATAATGATCAATAATTCATAAAAGAATTTATTTATAATTATTCATATAATAAATAAGTTTTATTTATCACATAAATACATATACTTTTCTTTGCACATAATCCCACCTTTATATATATAAAAAAATTAAATGCAAAACTTATTATTTAATTATATTGAAAATATTGGGTTATTACATCCACCCTCCCTTATAAGGATTCCGTCCCCGGAATCACCGCTTCAAAACTTATAGACACTAAGGCAAATAGCATACACAGTTATTTCAAGTAGATCTCGATCAAATTCAATCGAACTGATCTTTAACTATTCAACATAAAGCTTTGTCTATCTGATTATGCGAAAATCTAATTTGTAACAGAACTCAAATTTCTCCTTCAAAAGTTCTTTATAACATAATTTACTTATATTTAAGAAAATCGTATATACGAAAATATAATTCATACGAATAATACCTGAAGTTCCATCCCCGGCTACTACGGTATCCTGGACCGTCATGTTGAAGACTCTTGTGGTTGATTTCGTTGAAGTTAGTCCCGTTATCGCCATTGTTCCACTGCCTCTTCCCGTATTCACGCTCCTTATATCCATTCTCCTTTTTGGACAGTCCTTTACCTTATGCTCTGTGGATCCACACAGAAAATACCCATTAATTGGGGCAGTTAGGAGAGATATGTCCCTCCTGCCCACACTTGTAGCACACAAACTTCCCCTTAAGACACTCACCTGAATGACTCTTCCCACAATTCTTACACTACACAGTCTGCTTTTTCACACCTTCCTGCTTGACTTGGACACTCCCAACATTGCTCCACTTCTTTTTCTCACCCCTACTTCCACTACCTACTTCTACTTTCCCAGCTCCCTCACCCTTATTCTTTCTCTCCTTATTGTAGAGACTTATGGCCTCACTTCCCCCTTCCGCTATGATAGCCTTTTCTAAGAGTGCGACAAACGTATTGATCTGCAACACCTCCACCTTATTGTAGAGCCAGGGTTTTAGGCCTAGCTCAAACCTCCTTGCCTTTCTAGCCTCCGTGTCCACTTGGTGCAGAACGAACCTAGCTAACTCATTGAACTTAACGGCATACTCCGCAACTGTCAAGTTCTCCTGCTTCAATTCCAAAAACTTCACCTCCATCCTAGCCTGTACACTAGACGAGAAATAGTTCTCAAAGAACAACGTCTTAAACCTAGTCCATGCTATCACCCCTTCTCCTGCCCTAACTTGATTTGCCTCCCACCAGAAATTCGCCCCCCCCTTTCATCATATAGGTGGCAAAAGCTGTGACGCCCCCAAAATAGGTATACATCACCCATTCTGAGTTGTCAATACATGGTACAGAAACAACTACAACTTTATTATTACAACAAGAAATCGTGAGTTTGAATACAAATATTATCTTCTAGACAATATCTATACTCAAATAAATCCTCATCACATTTATTGATACATTATTTTACAAAAATGGTGAGGACTACTAAACAACTCTCTCTAGAACCTTCATTCCATACCCCAGACTCGTACTACTCGCTTATATTCTCGCCTCGAGAAGAAAAATGGAACAAAAAGGAAAAAGGGTGAGCTCAACTAGCCCAATAAAGAATATTATGACTAAGATAATATACAACAAATTATCGTTAGTCTTCAACAGGAAAAATCTAATAGAATACAATAGACAACAAGTTTTAAATCAATATTCATGAATGAAATAATAATTCATTAGAAGAGTTAAGTAGAGAATGCAAACTACTATCTTCTATGTATGAATTTAAAAGTTCATCGCTCATCTTTTATCCCCGTAACATCAATCAATATATATCCGGAATCAAATATTCATCTTTGCACCACAGCCAAAGATATTCATCATTGGTCATGTTCATCTAAACACATGTTCATCTTTGCACTACGGGCCAAAGATATTCATCGTGAAATCATTCATCTTTGCACTACAGCCAAAGATATTCAATAATATCATCATTTAAGACCGAGGATGATGAAAATATTTTAAAGAAACGAATCCAAAGGAAACAAAATGACAAGGATTAAGGATTAAGGATTAGTACTTTGTTTTATCCATGTCCAAAAATACCTCAAAAATAATCATAGTGGTGTAAAATTCAAGAATGATCAAAACATGAATAAAATCAAAGTTAGTATCCACAACAGATATTTTAGATGAAAAGGGAAAATTTTCATTTTTCGATGAATAGTGCCGTATTCGTGAATAGTGTCGTATACGTGAATAGTGCCGTATACGTGAATAGTAACTCCGACACCAAAAGTTCCAAATTTGATAAAAACTTCAGATCAATATTTCAGCATAATGATATTGAAGAAATAATATCATTACGAAAAAAATAATATCCCTTACCTCGAACGATCAAGACTTTAAATTTAAACACCGGATATAGGCTATGACTTGAACTTGCACCATATAGCAATACTCAAAATATACTCAAAATACTCACAAGAATACGCTCGATAATATAGAGAGAGAAAACTTCAGTTTCTGGTGTAATTTTTAATTCTAACCTAAGCACCCTATTTATAGGAAAATGCTTAGAACACCAAAGTAGAAAATTTATTAAATATTATTATATTTTTCCAAAATCTCATACGCACACTTCTTCCAACGGATTTCAGCCTCTATCACATGTTACATAAGGGCCACAAAATGAAAAACACGTTTTTGTAATTAAAAATATTTTAAACTTCCAAAAATCAATTATTTCAGAGCTTCGGAACTTCAATAATTCACAATAAATATCTCTTTTGTCAGAAAATTCGAATCTCGTGACTTTTTATAGGAAATTCCATTATCTACAACTTTGCAGAAGGAAGGTTTTCCAAATTCCAAACAAAAATTGACCGAAATCCACAAACGGGTGATTTTACAGGCTATAATCAAATTTCAGTCAAGAAATGGGGTCCACCGAAACATAAAACATGCTTTAAATATTTTTGGTAACAAAAATACTCCTCCTCCACATATACTCATATATCCCACATTCATCGTAAAAATATCATCATTATTATATTATTAAAATATAATAATATATTTAAATGAATTATTTTATCAGAAAAAGATAAAATTTCAATTTTCAACAATTGTCACATTAAAAATTTTCTCCATCTATATCCACATAAAATCAATATTTTTCTCATCATATGAATCAATAATTAATTATTCACAAATAATACTGAGAATCACAATATCGACAACCAAAAGGCGCCCAGTGAAAGAGGGGCTTTCAATAAGAATTTCTCCTTCTTGGCGCAAGCAATTAGGTGACCAAACCTCTCCTTGAGATGTAACTTTCTAGACATTGCCAATAATGTTATCTAATAATATTATTAGGATAATATGAATTATTGCTTCGATAATGAAAAAAAATCGTGTAATGACAATTATCAAACAACAAAGAATATAAAAATATCAACGCAACAATTATTAAATCAATAAAATCTTTGAATAAGTAATTATCGTAACCATTATTGAGTAGTGCCTTCACGTAAGAATCAATAATTGGTGCAATACCGTGCTTCTTGTGTTTTAACCAATTTAGTATTTTAATAAGATAATCTGCTAAACAACTACTGTAGTTATTTTTAAACAACTTATATTTATCATTTTCTTCATCCAATAGCTTTTTAGTTATGGGGCCCACAAAAGACTGCGTCGTCATATGAATATTCCCCGACAATAATGAATATTTTATAACCACTTGCTTATTTTGAAATATTTGCGTATTTTACCCATAACTATCCACATTAATCAAATCAACCCTTACTATTTCAAAATAATAAATAGAGAAAATTAAATTTTATTAATAATAAGTTGGGGTCTTACAAAAGCTGTCTTTTGCCCCTCAGCTACCCTAGCGACTATAAATGCTTTTTCTATTTCCTTAACCCAAGTTTGGGCTTTTATCGGGTCAATGGTACCACTAAATTCTGGTGGTCCTACGGCCTTAAAATCTTTGAAGTTTGCAAATCGATTGTCTGTTGATTTCCCGCGGTTGGCATTCCATTCTGCATGGCTTGAGCTACCATGTTTGCGAAATTCTGCATTAGGTCTGGTTGTTGTCCTCCAGCATTGTTGACAGATTCTTCTGCCCTTTGGTTTCGAGTTTGACGTCTTGGCGGCATTTTCTGGTTAAATAAAACAAAATCTATATTTTATTAACTTATATTCTAAACCTTATCGTATAAGTTTAATATTTCAAACTTATTTCATTAATCAACCATAGATTCTTATTCAATCAACTATTTCATAATATATAGAATAGCACATACTTGTTTTAAACATCCTATATCCCTTTGTGACCACAAAAGTCGGGAATCGCTACTACAACTTACAGCAAAGTTGGGATTATTATAATACACACGTACAATACCAAACATACATAATTAAATACTAATTCTACCTATTTCCTACACCTCTTTCCTGATTCTGGACAACCCTTCGCCTGATGACCTTCCAATCCACAAATAAAATATGCACCTGGTTTATAGTCGGGACAATCAGAGTGGTATGTCCTTCATAACCACAAAGATAACATATCTTTTTCCATTTCTTCTTATCTAATTTTCCTAAGTCGTGGCCTTCTATCTTTCTTTTCCTCTTCTTGCTCGAAGCTGCACACGATATGTTGCTTGTGGCTCCCATTTGACCAATTTGGATCTTAAGCTTATCTTGTTCTTCCATTGTTTCTAGTAAGGCTTTTCGCAACTGACTATTCAACAACTTTTCTATTTCCCACAGCTTTTCCAGAGAAGAAACCTTGTTCCTTAGATTTTGTACCTCCATTGATGCTTGATCAGCTTCAACTTTAGTGTCTGAATCACTATCTGTTAATTCCAACGTTTCTGGGTCCGGAACTATATTTTCCAAAATGATCACCTCATCAAGGTTATCATCAACGTGAGCCTCTAGTTCAGCTGCTGGCTTTGATATTGGCTCCTCTTTTACGATCTTAGGGTATCCTAATCCTTTTCCTCTTGACATCTACACATAAATTATCCTGATTAGCATATAATATATACACACAACAAGTAAAAGTTTTATATAAGTTATCTTTTATATTATGTTTGACGATGAATTTATTCGATTCATCTCTTTTTAAACTCTATATGAGTTATTTGTACCTTCAACGTTTTCCTCTGCTCTAAGGTTATAGCCTAAGGTCTGCTCCCACCTACGGTTTCTAACCCTAAAGCTCTGATACCAACCTGTGACGCCCCCAAATTTAGGTACTTGAAACCCAAATTCAGTGCTTCACGATACCATTTCTTTGAGCGGAATAATAATAATAATGTCATAAATATCAAAATTATTTTACATATCAGAGTTTTCTAAATCCCAGTTATGCGACCTTAAAACATTTCATTACATGATAGATAATAAATAACATCATCTTATTTTAGTCTAGCTATTACATAAGATAACACAACTTATTCTGACAGCTTTCATTTCCCTTTGTTCCTGGCAGAGCCCTCTAGTTGGTCATACTTAACTGAAAATATTTAATTTAAGCAAGGATGAGCATTTGTGTGCCCAGCAAGTTAATAACAATTATAAATATTAGCTGAAAGGATTAAATGTTTTCTTTGTACTACCCTTCTACAACAAATCAATGGTTGTGAAGTAATCTGAACCGATAATAATAACATAACAACTCTCTATCAAATTTTTAAAACTACGTACTGACTATAAATAGGGTTAAGGTGACATACTATGAACATTGTTTTCAATTTTCGAATAGGTTTAGCAGAACTTCATCCGCAAATCGACATAACTTACGGACACGGGGGGTGATCAGCCCGTTATGCCCTGTATTGATCAATACTACATGTAAGAACAATATTATCGTTCACTCTGTCCGCCGTGGGCGCATAAAAGTTTTTCCATATTCGGGATGTTCATACTTAGTCTGGAATCCAAACCAAAACAATTTGATTGGATATAAAAAGATTTTATCATATTTAACGATATTTCTAAATCTGTGTCTAGCTGGTCAAATAGCTTAGACGACTTTTGTGAAACCCCAGATTTTATGAATAAACATTTAAATTTATCGAAATATTTTTTTGAATATTATGGTGTGGATTTGATATAATGTTATAGTTGTGGGTAGTATTTATAAATTTTTCAAAGTATGCAAGTTGTTATAAAATATTCAATTGGTCAGGGAATATTCGTTTTAATAGGGAATATTCGTACAATGGCACAATCATTGGTGGACCCCCACAACAGAATTATTGTCGGATTGAGAAAACGACAAAAATACTTTATGAAAATATCAGCGAAAGTTTTACCATTAACTGTTGAATCACCCGGTGTTAAAAGTACAAGAATGTCTGGCGTGGTTGCATAGTAGCAACACCAGTATTGATTATTGATGCTTACGTAAGAAGTCACTCGGTTATACTCAATTATTGCTCTGATAATTCTTGCATCATATCTCTCATATTATTGATTCAATTATTGTCACAGTATCATCTGCATAAAATGTTATTTTAATAAATCAATAATTGAGATGACAAAGTTATTCATATTATAAATTGCAATATTTACAATGTCTAGAAGTTTTGTTAAGGAGAGGTTAGATAATCTAATTGCGCGCCAATAGGGAGAAATCCTTACTGGAAAACCCCCTCTTTCCTGGGAACGACCTGATTGATAAATATTGTGATTTATAATATTAATGATGAATGTTGTTCGAAGTTGAATTTGGAGACGCGGACGTGATATTTGAGTCCGGAACGACGAAATTAATAAAAATAGTCTATAAACACAAAATTTTCCGGGATTCACTATTTGGTCAAAAAGTCAACAGTTGACTTTTTCAAAATTTCAAAATTTATATTTTTGATAAAAATAGTTTCATTATGTTGGAATTGTTTGTGTTAGTGAAAATCGACATTTATTCCGATGATAATTGATGTTTAGGGGTTATATTGATAAATCGGGTAATTTATCGGAAACAATTAATTGCTACTAATTCACATGCTTATATAACTATTTGTTCACATATGTGTACTATTGAATCACATTATTTACTATTAGGAGAGTTGGTGCAAGATTGATAATACTTGCATGACTAAGTTAAAAATGGAGGTATAGATGAAGGTACTATACTGAAATTCGTATTTTTCACATGATTATACTATCGATTCACATGATTGAACTATTGATTCACATTATTTACTATCAGGGGAGTTGGTGCAAGATTGATAATACTTGCAGGACTAAATTATAAATGAAAGAAAAGTTGGAGGTATTGTACTATAATTTTTGAGCCCCAAAATGTGCAATTATCGAAACTATATTTTTCTATAAATAGAAGCTCATTCTTCCTTCATTTCTCACCAATTCACAAAAGCTTTAGAGCGATTATTATAGAGAGAAATTATAGAGAGAAAGTAGAAGAGAAATCTGCTACCTCACTATTCCAGTTTTTCCAAGGTAGGGAATATTATTTGTTGTACTCGTAGGGAGTATTATTTCTTTCTTATCTATGAAGAGAACTTCTCTTATTCCATTCTTTATTATTCTGTTCGAATAACCTGTATACGCGGGCTACCCTATACTTGGTGAAATTCTTCTGTTGTTCCATTCTTTATCATTCATTTGAACATCCTCTCATGCATGCGTTCTTCACGCAGGACTGGGTTAAAATCTTTATTATTCTCGTTGGAACATCCATGCATAAGGCGTTTCACATGGGACTGGTTAAAATCTTTATTATTCTGTTGGAACATCACATGCATGCGTTCTACTTGGGACACGGTTAAAATCTTTATTATTTCTGTTGGAATATCATGTATGCATGCGTTTTCGCCACGGACTTTAAATCTTTATTATTCTGTTGGAATATCACATGCATGCGTTCTACTTGGGACCGATTTCGTCTTTATTATTCTCATTGAATATATCACATGCATGCGTTTTACGGGATTCGATTCCGTTATTTATTATTACGTTGGAATAACTTGCATGCATTCGGCCTATCGCATGCACGGTGATTTCTTTTGTTATTCCATTCCTTATTATACTCGGTTGGTTAATGTTTTGACTTCTATACTCCATGAAATTAGTGGAATATCCTTGATATTTGCGCTTCATCCGAAGATCTTTTCATAGAAATATTCTTCCGAGCATTCTTGACTTTTACTCTCTAAGCGTTATCATGTTGACAATTTGGGACGTTATTAGTTCCTGGATAAAATAATTCTTGAACTTGTTTTATTGAATTCTTATATCATTGTCATCATCCTCATGTTTATATTTTGTTGAAAGTCATCTCATGGCCTATAGTGCATAGATGGACTTGGTATGATTATGACCGGGGGATTATTTCGGTGTAATCATGGTAGTAATATTACAAATGATGTGGTAAAAGTCCTCATTGGCCCGTAGTGCATTGATGGATAGTTGTTGGCATGATCATGACCATTATTGAATACACAAATATTCTTGGCCCGTAGTGCATGGATTATTGTGGTCGTAATACTAAATAATATCCTTGGCCGTTGTGCAGGGGTGGTTCGATGATGTGGATTATTTATTAAGCTGAGTCCCAGCGATAAAAGTGATGAAAAACCTTCTAAATCATAAAAGATAGTAGATTTTATTCTCTACTTGACTCTTTTAATGGATTGCTTGTTCCGCTGTAGTTAAACTTGATGGTTGTTCAGTTTAACACTGTTGAAGGCTACGATAATATATTCTGCATTATCTTAGTCATAATATTTCCCTCTTGGGCTAGTTGAGCTCACCTTTTACTTTTATTGTTCTCTTGAGAAATGAGAGCGTAGCGAGGGACTAGTCGGGGAGCGGAGTGACGGACGGATGATAGCATTAGTAGTCCCTCACTATTCGTGAAATAGTGTGATAATAATTGTAATGAGGACTCCTTTTGAGTTTGTATAATCTCTAGTAGACAATATTTGTATTCAAACTCACAGCTTATGTTTTGTCGTATTGTACACGACAATTGTATTATTAAGTTGTATTTGAATTTATGTACCATGTAAGTGGCGACCCAAGATGGGTGACGTATACCTAATTTTGGGGGCGTCACAACTTTTACTTCATGTATACATACTGGTATCAATAGGTATATATATATATATATGTATATATATATATATATATATATATATATATATATATATATATCAACATGTGATTAAATACAATGACTATCCAAGTGGGGACACTTGTATAACCATGTTTAGAAAATAACGAACATAATATATATATATATGAATTACAATATAGTACCATGTTGATAATCAATGATCGGATATAACATATATAACAATAGGGTTAATATTCTAGTACAATAATAATATAATTCTGAAACTTTCTTACTCATTTCCATTGCATAAAGAAGATGCAAAGGTAAGATACTTGCTTACGATATCCGTTGAATAAAGTAAAACAAGAGTTTAGGATACTTGCCTGGTCTGCTGCTTACACAACTTAGTTCTATCCTTAATTCAATGACCTATCATTTATAAGATTGTTCTATTGATTAGAATAACATATCATAACACATCATATTGTTATTTACAATTAATACATAACCTAATCACATTATCACATAGTTATATCAGTCATTAAGACAAAAATAAACACTTATACGATCAAACTATATAGGTTCGAATCAAATTCAGTAGCATTTTGGTGTACCGACGGCTTTATCGGGTAATTATAGAGTTTAAAACTCTAATCTGTATCTCAAATATTATTCTGGATAATTTAAATATCAATCATATTATTTTTCCATGACTTATAATAATTTTGAAATAATTATCATAATTTATCTTGATTTTTCAAACTCTAGAATCATTATTAAATGATTTAAATATTACATAATTCTATTATCATTAATACTTAATTAATATCCAAATATTAATGAAACCATTAAAATAATTTATAATAACTCAAAATATTTTAAGAGTACTAATATTACCCTTAAATTATTTTTAAAACATTAAAATCATTTTTAAACAATTACCATTAATATTTAAATATTAAGGTGTTATTCACTAAAATATTAAAAGTCATTTATAATAACCTAAAATATTTTTAAATCACTTATATCCTTTTAAACGATTTTTAAATCAATAAAATCATTTTTAATATATTTATTTAATATTATTATTAAATAAGTCTAATATCATTAATATTAACTAATTAATGAAATTTATCTTAAAATATTAAAAGTAATACTTTATAACTTAGAATATCTTTAAACTCTTTATTTGCATTTAAAATGATTTTATAATATTAAAATCATTTTAAAGCTAATTTATTTAATATAATTTTAAATAAATCTAATATCATTAATATTATATAATTAATGAAATTTTCATTAAAATATTTAAAGTTATATTTTATAACTTAAAATATTATTAAATACCTTATTATCATTTAAAATGATTGTTAATATAATAAAATCATTTTAGTTAATTTATTTAGTGCATTTATTAAATAAATAATATTCAAATAATTACTAATATTTATGAAAAATATGCCAAATTATTAAAAGTTAATGTTTATGACTTAAAATAATTTTTAAAACTGATTTTATAATTTTCAGAATTTATTTACTATTTTTAAATGATTTTTAGAATTTATTTCTATTTTAAATTATTTTCCGAAAATTAGAAAATAAAAATAATAGGAACCATCGCTATAGGCTATAGCGACACTGTCTGTCGCTGTCGGTGTACTTGACCTCGAGAACACTGACAAGGCAGTGTTCAAGGGGTCATGTTTGACCATCATTAATTCACTGCCCTTGTACGCCACTTCGCCTATTCTCTTCAATACTTCGAATGGTCCTATGAACCTCGGACTCAATTTCCCTTTCTTTCTGAATCTGATCTTTCCCTTGTAGGGAGACACCTTCAGAAACACAAAGCTGCCGACTTCAAAGTCTCAATTCTAATGATGCAAATCTGCGTACTTCTTCTGGCAATCTTGAGCTGCTACCAATCTGGCTCTTATTGTTGTTACCACGTCGGCCGTTTGTTGAACTAATTTCGGTCCCAAAAGTCATCGCTCTTCGACTTCATCCCAACACAACTGTGTTCTACACTTTCTCCTATAAAGAGCTTCGTATGGTGGCATACCGATACTAGCATGATAACTATTATTGTAAGTAAATTCTATTAAGGGTAGGTGATCGTCCCAATTCACTTTGAAGTCCATCATGCAAGCTCTAAGCAACATCTAGCATTTGTATGGTTCGTTCACTCTGTTCATCGGTTTAGGGATGATAAGCATTACTTAATCTCAATTGTTTTCCCATTCCCTCTTTTAAGCTTTTCCAGAAATTTGATGTGAAGGGCAGATCTCGATAGGAGAAAATCGACACTGGCACACCATGTCGCAATACGATTTCCTTTACGTATAAATTCGCTAACTGATTAAGATTGAATCGGATCTTGATGGGTAGAAAATGAGTTATCTTTGTTAGTCGGTCCACGATAACCCAAATGGCATCATAACCCTTCTATGTGATCGAAAATCCGACCACGAAATCCATCGTAATGTGCTCCCATTTTTTGTTGTTGCTAAATTTAGACTGAAATAAAAGAAAGAATAAGAACACAGTACATGGGTTAAACCCCAAACAGTATACCATAGCCATCATAGGACATGCCCTATGATGGCAGAGGTAAACCCAAGCTAGTCACTAGCAAACAAAGATTTAACATGGAACAACCAACTATAATAACAAGCCAATAAATTGCTGGAAAACAGTCAAATAATAAGCACAACCAACTTATAGAATAATGCAAAATAGCCTTCACAAAATCCGCCCCACCACCCCCCTGCCCAAAACCAACTCATCAGAAACCCCCACAGCGATTCAAGACAGCTCAATGCAAATTTCAAAACCACAACAACAATTTGCCAGTTGAAACGCTACTCAACACAACAGCAGAAGAATCAGCCCAGCAGCAGAAGATCACAACAGCAGTAGAATTAGCCCAACAACAATAACCCACAACAGCAGCAACAACATGCCTCCCATAACACCCGTCACAAGACAATGGACTCAAATTGAAGCGAGTATACCCAAAGAATTGTAATACAAGAATATAGTCATTTTTAGCAACAGCTGATGACAACAAACATGCCCAAACATACCAAAGAACAAACAGATCGCGTATAGCTAAATCAATAAACCAAAGAAGAAAGACATGAAGCAATAAACAACCAATAAATGGCATGAAATCTGATTGTAGCTGCAACCACCAAACCACAAGTCAAAGAAGAACCCAACAACTAGCAGCTCAGTCGCCACCAACTGCACAAACTGCAGCTATTCTGAACCACAACAGCAACTTTGAAACAGGTAAAGCAACTCAACACCGAAATCATATTAGAAATTTAGCACCAAACATCTACTAACCCCATAGGCTACCGACATTCTAGCCCCCCCCCAGCAGTCTAGCCCAAAATAACCCAGTAGAGGCCTAGCAAGCATACCAACAGAGGCTTTATAATCTGCAGAATACACCAACAGACCAGACCCTTCATAGCCAAAATAAGACATAACACCTGCAGTGAATACTTAGCTAGACCAGCCAAATATCCATAAACAAAGATAAGTTAAACAAAGTTTAAACTTAGCTGTCTCAACCCAAATATATTTTTTAATTTCTGGAATTTAGAATTTGTATGAAGTTTACACTTGAGCATTTGAAGAATATCAGCAACAAGATTCCAAAAAGGGCTAGATTTATTTCTAAATATCCTTGCATTACGTTCATTCCAAATACGGTATACAACTACAGCAAACCCAAGATGTAGCAGGCTATGATGAAATTTAGGGCTAGAATAATGGATGAGATAGTCCGTTAGGGAAATCCAACTCCTACTAAATCCCCTCCACCCACAATGTCTAAGGACAGAAAGAAGGACTCTAAAGGAGTAATCACAATGAAAGTAAATGTGCTCCCATTTCTATTCTGGTATTTCCAACAGTTAAAGTAGTCCATTTGGCCTCTGGTGTTCTGCTTTAACTCGTTGATAAGTAAGATATCTGCTAACGCACTCTGCAACCTCCCATTTCATATCGGGCCACCAAAATTGTTGTCGAAGATCCCGATACATTTTCGTACTTCTTGGATGAACTGAATATGGCGTACTGTGCGCCTCGTGCAAAATCTCCTTTCTCAATTCAGTTACGGCCGACACCCACACTTGATCTTCGAACCTTCTGATACCGTCATTATCTAATCTGAATTTTTCTCCTTCATTTTCTGTTATCCTTTTCCTTATCTTCTCGCACTCTTCATCTTTCTCCTGTAATTCCCTTATTCTATCCAATAATATCGGTCGAGATTCCATTACAATTAACTTTTCTTCGTACTCTCGAGGTCCCTTCACCTCTATTTCCAATCTCTTCACTTCTCTTATTAACTCCTCCTTAGATGTCAGTTTGAATAATTTCTCCATTCCTTTTCTATTCAAAGCGTCGGCTACTACGTTTGCTTTTCCCGGGTGATAAAGAATTTCGCAGTCGTAATCCTTGATTAATTCCAACCACCTCCTTTGTCGCATGTTCAACTTCTTCTATGTTCATATATTTTAGACTCTTGTGGTCTGTATATATCTCACATTTTTCTTCATACAAATAATGTCTCCAGATTTTTAATGCAAAAACTACCACCGCTAACTCCAAGTCATGGGTAGGGTATCGTTTTTCGTAATCCTTCAACTGTCGTGACGCATACGCGATGACCTTTCCATGTTGCATTAGCACATAACCAAGCCCTTTGTGCGACACATCACTATACACCACAAATGTGACACCCCCAAATCTAGGTACTCAAACTTCCCTCAGATTTGGGGTTCACTTAACAAAATAATTAACATCTAACTAGCCATAATAATGATAACAATAAAATTGAAATAGAAATCCTCCCAATATAGGGTTACAACAACTTAAATGAATAAATCACAGGTTATCTAACCTTAATACATCAAATACAAAAACATCATAAACAAATAAATCTTATACATCACATCATAAGTCTTAGCATAATACTTCTCAAATAATAATAACAAGTCTTCATCACTTGCTTGCTTTGCCTTTGCCCTTACTTGTGGATGACTCATCAAATCTTTCAATCTTAGCTGCAATGTTATTATGCAAGAATGAGCAACAATTTCCCACAAGTTTAACGATAGAATAATAATAATAATAACATGCGAATAAACATTGGATACTGAACTAAAAGAAGTCTCGGCTTTTGAGTCAAGATTAGAACATGAATCAAAAGTACATCTGAGGGTCACAAGACCATGAACTATGTCCCAGGTCACCAAGTATTTCACTTTAAACCTTTAATAGTTAAAAGACTATATGGACTTTACTTTTCATACCTAGGGGGATCAACCCTTAGTACCATGTATGTGCACAACATCTTAACGCTATCGCGTAATATAATCCCCTATAGCAGGGTTGTTCATCTCAGCTTTAACATTAGAGTCCGTACCAAAGGAAGTTTGGTTTGGATTGATCTCAAGGGTAATTTAGAGTTCAATAATCATCAACTAAGGATTAGTTGAATCAATAAGAAATCACTATCTATTTGGCATTTCAATGCAATAATGAAATCAATACTCAAATCAAAGATTAAATCTCAATTCTATACAATTGAATGAACATTGTATAATGAAGAGTAATACTTCAAAAGAATAAGAACATTTCATTTGGTATCATGAACTTGAATAATTAAGCTTGAACAGTTTGAAATAAGAATACGAAGATTACCCAACCACAATAAAGTTTAAGATTTTGCTCAATAGTAATAAAATTTAAGAACTTGCTCAAAGAAGGTTTAGAATTAGAAAACTTGCTCAATCATAACATGATACAAAATAAGAATTTACTCAATGTAAGATTAGGGTCTGGAAACTTGTGTAATCATAATCGAGATAGAGTAAGAAACTTTCTAAAAGAAAGTTTAGGGTTCAGAAACTTCCCTCCTGCGTAGATTACACGATTACTAATCGCTTTCCTCAATTTAATCCTACATATCATTTACATTCATAATACCAGTTAATTATAATATAATCGGCATCACCAGTACCTTCTCTTCTCACTACACTCTGATTATGATTATATTAATCAAATCACAACACTAGTTTTTATATATTATTAGACTTCACGAACGACGAGCTAACTATGCGTTCGACATATCAATTAAACACGTAAAAACATCATTGACATGTTAAGAATATGTTTTAACATCACATTGTATGTTTAATACATTTTCACGTTCATTATATTAGGTTTAAATCACATTTTCTGGACTTGAACAATTAAATAAAATTTTACGGACAATTACGCGCTAACCGGCATACACAATACCCCATTACTTTTCGAGGCGAAAGCATGATGTAACGCTTACTTAGCGATCTTGACTCTGCTTCCATTTGTTTTCATGGACACAAGCATAACTCGACTTTGGTGCTGGCTACCAATTACACTAGAGGCCGGTCAGAATAATGCAGTGATTGATTTAACGTGGTAGTCTTCATATATCGCTTAGCATGATTCATTTACTGCGATTCGCGAAGAACATAAAACAGGGCCATTTTAGGCCAAAATCTCACACAAACAACGAATTCAGTTGCACCCTTATGTTCTAAACTTAACATAAACATTTAATGACATTTTTAGCATGCTTTTAACACCTTAAGTCACATAAACAACAAGATTTAAAGCCATAATTTTTATGTATTTGTGAAAACTCTATTTTTTGGCATTCTTAACGAAATCAATTACTACGAACTTGTTTTTCAACCAAATCAGTTCATACAAGTTTCGTTCTTTTCGTTTTTACATGTATAAACATAATCATTCATCATTTTACCGATTAATATGAAATTAAAGCATGTATGTTTGTACTTTTAAGCCACATTCATGTGTTCTTACTCTGTAAACTATAAAACTCCAATTAAACACAATTACATGGATTTGATTACTCTAAAACACATATAAATTATATATAATTGAACTATACATGCTAATAAACATCTAATATCAATTTTTTTAACAAATACCTCATGAATTTCAATTAACAGAGAACTTAATATACATTCATGGAGAAAAACTTAAAAACACGAATTGAAACATGGGATTAAGAATTTACCCTTGATTGTTTGTTTAGATTGCTAGAATGTGAAAGAAAACTTTTTAATTCTCCAACTTCTTCTTTTGCAATCTCACTGACTCTCAAATTTTCTCTCTTTTTCACTCTGAGTTATATTATCCAGACTTGAAAGAATGAATAAAAGAATGCATATTTTAAAAAACAACTGGTGCGTACGTGTGTAGCGGTTAAGCTCAGTGTGCCTTAACTGCTCCCATGTCCTCAAGGCAATGTTTGGTTGCTCATTAAAGTCTCTTTCTAATTTATTTTAATTAACTTATTTATTATGTAGTTTACTTGTCACACCTTAATTAATAAAATAATATTATTTAAACTTAATTTAATAAAAGGCAATATAACCCATTAAATCACATCATAACATAATTAAAATTCTCATTTATTAAATATAACATATAATTTATATTCTTAATAAATCTCTAATTAATTATTTAATTAATTATAACAACACTAAAAATATGTTTAACAACTCATATAATTTAATAATCTCAATTAAATTCACACTTTGAATTATAACATTATTCCTTATTAATTTGATTAATGTAACACATTTAATTAAATTAATCTACCACAATTCTATCAAATATTTATATAATTCAATAAATAAATTAACAAAATATTTATTTAATTCAATAAATATTTAAAAATTAATTACAAAAATCTCGTTCGTCACATCTTTCCCCCCTTAAAAGGATTATGTCCTCAAAATCACGATTCACTTAATTCGTCCCGTTATATTCTCCCCCCTTACAAAGATTCGGTCCCCAGAATCGCTATACATATATTAAGCAAATAAATGAAGATAATTTTTCATCATTTGTTCTTCGAGTCCCTACGTAGCTTCTTCAGCATTGTGGTTCCTCCAGATTACCTTAACAGAAGGTATTACTTTATTTCTGAGTACTTGCTTCTTTGTAGGGGTTCATATTCGATAACATGCTTGTAATCAGGCTTATACGGTCATAAGACAGAAACATAGAAAATATTATGGACATGTGCTAATGCTAGAGGTAAGGCTACCTCATATACGACTTCATTAATTCTTCTCAACACTTCAAAGGGTCTAATGAACCTCGGGCTCAATTTTCCTTTCTTACCAAATCGGATCTTTCCCTTCTAAGGAGACACTTTGAAGAAAACGTAGCTACCAGATTCAAATTCTTGATTCTGTCGGTGTTGATCATCATATTTCTTCTGCTTGTCCTAAGCAGCTATCAATCTTGTCCTGATCATCTTGACAATCTCGATGGTCTGTTGTACCAATTCTAGTCCTAGCAATTGGCGTTCACCAACCTCATCCCAGTATAATGGGATTCTTCACTTTCTGTCATACAACGCTTCGTAAGGCGGCATGCCAATACTTGCATGGTAACTAATGTTGTAAGCGAATTCCACCAACAGTAGATGATCATCCCAATTTCCTTTGAAATCCATTATACAAGCTCTTAGCATATCCTCCAGTGTCTGTATTGCTCTATCGCTCTGTCCATCTGTTTGAGGATGGTATGCCGTGCTCATTCTTAATTGTGTTCCCATGCATTCCTGTAGTCCCTTCCTGAAGTTTGATGTGAAATGTGGATCTCGATCAGAAACGATAGACACTGGAACTCCGTGCCTTGAAATAATTTCCTTTACATACAATTTTGCCACCTGATCCAAGGTAAACCTGATCTTGATTGGTAAGAAATGCGCTGATTTTGTTAGGTGGTCCACAATAACCCAAACTGCATCAAAACCTTTCTGAGTCGTTGTAAGGCCTACCACAAAATCCATCGTGATATGTTCCCACTTCCATTATGGCATCTCTAGCGGTTGTAACAACCCCTCGGCCTTTGATGTTCTGCTTTAACTTTTTGACATGTCAAACACTTGGTCACACAATCGACACTGTCTCTCTTCTTATTCGGCCACCAAAAATATTATCAAAGATCCTGGTACATTTTCTTACTCCTCGGGTGAATCGAATACCGTGAATTATGAGCCTCGCTCAAAATTTCCTGCTTTACCTTTGATACTTGCGGAACCCAAATTCTTTTCTCGAATCTCAATATCCCTTCGTTGTCAATTTTGAATTTCATTTCCTCTTCTTCAGATATTGTAACACCCCCTTCCCGAAATGGAAAGGGAGGTCACGTGCAAAGCACAACAAACCTCAAAATAAGTAAACATAGCACTAATAACTTTAAAATATTCAAAGTGGTGATCCATTAATAAAGTACTAAATACAATTCTCCAAATAAAATTAAAATAATCAAAACTTAAAATCAAATCAACTAGATGGTCAAAGGCAACTCTCTCATCACACTAGCCCTCAATCACCCCTGTGACAACCCGAAAATTCGGATTATCTAGAATTTAGGTTTAAAGAATTAGTTATTAATAAAATAAATTTTTATTAATACTATTCTGTGATATGTGTTTATTAATCATTCTATAACCTAGGATGATTATAAATCGGGAGGATTCTGGCTATGAACTAGACTGAACGAATAAGAATTTTCAAGACAAAAATAAAAAATTTCCGAGAACAAAAATATTTCCGGGGAAAAAGACGAAATAGACACTATTCATCCATTTTTGCTCGGAGATTTAATTTGAATTTCTGAGAAATGCTTAATGATAGAATTCTAAGACGTAATGGAATATTCAATAATATTTCAGTTATGGCAAAAATAAAGTTTTCTCCTGCGGACTTAAAAACTAAGGGTTAGAAAAAGTGAGTTCCGAGAAGTTAATGATTTCGTAAAATAATTAGGGTTATTATGCGTGAGAAATACAAGTATAATACTAGTTATTAAACGAGTATAGTAAGAAGATTATTACGACGTATAATACGAATATCGTACGAACTATATACGAAGAGAATACGAGAATGGAATGCGTAGAATACGATTAGTCTTAATGGACTTTGAGTTCATGGACTTTGTAGAATCCAATTGGACTTGAATTATGTCAAGCCCAACGCTGTGTGAAATCAAGCCCAAGATAGGCCCAATAAGAATTAAGGTTAAGGCCCAAACCAAGAAAATAAGCCGCGGATCGAATCAATGGGTAATCGGATGGGTAATAACCCATGGGGTGACCCATGGAGCATGTGGGCCGGCCACTTGGCCACCACGTAAAGTGGTTACTTGGTGGCTAAGCCATGAATAGTAAGGAGGTGGGGGAAGATGACTAAATTGCCCATAATTGGAAATTCTATAAATATGAAGCTTAAACTCTTTTAAATGGGATTTTGAAAATCTTATAACATGAGAGAGAGAGAGAGAGAGAGCTTGTAAAAGATGGAGAAGGAAGAGAATGAGTATGAATGCTCGGATCGAAGGTGATCGTGAAATAGAAAAGCTTGCAAATCGCCGACTTTGTCTAGCGAAATTAAAATAAAGAAGAGAGGTAACCTAAAACCTAGTCGAATTTAATTTTTCTTTAAGTCCTATATGTTTAAAACATAACTTAATGATAATAAGAAGTAGATGATGTTAGGAATGATTTCATATGGTTGAAATCATTGAGAAAAGAAGAAAAATACAAATTTGAAGTTATTTTATAAATTTCTTAAGGAAGTGTAAGATTCGTAACGAATTAGAACGATCTGAGTGGATTATATGAATGAATAGGTGAAATAAGTAAGAAATGGTGTTCTATAACATCAAATTCCAAGAAAAATTGAAATCATAATCCAAAATATTGATTAAAATGAAGAACAAATGAAGAACACGCGAAGAACTCGAAGAACGTTGTTGATGGACAAATTTAAAACCATCGTAGTATAATTATTATTGATGGACAAGTTTAAAACCATCGAGTATAAGTTAGTTGCTTATTGCTTGGTTAGGAATGGTAGAAATGTTCATGAAGAACGAATTAAAACTGAGCTATAACGAAGTTATGGAAAAAATTTCGTAAAAGACAAACGAGAATTGAAAGTGTGTAAATGAACCCGAAGGTACATGGTTTCATAAGAAAGTAAGAGAATGTAGAAAATGTGAGTTGTGGACTCAAGAACGATTGAGTTCTGAGTTTTGATGACCGAATTACAGACGAACGCACGAAGAACGTTAACAACGTAAAAATGAACGAAGGGTGAAGATCAAGACAATCAAATAGCACGTTAATAACGAATAAGTTATGGAAGCGAGAAATAAGCGTCTCAGAACGATAAAACACTTAGAATTTTTTTTCAAGAATTTGGGCTTGGCGCCGCGGCGCCAACCATGCCTTGTAGAGTGGCGATCGATTGCCGGACCAAGAGTCAGGATTGAGACTCTGCCATGTACGAGAGAGATAAAAAGAGAGAGGAAATGCAATACGGGTAGGGAAAAAGCTCGGTAATGAGCTTTGAACTGCTCAAAACCTGGGGAAAGTGTAACGAAAGCTAATGAACATATAGTTCCTCAAATGTAACACTTAATAAAGTGAGTTAAACCTTTGGTAAAGGTTGAATGGAAAGATTTAACGAGATTAACAGACAAAGAATATAAATGCGGGTTACGAAACTGATGTCCGGGGACCGTAGTCGCGATAAACGAACGTGGGGGATTACTATGGTTTTGATTCCTTAGACGTTGAGTGACGAGGGTAATGAATAACATTTAGATGTTATGTTGTGGTAATAAGAGACAAGTATAAAGCGTATAGATGTTGTGAACGCAATATTGTTGCGATGAACGATCGGTCTTAGCATAGAATGATCGGTATGGCTTTGACACTAAGAACGAGTAATGAACATGGGGTTCATGTAATGGGTAACGAAAGTATTATGTAAGATACAAATGGTATCAAGAAATCAGTAATGAACGGTAATAAGATTAACGAAGCCGAGTTAATGATTAACTTGAATGATCGCTCTGAGTATACAGAAGACTGTATGACTTGGACGATAAAGAATGAATCCTGAGGTATTGCATTTAGTTGCCAGAAAGCCGTAAGGAATAAGAATTGACTTAACGAACGCTATAGTTTAATGGTTTGGAGAAGTTAAGATAAGTTTAGGTTGTGGTACAATCGTAACCTTTGATTGTTAACATATGGGAGCTGGGCTAAACAATTCCTTCAGAGAGCGAAGGTATATACGAAACTGGCAACCAATCTAACTCACTGTGATGGCAGTGTAGATGAGACGGGAACTTGTTTGTTGGTTGTTTGTGGGAAACCACTCAGAGTATCATATGGACTACTAGCAGAGACGCGATGTGTGCTGAGTCCTAGAGAGGTTATAAGAAGAAGATAAGAATGAAAATCATCAAAGATGATGAACGTGTTGAGTAAGACATCTCCGTATATCATGAATCCGTAAAACGGTAATGAAAGTTAGTCGCGTAAATTTATATTGCAAGAACGCGAACCCTTAGAAGTAAAGTTAAGTAAACCAATGCGTAATGCAAATATATGACTAATTGGTGTACGTGTTATTTCCTTATGTGTTTTGAAGGAATAGGAATGAGCAGTTTAGCGTAAGCTGTAGTTGAGCGTAAGGCAAGTTTCCTAACTTTATTCATACTCTAAATGAATGCTAGTTTCTTAAACTTCTCAGATGTTAAACTTGAGAAGTTTTATCTAAGTGCGAATGTGTGATATTTGTACAAGATGGTAGAATCTATGAGGCCTTGTGCCACAATGTGAACACTTCGGTGTTTCTATGAGATGAAATGTTCTGTGATTAAACTGTTCAATAAGAGAATGCTCTGTTTATACACGATCCGTTATTGTTAAGTATGTGCTAATGATTCTAGCCAGACAGAATGTGTATGAAAAAGGTAGAAGGATGAAATTATTTCAAAGTGAAAGTGAATAATGTTTTAAAATGATAGGAATCGAGATTATTTTAAGCTGCTTCATAACCTTTGTTCGGCTATCAAAGTTCTAAAGGAATGTTTGAATTCTTGAAGTTGTTTGTTCAACTGTTATGACTTGCTAGGCATTTGAATGCTCACACTTGCTTGAAATGAAAAACATTTTCAGTGAACGATGTTAGAAGAACTTAAGGATCCCGTAAAGATTAAGCTGACAATATCCAGATGAAGTGTCATTCAGAATGTGAATGAGCAAGAAGATCAAGTGAAGACTTGTAATGTGGAAAGATGAAATTGAACTATAGACTAGTTTAATGAACTATTATGTATCATTGGTGGCGGATAAAAGTCACTCTTGTAAGGTGAAATGAATAATGTAATTATCATTATTTGTAATGAAAGAGGTTATAACGTTTTTAGAACCTGAGATTTGAGAATGTATATTGTTATATTTCAGTATATAATGATGTATGTTGGATGAATGATGTACTCGTGACGTACGGAATCTGGGTGTGAAGATAGACCGGATTTCGGGGTGTTACAACCCCTGAAAACCTGTCGGAAGAAAAACATAACATGAGCCAATTGCCCAGTACGGATATAGATAATACAAAGATGTATAACTGAAATACGAAATCAACTGAAGCAACATACTTAACAAAGCCTCAAGCTTAAAGATTGACGAAAATATGATATTCAAAGTCTGAATAGAATATATCCGAATCAACAGATTTAACGAAACAAACAGAAGAGTAAAGAATGAATTGAAGTAACTAACTCAATTAATTAAACTGAACAGAAATAAACAAAACTAATACAATGAAATCATAGGTTGAATCAAATGGCTGGGTGTTATTTCATACCGAGTGAGCTCAGAAATATACATTGCCACACAAGAAAGTCAAAATAATGCCACTCAGGCAAGTCAAAATAATGCCACACAAGCAACCAAAATAATGCCACACAGGCAATTCACACATTGGACCGCGAATCCAAATGTATGCAAATCGGATAGGTGTGTTCGGCACAACATCACAAATCCACAAAACAAAAAACTAGGGTTAACCCATACGCCTCCCACAATAAAACACCAAATGACCCACTTCCTCCGGAGCCCAAACGGAGACGCCGTGGACTAATCACACCGCCACGAAAAGTATCACGTCTCTCGTGCCAAGACGACATGCATGTGTTACCCCCCACATGTGGTTATAGCTTAGGTATATCCTACAGTATATTTTAACAAAAATACCATGTCACAACACATGCGACATAATACCAACAAAAGGGGTCTATATGTACATGTTGAACCAAATCAAGTTATAGTCACAAGGTCTCAAAAAGAAGGTAGCAACATGTATGAGCACTTATCAAAAATAAATACTAACCATGATATCCTAATTCAAAGAGTACAAATACGAGTCATATGTATCAACTCCCAAATGAAACTAATATATTTATTTCATAGGAAACAATTATGTGAAATCATAACAGAATTCGAAACAAGGAAACAAACAAACAAATCAAATTTAACAAGAGTATCGCTGAAAGAGTATGGAATCCGTACCTTAATATAGTACCAAAATAATTCACCAAATCCAAATGTCACCCTTTAGACTCCCCCAATCTGATCTAATCATCAAAATAAAATAAAATACATATAATTAAATTATTTTTTTGCTAACTAGGTGTTTCCCAACCCGCGGGTCGGACTAGTAACCCGGGCCGGACACAACCCTTTTGGCTTTCGCACCAACTTGCGCTGGCAGCCCGTGGCCATGCGAATATAAATTCACACTTGTTGCAGGCGGGAATCGATCCTAGGATGTCCGGGTTTACGGCTCACCCCAGGTCGAAGCTTACCTCTACGCCAAGTGTCGTGGTTTACATATAATTAAATTATGAACTTATACGGTTTATATTTTCATAAATTCAATTATTTTAATATATTATATTTTTTATTTATCACTTTCCCCTTTTTAAATTTCTGTAAATCTTATATATATATATATATATATAATTTGTTGATACCGTTTGAGGCGAAATTAGAAAATATAGAGAACTGAGAGTGGAACATACAAACAACATAATTGAATTACTAAAAATAATATAGTTTTAATGATAACAGAAAATAAAAAGTGACTTATAATTGGTTCAGAACATTAGAGAAGTAGAAGAAGGGAAGAGAGAGCAGAGGCTAAAGATTTGTCAGAGAAGGAACTCTAAATCTTTTTAAGTTTGCTTTCCTAACTAAGTTCGAAATCCTTTTATAGAATAAGGAAAGAACTATTACAACATTACTATTACAATTTTGAATGATTACAGACAAAATTTACTATTGATGAACAGTAAAACAATGATGACTTTTTACTATGCATAAATACTTTCGGCAGCTTTTGCAGAAAAAGGCCGAATCTTTTGACTTAGTGGCTGCTTTCGATGGAAAAGTAGGAGCATGCGTGCTTGACTGAATGATTGCTGAATGGAGGCAACAATGAGTGACTGAAATGTCAGGCAAATGGTCCTGAGCATCTTGAAAGTTGATGGTGCCATATGGATCATCATCATCATCATCTTTACCGGTAGTGGAATTTGAAGAAGAAGAATACTCTGATGCTTCAACATCTTCATGTAACTGAGATATTCTATCTTGAATGGCTTGGGCCATAAGCTTCAAATCTTTAACTTTGGAATTTTTGATATTGGAGATATCAACTAGGGTTGATGAACCTGTTGGACTAACTTTTGACTTCTTTTTCGTATTACTAGAAGAGTCAATGACTGGGATTGAATTAATTGGAATAATAGGGAGAGGGACAGGAGGGAATTCTTTTTCAACCTGACCAATAATCCTATTAATATCAAATTTATCCCACCATTTAGTGAAAAAGATGCGGGTTACCATGGTGATAGGAAGATCATTGTTAACTTTAATAACTTGACCGCTGGAAGCTGTGGGCGAACAAATTATTTCAATTACAGGAGTAAGAAGGTCGTATTGCCATTTTAGAATCCAAGGGACCTTGTATTTACTGACGAACTGAAGCAGTACAGGGATACCCTCGTACCGTTGTTGATATTGACTATTGTTACAAATGCGAAAGACTTGGGCCTTTAATGGATCGGGGATTATGGCAAGAGAAGAGCCAAATCTTGACCACCATAAAAGGAACCAAATAGGAAAAAGGCTTTTAAATTTTTGGTCAAATTGTACAAACCATGAATGACTATGTGACTGGTTTTGGTAGAGAAAGATCTTGTTCCAAGCTTATATGTAATCGAAATAACAAAATGAGTTATTTTTATTAGAAAGATGTTGAAGATCAGATGGGTGATTACCCCATTCAGTTATGGGGATAATTTGCTTAATATATAAAGAGTGATAAAGGACTTTACTTTCATCATCCCTAGCATAAATAGGTTAGACAAAAATTGACTCTGTTTCGAAAAGAATATCCTTATAATACACAAAGGATTTATAAGGAGCAAGAGGGGTAAAATGTCATCCCGGGGGAAAATATTGGGAAGCAAGCTTAACTGGATCATCCCTGGGTTTCATATGGGGTTCAATATGAAATAGGTTATTTTCCCAATTTTGTTTGAATCGGGACGCTGACTGAACAGGAATAGTGGCTCTAGATGGATCACTGAAAGGGTCGACTGGTTTGGGGTTACTAGCTAGCACGGAGCTGTAAGGCTTAGGAATATATCCAAGAACCTGAAATTTATTACTTGAAGGGGCTGGGTTAACTGGATGGGGAACCAAAGTTCCTTTGGGTTTGTTACTTGGGCCTGAAGGGCAGCCTGAAGCACGAGAAGATGAACCTCCTCGCACACTCATATCGAAGGTAGGGTAGGGTACCTGTATTAATAAATTCCCGAGTAAGAAAATCAGGAATTAAGTTGTTACTTCCTTTAATATATTCAATTTCAAAATCAAAGATGCTTAACAGGCATCTAGCTAAAGACTGTTTTGAGGCTATATTTTCAACATCTTTCTCAAGAATAAATTTTGAAGATTTACAATCAATTCTGACTAGAAACTTTTGGTTTAGCAAGTCACTTTGAAATTTATTAATGTATAAAACTAAAGAAAGAATTTCTTTTTTTATAGTACTGTAATTTAACTATGTAAGATTCCATGCACCGGAATGAAAATGGACAATTTGCTCAGAAGAATTAGAAGTTATTTTTTTCTTGAGGATACCTCCGAATCCAATATTTGAGGCATCAGTTTCAACAATTTTGAATGCTGAATCATTGGAGATGCCAAGGCAGGACAAAGCCTTAACATATTTTTTAACTTTCTAGACGACAGAAGTGTGTACGTCAGTCCAATGGGGAGGATTATCTTGCAAACGCTGAAAGAGAGGTTTATAGATTTTCCTAAGATTTTTATAAAACTTGCCAATATAGTTGAGCGAGCCCAAAAATCTCTGAAGTTGGGTTTTATTGGTAATTTTATCAGGAAATTTGTCTGCAAATTGAATAGCTCTATCAATAGGCCGAATAAGTCCGTGATAAATATTAAGACCAAGAAACCGAACTTTAGTCTGAAATAGACTGCATTTAGAGGGGGACAAGACAAGTCCATTTGTTTTAACAGTTTTGAAGAACGAATTCAAATGTTTAATATGTTCTTCAATGGTTCTAGAAAAACAAGGATATCATCGATTAAACGATGATAAAATGACTGAAGGGATTCAGAATATCATTGAGAATGTTCTGAAATTCACTAGGGGCATTCTTCAAACCAAATGACTGAACGTTCCATTCATAATGACCAAATGGGGTAGTGAATGTTGTTTTATACCTATCATCTGGGTGAATGGCAACTTTCCAGAATCCTGACTTTAGGTCAAATTTACTAAAAATGGTGGCATAACTTAACCAACTAAGGAGGTCTTCTTGATTGGGTAAAGGATATTTGATCCATTCGAGCACTTTGTTTAGTGGCTTGTAATTAATGCTAGACAAGGGACACCTCTTTCCTTTTCTGCTTCATTGTTAACATAAAAGGCATGACAAGACCAAGGGGATTTACTATGTCTAATTAACCCTTTATTAAGGAGATCATTAACTTCTTTTTTACATAACTTCATTTGTTCATGATTCATCTGGATAGGTCTGGCCTTAGTTGGAATCAAATGTTCTTTGAATTCCTTAGTGTAAGGAAGCCATACCTCATGTTTCTTCCGATGCCAAAAAGCTTTAGGAGAATCAGAACAAAGATTTTCATTTAAATAAGCTTTTAAATTTGCAATTTTTATTTGAACCCTTTTACTCTTAAGTTATTCTTCAACTTACTTATATTTAATTTCTTCCTTCAAGAAGTTTAAATGAGTGGATTTGCAGTTTAACAGATTAAAAGAATTAGAAATAGATTCATCTTGGATAAATCTTAAATCTCTTTCTTTAGGTTTAATAAGAAATTTGAATGTTATCTTTTTACCTAAGTGTTCACAACTTAATCCTTTATTACTGGTAGTGAAATGATAGAATAAATATATAAATGGTAATCCTAAGATGATCTTATCTGTAAGATTGCAAATTAAAACAAATGAAGTTTTAAAACACATATTATCTTGACAAATATAAACCTTAGACAATTTATATTTTATCTCCATCTAACTACCGTTAGCAGAATTCAGTTTTTCACTAGTTTTCTTATAATACTTAGTAGGGATTAGACCTTCCTGAATACAATTCAAATTTGTGACAATATCAACTAAGGCAGGGAGTTGTATTGAGAAGATTTTATCGATAACAAAGTTAACAGATATATACCATTTTTGAATGGTGATATCTATAATACGTTTGAGGGAGAGACCTTTAATATCTTTATTCCGAAATGCTCCAACCCTAATTCCATGGCTAATTTCAGACCCATTTCGTGCTGTAACACATTCTACAAATGTATTGCAAAGATCCTTTCCAACAGATTGAAGGATGTACTACCCTCTATTGTTGACAAAGCATGGTCTGCTTTTGTTAGAGGCCAAAACATAAGTGATAACATCCTCCTTGCCCAAGAGCTATTCAAAGGCTGCCACAGATCCTCTGGCCCCTCGAGATGTGCACTTAAGATTGATTTAAAGAAAGCTATTAACACGATCAAATGAGATTTTCTCTTCGACACTCTTTTAGCCTTTGAGTTCCCTCCCTCCTTCGTCGGCTCTAATACCATTTGAGGCGTCTGCTCAAGGTATATGAACAACAGAAAATAATTAGAGCCAAGTTATATTGTTGTTTCTAGTTGGTGAGTAAAGTTTTTATAATCAATCCTTCTTTTCTTCTTTCAAAATCTACTTCTTTTCATTGTTCTGAAGTCACCTAACTTACTGTAGTCCACCTTATTCGTGTCTAACCTTTGTAAGTCTCGGGACTGAGTAGTGTCAGGTATAGAACATAGGTATGCGTCAGCTTAAGGTAAGAGGGTATGCATGAATGAACTATAAGTGAGAATTATTTTTGGAATTAGTAAAAAATGAGTCGATTATTTAGATCCAACTCCTCAGCTAATAACCGGTCATCTTTGCCCCCTGTTCCAGACATAGTTAACTAGGAAGAACACAGTTATGAATACATCAGTCAAGTTTTAAGTACTTGGAACATACCTAAAGTTTCTCCAAGAGAAACTTACCAGTCAACCTTTTTAGATAATTTCAAAACAGATTATAATGTCAAAACAGTTGAAAAGGTTTATGCTATTTTTTTATTTATTTTTTGCTAACTAGGTGTTTCCCAACCCGCGGGTCGGACTAGTCACACTAGGACACAACCCTTTTGCTTGCAGACACCATTTGGCAAACGTGTACACGCGAATATAAATTCACACTTGTTGCATGAAAGGTTTATACTATTAACAATGAATATGAAAATTGTAGCCTCTTATCTCCTGATGTTATTAGACCTGGGGTGAACCGTAAACTCGGGCATCCTGGGATCGATTCCCGCCTGCAACAAGTGTGAGGGCCAATTAAAAACTGGTCTGTGTGGCCACGGATCACACATTTTTGGGCGGAGCCATGTCTTAGGCTGAGCATGTGCGCAAAGCATGGTCCGGGGTGGGGAGACTTAGTCCGACTGCGGTTGAAAAACTCCACATTAACAAAAAAATATAGGAAAAAGGGTTATAATTTTATTCACATAGGTCTAATTCAGGTTACAGTTAAACCATTGAATATCAAAGGAATTAATTTAAGTATCTACCTCTGTCTTAGAGATGCTAGGTTTCTTAATTATTTCCCAAGTATCATTGGCATTATGGAATCAAGTCTGCATAATGGACCAATCCATTTCAATTGTTTTCCTGATTTCACTTTGAGCCTCAGTGATCATAATTTATTAAAAGCTTTAACACTAAACATTAAAACTGCAGGAAAAATCACTCAAATGATAGAGGGTTCTCAGCCTTTAGCTTTGATCTACCGATTATATTATAAGACCATGAAAACAAACTTAAATGTTCATGCTCTTAATAAAAGTCCTAAAGATCAAACCGTTTAAATTCAGAGTTCAACTAGTGATGCTAATGTTCAGATCCCAAAGACCATCCTTTGGAAAGACCTTACATTACCTAGTCAATGGACTTTACCGAGTCAAATACCTCAACAACCAGTTAAAAGCAGTCTTCTAAATGTTGAAAACATTAGACAGTTCTATGATGGTACAGTTAAAATTAGCTTTGAACGAACTAGGAGACCAGTCATCATAGAAGATTTTACGAGTTCTTCAGCCCCTTCTATTCATACTAGAAGAGATATTGAAATACTTAGTAATCCTTCAATTCGTGATATAAAGATGAAAGGTATCTTAAATCAAGGTCAAGCTAGTCATCCTATTATACTTCAAATGATAATGAAGAAGAGAATTCTTCCTTACGCCTTCAGAATTTCCTACATAGTTAAATTTTGAAGCCCCTATTAATAAGCAGTTAAGAGTCATTAACAAAGAATTCATTCTTGATTGGGATCATCTTATTGAAGATTTTAATTCCAAAGCTAACAAAGATAAGAGACACTTATTTCATTCTAATCATCTAATTGGTAAAGAACGAGATAAAATAATAAATAGATGGAAAAGATTTATAAAAAATGAACAGATAAACATTACTTTCTATGATTGGTATGAAAAATATCATGGTAAATGTAATGTTATAACTAAAACAAAGTGGATCAAAGAAGATAAGTCAAAAGTTTCTAGTAGTCATCCCCCTCTCGAAACTGTCCTCCTTCCAGTTAAAAATACATCTGTTATTGCTAGTCCCTTCAAAATTTCTGATAATAATAAAGATGAAAAGAAGATCATTGAACATAATAATTTCACAAATCAATATCTAGCAACCATAGGAAAACAACTAGATAAGATTGAAGAAAAGTTTGCTGATGTAATTATTTAAAAACCCGATTCAAAAATCGAACACCCTTTGTTAAAATTACCTGAAAAATAGAAACACATTACGATATTTACAACAACAAGTTCATAACGATGGTGAAATTATCAAAGTTATTGATAAGTTTATTAAAAAATTAAAAACTAAAAATTTAGCTGGAACAAGTGGTACTATTGCTATCATTGATCAAGTTGAGTCTGACAATGAGAGTGTTACGCAATCAGATCAATCTGATATTGTATCAATTCCTGATGTTAATGATCAGTTAAAAAAACTAACAGTTAGTAACACTAGTATAACGAGGAATTGGTATTCTAGATATACTCCTCCGAATCTACAATTCGAAGAGAGAAATCTAGATAAACAATTTTCTGTTTCCTCAAATAAAATTTATGAATGGAATATTGACGATTTTAGTGAACAAGAAATTCTAAATAAAGTAAATCATATGTCCATGATGGCCAATAGCTACATCACTAAATTCAACAATCTGTCTCAGCCCGACATTGTTGAAGTACTAGGTAGTGGATTTACTGGTATTCTTAGATCTTGGTGGGAAAAACATCTCACAGAAGACATTAGAGTATCCATTATCCATGCTGTCCAAATGGATGACGATGGCAACCTCATCTTTGATGAAGATGTTAGGGTTGGACCGCCAGATGGTGTTAACACATTGATTTTAACTATAATCAAACATTTTGTTGGTACTCCCAGTAATATCACTGAAAGAATTCATGATCAACTAAGTAATCTCACATGTCATAGTCTAAGTGACTTTAGGTGGTACAAAGATGTGTTTACTTCTAGAGTTATGATGTGTAATGATAGCAATAAACCATTTTGGAAAGAAAAATTTGTTAATGATTTACCTACATTATTTGCCCATAAGGTTTATGAAGAATTAAGTAAAAACTTGGGTTATATTGATTATGACAATTTAACCTATGGTGATATTATCAGTTACATTCAAAAAATTGGACTAAAAATGTGCATTGATTTCAAACTAGCTAAACAAGCTGGTAAAGACAAAAACAAAGCTAAATATGAGTTAGGGACATTTTGTGAACAATATGGTTTGCCCCCGGTTGCTCCCTCTAGAAGAAAGCACAGGAATAAACATGTTGATAAAAGTCACAAACGTCACAAGAAAAAACATAAGAGTCAAAAAGATAAAATCCAAGATAGTTATTTATACAAAACCTAAATCATCAAGTAAAAAATCTACTAAAAACCCTAAAAATTTGACAAAAGTACATTTGGTTGCCATAATTACGGGCAAAAAGGGCACTATAAAAATGAGTGCAAAATAAAACAAATATTATCTCAGTTAAATGTTTCTAGTGAAGATATTGAGCAGCTATTAGAATTAATGAGGATTGAGAACATCATCAGTAATGATGAAGGTTCACACATTCCTTATTCTTCTAATAATAGTTCCAGTAACAAAGAAACGGATAATAACAATGAAGAAGTCACTATTTGTGCTAATAATTGCAATGAAAAATGTTTTATTAAAAGATTAAACGTTATTACAAAAGAGGATGAAGAAAGTTGTCTATTAATCGATTTAATTAGTAAAATTTCAGACCCCGAGTTAAAAGTTCAATACACAAAACGGTTAAAGGATTTATTAACAAAAGATAATAAAGTAAAAGACAAGATTATTAAAGCCAAAGAGAAACCTATATTTAGCCTTAATAAAACTCTTGAAAGATTTAAAACTCATGTTAAAGAAATTACCCTCCCTGAGTTAAATCAAGAAGTTAACAAATTAAAAAGAGAGATTTATAACCTAAAATTAGATATTTCTAATATAAGAAAAGAAATTGAAGTCAAAAAAGCTGACCTTCATGTTCATGATTCGTCCTCTAGTGATGAAAGTCATGATATACCTGAAGCGTCTAATGCTAAAGATGAAGCTGACCTTCTTTTTTTTGCTAAGTTTGTTTGTATATAGAAGAGAAAAGAGAAAAAACAATTGTAAAGGGGCATACCCCAGAAGCTTTAGAAAGAATCTCATGGGACAACCCCCAATATGATCAACTAAAGGCCAACAACCAAACGAAAGAACAACGTACTAACATAAAATATGCATATAAAATAAAGCAAGCAATAAGCCTAAAACCCTAACAAATGAAATAGAGCATCCATAATGATCAAGAACGAGGGCTAAAAAGGCCAAAAGAGAGCTGCCATCTGAGCGAAGACAAACCCCCAGAAGGAGCACAACCAAAACTAGGCAAGCCCAGAGCTGTTCCACCTCACCAAGAGTTTCTCTACCTCGCCAAGAGCTGCTCCACCTCGCCAAGAGATTCTCCACCTCACCAAGAGCTGCACCACCGCACCAAGAGCTGGTCCACCTCTCCAAGAGCTATTCCACCGCACCAAGAGTTGTTCCACCTCGTCAAGAGCTGCTCCACCTCGCCAATAGCTGCTCCACCGCACCTGCCCCACCTCGCCAAGAGCTGCTCCGCCTCACCAAGAGCTTCTTCACCTCGCAAAGAGCTTTTCCACCTCACCAAGAGCTGCTCCACCTCGCCAATACCAGCCCCCCTCGCCCAAACCATACCATCCTATACCAGCCCAAACCAGCACCTCGCCAATACTAGCACGCCCCACCTACATACACCAGCTTGCCCAAAAGCTGCCCCTCATTAGCACATTTACGCTCTGACCAACAGATATACTAGGCAGCCCATACCAGATCAGCAACTCGCCAAAGATGAAAACACTAAAAAGGAAAAATCCAGAATACACCAGCAATGAAATTTAAAACTAAGCTGACTATATTAGCCAATTACAATAGTATTGACAGGTTGTGGCCTTAATAAAGGATTTGCAAGTAGAGAGTCTTGATTTGATGAGATGAATGACATCCTTCGCGAGGTTTACTGGGGGAATGAGAGAATTCCCATGTAACTTTTTTGTTTCGAGCTTCCCAAACTTTATAGAAAGAAACAGCTATACTGAGGCATAGAATGTTCCAAGAGAGAGCAGTACCTTGGAAGGAAAGGAGATATGCCATAAGGTCATCCTAGGAGTGTAGGGCGCTGTTCCAATTGCCTAAAGTGAGAGCTAATCTGAGGATTGAGGAGGAGTATACACAATAAAAGAAGAGATGAGCAAAGGTTTTGGGATGTTGTGAGCACAGAGGACAATCCCAAGTTCTCCCAGAGTAGTGCATAGTCCTATCATTAGTGGGTAATTTCTTTTGAATGCCTAGCCATAGTAAGAAGGAGTACCTATGGAAATAAAGCTTGTTCCAAGGGATAAAACTCCATTGAAAAATATTTTGTCGAGCACGGATGGAATCCCATATATGTTTAACTTTGACAGAATTTATATCCCAAGTGTCCTAAGAAATTCTGTCACATCCGAGAGTGGGAAGAGGAAGAAGCTCCAATTGGCGCCGAAGCATAATGACCTCATGATGATTACTAGTTGGCATGATCCAAGATGACCCCAAAATAATGCTACTAACTTTGGCATTAGGAGGGATGCCAGAGTGGGAGAGGAGGCTGGAATTGGGATTGACAGCAACTCTATTCACCCAAGGATCAAACCAAAAATTAAAGGATTGCCAATTACCAACCAAGTAGTGTAGATGTTGTAAGGCAAAGGGTCTGAGCTTTAGAACTTGTCTCCAAATCCAAGAGAAATCTTGTGGTATAGGAATCTGCCATAACGATTGATTTTTTAGGATAGTTTTTGAATCTAAGTGGCCCATAAGGAAGAGGGCTTAGCTTGGAGGATGTGCACAAGATGGAGCATGATGAGTGCTTTGTTCCAATCCAATATGTTCTTTATACCTAGCCCACCCTCAGTAGTGGGTAAGGAGATGGTGGACCAAGCCACTTTGGCACCATATTTGCCCAATGAGGAGCCTCGCTAAAGAAACCTATAGCGGATGGACTGAAGGTCCCGTGTAACTGCTTTGGGAAGTAAAAAGTGGTTGCTCTAGTAAGCTTGAATGGAGAAGAGGATCGATTTGATAAGCTGGAGCCTGCCTGAGTAGGATAGAACCTTGGTGGTCCAAGAAGAAGCTCGGTTAGTAATCCTATGGATTAATGGGACACAGTCAGAGTGAAAGAGCTTAGTGGATAGAAGAGGGACCTAAGGAATTTTGAAGGGAGAGTACCAGTTGGGAAACCAAGAAGGGATGAGATGTCCCGAGTGGTGGCATGGTCTAGATTGGAGAAATAGCAGTGGCTTTTGTGGGCGTTGGGAATCAGACCAGAATAAAGGGAGAATGATTGGATGCAGGAATTGATAATGGAGATGGATTGCACACATGCATGACTAAAAATGAGAATATCATCTGCGAAAAGTAAATGGGTCAGCCTGCATTCTTTTATTTTCCAATGATATTTAAATTCAGAATCAGAGGTCTCTTTGTTGAGTTTCAGGGATAACATCTCCATCACTATTACAAATAGGAAAGGAGAGAACAGGTAGCCTTGTCTTAGCCCTCGAGAACTAGCAAAGAACCCAGCAAGTGTGCCATTAATCTTAATTGAGAACATTGTATAAGAGACACAAGCCTTGACCCAGCCAACAAAGGAGGGAGGGAACTCGAAGGCTAAAAGAGTGTCAAAGAGAAAATCTCATTTGATCGTGTCAAAAGCTTTCTTTAAATCAATCTTTAAGTGCACATCTCCAGGGGCTAGAGGATCTGTGGTAGCCTTTGAATAGCTCTTGGGAAAGGAGGATGTTATCACTTATGTTTCGGCCTCTAATAAAAGCAGACTGTGCTTTGTCAACAATAGAGGGTAGCACATCCTTCAATCTGTTGGAAAGGATCTTTGCAATACATTTGTAGAATGTGTTACAGCATGAAATGGGTCTGAAATCAGCCATGGAATTGGGGTTAGAGCATTTAGGAATAAAGATATTAAAGGTCTCTCCCTCAAATGTATTAAAGATATCACCATTCAAAAATGGTTTATCTCTGTTAACTTAGTTATCGATAAAATCTTCTCAATACAACTCCCTGCCTTAGTTGATACTGGTACAAATTTGAATTGTATTCAGGAAGGTCTAACCCCTACTAAGTATTATAAGAAAACTAGTGAAAAATTGAATTCTGCTAACGGTAGTCAGATGGAGATAAAATATAAATTGCTTATAGTTCATATTTGTCAAGATAATATGTGTTTTAAAACTTCATTTGTTTTAATTTGCAATCTTACAGATAAGATCATCTTAGGATTACAATTTATATATTTATTATATCCTTTCACTACCAGTAATAAAGGATTAAGCTGTGAACACTTAGGTAAAAAGATAACATTCAAATTTCTTATTAAACCTAAAGAAAGAGATTTAAGATTTATCCACGATGAATCTATTTCTAATTCTTTGAATCTATTAAACTGCAAATCCACTAATTTAAACTTCTTGAAGGAAGAAATTAAATATTAGCAAGTTGAAGAACAACTTAAGAGTAAAAGGGTTCAAATAAAAATTGCATATTTAAAAGCTTATTTAAATGAAAATCTTTGTTCTGATTCTCTTAATGCTTTTTGGCATCGGAAGAAACATGTCGTAAGGCTTCCTTACGCTAAGGAATTCAAAGAACATTTGATTCCAACTAAGGCTAGACCTATCCAGATGAATCATGAACAAATGGAGTTATATAAAAAAGAAGTTAATGATCTCCTTAATAAAGGGTTAATTAGACATAGTAAATCCCCTTGGTCTTATCATGCCTTTTATGTTAACAATGAAGCAGAAAAGGAAAGAGGTGTCCCTCGTCTAGTCATTAATTACAAGCCACTAAAAAAGTGCTCGAATGGATCAGATATCCTTTACCCAATAAAGAAGACCTCCTTAGTAGGTTAAGTTATGCCACCATTTTTAGTAAATTTGACCTAAAGTCATGATTCTGGAAAGTAGCCATTTACCTAGATGATAGGTACAAAATAGCATTCACTACCCCATTTGGTCATTATGAATGGAACGTTCAGTTATTTGGTTTGAAGAATGCCCCTAGTGAATTTCAAAACATTCTCAATGATATTCTGAATCCCTTCAGTCATTTTATCATCGTTTATATCGATGATATCCTTGTTTTTTCTAGAACCATTGAAGAACATATTAAACATTTGAATTCGTTCTTCAAAACTGTTAAAAACAAATGGACTTGTCTTGTCCCCCTCTAAATGCAGTCTATTTCATACTAAAGTTCGGTTTCTTGGTCTTAATATTTATCACGGACTTATTCGGCCTATTGATAGAGCTATTCAATTTGCAGACAAATTTCCTGATAAAATTACCAATAAAAGCTAAATTCAGAGATTTCTGGGCTCGCTCAACTATATTGGCAAGTTCTATGAAAATCTCAGGAAAATCTGCAAATCTCTCTTTCAGTGTTTGCAAGATAATTCTCCCCTTTGGATGATGTACACACTTCTGTCATCCATCAAGTTAAAAAATATGTTAAGGCTTTGCCTTGCCTTGGTATCTCCAATGTTGAAACTGATGCCTCAGATATTGGATTCGGAGGTATCCTCAAGCAAAAAATAACTTCTGATTCTTCTGAGAAAATTGTTCGTTTTCATTCTGGTGCATGGAATCCTACACAGTTAAATTACAGTACTATAAAAAAAGAAATTCTTTCTTTAGTTTTATGCATTAATAAATTTTAAAGTGACTTGCTAAACCAAAAGTTTCTAGTTAGAATTGATTGCAAATCTGTAAAATTTATTCTTGAGAAAGACGTTGAAAATATAGCCTCAAAACAGTCTTTTGCTAGATGGCAAGCCCTGCTAAGCATTTTTGATTTTGAAATTAAATATATTAAAGGAAGTAACAACTCAATTCCTGATTTTCTTACTCGAGAATTTATTAATACAGGTACCCTACCTTCGATATGAGTGTGCGAGGAGGTTCGTCTTCTCGTGGTTCGGGCTGCCCTTCAGGCCCAAATAACAAACCCAAAGGAACTTTGGTTCCCAATCCAGTTAACCCAGCCCCTTCAAGTAATAAATTTCAAGTTCTTGGATCTATTCCTAAGCCTTACAGCTCCGTGTTAGCCAGTAAGCCCAAACCAGTCGACCCTTTCAATGACCCATCTAAAGCCACTATTCATGTTCAGTCAGCGTCCGGATTCAAACAAAATTGGGAAAATAACCTATTTCATATTGAACCCCATATGAAACCCAGGGATGATCTAGTTAAGCTTGCTTCCCAATATTTTCCCCCAGGATGGCATTTTACCCCTCTTGCTCCTTATAAATCCCTTGCGTATTATAAGGATATTCTTTTCAAAACAGAGTCAATTTTCGTCAAACCTATTTATGTTAGGGATGATGAAAGTAAAGTCCTTTATCACTCTTTATATATTAAGCAAATTATCCGCATAACTGAATGGGGTAATGACCCATCTGATCTTCAACAACTTTCTAATCAAAATAACTCCTTTTGTTATTTCGATTACATAGAAGCTTGGAACAAGATCTTTCTCTACCAAAACCAGTCACATAGTCATTCGTGGTTTATACAATTCAACCACAAATTCAAAAGCCTTTTTCCCATTTGGTTCCTTTTATGGTGGTCAAAATTTGGCTCTTCTCTTGCCATAATCCCCGATCCATTAAAGGCCCAAGTCTTTTGCTTTTGTAACAATAGTCAATATCAACAACGGTACGAGGGTATCCCTGTACTGCTTCAGTTCGTCAGTAAATACAAGGTCCCTTGGATTCTAAAATGGTAATACGACCTTCTTACTCCTGTAATTGAAATAATTTATCCCCCCCCCAGCTTCCAGCGGTCAAGTTATTAAAGTTAACAATGTTCTTCCTATCACCATGGTAACCCGCATCTTTTTCACTAAATGGTGGGATAAATTTGATATTAATAGGATTATTGGACAGGTTGAAAAAGAATTCCCTCCTGACCCTCTCCCTATTATTCCAATTAATTCAATCCCAGACATCGCCTCTTCTAGTAATACGAAAAAGAAGTCAAAAGTTAGTCCAACAGGTTCATCAACCTCAGTTAATATCTCCAATATCAAAAATTCCAAAGTTAAAGATTTGAAGTTTAAGGCCCAAGCCATTCAAGATAGAATTTCTCAGTTACGTGAAGATGTTGAAGCATCAAAGTATTCTTCTTCTTCAAATTCCACTACCGGTAAAGACGATGATGATGATGATCCATATGGCACCATCAACCTTCAAGATGCTCAGGACCCATTTGCCTGACATTTCATTCACTCATTGCTGCCTCCATTCAACAATCATTCAATCAAGCACGCATGCTCTTTCTTTTCCACCAAAAGCACCCACTAAGTCAAAAGATTCAGCATTTTTCTACAAAAGCTGCCGAAAGCATTTATGCATAGTAAAAAGTCAGCGCTGCTTTACTGTTCATCAATAGTAAATTTTATCTGTAATCATTCAAATTTGTAATAGTAATGTTGTAATAGTTCTTTCCTTATTCTATAAAAGGATTTCGAACTTAGTTAGGAAGGCAGGCTTAAAACTCAGAGTTCCTTCTATGACAAATCTTTAGTGTGACGCCCCCAAAATAGTTATACATCACCCATCTTGAGTCGCCAAATACATGGTACATAAATCAAATACAAACTTCTTTTATACAATACGACAACAACGTAGCTTAGAGTTTTTATACAAATATTATCTCATAGACAGTATTTAAACTCAAATGAACTCCGCATTAGATTTATTATCACACTATTTCATAAAATAGTGAGGACTACTATAGCCATCATCTCGGACCGTCACTCTGTTCCCCGACTAGTCCCGGCTACGTTCTCATTTCCTGAAGAGAACAATGAATGCAAAAGGGTGAGCTCAACTAGCCCAGTAAGAAATATTATAACTAAGATAATGCAGAATAAATTATCGTTAGCCTTCAACAATGTTAAACTGATAAAATACAATAAACATCAAGTTTAACTGCAGCGGAACAAGCAATCCATTAGAAGAGTCAAGTAGAGCATGATATCTACTATATTTTATGATTTCAAAAGTTTTTAATCAACTTTATCGCTGAGACTTAGCTTAATAAATAAACCACATCATCGAATCATCCCTACACTACGGGGCAAGGATATTTATGTAATCGTCAATAGTCATGATCATACCAACAACTATCCATTAATGCACTACGGGCCAATGAGGACTTTTATCACATCATTTGTAACATTACAATCATGATTATATTGAATAATCCATGGTCATAATCATACCAATCAATAGTACATCTATGCACGTAAGCCACAGATGACCTTTATCACAATATAAGCATGAGGATGATGACAATGATATAATAATTCAATTAAAAGAAAGCAAAGGATAAATTTTTAAAGATTTATAATTTAATTTATCCAGAATTCAATAATGTCCAAATTGTCAACATGATACTGCTTTGTGGAGTAAAATTCAAGAATAATATTGAATCAAAAATGATTTGGACAGAAAAGAAATCAATTTTTGTCATGAATACTACTCCGGGTGAATAGTACCTGAGTGAATAGTAACCCATGAATAGTAACTCGGTATGAAAAGTACCCCAAATCCTTGGAAGAATAATATTCGAGTGAATATTAACCCGTGAATAGTATCCCAGATGAAAATATTTATATTTAATAAGAAAGTTCAGATCAATATTCCAATGAAACGATACTGGATGAAGCACAAAACTCAAGAATATTCCACTAATTTTAGGAATTATAGAAGCAATACTTACCATAGTAAGTTTAGATTTAAGAATATAAAAAGAAATAATATACGAAACTGTAATTGGATTTTTACCTGTCATGCGGTAGTCCGCGTAGACATATCATTTCCATAATTTAATAACAATTGAATACGAAGGGTTATTCACGTGCACGCCAGAGTCGCGTGAGGCGAAGCTATTCCCAGAATAATAAAGAATAGAATAACAAAAGATTTCACCATGCATGCGGTAGTCCGCGTAGACAGGTTATTCCAACAGAATAATAAAGAATGGAATAACAACCCTTTCGAGTATTGAAAGAAAATAACTCTCTTCATGAATACGAAAGAAACAATACCCCTTACGAATACAACAAATAATATCCCTTACGAATAGTGAACGAAGATAATATTCCTTACGAATACGAAAAATAATATCATAAGCGAGTATGAAATAAATAACACCCCTTACCTTAATAGAGGAGTGAATATTGAAGTAGGGTATAGCAGAATACTCTTCTTCTTTCTCTCTATAGTTTCTCTCTCTAGAGTTTCAGTGAATTTGTAAGAAATAATGAAGGAATGAGCTTCTATTTATAGGAAAAGGGATTGAATAGTAACTAATTCACGAACAACCCAAATTAATTCACTTTTAAATGGACGGTCCATGTTGATTTACTATTAAAACTTAAAGCAACGGTCCATACTGATTTACTATTAAAACTTTAAACAAGCGATCCATATTGATTTACTATTATAACTTTCCACCAACGGTCCATATTAATTTACAATTATATCTTCAACCAACGGTCTGAAAAATTAGCACATCTCCTTATAGAATATTAAGTCAAACTTATAACAAACACCTCATAACAAACCCCTCTACTTATATCAAAAATTGAATAAATATTTACCACAAATCACTTATCTTTAATAAACACATTTTTAATCTATTAACAATTATTCATCATTAATATTATAACTCACAATATTTAACAACCAGATCATTCTCAGGAAAGAGGGGGCTTTCCGATAAGAATTTCTCCCTATTGGCGCACAATTAGGTGACCAAACCTCTCCTCGACAAAACTTTCTAGCCATCGTCAATATTGTAAATAATAATATGAATAACTTTGTCGTCTCAATTATTGATTTAGTAATATAAAATATTATGCAGATGATACTGTGACAATAATTGAATCAAATAACGTGAGATACTATGTAGCAATAATTGAGTATAACTGAGTGACTTCTCACGTAAACATCAATAATCAATACCGTGTGCTACTATGCAACCACGCGTATTACTGTTCTTTTACTACCGGGTAGTTCAGCAGTTTAAAAATATTTCAGTCGTTTTCTAACTACGACAGTACTTCCATTATGGGGTCCACCAATGATTGTGTCGTCATACGAATATTTTCTGTTAAAACGAATATTCCCCGACCAGTCGAAGATTCCCCGACACAACGAATATTTTATATCAACTTGTTTACTTTACAAATTTTTCAAATGTCACCCTTAACTTTAACCTTTATCAATATAACCATTTACTAAATAAAATAATAATTATAAGAAAATTGAATACTTTTATTTCATAAAATTCAGGGTCTTACATTTAGCATCTGCTCTCTCTTCCCTTCTTCTACTTCTCTAATGTTCTGAACCAATTGTAAGTCACTTTTTATTTTCTGTACTTGTAAATATTTTCTGTTATCAGTAAAACTGTATTATTTTTAGTAATTCAATTGTGTTGTTCATATGCGCCATTCTCAGTTCTCTCTATTTTCCAATTCTGCCTCAAATGGTGTGTGTGTATATATATATATATATATATCCCAATTGTAAATCAAGATTTTATTAACAAACTCAATTAATCAAACGACATAATAAAATTTTAAAATAGATTGCAAACACAACAAGAAAATAGATTGTAATTACTGTAGAAAATAATTATTTTGTATTAAAATAGTCCAATAATTACCTTTGAGAAAAAGATTATGGTGAATAAAGTTTTAATGATCTTACTCTTAAAACCTTTTTAATTCCAGCCACGTTCCCTCGTTCTCCTCATTCTTTTTCCGCCACTTTCTTCGTTTCTCGCTACGTTAAAAACCCTCTTTAGTCGATTATATTAGTATATGTATTAGGAAGGAATTTAACCTAATATATTACTCCTATTCCAATTTGGTTTTTAAACTCATCACCTTAATTTGGGCTCAAATAGTTTAACAAGCCAAAACTTAAATACTTAAAAATTAGTTTGACCCAATAAGTATAAATGCCCAAATTAATGTAACCACATACTTATTATAGTCAACATAAATTAAATATAATTTGACCAAAACTGCCAAACATAAGAAAAGTCCAATTTTACTAAGTTAATTTATCCATCACTTATTAATACCTATTAGCCCAAATAAATTAAATAACAAGTTTGACTCAAATAAAAGACAAAGTCCAAACAATATGTTTTAAGAATATAAAATTTTATTTATTTATTTTTCAGGTATTACATTACCTCCCCCTTAAAAAGGATTTCGTCCTCGGAATCAAAAGAGTAACAAAGATTTACTTGATATTAAAAAAGTGAGGATACTCTTGCCGAATAGTCTCTTATGCCTCCCAAGTAGCTTCGCGCTCTGGATAATTTTAGGGAAAAAAATTAATATTTAATTATTAACAAAAATTCATATTATTACAAATATTCTTTCCCTGATTTTCTCACATTCCTCATTCTTGAGTTGTGCTTCCTTAACCTTATCCACCAAAGTCGGACCAGTTTCCATTTAAAATAGTTTCTCATTCGACTCCTTAGGATATTTCACCTCTAGATCCAGTTTCTCCATTGTTGAAATTAGCTCCTCCTGGGCAGTTAAAATAAACAGTTTCTCTCTACCCTTCCTGCTTAAGGCGTCAGCAACAACATTCGCTTTACCCGGATGATATAAAATCTCGCAGTCATAATCCTTTATTAACTGTAACCATCTTCTCTGATGCATGTTCAAATCTTTTTATGTGAAAATATATTTCAGACTCTTATAGTCTGTATATATCTTACATTTTTCCCCGTAGAGATAGTTCCTCCATATCTTCAAAGCAAACACAATTGTAGCCAATTCAAAATCATGGGTTAGATACCCATTTTCATAATCCTTCAGTTGGCGTGATGCATACGCCATTACCTTGCTATTCTGTATAAGCACACAACCAAAACCTTTATGCGATGCATCACTATACACCATAAAATTTCCTCTGCTATCTGGGAGAGACAACACAGGTGTCGTACTCAACCTCTTCTTCAGCTCTTGAAAACTTTTCTCACACTTTTTCGTCCAAACGAACTTCACCGATTTCCTAGTCAAATTTGTCAGCGGAGTCGCGATTTTGGAAAAATCTTGAATAAATCTTCTATAATAACCTGTCAGTCCTAGAAAACTCCTTACTTCTGATAGCGTCTTCGGATGATCCCAGTTCATCACAGCTTCAACTTTTGATGGATCTATCGAAATCCCGTCCTTGTCAATCACATGCCCAAGGAATTGCACCTGCTCTATCCAAAATTCACATTTCAAAAACTTGGCGTACAACTTCTCTCTTCTTGACGCCTCCAATGTCACCTTCAAATGTTCCACATTCTTTTCCTTGGTCTTTGAATATACCAAAATATCAACGATGAACACCACCAAGAATTTATCCAAAACTGGTTTAAACACTCTGTTCATCAGGTCCATAAACTTTGCAGGAGCATTCGTTAAGACCAAATGACATCACCAAAAACTCGTAATAACCATAAGGAGTCCTGAACGCTGTCTTCGGTACATCTTCTTTCCTCACCTTCAACTGATGGTACCCACTTTGCAAATCTATCTTTGAGAAATACCTAGCTCCTTTTAACTAATCAAACAGGTCGTCAATCCTTGGCAATGGATACGTATTCTTAATTGTGACCTTGTTTAATTCTCTGTAATCGATGCAAAGTCACATCAACCCATCCTTCTTCTTGCACACAACACCGGTGCTCCCCACGTTGATACGCTCGGCTGAATATATTTCTTGTCTAACAGTTCTTGTAGTTTCACCAACAATTCTTTCATCTCTACCAAAACCATGCGGTACGGGGCCTTCGATATTGGGGCAGTTCCCGGCACTAAGTCGATCACGAATTCTACTTCCCTATCTGGCGAAAGTCACGGCAAGTCATCTGGGAATATGTCTCCAAAGTCTCTAATGACTGGTATCTCCTTTAATTTCAGATTCTCCTTTCGAGTATAGAATATGTAGGCTAAGTATCCTACACAATCATGTCTCAACAATTTCTTGACATGCATCATCGTTAGACAACTCATTTGTCTAGGTGACTTGCTGCCATAAAATACAACCTTTGATGGAGTCATAAGGTTTACACACTTCCTTTGGCAATCAATTATTGCCCCATAATTGAATAGTCAATCCATTCATGATATAATATCAAATTCCCCACGTTTAATCGGGATTAGATTTACCCTCATCTCGTGGCCCTTAATGTCCACCCTACAGTTCTTATGTACAAACTTAACATCAATTACTTCTCTATTCGCAACCTCTATATTCAAAGGGTATTCTAATTCTTCTTTAGGTAAATTCAAATTCTTAGCAAAATCGTCGGATATAAACGAACAAGTAGATCCTGAATCAAATAATACATAAGCATTAACATTATTGATCGGAATGATACCTGACACCACATTTCAGGACTGCATAACATCTTGTATGGTCATGTTGAAAGTTCTGGCGGTGGGTCGGGTTGGCGGCGTCGATCCAGTGATAGCCAGAGTGCTACCATCGCTGCATCCCTTGCCTCCACCCGCTCCTACTCCTCCTACTGCTTTCTTGGGGCAATCCCTAGCCAAATGATCACTTGACCCAGAAGTAAAACAAGCCCCCTTTTTAGGGTTAGGACAATTTGGTTCTATGTGGCCTTCCTTTCCACAATTGTAACAAACCCTTTTCCTCTTCATGCAAATCCCCAGGTGATTCTTTCCATGTGTAAGACAAGCCTCCACCTTTTTCTTCTGAATTCCTTGCTGATTTCCAGTAGATACATTATCATTCCATCTCCTCTTCTGATTATTACCACCACTATTACTGCCACTAGTTTTGTTGTTCTCTTTTTCGTTCTTCTTCTTCTGTTCCTGATTGTACCTAGTCAGGGCATCGCTTCCACCTTCTGCAATAATTGCCTTCTCCAAAACTCCTGCAAAAGTGTTCAATTGGAACATTGACACCTTGTTGTACAACCAAGGCTTCAACCCTTGTTCAAACCTCCTAGCTTTCCTCTCATGTGTATTCACTTGATAAGTAGCGAACCTAGCCAACTCATTGAATTTCACAGCATATTTTGGCACCGTCATATTTCTCTGCTTCAATTCCAGAAACTGAACCTCCATTCGGTTTTGAGAGCTCGTTGGAAAATACATCTCAAAGAACATCTCCTTGAACTTATCCCGTGCAATCACACCTTGTCCTCCTCTAACTTTGTTTGTCTGCCATCAGTAGCTGGCCTCTGACTTTAGCATAAACGTTGCAAAGGCGGTCTTCTGATCGTCGTTGACCCTTGCAATGTCAAACACCTTCTCCATTTCCATAATACTAGTCTGAGTTTCTACCGAATTCATGGATCCCCTAAATTCTGGCGGTCCTACTTCCTTGAAATCCTTGAACGGGGTAGCTTGAACTTGTGGCTGATTCGCAAGTGCTCCAGCTAACAGGGTTACAATTGTAATAATCTAGAATTTTAAATTGTAATTCCAAATATTTATTAAATTATATAAATATTTTAATTGATGTGTTTATTGTTGAATAAATATTTGACAATTAAATTAGAGAGTTGATAGGGATTAAATGAATTATTATAATGTTATTCTAATTTGATTTTGTAATTAAAGTGATGTGTTAATTTATTAAATAAAATTATAATTATAAGGAAAATTATAATTTTGTTGTGTTGTTTTATGTGGTAAATTGATTTAATAAATTGTTATTAGATTTAATTAAATTGAATACTAGAATTTGTTTTAAAAAAATGTGACAATAAAACTATATGATAAATGAGTTATTAACATAAATTAAAAGAGTTTTAAATTTGGTTTTACCAAACAAAGCCTTAGGACTTTAAAATTCTTATTTTAATCTTGTTTTGCCAAACAAGGCTTAAGGGTTTTAAGTTTTAATTTTTAAAGTGGTTTATCCAAACAAGCCTTATGGCTTTTGAATTTGAAATTAATTTTAATAAAATAAAAATAAAATAATAATTAATATTTGTAACTGCTAATTAATTATTATAATTATTTCAACGTTTGTTTTAGACGTTTAGTTTTTTTATGTGGGTTTTATTTTATTTTACGTGAAAAGGCTTGGTCTAAACCTAAGAAGAAGGGAGAGTTTACATAGAAGAGTTTGAGAGAAAGAAAGAGCTTGAGAAAGGAGAGAAAGACTTCTGTGATTCCAAATAATTCTGTGTGTTATCAAGGATTATCTCCAAGAAATCAAAGGTATAATCAAACTTTCTAAAAGTTCTAGTTTTTATATACATGAAAAGTTCTCTGTAAAATTGGTGTGAAGGATTTATTGTTTATTATATGATAATTGTTGATATAAATTGTTTTCATGTGGTTTATAGATGATTTATAGTAAATTGATTCATGTAATATATTTTATTATGGAGGAAATCATATTACAGTACGTTTACATGGACATATGTTGAATATGGCTTAAATTAGAATTTAAATTGGTACTCAATTCATAGTATAAGTGTAAATTGTTTATTGATTGTGAAAATATATGAAGAAACAAAAAACAAAGTAATTAAAACTAACTATTTTGGTTGTAAAACGAATTCACAGTGAAGAATTTCGCTATGAATGTCAAAAGAAGAGGAAATAAGAGAAATAGTAAAATTAAAGGTTGTAATTTTGATGTTTATGTTGTTTATGTGGTTAAAAATGTGTTAGAAACATTAGTTTATGTTTCTGTAAATATATCACACCTTGGGTAGGTTGGTATGGTTGTTAGAAAGGAGTTTTTAGGCCTAATTTGGTTTTTCTGCAGTGTTCGTGATGTTCATTCGCGAAATTGCAGAAGGGACCCCCGCCCCAGTGGGCTATTGTAGTACAAAAACTCCTGCCCCAATGGGGGAGGTAGTCTGTCTTGCCAAATTTTGAAAAAAAACTGATCGGACATGTTTTACTAAAATGAGCACAACTTTTTCATACGAACTCCGATTGATACGATTCAAGATGATCCGGGAACGAGGACGAGTAGACCTATAACTTTTATTCTTTAAGTTTTCAATTTAATGTCGTTATTAGGGGTCAAAATGGTCATTTGTATGACTGTTGTGCATTTGGAGGCCATCGGAGGGCGTCGGGATGCACGAATGCAAGTGCAGTCCTTTGTGTGTTAGTATAACCTAATCTAAAGATAATGATAACATGTTGGACATGTAATAAGATGTTGTATCAAGTTGTTAATGTGTATATGGTGCAATGACATGATAATTTAATTAGTTATAATAGAGCTAAAATGTGATGCTGATGAAAAGATTTGATGTTGTTTAAACTTAAACTTAGTTAGTGAGCTATACTAAATGTGGGAAAGAAACTCGTGAAGCTAATATTAGTGTAACTCATGAGTATTTTCAATACATATGGTATGTGTAGGACTTGTGGTGAATATGAGTAGTGATTGTTTAACCTGCGCACAAGGCAAGTTCTCTAACTCTACTTTTACGATTGTGCAAGTGCTTAAACTTTATTGATGCATTGAGAAAGTTCCTAAACCTACTTATAGATCTATTCTAACTTGATTATGTTCATACAAACTCTTGAACCTAACTCTTACTTTGAGAAGGGTTCCTATCTTTAATTTTGTTTCTTATTACGCAAGTTCCTAAATTCTATTGTTCTTATATTGAGTAAAGTTTTATTCCTCTACTTGTTATTAATCATGCACGTTCATTAACTCAATTCTTTTATTGAGTAAGATTAATAGCCTAAGCTTATTATTGTTCAAGCAAGGTTTGGTATAATATTCAATGCCTATGTTTTCTAGTCCATTTTTAAATCATGATTTTGATATATAATGTTGATTCACTTATAATTCATGACTATTTCATATCATATTATTATCGAGCACTTGAAGTGATATAAAACTATATTGATTCAACTAATCCTTAGTTGATGTTCGTTGAACTCTAAATTACCCCTGAAGCTTATCCAAACCAAATTTCCTTTGGTGCGGACTTGTATATTAAAACTGAGATGAACAACCTTATTATAGGGGATTACTTACGCGTAAGCGTTTAGATGGTTGTGCACAATACATTGTACGAAGGGTTGATCCCCCTAAGTACGAGAAGTCCCTACAGTCTTATGACTGTTTAGGTTTAAGTTGAAAGAATACTTATAACTTTGGACATAGTTCGTGGTCTTGTGACCCTCAGATACATATATTTCAAATTTTGTTCCTGATTTTCATTGATAGAGAATATTATTCAGTTCTATTGAGCCTATTCATTTGACAGTTGTTATGATATTTTTATTTATTGTCACTTCAAGTGAGCATTTATTTGCTCACTCTTCCTTATATAATCATTACAGCTAAAGTTGAGAAGGTCAATGAACCTACCACCAGTAAAGGAAAAGGAAAGATGAACAAGTGTTGAAGACTTATAAATAAGTTGATTTCTATATTGTCAAACTTTATTTTAATTGTTGAGATGTAATTATTAATTTTTTGCACTTGATGTTTGTATTTAAAGGTTAGATAATCTGGGAGATTTTATTGAACTTATTGATGTAATCCTTTAATGGGAAGGTGTTTTGTTAAACTTTATTATATTTGGGTAGTTAAAAATGAATGTTTAGACAGTGAACATCAAATCATATGGGAATGAAGTACCCAGGTTTGGGGGTGTCACAACAATTGCTGCACATGATTAGGGTTGGCATTGTCGTTGTTATTGTTGTTAATGTTCGTGGATCCTTCCTGAGCTTGGTGATGTGTTGGGCGTATTCTTGGAGACATTTTTTGTTTAAGATATACGTTTATTAGATCATTGCTCAATTTCTTAAGTATTTAAGACTTAACTTAAACATTTTAAGAGTATCACTTAACACATAAAATTTTGAATAAACAACGATATTTTATTCATTAATAACTTTTAAAACATAGAAAGATAACATCACTATTATTTACATCAACTATCACGAGATAAAAAATCTTCAGGATTAAATCATCATATTCCATTACTTATATTCACACTGGAATTTACATCATTAACTACCACAGATATTCACATAACTCATATTATTCCTATCACGACCTACTACGACGTCGATTAGCTTCTCTGCGTTCTTCTTCCATGATACAAAATGTCGTCCTACGATCCAGCATGTACCAAGGTAAGTCCTCGAACTGAACTGGATAGTACATTACTCGGTCTTGAGCTCTGTTCATTGCAGTGTGTAATGTACAATCCATCTCCCCCATTTTAGCCTTATTTGCCTGCACCTCTTCCTCAGCTACATCTGCACGCTGGGAAGCCTCTTCATAAGCATCTTCAGTCCTTGCTCTCTTGGTAGACTCTTATTTCAAATCATCTTTCATCTTCGCAACCTCTGCCATCAGTTACTCATTATCTCCCTCTAAATGAGATAATTTTCGCTCCACATTTCCAAGACGTACATCAAGAACTCAGATTTCCTCATTTTTCTGACCTATAGTGGTCTGATGTTCATCTTCCAGCTCCTCCAACTCTCTGACTCTATCCTGAAGCTCAATGTTATGGTCATATACTGTGACGCCCCCAAATCCAGGTCCCTTCGAACCTCGGATCTAGTCCGCCACGATATTACTATCGTCAAACTATTTATATCTTTTATTCATAACTTAATGAATATAACTTTGCTTATTACAATTTAGAATATAAATTCTTTCCATTTCCAGGATATGTATAATGACCCCAAACTTTTATAAATTTCAAATTTTGGTCATTTATCGTTCATGTCTTACCTCATATTCAATATTATATAAATATGCGGAATAATTTAAACTTTTTTAATCTACTTTAAAAATAAATCTTTTATTGATGTCTTAACTTGAATCAATTACATAGCATTGAATCAATTTATGTTATGATTCATTCTATTCGAATTTCTGTATAAATCTTTACATCTCGATTCGAATTCCTCTATGTATCACATAGTACAATTTAACATGTATTACACATCGTAAACTACTATAATGTACATCTCCTAGAACCTAAACATGGTTCAAGGGCATATATTTAAATAAATAAATCATTCTCCTTCGATGCTATTGAACTTTATTTATCAAGTAGCACGTAATCTTTATCGTGAGTCCTTAACCTGCAAAAGTGGTTATTTGCAAGGGTGAGCTCGACAGCCCAGCAATTCTAACAATTTTCATGCAGCACATAACATATAATAACATACTCAGTTCATGCATTCATAATCAATTAATATTTACTACGCATGTTACTTCTCATATAACAGGCATATAGGTTTACTTCACAAGCATATCATCAAAGATAAACTTTTAATTTCATACATATCTCATATGCATTTCATATATATACATCAACATTCTCATAGCATAATATAGCTCAACTAACAGTTATAGAATTCATATATCAAATAGGAACTGAAAGACTTGCCTGATTCGTAGTTTATCAACTACGACTTAACTGCTTAAAGCTTATTTGCACTGCGTGTATTCCTACACAGTTATATAATCATGTATTCATATCCATCAGTCATACATTTCATATGCTCTTAATATAATAATAAATATTGCATCGTTTCCTAACTAGGTTTGTAAAACCTTCATTTCGCTTTCTCATCATACTCTTAGAATAGCTAGGTATGTATAGGTATACCTTAACCATTCGTACTTGACATCGACATTCATATACATTTATCACACACTTGACTCTCTATGTGTTCGACACATATTTAAAGTTTATAGATACGTGATCTACGTCGTTCATATTCAAACTACTTAGTTCCATAATGATTTATTTCAATCAATAAAGCTTAACAACTTCCTTTAACAAGATTAGATGTTATAAGCTTTAAAACCATATATTGGTACTAATAAGCCTCTACTAGTACGCTTCACATAGACATAGCATAGTTCATTATTTGAAGACGTATTTTAAACCACACTTGAAAGGTCCAATTCATGCTTAGCTAGAAGATGAACATATTCGTCATATCTAGGGGCATAAGGCGTTCAAGTTCACTTTTAAAAGTTATTCTAGGCCAAGTTAGGTGCAACTTTTAATCTCATTTCATAGCTAACTAAGTCATGTATGTATGTTATCACGTTTATAACTTTAAGTACATAAGTTACTTTAAGTTTGTTCTCAAAGTTTCAAATTTTCTTTAGAAATCATTTTCAACTAAGCTATTGTAAATTGATAATAAGTAAAGTAACTTTAAATCACTTCTCATGCTTAAGTATACTCATAACTCAACAATATATATGTGTTAAAAATATCATAACTTCAAAGATTCAAGGTTCGTTAATATTCATTTTTCAAAACTCCAAGTTTCTTTTCAAAACACATACTAAGTCATGCTAAAGCATTCTATTATGAGTAAGGTAATCTTATATGTCATGTCTATTATCATGCATATTTATGTTTTATCACTTAGAATAACATATTCCATCGCCGGGAGCACTATACTTGCGTATATGCTCGTTCGACGACCTCCGATTGCCTCCAAATACGTAACATCACAAAGATGACTTTTCTGACCCATTACCGACCTCAAATTGAAACACTTAAAGAACAAAAGTTGTAGGTCTATTCGTTCTTGTTCCGGATCATCTTAAATCTCCCCAATAGGAGTTCGTATGAAAACGTTATGGTGCGTTTTTTTACCAAAATAGATAACATCGATCATTAGAGAACCCCCACTTTGTGCGGCGGGCATAATCTTTAATAGTTGGAAAATTTCCTTTCCCCTGCTACAAACCAACATGCCAAACTCATTTCCAACCTTCATAATTTGATTTATACATATCCAAATTAGTCCGTTTTTGATTCTATGGATTCGTAATTCATAGTACTACAACATACTAGAATTATAACAATTTACAGAAACCCTAACTAACCTAATTCTTGACCCAAAACTCATATTCATACTAAATTTTCATGTTTTGACAAATTTAGCGAATTCATTCACTACGAATTCGTTTTTAAACCAAATTGGTTCGTTTAACTTCCGTTGATTTCGTATTTAATCGTATTAATAATGTCTAGTATCAATTGACAGATTTTATCATGTTTCAACCATAAACTTTTCGACTCAAAGAAAGAATTTATAACTTTTCTAATAATCTTGTAAAACTTGAATTTTAATAACATAGTTTAGGAATTATACCTCTTGAAGTTAAATTGACAATCCTTGAATCATAACTTCTGACTTCTCCCTCTCATTCTTATAGTATACTTATATTAGCTCCACTTAGAAATCTCAGCAATTGATTTTGAGAAGAGAGGAGTCCCCATTTATAGAGAAATCATTGTACATACAATGATTTTGCCCAACAATTTAACCTAAGAGGAAGAAGAAGAAGTTTATTGGATGATGAAGAGTTGATTACCAACCTTCTTCTGACCATTCTTCCTTCATCATCACCCTATCTAGCCATGGCTGAGCTTAAGCAATAGAGGAGTAGGCCATTGGCCTATTCACGTGTATGAGAGAAATGAAACTATCTAATTGGGACAAAAGCTATAACTCAACATTTTATACTACTAATAGCGTATATGAGTTTATTTGATATTTGTCCCCAAATGAGTATATACACCCACTCATACATTACACATAGAATTTATATAATCCATGTACATTGGTTTATTTCAATAATATTTTAATTGGACTAATTATAAAATAGTTGGATATTCTCATTCCATCATTTTCTATAAAATTTATCATCTCAAATATACCCAATTATCATAATGATAATTAATATCAATTATTTATTAATTCACCATTTATTTTCTTTTAATACTTCCCATTAAATCTCCCTTTAATTTAACTTCCCTAGTTATGCCACACATGACATAATTATGTGAACTTAGTAATTAATAGTCCACAAGCTTATAATAATATAATCTCACAAAATAATATTATTCTTAACTTTACATCTTATAATATGGTCAAGGGAGTGGTCTATTGCACCATGTTACATTTTATTATCTCACTTGTACATAATGCTAACATACAAGCCTTTATACGTATGTATTCAAATACTTCCTATATTATATAGTTACCATTGAAGTGTCACACTTCATTTCATATCATATAGATGTAGCTACTATATAATATATAATCATTGCACATACAAATTAATTCCTTCAACTATTCATTCATTAAATTATTTAATGAATGCTTATTTCATCACTTTGTCATACTAGGCATATCTCACAAGCTTACATTAAGCTTATCCTCATTCTCATTACTTATTCAATTCCCACCACATTACTATTTATAACGTGTTCAATTTACATCGAACTATTATATCACAAGGTTCACCTATATAAATATATCGTGAATGAAAATATTTAAATATTCTTTATAACATTCGCGGTACTATAATAACTCAAGTTATTTAGTAAAATAAAATAACTTAGTTTTCTTTTATAGCTTTAAACCTCTTGGAAATACATTGCTATAATCAAAATTATGTATTTCGTCATAACATAAGATGTTTTTATCATGTTTTCTCTAAATATAGGAACTAATCATAATAAACGATTTACTCATTTTCTTAAGATATTATTCTTAATATAATATCTATGTATTATTAAAATATTTACATGCGACACACATACACACTATATATAGAAAATAAGTATATTTCCTATTATGATAAATTATTTCCATCAACTTATATAGCAAAGATGTTTTAATATATTTACCATATTACTTAATCACACACATTACCTCGTACAAAGGTATATAAGGTAATATCAAAATAATATTCCCCCTTTTATTAAAATAATCGAATGCTAGAATTTATTTTAATATCCTTTATTAGAAATATACTATAATTATTTCTATTTCCTTTCTATAGATTGTCTCAACATAATTTCTTTAATCTATACATTTAACCATATCTCAATATTAATCAATAAATCTCCAACCAATATTTATCTAAAGATATATCAATTTTCTTCTCTCATCAACAATGTACAAATATACAAGTCTAAACCTAGCACACATCGAGTCTTTAATAGAATTCAATATAGTACACTGAGTGGTTTCCCACAAACAACCAACAAATTAGTTTCCGTCTCGTCTACACTATTTTTACAGTGAGTTAGATCGGTTACTAATTCGAATATACCTCCGCTCTCTGAAGGAATCGTTTAGCCCATCTCCTATACATCCACCATTAAAGGGTACGGTTGCACTGCCTTAGACTTGATACTTACTCGTACATACTCAAGGAATTGGTGATTATCAAAGATATTTAATGTCACCAACTTACTATGATAAAATAATTTCACATAAGTTATTTAATATCGATAGATAAATTTCTATCCACCTTCTTTACTTCAAATAACTCGCCTCTTCAATAAATAAGAAATATATAATAATAATATATTTATTAAACACAACATCACTTATTACATAGCTCATATTACCCTATGTAACACAATACTACATACCTCGTAACACATATATATTCTTGTTTGAACCCATCTCATTCTTTAAGAATTTTATCTACTAAATTCTTATTTTAATATTTTCTGAAAATTCGGGTTCTTACATATACCTCGTCATACATCTGAGCTGCAATAGAGTTCGGTGGGAACTCATCTTCCCCCTCTTCCTCCTCAGGGTCCTTCTCTGGATCATACTCAGGCTCATGTTCCTGACCAACAACAGTGATCAACAGAGAAAGCTCTCTCTGTACCAACTGCTCCCGGACGACATGAATGTCTCGGGGTTCCTCCTCTCTAGGCACTCGGGGTTCCTCCTCCCCAACTCGACTAGATCCTCCAACATCCGATATCCTGACAACATGATTTTAAGTTTTAGTTACTAATCGATACTCGCGACCACATAAGTTTATCACATAAGCACATAAAGTCTTTTATTATCTTCAATGAATTAAGGAATTCATTCCTTAGAACTCGATAAGAGTTTATCATCGCTATGTTCTCTATCTCTTATAAGGCTACTACCTAAGGTTTTTCTCCCACCTAAGGTTCATAACCTACAGCTCTGATACTAACCTGTGACACCCCCAAATCCAGGTACTCAAACATTCTTCACATTTGGTGTTCACTCAATAATATAATTAACATCTAACTACCCATAATAATGATAATAATAAAATAGAAATAGAAATCCTCCCAATATAGGGTTACAACAACTGAAACGAATAAATCCCAGGTTATCTAACCTTAATACATCAAATGCGGAAACATCATAAACAAATAAGCCTTATACATCACATCATAAGTCTTAACATAATACTTCTCAAATAATAATAACAAGTCTTCATCACTTGTTTGCTTTGCCTTTGCCCTTACTTGTGGATGGCTCATCAACTCTTTCAATCTTAGTTGCAATGTTATTATGCACAAGTGAGCAATAATTGCCCACAAGTTTAACAATATAATAATAATAATAACATGCGAATAAACATTGTATACTAAACCAAAAGAAGTCTCGGCTTTTGAGTCAAGATTAGAATAGGAATCAAAAGTACATATGAGGGTCAGAAGACCATGAACTATGTCCCAGGTCACCAAGTATTTCTACTTTAAACCTTTAACAGTCGTAAAACTATATGGACCTTACTTCTCGTACCTAGGGGGATCAGCCCTTAGTACCATGTATGTGCACAACATCTTAACGCCATCGCGTAATATAATCCCGTGTAGCAGGGTTGTTCATCTCAGCTTTGACATTAGAGTCCGCACCAAAGGAACTTTGGTTTAGATTGATCTCAAGGGTAATTTAGAGTTCAATAATCATCAACTAAGGATTATTTGAATCAATAAAAAATCACTATCTATTAGGGATTTTAATGTAATAATGAAATCAATACTCAAATCAAAGATTGAATCTCAATTCTATACAATTGAATGAACATTGTATAATGAAGAGTAATACTTCAAAAGAATTAGAACGTTTCATTTGGAATCATGAACTTGAATAATTAAGCTTGAATAGTTTGAAATAAGAATACGAAGATTACCCGACCATAATAAAGTTTAAGAATTAACTTGCTCAATGTGAAGCCCCCAAAATAGGTATACATCACCCATCTTGGGTCGCCAAATACATGGTACCGAATACAAATACAAACTTAATTATACAACAAGAGCTGAGAGTTTTTACACGAATATTGTCTCATGGACAATATCCAAACTCAAATTTAATCCTCATTGTATTTATTATCACACTAAATAGTGAGGATTACTAAAACAACCATCATGGACCATCACTCCGTTCCCCGACTAGTCCCGGCTATATTCTCATTTCCTGAAGAGAATAATGAAAGCAAAACGGTGAGCTCAACTAGCCCAGTAGGAAATATTATGACTAAGATAATGCAGAATAAGTTATCGTTAGCCTTCAACAATGTTAAACTGATAGAATATAATAAACAACAAGTTTAACTGCAGCGGAACAAGCAATCCATTAGAAGAGTCAAGTAGAGCATGATATCTACTATCTTCTATGATTTAAAAAGGTTTTCATCAACTTTATCGTTGAGACTCAGCTTAATAAATAAACCACATCATCGAATCATCCCTGCAGTACGAGCCAAGGATATTCATGTAATCATCAATGGTCATGATTATACCGAATAATCTATGGTCATAATCATACCAACAACTGTCCATCAATGCACTACTGGCCAATGAGGATTTTTACCACATCATTTGTAACATTACGGGTCATGATTATACCGAATGATCCATGGTCATAATCATACCAATCAACAGTCCATCTATGCACATAAGCCAAAGATGACTTTCATCACAATATAAGCATGAGGATGATGACATTGATATTAGAATTCAATTAAAATAAAGCACATGATAAATTTTAAAGATTTATAATTTAATTTATCCAGAATTTAATAATGTCCAAAATGTCAACATGATACTGCTTTGTGGAGTAAAATTCAAGAATAATATCCATGTATCAAAAATAATTTGGACAGAAAGAAATAAATTTTTCGGTGAATAGTACCCCGTGAATTACCTTATGAATAGTATTTCGGGAATAGTACCCCGTGAATAGTACCCTGGCATGAAAAGTTCCCCGAATACACGAGTGAATAATATTTGAGTGAATAGTAATCGGGTGAATAATAATCTGTGAATAGTAAGTCGTGAATAGTACCCCGGCATGAAAAGTGCCCCGAATACCCGAGTGAATAATATTTTAGTGAATAGTAATCGGGTGAATAATAACCCGTGAATAGTACCCCAGTGAAAATATTGATATTTAATAAGAAAGTTCAGATCAATATTCCAATGAAACGATACTGGATGAAGCGCAAAACTCAAGGATATTTCACTAATTTCAAGGATTATAGAAGCAATACTTACCATAGTAAGTTTAGATTTAAGAATATGAAAAGAAATAACATCTGGCGCAGAATGGATTTTCACCGTCATACGAGTGACGTAATCCGCGAGACATGTTATTCCGAGCATATTAAAGGATGAATATGAAAAAAATAGTATTCCTTATGAATACGAAAGAAATAATACCCCTTACCTTAGTAGAAGATTGGATACTGCAATAGTGAAGTAGCAGAATACTCTTCTTCTTGCTCTCTATAGTTTCTCTTGTGAGTCTTAGTGAATTGGTGAGAATGAAAGAAGAATTAAGCTTCTATTTATAGGAGAATGGACTAAATAATAACTTATTCACGAACGGTCCATATTGATTTACTATTAAAACTATCACCGACGGTCAAGATTGATTTACTATTAAAACCACCATCAATGGTCCAGATTGATTTACTATTAAAACCACCATCGACGGTCCATAAAATTTGTAAATCTTCCCATGGAATACTAAGTCAAACTTATAACAAACGCCTCATAACAAATCATTATATTTATATCAAAAAAATTTGAATAAACATTTACCACAAATCCTTTATCATTAATAAACACATTTTTAATATTTCAACAATTATTCATCATTAATATTATAACTCACAATATTTAACAACCAGATCATTACCAAGAAAGAGGGGGCTTTCCGATAAGGATTTCTCCCTATTAGCGCGCAATTAGGTGACCAAACCTCTCCTCAACAGAACTTTTTAGACATTGTCAATATTGCAAATAATAATATGAATAATTTTATTGTCTCAATTATTGATTTAATAATATAAAATATTATGCAGATGATACTGTGACAATAATTAAATCAAATAACGTGAGATACTATGCAACAATTACTGTAGCAATAATTGAGTAAACTGAGCGGCTTCTTACATAAGCATCAATAATCAATACCGTGTGCTACTATGCAACCATGCGTATTACTGTACTTTTACCACCGGGTAGTTCAACAGTTTAACAGTAAAACTTTTGCCGTTATTTTTATAAAAAGATATTTATGTCGTTTTCTAACTATGACAATACTTTCGTTGTGGGGTCCACCAATGATTATACAGTCATACGAATATTCCCTGTTAAAACGAATATTCTCCGACCAATCAAATATTCCTCGACACAACGAATACTTTATATCCACTTGCTTACATTGCAAAATTTTCAAATATCACCCTTAACTTTAACCTTTTATCAATTTAACCATTTATTAAATAGAATAATAATTATAAAAAAATTGGATACTTTCATTTCATATAATTCGGGGTCTTACACTCAATTATAACATGATACAAAATAAAATTTTACTCAATGTAAGATTAGGGTTTGAAAACTTGCGTAATCATAATCGAGATAGAGTAATAAACTTTCTCAAAGAAAGTTTAGGGTTCAGAAACTTGTGTCGTGCGTAGATTACACGATTACTAATCGCGTTCCTCAAATTAATCATCCATATCATTAAATTCATATTACTAGTTATTTATAACATAATCGGCATCACCAGTACCCTTTCTTCTCACTACACTCTGATAATGATTATATTAATCAAATAACAACACTAGTTTTCACATATTATTAGACTTCATGAACGACGAGCTAACAATGTATTCGACATATCAATTAAACAAGTAAAAACATCATTGACATGTGAAGAATATGTTTTAACATCACATTGTATGTTTAATACATTTTCATGTTCATTATAATAGATTTAAATCACATTTTCTGGACTTGAACAAATAAAATTTTTCAGGCGATTCTGCGGTAGCGCCCCATTACTTTCAGGCGCGCTGCCTGCAAATATGGCCTCGTGTCTTTAACGCTTGCTATTAAGCTTCATGGATTTGGCGTCATAGCTCGACGACTCAACGTTAAAGACGCCTAATTACACTAAAGATACACATTTTGACGCTAGTGGCAATGAAGCTTAGCAATTTTTGTTTCTGCAGTTCGCGAAGAACACTGAACAAGGCTAATTTAGGCCAAAATCTCACACAAACAACAAATTCAGTTTCACCCCTATGTTCCAAACTTAACATAAACATTTAATTACATTTCTAGCATGCTTTTAACACCTTAAGTCACATAAACAACAAGATTTAAAGCCATAATTTTTATATTTTTGTGAAAACTCTATTTTTTTGGTATTCTTAACGAAATTAACTACTACTGTAACATCCCCTTCCCGAAAAGGAAATAGAGGTCACGTGCAAAGCACATCAAACCTCAAAATAAGTGAACAGAACACTATTAACTTCAAAATATTAATAGTGGTGAACCATTAATAAAGTACTTAATACAATTCTCCAAACAGAGTCAAAATAATCAAAATTTAAAATTGAAACAACCTAGATGGTCAAAGGAAACACTCTCATCACACTAGCCCTGAATCACCCCTGCAAACCTTCCGGAAGAAAAACACAGCATGAGTCAAATGCCCAGTACGGATATAAAGATACAAAAGATATACAACTGAAATACGAAATCAACATAGATAAAATATTGCCTCTGACAAAAATAAAACTCCAAAGATCTGAATAGAATATATCTGAACCAACAGAATTAACGAAACAAACAGAAGAGTAAAGAAAATAATGAACTTAAATAACTAACCCAATTAATTGAACCAAACAGAAACAAACAAAACTAATACAATAAAATAATAGGCTGAAACAAATGGTTGGGGTTATTTCATACCGATTGAGCTCAGAAATATATCTTGCCACACAGACAAGTCAAACTAATGCCACACAGGCAAATCAAATGATGCCACACAAGTAATCAAAACAATGCCACACAGGCACTCACATATTGGACCACGAATCCAAATGTATGCAAATTGGATAGGTGTGTTTGACACAACATCACAAATCCACAGAATAAAAAACTAGGGTTAACCCATACACCTCCCACAATAAAACACCAAATGGTCCCCTTCCTCCGTAGCCCAAACGGAGACGCCGTGGACTAATCACACTGCCAGTCATTCCCCTCGTGCCAAGACGACATGCCTGTGGTACCCCCACAGGTGGTTATAGCTCAGGTATACCCTACGGTATATTATAACAAAAATACCATGTCACAACACATGCGACATAATACCAACAAAAGGGTTCTATATGTACATGTTGAACCAAATCAAATTATAGTCACAAGGTTTCAAAAAGAAGGTAGCAACATGTACTGCTCTACAATTATCAAAATAAATAGTACTAAACATGATATCCTAATTCAAAAAAATAAATATGAGTCATATATGTATAAACTCCAAAATGAAACTAATTTATTTATTTCACAGGATACAATTTTGTGAAATCATAACAGAATTTGAAATAAGGAAACAAAATGAACAAATCAAATTTAACAAGATTATCGCTCAAAAAGTACGAAATCCGTACCTGGATTAAGCAATGTAATACCCAAAATTCAAATAAGATTATGCTAATCTCCTTTAAGTGAATCAAATAAAATAAAATTATTACAAATCTAATCATTAACAACATAATATTGTTAAATTTATTATCAAGTAAATTTTATAATTTTATCAACAAGATTAACTAGTTTAAATTAATATACATAACTTTCAATTTGATTCACTAATTTAATTTTTATGCTTCATAAATCAAATACATATTAAAATATAAAATCTATATATATATATATATATATATATATATAATCCTTGTTATATTACAAAAGTCCAATAGCTTTTCAATTACATGATCACATTAAGGTTTTTTTCCTTCAAAACCGTAACTTAATTATACATGAATATCATAAGTATTCTTTAATACTGCCAACAGATGATAATTACGTTCAATATAAATATCAATTTCTAAGAAGTAAAAGTAACATGCATACTTTCATTAGTTTGAAATAGAATTTTTTTTATTATTTTAATCAATATATGTATTCATCATTACATGATTCACGATTACATTAGATTCATAGGATTCTCATTATTATATATATATATATATATATATATATATATATATATTACCCATACTATCCATATAAACCAATAAGGTATTACTACAGTTACAGAAACATTATGCATACTCTGAAATATACTTTATAGATCTAACCCTTAAAAAAATAGCAATTACTTACTAAATGGGTCTTGCCAAGTATCACGAATTTCTCCTCTTCGATTTTTTTGCCGCTTCGTCTACTTCTCTTTTCCTTATGCCGCCTCACGCCCAAATTTCTTTCTTACGTTCATATGAGATGTGACACCCCCAAAATTAGGTATACATCACCCATCTTGAGTTGCCAGATACATGGTACAGAATTCAAATACAACTTAATAATACTACTGTCGTGTACAATAAGACAAAACATAAACTGTGAGTTTGAATACAAATATTGTCTACTAGAGATTATACAAATTCAAAAGGAGTCCTCATTACAATTATTATCACACTATTTCACAAAATAGTGAGGACTACTAATGCACCATCTAGAACCATCACTCTGTTCCCCGACTAGTCCCAGCTACATTCTCATTTCCTGAAGAGAACAGTGAAAGAAAGGGTGAGCTCAACTAGCCCAGCAAGAAATATTATGACTAAGATAATGCATAATAAGTTATCGTTAGCCTTCAACAGTCTTAAACTGATAAAATATAATAATTATTAAGTTTAACTGCAGCGGAACAAGTAATCCATTAGAAGAGTCAAGTAGGGAATAAAATCTACTATCTTCTATGATTTAAAAGGTTTTTCATCACTTTTATCGCTGGGACTCAGCTTAATAAATAATCCACATCATCGAATCACCCATGCACTACGACCAAGAATATTCTTTAGTATCACAACCACAAATTATCCATGCACTACGGGCCAAGGACATTCGTGTATTCATAGGTTATGATCATGCCAACAACTGTCCATCAATGCACTACGGGCCAATGAGGACTTTTATCACATCATTTGTAACATTACTACCATGATTACAAGAATAATCCTCGGTCATAATCATACCAAGTCCATCTATGCACTACAGGCCACAGATGACTTTCAACAAAATATAAACATGAGGATGATGACAATGATATAAGAATTCAATAAAACAAGTTCAAGAATTAATTTATCTAGGAACTGATAACGTCCAAATTGTCAACATGATATCGCTTTGTAGAGTAAAATTCAAGAATGCTCAGAATAATATTTCCATGAAAAGATACTGGATGAAGCGTAAATATCAAAGATATTCCACTAATTTCATGGGTATAGAAGTCAAAGTTTTAACCAAACCGAGTATAATAAAGAATGGAATAACAAAAGAAATCACCATGCATGCGATAGATCGCATATGCAAAAGTTATTCCAACATAATAATAAAGGATGGAACCGAGTCCGCCGAAGCGTTACGCATGCATGGATATTCCGGCGAATAATAAATAATGGAACCGGTCCCACGTAAACGCATGCATGTGAGGATATTACGGTAATTATAAAGAACGGAATATTAGAAGAATGTCACCATGTATAGGGTAGCTCAGCGATATCAAAAGTTATTCCAATGAGAATAATAAATAATGGAATAATGAAGTTCTCTTCATGAGTACAACAAATAACATCCTTCATCAGAAAAGAAAGCTGAATATAAGAGTAGGAAAGTAGTATAATACTTTTCTATAGGTTCTCTTATAATTCTCTCTCTAGAGTTTTAGTGAATTCGTAAGAAATAATGAAGGAATGAGCTTCTATTTATAGAAGAATGGACTGCATAGTAACTAACTTATGAACGGTCCAGATTAATTTACTTTAAACGGACGATCTATATTGGTTTACTATTAAAACTTAAAACAACGGTCCATACTGATTTACTATTAAAACTTTAAACCAGCGATCCATATTGATTTACTATTATAACTTCCACCAGCGGTCCATATTGATTTACTATTTTATCTTCAACCAACGGTCTGAAAAATTAGCACATCTCCTCATGGAATAATATTGTACCCAAAAATGATTTGGACCGAAAATAAATATATCTTACGGGTTAATAGTACCTCGTGAATAGTAACTCGTGAATAGTACTCTGACACGAAAAGTGTCCCGAATACCCAATTGAACAATATATCCTCCAGACATCAATTATACTAACACAATAAGTCCAACACAATGGAACTATAAAATTCATCTTTAATCAACATGAACTTATTCATCATTAATATTATAATTCACAATATTTAACAATCAGGTCGTTCCCAGGAAAGAGGGGGCTTTCCGATAAGGATTTCTCCTTATTGGCGCACAATTAGGTGACCAAACCTCTCCTTGACAGAACTTCTAGACATTGTCAATATTGCAAATAATAATATGAATAACTTTGCCATCTCAATTATTGATTTAATAATATATCATATAATGCAGATGATACTGTAATAATAATTGAATCAATAATATGAGAAATATGATGCAACAATTACTATAGCAATAATTGAGTATAGCTGAGTGACTTCTCACGTAAGCATCAATAATCAATACCTGAGTGTGTGCTATCGTGCAACCACGCTGTAGTAATCGTACTTTTACTACTAGGGTAGTTCAACAGCTTTTTAACGGTAACACCTCTGTCGTTATTTTCATAAAGTATTTTTGTCGTTTTCTCAATCCAAACAATAATTCCGTTGTGGGTACACCAATGATTGTCTTGTTATACGAATATTCCCTCGTTAAAACGAATATTCCCCGACCAATTGAATATTATATAACAACTTGCGTACTTTGAAAAATTTATAAATATTACCCACAACTATAACATTATATCAAATCAATACCATAATATTCAAAAATATAATTCGAAAAAAATTATTCTTTATTCATAAAAGTTGGTGTCTTACAACCTCCCCTTCTTATGAAATTTTGTCCTCGAAATTAGGGTACATACCTGGTATGTCGAAGAGATGAGGATACCTTGACTTCATCTCAGATTCTAACTCCCAAGTCATTTCCTCCACATCGTGGTTTCTACACAAAACTTTGACTTGAGGTATAACCTTGGAGCGTAGAACATGATCCTTCTTATCCAAGATTTTAACAGGTAACTCTTCATACGTTAAATCTTCCTCTATCTCGTCTGGTTCTAACTCAATAATGTGGTTTGGGTCTTTCACATATTTACGTAACATAGATATGTGAAAAGCATTATGAACACGAGACATACTTGGCAGTAAGGCGAGTCTATAGGCCACAGTTCCCACTCGCTCAAGAATTAAAAATGGGCCATTGAACCGAGGATTGAGCTTTCCTCTCTTCCCAAATCTCGTAACTCCTTTCCATGGAGCAACACGTAACAACACATGATCTCCAATATCGAATTCTATGTCCTTTCGATGAAGATTAGCATAACTCTTTTATCGATCTTGTGAAGTTTTTATACGTTGTCGGATCGTTTGAATCTTTTCTGTAGTCATACGTACCAACTCTGGTCCCAACAACGTTGCTTCACCCACCTCATCCCAGCATACTGGAGAACGACACTTTCTTCCATACAATGCCTCAAATGGAGCCATGCCAATACTTGCTTGATAATTGTTGTTGTAGGAAAACTCCACCAATGGTAAGAACTTGTCCTAACTTCCCTTAAAGTCAAGGACACAGAGTCTTAATAGATCTTCAAGAGTTTGAATAGTCCTCTCCGACTGTCCGTCCGTCTGAGGATGATATGCCGAGCTAAATCGTAAGTCTGTGCCCATAGCTTTTTGCAAACTAACCCAAAATTGTGAAGTGAATCTTGGGTCTCGATCAGAAACTATGGATACCGGCATACCATGCAGTCTTACAATCTCGTTTATATACATACGAGCAAGACGTTCAAGTGTATAAGTTTCTCGATCGATAAGAAAATTAACAGACTTGGTCAATCTATCAACAATGACCCAAATCGCATCTATGCCTTGAGAAACCTTAGGAAGACTGGTAACGAAATCCATGGTAATGTGCTCCCACTTCCATTCTGGAATTTCAAGTGGTTGTAATGGACCTTTTGGTACTTGATGCTCCGCCTTGACTCGTTGACAAGTTAAACACCTTGAGATAAACTCCGCTATCTCTCTCTTCATATTGCTCCACCAAAATGTATGTCGAAGATCATGATACATTTTGGTACTCCCAGGATGGATTGCAAATGGTGTGTTGTGTGTCTCCATCATGATTTTATACTTTAAATCAGGGTCGTTAGGAACACAAAGTTTGGAGTATTCCTTCTTCATCGATTCTTGATTTCGGCATAGCACCTTCTTGCACTTTCTTCCTCAGACGATCACTTCCCCGGTCTCAGTAGCTCGAAAGCAAATTTTTAACTTTATCAATTAAAGTCTGGTTCTACTAAGTATATTCGCCATCATCATCACATGGGTCCTGGAGTTTTTAAATCTATCTCCATCCTTTGTAAATCTCACAAAATGGGCCTTTGCGTTGACAATATTGCACTCGTACTTGCATATGATCTTCTACTTTCGCATCGCCTACTACGATCGCTTTTCCAGGATGGTATTGGATGGTATGATCATAATCTTTCAATAGTTCAAGCCAACGTCGTTGTCGCATGTTGAGTTCCTTTTGAGTGAAGAAATATTTGAGGCTTTTATAATCCGTAAAGATCTCCACTTTCTCCCCATATAAGTAATGCCTCCAAATCTTTAGTGCAAAAACGACTGCTGCCAACTCTAGATCATGAGTAGGATAATTCCTCTCATATTCTTTGAGTTATCGTGAGGCATAGGCTATGACTTTCCCATGTTGAAGGAGAACACATCCCAACCCTTTGCTTCAAGCATCATCCGAGATGACAAATCCCTCCGAGCGGATGGTATTGTCGTAAGCAAGTCTTTGAAATGAGTCTCCTCTTGAGTTCTTGAAAACTCTTCTCACATTCTTCGCTCTAACCGAACTTTGTATCTTTCCGAGTAAGCTGAGTTAATGTAGTAGCGATTCAAGAAAATCCTTCCACGAATCTTCGATAATAACCTGCTAAACCGAGAAACCTACGTACTTTGGTCACTGATTTAGGTTGCTCCCAGCTTTGAATAGCTTCAATCTTTGCCGGGTCAACAGATATTCCATGACTTGATACTACATACCCAAGGAATGCTACTTCCTCAAGCCAGAACTCGCATTTCTTTAACTTGTCATAAAGCTTGTATTCACGAAGCTTTTGGAATGTCAGCCTCAAGTGTTGCTCATGATCTTCACGACTTTTGGAATAAATAAGGATGTCATCAATAAAGACGACCACAAAGTGATCCAAATATTTCTTGAATACTCGGTTCATCATATCCATGAAGGCAGCAGGAGCATTAGTCAATCCAAAGGACATGACTAGGAATTCATAATGCCCGTACCGAGTTTTGAAAGCCGTCTTTGGAATGTCATCGGTTCTAATCTTCAATTGGTGATATCCGGAACGAAGATCAATCTTTGAAAAGAAATTGGCTCCTTTCAAATTTGGTCAAACAGTCATCAATACGCGTGGCAATGGGTATTTATTTTGATGGTGACATGATTCAACTCTCGATAATCAATACAAAGTCGATACTCCCATCTTTCTTCTTCACGAATAGAGCAGTGAGCACCCCAAGGAGACGTACTAGGACGAATGAAACCAATGTCTAATAATTCTCGCAATTAGGTCTTTAACTCCACGAAGTTAAATAGAGCCATTCGATATGGGGCTTTGGAAATGGGTTTTTGTACCAAAGTTCAAGGTCAATACAAAATTCTATTTCACGCCCGGGGTAGGCCGTGAAGTTCTCCGAGGAATACGTCGGAAATTTATTAACAATAGAAATATCATTCAAAAAATGCATTTATTTTTGTTTAAATCTGTGACATGAGCTAAGAAAGCTTGACATCCATTTTTCAATAAACGAATAGCTTTATGGCTTGAAATGACCGTGTTAGTTCCTAGGAGGCACAAGTTATCTAGAAGGGGGGGGGGTTAAATAGATATTTGAAAATCTTTTCTCTTTAAACTTGTTCTTAGATAATGATTAAAACTTAGCGGAATTAGTATTTGTTTTAATCTTCTTTACCAAACAATGGAGTTACGAGCGAGTAAGGCAGTTATGGCAGATATAGCAGTTATAGCAGTTATAGCATGAACATAAACGACACAGTTGTTTTTAAGTGGTTCAGAGCACTCAAAGCTCCTAGTCCACTCTTCTACTGAACAAGTATGATATCCACTAAGGATGTCTTTTACAATCTTCTGAATCACACAGATTCCTTCTAGACCAGCAGTCTAGGAACTTCTCTAGTTCACTCTTGAACTCTTCAAGTCCAACAGACTTGGCTTTCTTACGATTCACTATTTAACTCTTCAAGTCCAAAGCAGACTTGGTACTCTTCTTCGATTGATTGATAGTTGTTGAGTTCTTGATGGTTGCTACTCGATTCTTTGTGTAACCTTTGGTTCGTTAAGAATCGAGTAAATGAGCAAGCTTTGCAATATCTCGATCGTAGAGTTGAGCTTGAGAGAGATGTTCACGTTGTTTGATTAATGCTTGCTTGTTTCTCTCTCATCCGTCGATCAGTATATATGTGATGTTGAAAACTATCCGTTGGATCCATCCGTTGTGGCATTAAATGCATCCGAACTTTTCAGATTGTGATGGAGACATTTACGCACATCTTCTCAATTTCGCATTCGCCCATCGACACTGCAGTCGCTTCTCACCTACAACCTGAAAAGGTATTTTGTCCCTCTTACCCATGGTAATATCCTTAGCTTCTTCACTACGCTTCTTTGTTGCATATTAAGGATATTTCATATATTCGGGACCCGATGAGCACCGCAAAGATCTGGGATCCATTCCTCACTTGTTGAAAACATGACATTATGAGGCTCGGACGCTCGACATGAGATGATAATTTCTCACGATTTGGATCGTGGTGTTCTACGATTTAGATCGTAGTGTCTTTGACATCTTTGCATACTACGAAGCTATTAGTTCGAGAGCACTACGATTTCCCTTCATCCTTCGCACACTACGAGCTTCTTTTGCTCGTGTTGTTGACTCTACGTTCCCGAGAGTACACTACAATCGTTGACTTGTAAAACTTCATGTTTCCTTCAGCATACTGCGATCGTAGAGTTGGCTCGGCAAACGTTGCGACCACTCTACGATTTCTAAAGAGTCCCCTTTAAGGCAGGCACACTACAATCTTTAGGCTCTACATTTTCTTCTTTGACTTTTGCAATCTCGATCAGATAGATGCACTACAATTTCTTCAAGACTAATCTATTACATCTTAAGATCAACCTAACAGTTTTGATCTTTCTATCTATACATTCTTTATCAGAATGGTACACGTTGAAAGCTTAGATCAACCTAACAATTTTGATCTATCACTAAGTCCTTGTACATATATTCATTTAAGGACCTTACAAATAATCATGAACATATACATTTAAAACATCAAATCATAATATGCATTCTCCCAACAATCTCCCCCTATTTGATGTTAACATAACCAAGGAGATTTGTTGTCATGATTATTAGTGACTAGATGCATTTGTAGGAAATTTAAACATGACTTAGTATTTCAGTGAGCAGCTGAAATTTCTAGAGAATGAGTATGAATTTATTGATGATCAAAAGATATTACAATTCAGCATTACATCAATAGGAAATTTAAGTTTTAACTTATCTCTGTTTCCTTGACCTCTTATTTGGAGGTGGGTTGGCATACTCCTCAGTCCTTCTTTTCCTTTGAGCTTCCTCATTTCTTGCTAACTCTTCCAGCTCGCTTAGACTTAGAACTGGATTCTCTTCATGTCTGCGCATGAATGAAGGATCTCCAATTGGAATTCTTATGCGTACAGTAGACACGTCTTGTGAGCTAGGAGTTGACTCCTGGTGACTCAGAGGAATAGCTGTTACAATTGCCTGCGGACCAGATCGTTGAGTCTTATGATGTCTTGCAGGAGGGCTTCGTGATGTCTGAGCATGAAATTGACTTCTCCCCCTTTCTTGAGTTTCATGACCTCTTCCTTTGCCTTGGCCTCCTTGATCTCCTTTCCCTTTATTATTCTCCCCCTTTATGTCAGCATCAAGGGTTTGAATATCGACAGACAACCGATTAACTCCTTGAACAAGCTCATTCAGTTGGCTTTGGGTTTGAGCAATGTCCTCTCTATTTTCCTTGATCTGTTTTTCAGCTTTAGCTTCTTTATTTTGGAGGACTGTCATAATCATATCATTATGCTTCTCCTGATTGGCATAAGATTTCTAGAAGTCATAGACATAGGATTTCAAGTTGAGAATATTGTCTAGCATAATTTGATGTTGACGATCTTGGTGTTTCTACATTTCAAGCTGACCTCTCTTTGCTTTGACAAAGAACTCGAAGTGGATCTCATCTCATTCGATATACTCTTCGAATCTCTTTGATAATTTCCTTAGCCTCTTTGTAAGCTAAATTATTCATAGTGCCAGGGAGATTATTTGCAGCTGTGATCATTTGATTCAGCCGGATATTGATGAGATCAGAGTGAGTTTCCAGGCTTGCTTCTATAGACTTGACCATTTTTTCAGAGGTGTCTTTCAAGTCATCCTTGGTAGGCAGGTTTGGGAGAGTATCATTTGCTTGAGGATTGTTCATTGGAGGGGTTCTTGGTTGAGATTGATCTTGCAGATTGTAAAGAGCGAGATCAAGACCGAAGTAGTCATGTGATGAGGAGGATGGTATATCAGCTAGAGGGGCTTGGGTTTGGATATCTGGGATAGGTGACTCTACGATTTTAACATTGGACTCTATGATGTGGGTTGAGTCTGGAATCGTAGAGTTGGTGATTTGAGGGAGCAGGGTAAGGTTGACTTCTTACGGTTCTTGCCATTAATTTTGGGATTCTCGTGAATCGAAAACCGATTGATCGGATTGAGAGTTACTTCCAGCCATTTAGGAAATTCATAGAAATAGATAAATGAAGATGATGACAGGTGATTAACTCTAAAACTGGTAGGGATAGACAATACCTCAGGTTTATCTTTTGATGAGGAATGGTTGGTAAGCAGCTTCTTGGCAAAGATGACTTTCCCTGGAAATCCATTAGCTTAATCGAGATCATTGGATATTCCTTGAAGCTCTAGAACATGTGATCCCATGAGTTCAGGATTTGAGCTTGATGGTATGCCATTATGGGTAGGTAGAAAAACAGTTGAGTGTACATATAGCTCCTAAATCCATCTTTCCCTACACCAGTGATTTCAAGCTCATCATTATCATCATCTTTTTCTTCTTCATTTTCTTCTAAAGATTCCATTATCTCAATGATCTCTGGAGGGTTTGGCATTGGCTCAATTTCTTCTTGAGCAAGGACCTCTTCTTCAGCCATTGGGATGTCATGAGGCTCCTCCTCAGCATGAACATCTTCTCGAGCAGTAGACTTCTCCCCCTCAGCTGGTGTATACTCAATCATGAGAATTTCAGGGATCTCCCCCTCAGCTGGAGCACTGTCTTTTTCGTTTGCTTGGGGCAGTTCTACTTTTGCATCCATACTCTTGGCTTCCCTTTTCAGCACTTTTTCATTCTCAAGAATACACTTCTTGACCAGCTTTCTTTTTGCTTTGCTACCACAACTTCTGGACTCTCTTGAGTCTTAGCTTTGTCATGTTGAACAGCTACTATTCTTGAGGCAGCTTCTTCCATTTCTTCCACACTTGGCCTCGTTTCAGAGAATAGCAGAGTCTCTACGATCGAAGAAACTGTTGGTCTTTTGGACTTATGACCAGTTTTGTTCTTCTTTAGGATCTGTGAAATGGTGGCTTGATCCTCTTCAGCTTCTTCTTGCTGTTGCATCTTTCTAAGCCTCCTTAGAGTCTCTATATCAGAGGACTCTACAGGAATGTTAGTTGTAGATCCTTGAGGCTCTTCGACTTGTCTTGCCCCTTAGCTTTCTCTTTCCCTTGCTTTTTCTGGCAAGAGCAGAGGGTTCTCCCTTGTCTGCTTCTTCTTCTTCTTTAACTTCCCCGATACAATGACATGTTTCAGGAATGCCAAAATCCTTTAGTTCCTGGTTCTCCCAATTGGACTCGGTCATCATTCTTACATACTCAGCAGGGTTCCTTTCCCAGTTCTTAAACAATTGCTGTGTCATTCTTTGATTTAGGTTGATGGCTTCTCCTTCATTATCCCCAATTTTGTCCCCTAGTGCAGATTACAGAATGATGCTTATGAATCTCCCATACAGCATCTTCGGAGTGCTCTTTGATTTCTTCGAGTTGACGATCCACTTGCCGATCCACTCGAGCAATACAGCCCCATAGTTGAGTTGTGTACCATGAACCATGGTCGACATGAGCTTAAGCTGAGTCTCATTTATCGAGTCATGACCTGAGCTCTTGCAGCAGATGCATTTCCCAATAATGTCAGCCAAAAATTCGTACCTTTGAGGGAACTCCTTCTTTTGTAGCTTTCACGAGGGATTCTTCTTTTGGTGCATTTTCTTCAAGCCCTCTTGGAAGCTTATGCTGTCTAGAAATGGGTGCCCCACGTTCTTGAAACCTAGGGCCAGATTGAAGTTTTCTTCCCTTAGCCTCATTTCAACTCCTCTTACTCGTGTAGTGATGGTGTTGTGTTCGTACACTCCATTCTTGTAGAACTCCTTCACTAGCTTGGGATAGATGAGGGTGTATCGATTGCTCGCGCCTCTTCGAGACCTCGCCTTCTTCAAGATGGCTTAAGGTCTTGTGGAAATTTTGGTGGAGCATCCTTGAACTCATCGAAATAGAGTCAGCAGAGTCTGAAATTACATTTGAGCAAACCATTGATTCTGTAGTTGAGAAGTGGGATACGACTGAGCTTTCTTTTGATTTAGGGTTTTGCTTTGAGAGAGAGAGAGAGATAATCTTTTGAACTTCAGATTTCAAAAACACGGTTCCAATTTGTACTTGTAGCTTCCCTCTCTCTTTTTGACTTAGTGGGACAGGTGTCACCTTTTGCTTGGCTCTACGATTTTGACTGTGCATGAATGTACTGATTTGCCCTTTGAGTCTTCAGAGCTGAGATGTCCTTAGGATGACTACGATCGTAGAGGTAGTCTTCTGGTCGTTGAGTCTGTCCTGCGATCGTCGAGTCTGTCCGGCAGTCGTTGAGTCTGATCACCATTCGTAGAGTCTGTCCTACGATCGTCGAGTCTGTCCGACAGTCGTTGAGTCTGATCACCATTCGTAGAGTCTGTCCTACGATCGTCGAGTCTGTCTGGATCCTTGTGATGAGTTTTTGACTAAGAATTCTTTTTAAGGTAACTCAGGAAGGGCCAACCTATTGGTGTGATTCAAGGGTTAGGTTTGTCCCTGAGGCACCTCTTAGAGATTGCTTTGTTATGAAGCTTGTCATCACAAGGATTCACTTTGCTTGTTGAAAGGGCTTTTGGTCATCGTTAGTCTCGCACTATAATAGTTGAGTCTTTGCTACGATCGTTGAGGTAGTTGTCTGTTTGGCTCTACGATCGTGAACTTTCCTTGATCATGTCTACGATTTTGAGTACAGCCTTTATATCTGTAGTGGTTATCACAATCTAGAGCATACATTTCATGGTTGAAGATTTAGCATGCCTAGCTCACTTATTAACTTGTTAAATCTGGATTAATCTAGTGGTTTTGTAAAGACATCAACAAGTTGATTTTCAGTAGGGATGTATTGTAAAGATATAGTTTCATTTTGCACATGATCCCTAATGAAGTGATACCTTATTTCTATATGCTTGGTCCTAGAATGCATGACAGGATTATGAGTTATTGCTATGGCACTTGTGTTATCATAGTGTATGGGAATAGATTTAAAATCGAACCCATAGTCTAAATTTGATTTCTCATCCATAGGATCTCGAGTACAAAGTTGCCAACAAAGAATATATTAAACACGAAGTTGAAGTAGACACTGAGTTTTGTTTTTTTGCTAAACCAGGACTCAAGTCTGTTTCCAAGAGTTTGACTGGTGCCACTGGTACTTTTTCTATCTATTTTGCATCCTGCAATATCAACATTTGTGTATCCTATCAGTTCAAATGAGGATTCCTTGGGATACCACAGCCCCAAGTAGGGTGTACCCTTTAGATACCTGAAGATCCTCTTTACAGTAGACAAATGTGACTCTTTAGGGTTATCCTGAAATCTAACACATATGCATGTTGCAAACATTATATCTGGTCTACTGGCAGTTAGGTATAAAAGAGACCCGATCATACCTCTGTATTGAGTGATATCAATACTTTTACCTTTCTTATCCTTGTCAAGCTTGGTTGCAGGAGCAATTGGTGTTTTCATGGGAGAGGCTGATTCCATGCCATACTTATTTAGTAAGTCTGATGTATTTGGCTTGGTTGATGAATATTCCTTCATCACCGCTTCACTTGCGCCCAAGGAAGAAATTCAAACTCACCCATCATGCTCATTTCAAACTTGCTCAGATTAGCTTAGAGAATCTCTTACATAACTTTTCATCAAGAGAACCAAAATGATATCATCAACATATATTTGAACTAGCAAGACTTTGTCTTTATGCTTTCTAAGAAATAGTGTGGTATCTACTCTACCTCTAGTGAACCCATTTTCTATTAAGAAGTTAGTCAGTGTTTCATACCATGCTCTAGGTGCTTGTTTAAGACCATATAAAGCTTTATCTAATCTATAGACATAATTGGAAAGAGATGGATTGATGAAACCTGGAGGTTGTTCTACGTAGACTTCTTCTTGAAGCTCTCCATTTAGAAATGCACTCTTGACATCCATCTGGAAGACTTTGAACTCCATGTGGGCAGCAAAGGCAAGAAAGATTCTGATGGCTTCTAGTCTGGCAATGGGTGCAAATGTCTCATCATAGTCAATACCTTCTTCTTGAGAATAGCCCTTTGCCACTAATCTTTCCTTGTTTCTGGTGATGACCCCATCTTCATCCATTTTGTTCCTGAAGACCCACTTGGTTCCTATGACAGGATGACTCTTTGGTCTTGGTACCAATCTCCACACTTTGCTTCGTTCAAATTGGTTGAGTTCTTCCTGCATGGCTTCTATCCAACTGGAGTCTTCCATAGCATCCTCTATCTTCTTTGGCTCTATTTGTGACAGGAAGCTTAGATAGAAGCATTCATTCTGAGTAGCAGCTCTTGTTTTAACTCTTGCACTTGGATCTCCAATGATTAGATCCTGAGTATGTTTTCTTGCCCATCTGTTCCTTGTTGGGACATCTGTCTTGATGCCTTCCTGTCTTAGGTCTTCAAGGTCTATCTCTTCTTCTTGGAGTGGAGGCTCGCTGTCTTGGATGGACCTCTCTACGATTTCATTATCATGCTCTATGATTTCACTGTCTGGTACTACGATCGTAGTGTTGAGCTCGACGATTGCACTCGTAGTGTCTCAGATTTATCGATCGAAGGTGTCTAGAGGCACTACTTTGTTCGAGTCATTTCATCAAAGATGATGTGTATTGAGACTTCGACATTCAAAGTGTCTTCTTGTTGAACACCTCGTAAGCTTTCTTTGTCTGTGGCATATCCAAGAAAGATCCTTCGTGTCGACTTGGGTTGGAATTTTGTCGACATCGCTTCCATTGTTGAGAATATAGCATGTATGATACCAAAGACATGGAAATAGTCGATACGATTGGCTTCCTTCCTTTCCACAAGTAGGGTGTCCTCTTGATCGTAGAGTGAATTAATGATCCGCTCGTGTGTAGCATTCAAGTGTTGATACTTCGCCTGAAGTATTCAAGTGCATTTAACTGCCGCTAGTAGGGTCCTTCCAAATTTCTATCGAGTTTCGTTTCTTTCTTCAAAGAACTCCATTTTGTTGACGAGAGTTCGTGGAGCCGAGAAGTTATGATCGATGCCATTGTTCGAAAGTAACTTGTCTATTTTCGAGAAATCAAATTCTCTTCCATGATCACTCCTTATTGCCTTGATTTTCTCTGCTTTCTCATTCATCACCAGTCTGAACATCTTGATTAATTCGGAGATCGTTTCATCCTTTGAAGTTAGGAAGAATACCCATGTGAATCTGGTGTAGTCGTCGACTATAACTAGAGAGTATCTTTTTGCTCCAAGACTGGTTGTTGGGATTGGCCCAAAGAGATCCATGTGGAGCAACTACAGGGGCTTATCAATGGAGTTGGCAGTCTTGCTCTTGAATGAGCTTCTAGTTTGCTTTCCAAGCTGGCAGGCATTGCATGGCCTTTCCTTCACAAAGTTGAACTTGGGTAGGCCAGCTACAAGATCTTTTGATGCCAGTTTGGACATGTTTTTGAAGTTTAAGTGAGACAGCCTTCTATGCCATAGCCAGCTTATTTCCTCGGATGCTTTTGCCAGAAAACATATTGTTTCATCAGAGCTTAGTTGACCAAGATCTACTATGTAGACATTTCCTTCTCTGTGTTTGGCCACTTTATGGCGAGATGTCTTCAAATCTCGACTTGACATTGATTATTGAGAAATGTTACTTGGTGACCCTTGTCGCAGAGTTGGCTGATGCTTAGAAGATTGTGTTGAAGTCCTTCCACATAAGCTACTTTGTTAAAAGATACTGCACTATTGCCAGCAGAGCCATATCCTCTTGTCTTGCCCGAGCCGTTATCTCCAAAGATGACTTAGGGACCCTCCTTTTCTACATAGTTGGATAGTAGAGCTTTGTTCCCTGTCATATGCCTTGAGCAACCACTGTCCAGATACCATGTTGAGGTCATGGAGCTCTTTTCCTGTCAAAACATTTGAAACTTCATTTTGGTACCCATATTTGCATGGGTCCTTCTTTGTTAGTGCCTTTGGGGACCCAAATTTGTCTAATCTTGGGTCTCACATGCATGAAATTATAATAACACTTTGTAGTCCTATGACCATATTTGTTACATATGAAACATCTATTATAATGCATGCCTGTGTGTGTGTGGTGATTCATCTTCCACTTGGACTTGTGTGGTTCCTTAGTTAACCTTCTGTTAAACTGATTCTCTTTCTTCCACGTGTCCTTAGGTTTCATAAATAGTGATGAGTGTGCCTTACCTCTAGTGTACCTTCCCAGTTAATTCGTAGAGTTGGTTTTGTTTGACTCTACGATTCTTCGAGGTTGGTAAGTAGAGGTTGGGTTACTCTTTTCCTTGATGAAACCCAGACCAGTGTGAGATCCTTTACTTCTCTGAGTATAACTAGAGACAGTAGAACAAGGTTAAACTGGTTCTTCCAACTGTGAGGATTTCATAAAAGCAATGCCTCTACCAAAACTTGAGACATTACTAGTGCTAGTTTCCATTGTCTTTTCCACACTTAGCTCTGAGATGGATTCCCCAAAGCCTAAGCCTGTTCTGTCGAATGTGCTTCTCGACTAGAGAGCAAAGTATCCATGGATGATGAGGATCTGTCATTTGCATGCAGAGATAGTCTTCTAGATCCTCAATTTTAGAGGTTAGCTTAGACTCTCTTTGTGCATGATGTGTGTTTATCTGTTTTAAAGTTTCATTCTCGCTTCAAGCTTGAGAGAAGATTAGTACTTAGAAGGGTTACAAGCTCTTCTTGAACTTTCTTCTTCTCCTCTTGAAGAAGTGAATGATCTTTAGACAAGACTCTGAACCACTTCATGTATTGATGTAGGTCAGTGGTTATGCCATGCAAAGCAATTCTTAAGTCACTTATATCTACATCAGGAGAATTAAAATCAAATACCTCATCGATATTTACATCATGTATGTTTAGGCTTTGTTTGTCCTTTGCATGATTGGCCATTAAGCACAGATTGGCCATATGTGGTTCTCCTCATCTCCGGAGTCTACATTTGAGTCATTATCTGAATCACTCCACGATCCTCCGGCAACCAGGCCTTTGTCTCTTTTCTGAGGCCTCTTGGTTCCTTTGTATTCTTTCTTTGCATGAGATTTCTTCTTTAGTTCTTCTTTGATAGGCTTGTTGTAGTTGGCAATGAAATGACCAGGTTTCTTGCAGTTGTAGCATAAATCATTCATTTGTTCTCGGGTCGATGAATTCTTGACTTTGGCTTCGCGGCTCGCGCCTTGTCGCATGAACCTTTTTAGTCTCTTTACTAGCATAGCAAAGTCATCGTCATCGTCTTCATCATCATCAGAGTCAATCTCAGTTATGACTTTTGATACACCTTCATTTGCCTTGAGAGCAACACCCTTATCCTTTCTTCTTCCTTCTGATAAGGTTTCGGCGCGTTGGGTCAACTTCAGTTCGTACGTCAGGAGATTTCCATACAGTTATTGAACTGTCATCTCATTAAGATTCTTTGATTCTCTTAATGTTGTGCTCTTTGCATCCCACCTGCTTGGTAGGGCTCTCATGAACTTTATGGTTAGATCCTTGTTAGGATAGATCTTCACATACGCTCGTAGAGAGTTAAGCAGAACGTTGAATCTTTCATAGGTTGCAGTCATGTTTTCTCCCTGTACATGAGCGAACATTTCATACTGCTGTGTCAAGAGAGACTGCTTGTTCTCTCTGACTTCTTTAGTTCCTTCGTGCATAATCAGCAGTGCTTCCCAAACTTCCTTAGCTATTTTGCTGTTTACAACATTTTCAAACAGATCGTCCTCTAAGGATTGGAACAGGATGTTCTTCACCTTTTATCAAGTTGGACAGCTCTCTTCTCTGTGTCTGTCCATTTTTCTTTAACTTTGATTTGTACTCTATTTGGATAGTCAATGGTTGGTGCAAGCTTTGTTGGTATATAGGGCCCATTAAGAACAGTCTCAAATAGATCTTCATCTATTGAGTCCATGTATGCTTGCATCCTGACTTTCCAGTTAACAAATTTATCCTTGTTGCACATTGGTGGCTTGCTGCCTCCCCCGGTCCTGGATTCAAACTCAAAATACGACAAAACATAATCTGAGAGTTTTAACACGAATATTGTCATCTAGACAATATCCACACTCAAATTCAATCTTATTACATTTATAATCACACTATTTCATAGAATAGTGAGGACTACTAATGCTATCATCTGGACCGTCACTCCGTTCCCCGACTAGTCCCTGCTACGTTCTCATTTCCTGAAGAGAACAATGAAAGCAAAAAGGGTGAGCTCAACTAGCCCAAAGAAGAAATATTATGACTAAGATAATGCGAGAAATAAATTAGCGTTAGCTTTCAAGCGATGTTAAACCGATACAATATAACAACCATCAAGTTTAAGCTGCAATGAACAAGCAATCCATTAGAAGAGTCAAGTAGAGAATAAAATCTACTATCTTCTATGATTTAAAAGGTTTTTCATCACTTTTATATCGAGACGAGAATTTTAATAAATAATCCACATCATCAAATCATCCTCGAACTACGGTGCCAAGGATATTCTTTAGTATCACGACCTCTAATTATTCATGCACTACGGGCCAAAGATAATTGTGTTTTCATCAACGGTCCTGATCATGTCATAAAACAATTCATCTTTGCACCTTTGGCTGAAGAGAATCCATAGCCATAATCATACCAAAAACTGTCCATCAATGCACTACGGGCCAATGAGGACTTTTTTCACATCATTTGTAACATTACGGTCATGATTATACTGAATAATCCCTGGTCATAATCATACCAAGTCCATATATGCACTACAGGCCACAGATGACTTTCAACATAATATAAACAGGAGGATGATGACAATGACATAATAATTCAATAAAACAAGTTCAAGAATTAATTTATCCAGGAACCAATAACGTTCAAATTGTAAGACCCCAACTTTTTAATGAATAAAATTGAATTTCCTCTATTTATTATTGTGAATAATAAGGTATTAATTTGATATAATACTTTGGTTATGGGTGAAATGTGCAAATTTTCAAAATAAACAAGTACTTATATAATATTCATTGTTGTCGGGGAATATTTGTACGATTTATCGCAGCCTATTTGTGGGCCCCATAATGTATAAACCGTCGGATGAAGAAAACGACAAAGTTTGGGTTGTTATAAATAATTGGCGTAGTTGTTACCAATTAAGATCATTGGAATACCGGTGGTTAAAATATGATAATATGCGTGGTTGCACAAGAGTCACCTTGCAGTATTACAAGATTGTTGAATTATTGATCCTTACGTAAGAAGGCACTACTCAATAATTGTCATAGTAGTTCTTATTCAATATTTTATTTTATTGATTCAATAATTTCTGCGTTGATATTTTATATTATTGTTGTTCAATAATTGTCTTCGCAGACAAAGATTCCATTATCGGATCAATAATTCATATTATTTGAATAATATTATTAGATAGCATTATTGGCAATGTCTAGAAAGTTCATCAAGGAGAGGTTTGGTCACCTAATTGCGTGCCAAGAAGGAGAAATTCTTATCTGAAAGCCCCCTTTCCGAGGAACCACTGGTTGTCATAATTGTGATTCGTAATATTATTTGTGAATAATTAATTATTGATTCATATGATAAGGAAATATTTATTTTATGTGGATATAAATGTTGGATATATTTATTGTGGTTAAAAATGAAGGAGTTAATGTTGAGGTGTTTTATCAAGATTTTTGTTGAATGGAGGTATTAAAAATTAAACCAATGTTTTTTGAGATATATGCGTGAGTTATAATTTTTAATCCGACCGTTGGATCGTTGTAATTTTTGGATATGTTATACATATATAAGTTGAGTATATGTCCACAAATTTTGAACCATTAAAAATGAACGTATGATTTGTTATGAATTTTAAGAGGTGACTGGTTCAAAAATTGTTGAAGTATCCGAATTTAGCATTTTGGTGGAAAATTCTAGAATTGAGTGGGCCCCACTTGTGGTTGGTGAAGAAATGTGCTGAATTTTTTTCAAATGTGGTGGGTGGGAATAGTAGCAGGTAAAGCCATCAGATTGCAGGCTAAGTCTGCTTCGGCGTGCTAACATTTTCCTATAAATAGAGGGCTTAGTTAGAATTGAAAATCACACCAGAATTCATAAGTTTTCTCTCTTTTTCTCTCTATATTATCGAGCGTATTCTTGTGAGTATTTTGATACTTTGAGTATTGCTATACGATGCAAGTTCCTTCAGCACTATATCCAGTATTCCAGCCAGAAGTATTATCTTTTTGAGGTAAGGGGTATTATTTATTTCATATTCTGAAGAGATATTATTTTTCATATTCGTATGAATATTATTTCGTTCAATATTCGCAAGAAATATTATTTTCATTTAATATTCGTAAGGAATATTATATTCGTTCAATATTCAAAAGGAATATTATTTTCTTTTAATATTCGTAAGGGATGTTATTTTCTTCGTAAGTGATATTATTTCTTCAATATCATTATGCCGAAATATTGGTTGGAACTTTTTATCAAATTTGGAACTTTTCATGTCGGGGTTACTATTCATGAGTTACTATTCACGAGTTACTATTCATGAGTTACTATTTATGAGTACTATTCATGAAGCATGATGATTTTTCTTGTGAAATTTCTATCTTTTGGTGTCCGAGTTACTATTCACGTATACGGCACTATTCACATATACGGCACTATTCACCGAAAAATGAAATTTTCTTCTTTTTGTCCAAGATGTCTATTATGGTTACTATCTTTGATTGTATCCATGTTTTGATCTTTATTCTTGAATTTTACTTCGAAATTGGTTATTATGGAGTATTATTGATCTTGGATAAACTGTAATACGAATCTCTAATATTTGTTCTTTTATCTTATTGGATTCGTTCTCTAAAATATTTTTCATCATCCTCAGTCGTTAATGATGATACTTGATGAATATCTTTGGCCCGTATTGCAAAGATGAATGATTACTTGATGAATATCGTTGGCCCGTAGTGCAAAGATGAATGATTACTTGATGAATATCTTTGGCCCGTAGTGCAAAGATGAATGATTACCTGATGAATATCTTTGGCCCGTAGTGCAAAGATGAACAGGTGTTGAGATGAACATAACCAACTAGTGATACGCATGAATATCTTTGGCCTGTAGTGCAAAGATGAATATTTGATTAAAGATGTATATTGATTGATGTTACATGGATAAAATATTGATGATGAACTTTTAAATCTTAAAAGATAGTAGAATTCTTTCTCTACTTGACTCTTCTAATGGATTGTTGTTTCCGCTGCAGTTGTTGATCTAAAACTTGTTGTCTGCTATATCAGATTTTTCCCTGTTGAAGACTAATGATAATTGGTTGTATATTATCTTAGTCATAATATTTCTTACTGGGCTAGTTGAGCTCACCCTTTCTTTCACTGTTCTCTTCAGGAAATGAGAATATAGCTGGGACTAGTAGGGAAATGGATTGACGGTCCAGATGGTTGCATTAGTAATCCTCACTATTCTGTGAAATAGCGTATCAATAATTGTAATGAGTATCCCTTTTGAGTTTTTATATTGTCTATTAGACAATAGTTGTATTCAAACTCACAGTATATGTGTTGTCGTAGTTTGCACGACAATTGTATTACTGAAGTTGTATTTATTTTTGTACCATGTATTTGGCGACTCAGAATAGGTTGGATGGAATGGACCTATTTTGGGGTCGTCACACAAATTGTCAACATGATACTGCTTTGTGGAGTAAAAATTCAAGAATGCTCAGAATAATATTTCCATAAAAAGATACTGGATGAAGCGCAAATATCAAGGATATTCCACTAATTTCATGGAGTATAGAAGTCAAAACTTTAACCAACTGAGTATAATAAAGAATGGAATAACAAAAGAAAACACCAAGCATGCGATAGACCGCACAAACAAGTTATTCCAACAGAATAATAAATAATAGAACCAGGTCATGTGTAAACGCACGCATGGGATATTCCAATGTAATAATAAATAATGAAACCGGTCATGCGTAAGAACGCACGTATATGATATTCCAATGTAATAATAAACAACGGAACTAAAAGTCATACGTAAATGCATGCAGCACAGGATGCTCCAGCAGAATAATGAATAACGGAACCAAAGTCATGCATGAATTTACGCATGTGATGTTCCAAATGGAATAATAAAAAATGGAATAATAGAAGAATTTCACCATGTATAGGGTAGCCCGCGTATACAGGTTATTCCAACAGAATCATAAAGAATGGAATAACAGAAGTTCTTTTCATGAATAAGAAAGAAATAATACCCCTTATGAGTACAACAAATAATATCCCTTACCGTAAAAGAAGAGTATTCCGACTGGTAGGGTGAGGATATTCTTGAAGAAAACTTGCACTACGCTCAAAGCTTCTTAAAACTCTAAAGAAATACGCTCAAGATTATAGAAGAATTCTCTGAACTTCTGGTGTGGTTTTCAATTCTAACTAAGCATCCTATTTATAGAAAAATAGAAAGGATACTATGTTGCACTATGCAATAAAATATAATATATTCTATATATATATATATATATATATATTATTTAAAATCTTATAAAACAAATAACTTTATAAAAGTATTATGTTTTATATAAAAAGATCTTACTATGCAAAATACTATGCAGGCACTATGCAACACTATGAATAATATAATATAATATAATATATTCTAATTATTGTCTAATAAAATAAATAACTTTATAAAAGTATTCATTTTTTATATAAAAGATTTTACTATGCAAAACACTATACATAATAGAATATTATATATTCTATTTATAGTCTAATAAAACGAATAACTTTATAAAAGTATTCTCATTTTATATAAAAAACTTTTCTGTTTTATTACATTAATAATACTAATAAAACAAAACTCATCATCATTATTATAATTCACACTATTAATCTAATTGTGTCGCTCCCGTGAAAGAGGGCTTTCAATAAGGATTTCTCCTATTATCATGGCGCAATTAGGTGACCAAACCTCTCGTGGCGAACTTCTAGACATCATTAATATTGCAAATAATAATATTAATAACTTCGTCGTCTCAATTATTGATTTAATAATATATAAATTATTGACAATAATTGAATCAAATAACGTGAGATACTATGCATCAATTACTATAGCAATAATTGAACAAAACTGAGTGACTTCTCACATAAGCATCAATAATCAATACCGTGTGCTACTATGCAACCACGCGTATTACTGTACTTTTACTATCGAGTAGTTCAACAGTTTTAACGGTAAAACTTCCGCCGTTATTTTCATAACAATATTTTTGTCGTTTTCTCAATCCGACAATAATTCCGCCATGGGGTCCACTAATGATTGTACAAATTGCGGATATTCCCCAAAAAAAAAGAATATTCCCCAACCAATCGAATATTATACAACAGCTTACATACTTTTTAAAATTTATAAATACTTCCCACAACTATAACACTATCTCAAATCCACACCATAATATTTAAAAAAATATTTCGAGAAAATTAAATCTTTATTCATAAAATCTGGGGTCTCACAATCTCCCCTCCTTATGAAATTTTGCCCTCAAAATTTACGTACGTACCTAGTATGCCGAAGAGGTGAGGATACATTGACTTCATTTCAGATTCTAATTCTTGAGGTATAACCTTTGAGTGTTAAATACGATCCTTCTTATCCAAGATTTAAACACGTATCTCCTCATACATTAAATCTTCTGCTATATCGTTTAGTTCTAATTTAATAATGTGGTTCGGGTCGTCCACATATTTACGTAACATCGATACGTAAAAAAACATTTTGAACACGCAACATACTTAGCGGTAAAACTAGTCTATAGGCCACAGTTCCTACTTCATCGAGGATTTCAAATGGGCCAATTAAATCGAGGGTTGAGATTTCCTCTCTTCACGATTTTTGCTTCTAGAATAACGCCTCTTGAACCTTCTTCTTTACATTCATCATCACTCCGGTGTAGTTTGAGCGGCTTTAACTTTATCGATTAAAAGTCGATTCTACTCAGATATTCGTTATCTTTACGTGGGTTCAGATATTTGCACTTTGTAATCAGATACGATCTTCTACTCAATGTGTTAGCTACCATGTTCGCTTTTTTCTACGATGGTATTGAATGGTACAATCGTAATCTTCAACATTTCGAGTCAACGTCTTTTGCGTATGTTACGCGTTCATTTTAGTTGAAGAAATATTTGAGGTTTTAAGAAATGGGTTTTGTAGATCGGGTCAATACAAAATTCGATTTCACGCCTAGGGGTAGGCTAAGAAGTCTTCAAGAATACGCCAGAAATTTATTAACAATAGAAATATCATTCAAAATCGTGACCTCATCCAAGACTTGGATAGTACGTTACATTGATACTCTATCAACTTGCCATCGTCATTCACGATGTCGCCATGTAAAGTCCAAGCTTCAGCAGCATTCCACACAAGGAAGTCAACAACGAAAGGACCAAGGGCTCTTTACTTATAGCTTGATATGACAATGATTGACTTTAGTGGTTTGGTTGCTTGAATTAGATAAGCGGTTGGTTAGGAATATGAAAGCTAACAACCTTACGTAAAAGCATGATGAGTAGTTAACCAATCGATTCCTAAAATTGCATCAAAGGAAAGTATTTTCAAAGAGATAAGATTGACAGGTAACGTGAAAGTGTCAATTTGAATTAAACACAATTTATAAATAAGTGGATGTAACGAAGGTTTCTCCCAATTGAGTTTTTTAAGATAAATCAAAATCTAACTTCTCCTGAGTTAAATTCAAACATTGAACACAACTAGGTGAAATAAAAGAGTGAGTAGAACCGGTATCTAACACGGTATAGACTTCGCAAGAGTTTATAATTAACTTACCTGTGATAATTTTATTCAGGTTCCTCGTAAAAAAAACGCTCTCTCTTAAACTATCGGCTTTGGCTTGTCTGGGATATCCTTTGGCATCACTATCCCAGCTGGACTTGACTTCACCATACGACAAAATCGATCTAGGTGACCTTCTCTTCCGTAATTAATACACGCTTTGGATTGTCACAGCACAGATTTGATGACAGATGTGTCCCTCCCCGTCTCAAGATTTGAAACATATCTGACCGGTGGTCGTTCTTCTTCCTTTGAAATGGGTGCATGTGTTACTGTCTTTCCATCATTATTGAACCTTCTCTTCTTTAAATTTCCACTTCTATTATCTTGGCCATGATTACCACCGAAATGGTTACCATTTGTGACGCCCCCAAAATAGGTATACATCACCTATTCTGAGTCGCCAAATACATGGTATAGAATACAAATACAATCTTTAATATACAACAAGAGAGATGTGAGTTTTAATACAAATACTGTCTTCTAGACAATATCCACTCTCCGAATAAGTCCTCATTACATTTATTGTCACACTATTTAACAGAATAGTGAGGACTACTAATACTATCATCTGGTCCATCACTCCGTTCCCCGACTCATCCCAGCTATATTCTCATTTCCTGAAGAGAACAGTGAAAGAAAGGGTGAGCTTAACTAGCCCAGTAAGAAAAATTAGGACTAAGATAATGCAGAATAAATTATCATTAGCTTTAAACAGTGTTAAACTGATACAATATAACAAACATCAAGTTTAACTGGAGCGGAACAAGCAATCCATTAAAAGAGTCAAATAGATAATAAAATCTACTATCTTTTATGATTTAAAAGGTTTTTCAACACTTTTATCGCTGGGACTTAGCTTAATAAATAATCCACATCATTGAATCACCCCTGCACTACGGCCAAGGATATTCTTTAGTATCACGACCACAATTATCCATGTACTACGGGCCAAGAATATTTGTGTATTCATTAATGGTCATGATCATGCCAACAACTGTCCATTAATGCACTACGGGCCAATGAGGACTTTTTCCACATCATTTGTAATATTACGGTCATGATTACACCGAATAATCCCTGGTCATAATCATACCAAGTCCATCTATGCACTATAGGCCACAGATGACTTTCCACAAAATATAAACATGAGGATGATGACAATGATATAAGAATTCAATAAAACAAGTTCAAGAATTAATTTAACCAGGAACCAATAACGTCCAAATTGTCAACATGATACTGCTTTGTAGAGTAAAATTCAAGAATGCTCAGAAGAATATTTCCATGAAAAGATACTAGATGAAGCGCAAATATCAAGGATATTCCACTAATTTCATGGAGTATAGAAGTCAAAACATTAACCAACTGAGTATAATAAGGAATGGAATAACAAAAGAAATCACCAGCATGCAATAGACCGCATACGCAAAGTTATTCCAATGTAATAATAATTAATCGGAACCAGTCCCAGAAACGCATGAGATAGGATATTCTAACAGAATAATAAAGATTTAATCGTCCGGCCAGAAACGCATGCATGTGATATTCCAGCAGTAATAATAAAGATTTTAATCAGTCCGCATAAAACGCATGCATATGATATTCCAATGTAATAATAATGATGGAATCGAGGTTCTACAGTAAAACGCATAGAGCAGGATATTCCAAATGAATAATAAAGACGAAATCAGTCCCACAGAAAACGCATGCATACATGATATTCCAACAAAATAATAACGAATGGAATAACAGAAGTTCTCTTCATGAATACAAAAGAAATAATACCCCTTACCGTAAAAGAAACTGAATATAGAAAAAGAAAGGTAACAGACTTCTCTTCTTCTTTCTCTCTATAATTTTCTCTCTCTAGAGTTTCAGTGAATTTGTAAGAAATAATGAATGAATGAGCTTCTATTTATAGAAGAATGAAAAGGATACTATGCAATAAAATATTCTAATAAAACGAAACTTTAAATAAAATATAATTATATATTATATATATACAACGTGCCACCTGATAACTCACGGGTTGTCACCCCCGTGAGTATCCTCCCTGCCAAACTTCAAAATATAACAATATATATATATATATATATATATATATATATATATATATATATATAGTATTGATAACCCAAAATCTTCCTCCCCCACTTACAGGACCACTTTAACAATATATATAAATTATCACATATTGTTCTATTACATGTGACGAACGAGATTTTTGTAATTTAATTTTAACATTTATCGAAGTAAATAAATATTTTCGATGATTTAATTATTAGATTAAATAATTAATTGATGCAATTGTGGTAGATTAATTTAATTATATGTGTTATATTTATTAAAATAATGTGAAGAATATTTATTATTCAAAGTATGTATTTATGTGAGCTTATTGAATTAAAAAGGAATATTTAATAAGCCTAATGTTATTTTAATTAATTTAATAATTAATTAAAGATTTAATAATTTAATTTAATTAATTAATGAGAAAAGTAATTATATGATTATGTGAATTTATGATAAATTATTATATTTAATTTAATTTAAATTAAATAAGATATTTGAATTATTGTGTATGGGTGTGACATAATTTAACTAGATAATAAAAGGTTTTATTAAATTAAATAGTTATAAGCCTTTAGAGGAGTTGAGGGCAGTTAAACCACGTATAGAGTAACTGACCTCAACTCTGCGCATAAAGACTCAGTTACTTTATTACGTATTCTTCTTTATTCATTATTATTTCTAAGTTTGTCAAAATAGAGAGGGAGGGAATTAGAGAGTTGAGAAGTCAAAGAGAAATTGATAATTCTTGAGAAGGAATTCACCTCTTATTAAAATCTACACTACGCTTTGGGTAATCTCTTCAAACACAATTTCTATTTCACGTCATTTAGTTTTTATAAAAATGGCTTTCATTCATCCTGTAAAGTCTCTTTAATTGAGAAATTGTGTTGTTATATGGATATATGTAATAATACGAGTAGCATAACATGTTTTATATATATATATATATTGCATGATTCCATATCATAAGTTTCGTAATATGATGACTTGTTATTTCAAAATTTACAGAGTTTGGGTTTTGGCCATATGGCCCTTATACGTAAATTTAATGTGTCAAACATAAATGGTTTTGTAAAATTTATACTCTCATTTGATTATGCATGTTGATACGAAGAGACCAAACCTTAAATGAACGGATTCGGTGTTATAACGAATCCGTAGTATTAAATTTCATTATTTATTTTCAAAACCTTCAAGAACATCAAAGTCAGTGAAATTCACATATTTTAATTTTGTAATTATGTGTTTAATGGGTTAAATTCATTCTGTAATTGATGGGTAATGATTATATATGAATTATATCATGTGAGTATGTCTAAATTCGTGTAGAAATTAAGAAATTGATAGAAATTGGCATGTTATGCGATTTTTCGTGAATCATTATTTTCAAGAATCGGCACGTTAATGCACGCTGCTTTTTTCCTATGTGCATAATGCTGTGTCTCAAAGTCATGACATACTACTTGCAAGCAAGCAGTCACAAGCCTTTAGTACAAAATTGACGCCGCAACGCCACTCTCTAGAAAGTTCATAAACAAAAAATTTAAAGTGTTTAAGTCCATGAATGTGATGTTAACTTAATGTAATGAACATAAAATTATGTTATAAGTATAATGAGATGTTAAAATAGATACTTAACATGTAAATAACATAATTACATATGGATTGAATTATTGATTACATAATTAACTTGTTAATTTGTGAGGTGTAAATTATGTGACAATGAATGTGATAAATTGACTAAGTATAGTCATAATCAAAGTTAGACAAAGAGAATGAACTTATGATGATTAGTTAAGTTATAATTAACTGGTATTGTGAATATAAATGGTATGTAGGATTATATTCAAGGAACGTGTTTAATTAAAGTGTAATCTACGCACGAGGCAAGTTTCCTAACCCTACTTGTTATCATTGTTCAAGATTATTAATTACCTCGAGTAAATTCTCATTACTATTATTCAAGTTTGAATTGTTATATTAAAGATATATTATCTTTTCAAGTATGATTACGTTATACAATATTTGTTCTATTGTATACTTTTGAGATTATTATTCAATTTGAATATCATTATTATTGAACCTTATTAGACTAGTGAACCTTATTGATTCAACTAGTCCATAGTTGATGAACGTTCTAAATTTCGTAACCCTTATTGAATTATCCAAACCAAACTTCCTTTAGTGCGGACTCGAATGTCAAACCGAGATGAACAACCCTCAGATAGGATTTCTTATGCATTAAGCGTTAAGATATTGTGCATAAGATGGTACTAAGAAATTTGATCCCCTAAGTACGAGAAGAAAGGTCCATAGTCTTATGACTGTTAAAGGTTTCAAGTATAAGCCTTGATAACCTAGGACATAGTTCAAGGTCTTATGACACTCAGAAATCTTTTGATTCTTGCTATTCATTCTTGATTCAAAAGTTGAGCTTTTATTTTAGAAGTCTTTGATTTATTCGCATGTTATTATTTCATTATTATATTGTTATACTTGTGGGCAATCGTGCTCACTCTTGCGTAATAATAACATTGCAGTTAAGAACGAAAGAGCAGATGAACCTTCCACTAGTAAAGGCAAGGGCAAGCTTAGCAAGTAATGAAGACTGATTATTTATGTAATGTAATTAGAATTGATGTTACTTAAGACTTATTGTTTATATTTCCGCACAGACATTTAAGGTTAGTTTAACCTGAGATTGTATTATTATTCGGATGTTGTAACCCTTAAGGGGAAGATTTTAATTCTATCTATTTCATGGTTTGCATTTATTATGGGTAGATAGATAGATGATATAAGACCCCAACTTATTATAAATAAAATCAAATTTCCTCTATTTATTATTGTGAATAATAAGGTGATAATTTGATATAATACTTTGGTTATGGGTGAAATGTGCAAATTTTGCAAAATAAGCAAGTGGTTATAAAATATTCATTGTGTGTCGGGGAATATTCGTTTGGTAAGTGGAATATTCTTTACATAGAGAATATTAAATGCAAGCGCAGTTTGACCATTTGTGGGCCCCATAACGGATAGCTGTCGGATGAAGAAAATGACAAAGTTTGAGTTTTTATAAATAGCAGCGTAATTATTTACGAATTAACCTTTGTTGGAATACGGTGGTTAAAATACGATGTCTGGCGTGGTTGCCGCGTAGCACTGCGGTATTGCACAGATATTGATGAATTATTGATTCTTACGTGAAGGCACTACTCGATAATTATTACGATAATTCTTATTCAATATTTTATTTTATTGATTCAATAATTCTTTGCGTTGATATTTTATATTATTGTTGTTTCAATAATTGTCCTTTGCCTGATATTTCCCATTATCGGATCAATAATTCATATTATTTGAATAATATTATTAGATAGCATTATTGGCAATGTCTAGAAAGTTACATCGAGGAGAGGTTTGGTCACCTAATTTGCGGCATGATGAGGAGAAATCCTTATTGGAAAGCCCCTCTCTTTCAGGAGCGGCTTTTGGTTGTCATAAATGTGATTACGTAATATTATTTGTGAATAATTAATTATTGATTCATATGATAAGGAAATATTTATTTTATGTGGATATAAATGTTGGATATATTTATTGTGGTTAAAAATGAAGGAGTTAATGTTGAGGTGTTTTATCGGTATTTTTTGTCGGAATGGAGGTATTAAAAATTAAACCGGTGTTTTTGAGATATATTGCGTGAGTTATAATTTTTAATCAAATAGAATTTGGATCGTTGTGATTTTTGGATATGTTATACATATATAAGTTGAGTATATGTCCACAAATTTTGAGCAATTAAAATGAGCGTATGATTTGTTATGAATTTAAAGGTGGTGGTGATTGAAATTAGGTTTATAAATGATTTTGGTGGAAAATTCTAGAATTGAGTGGGCCCCACTTGTGGTTGGTGAAGAAATGTGCTGAATTTTATTTCAAATGTGGTGGGTGGCAATAGTAGCGAAGTAAAGCCAGCCGAGGTTCTGAGTCGAAAGTCCTTGACGTCTTAACATTTTCCTATAAATAGAGGCTAAGTTAGAATTGAAAATCACACGAAACATAAGCTTTTTCTCTCTTTCTCTCTATATATTATCGAGCGTATTTTGTGAGTATTTTGATACTTTGTGAGTTTCTATTTTTTAGTACAAGTTTCTTGACCTTATATCAGATATTCGATCGGAAATCTTTGTTATTTTGAGGTAAGGATGTTATTTCTTCTTAAATGATATTATTTTTCTTCAATATCATTATCTTAGAAATATTGGTTTGAACTTTTTATCAAATTTGGAACTTTTTGTGTCGGGAGTTACTATTCACGTATCACTTTATTCACATATACGACATTATTCACGAATCGACCTTTATTCATAGAAAAATGAAATTTTCTCCTTTTTGTCCAAGATGTCTATTATAGTTTACTATCTTTGATTGTATCCATGTTTTGATCTTTATTCTTGAATTTTGCTTTAAAAATGGTTATTATGGAGTATTATTGATCTTGGATAAAGTATGTCTGAATCTCTAATATTTGTTATTTTGTTTCTTTGGATTCATTTTCTTTAAAATATTTTTCATCATCCTCGGTCCTAAATGATGATATTTTGAATATCTTTGGCTTTTGTAGTGCAAAGATGAATGATTAAATGATGAATATCTTTGGCTGTAGTGTAAAGATGAATGATTACCTAATGAATATCTTTTGGCGTAGTGCGAAGATGAGCAGTGTTGAGATGAACATGACCATTTGGTGATACAAATGAATATCTTTGGCACTATAGTGCAAAGATGAATATTTGATTAAAGATGTATATTGATTGTTGTTACTGAGGATAAAATATTGATGATGGACTTTTAAATCTTAGAAGATAGTAGAATTCTTTCTCTACTTGACTCTTTAATGGATTATTTATAAGCATTGCAGTTGTTGATCTAAAACTTGTTATCTATTATATTTTATCAGATTTTTTTCCTGTTGAAGACTAATGATAATTTGTTGTATATTATCTTAGTCATAATATTTTCTTTGGGCTAGTTGAGCTCACCCCTTTTCCTTTTTGTTCCATTTTCTTCTCGGGAGGTGAGAACATAGCGAGGAACTAGTCGGGGTATGGAGTGATGGTTCTAGAAGATGTTTTAGTAGTCCTCCTCACTATTTTGTAAAATAGTGTTTGAATAATTGTAATGAGGACTTATTTGAGTGTGGATATTGTCTAGAAGACAATATTTGTATTTAAACTCACATGTATATGTGTTGTCGTATTTTGCACGACAATTGTATTATTGAAGTTGTAGTTAGTTTGCTTTATGTACCATGTATTTGGCGACTCGAGAATGGGTGTTGTATACCTATTTTGGGGGCGTCACGGTTAGTATCAAAGCTTAGGGATATGATCCACTGGTGAGATGTGAGACAAGAACTAGGAGGAGAGAGAGATGGGAATTCCTTGCTAGTATGACTGACTAAGTTTATTTGGTATTTATTTGGTCGGTCGAGTAGTAGGGATAATATGTTAATTTGTTTAATTAACCCTTGTTTCATGGCGGTATTTAAGAATGGCGTGGGAAATATTAACGATGGAGTGAATGAGGCGGTGGAGACACCTTTAATCACCACCCGAGGGGCGTGCAGCGAGGAAGGCAATATTCCTCCTGTAAACAACAACAACCGAACAAATGATGAATGATGGGATGTTTAGAAGTTTTTTGAATTCATGCAAAATCGGGCGAGAGGAGACTCGTGTACAAAATACTGGTGGAAATGATAGCAGCTTGCGCTTATTACCATTAAGCGGTTCGAGAGTTGGGACCACGGAGTTTTTGGGAAAGCGAACCACTTCTGGCGAGAGCGTGGATAAAGCAGATCACCAAGATATTTGATGTCTTGGGATGTTCGAGGAGCAAAAGGTTCCCTTTGCCACCTTTATGTTGCGAGGAGAGGGTGATTCTTGGTGGGAATCGGTAAAAGCGTACTCAACTGCCGCCTTGAAGATGTCTTGGGAGAAGTTCAAGAATTGTTCAACGACAAGTACTTTCCGAAAGTATTCGTCACATGAAGGAGGTTGAGTTCATCAAAATTTGGAGCAAAACAATATGAGCGATGTCGCGATGATCTGAAGCTAAGTTTGCGAGTTGTCGATTTGCATCCCATTTGGTTGATAATGAGGAGAGAAATGGCGAATGTTTACTGCTGAGGTTTGAAACCGAAATCGTCGATACCTCATTTCTCACAAACTTTGTTTATATTGAGATGTAGTGAATAGGGCTCGATTATTGGAAGCGCGATAATGAGCCGGCCAATAGAAGGATAACGAGCAACAACACGATAATAATAAATCCGGTGGCAATGGTCGCCGGAACAATGATAACCATCGTGGAGAAATTATCATGCGAAATGGTAACCACTTGGTGGTAATCATGGCCAAGATAATAGAAGAAATGATTCAAGTGGAAATTTCAAGAAGAAGGTTTAACGATGGCGGGAAGGCGTAAGCTTGACACCGACACTGACACCGGCAACAAATTCTAGGGGAGGAGAGCGTTGCCGGTTAGATACTACTGATCTGGAGAGGAGGGACATATAAGTCCAAAGCTATTCACGACTTTCCAAGATATGTTTTAGTTGTGGAAAAGGCGGTCACATAGCTCGATTTTTTGTCACATGTGAAATCAAGTCCGATTGGGACGGTGGCACCAAAAGGTGAATCTGGACAAAACAAAGTCGGTGGTTTCGGGAAGAAGCGTTTTTCGTGACTTCTCTCAAAAAGCGAGTAACTTACGACGAAGTTAGCGCAGGTTAGTTATTTATAAATTCTTGCGAAGTCTATACCTTATTGAATCTGGGTTCTACCCACTCTTTTATTTCTCTGTTTGTGCTCAGCGATTAAACTTGACTCGGAGAAATTAGACTTTGACTTATCTGTGGAGACTCAGTTAGGGAAAGCATTATCATATCCACGATTTATAAATCTTGTTTGATCCAAATGGGCACAATCACATTACTGTTGATCTTATCTCTTTAAAGATACTTGCATTTGGCGTAATCTTAGGAATTGATTGGTTAACTACTCATCATGCCAAAATTGATTATTTTTCGTAAGGTTGTTAGTTTTCATATTCTAACTAACTTTGTTATGCGAATTCAAGAAACCAAACCATTGAAGTCAAACACTTTCATATCAAGCCATAAAGCCATTCGTTTATTGAAAAATGGATGTCAAGCTTTCTTTGTCTATTTCATGGATTTAAACAAAAATCGTCGATTTGAATGATATTTACATTGTTAGTGAATTTCTAGCGTATTTCTGAAGAATTTCTGGCATACCCCAGGCGTGATATTGAATTTTGTATCGACTTTGAACCCGGTACAAAACCCATTTCTAAAATCTCTTATCGAATGGCTCTATTAAACTTGAGGAGTTAAAAACCCAACTCTGAGAGTTGGTACTCAAGCCTCTATCTGGTAACTTCCTTTGTGGAATGCACCAAGCCGGACTCTCGTAGGGGCCGCTATATTTGTTTGGTGGTAAAACAATAGGTGCTATTGTGACGTCTTTATCAAGATTGGGATATGAGTCGCGATTGAGAAGCAACAAGTCGATAATCGAAATCGTAGCTTTCAAGGCTTGGTGGTTACTATCGGAGATTCGTGGAAGGATTTTCTCGAATCGCTAATCCATTAACTTAGGTGACTCGGAAAGATACAAAATTTGTATGGAAGCGAGGAATACGAGAAGATTTTCCAAGAGCTCAAGATCGACTCATTTGAACACATTACGACCATACCATCTGAAAAGCGAGCGTAAGTAGGTGGCGCGTTGAGTAGAAGATCGTATGCAAATCTGAGTGCGATATTATCGAACACAAAGACCTATTTTGTATAACTTACAAAGGATGGAGATAGAGTTAAAGGCTCCAAGTACCCACATTATGATGTTAAATATCTGAGTAGAATCGACTTTAATTGATAAAGTTAAAACCGCTCAAGCTACACTTTGGGGTGATGAATATAAAGAAGAAGGTGCAAGAATCGTTATTCTAGAAGTAAGAGTCGATGAAGAGTAGAAAGCTCAAGCCTTGATTTATTTGAAATCCTCGATCGAGTAGGAGGCGTGGCCTATAGACTGCGCCTTAGCGCTAAGTATGTCGGCGTGTTCATAGCGTTTTTCACGTATCGATGTTACGTAAATATGTGGACGACCCAAACCACATTATTGCGTTAGAACCGGACGAGATAGCAGAAGATTTAACGTTACGAGGAGGTACTTGTCAAGATATTGGATAGGAAAAAGAGCATGTCCTACGAACAAAGGTTATACCACAAGTTAAAGTTTTTTGTGGAGGAACCATGCTTTATTGAAGAAATGACTTGGGAGTTGGAATCGAGAAATGAAAGCGAGGTACCCTCACCTTTTTTGAAACACCGGTCGTCGTCAATTTAGAGGATGAAATTTCATAAGGAGGGAGGTTGTAAGACCCCAACTTATTATAAATAAAAATCGAATTTTCCTCTATTATTATTGTGAATAATAAGGTGATAATTTGATATAATACTTTGGTTATGGGTGAAATGTGCAAATTTTGCAAAATAAGCAAGTGGTTATAAAATATTCATTGTTGTCGGGGAATATTCGTTTGGTCGTGGAATATTCTTTTACGTGGGGATATATTAAAATGCAATATGACCATTTATGGGCCCCATAACGGATAATTATCGGATGAAGAAAGCGACAAAGTTTGAGTTTTACAAATAACGGCGTAATTATTACAGATTAACACCTTTGTTGGAATACACGGTGGTTAAAAATACGATGTCTGGCGTGGTTGCCACGATAGCACACGGTATTGCGCGATATTGATGAATTATTGATCCTTACGTAAGAAGGCCTTTACTCGATAATTATTACAGATAATTCTTTATTCAATATTTTATTTTATTGATTCAATAATTCTTTGCGTTGATATTTTATATTATTGTTGTTTCAATAATTGTCCTTTGCATGATATTTCCCATTATCGGATCAATAATTCATATTATTTGAATAATATTATTAGATAGCATTATTGGCAATGTCTAGAAAGTTACATCGAGGAGAGGTTTGGTCACCTAATTGCTTGCGCTTGATGAGGAGAAATCCTTATTGGAAAGCCCCCTCTTTCCTAGGAACGGCCTGGTTGTCATAAATGTGATTCTGTAATATTATTTGTGAATAATTAATTATTGATTCATATGATAAGGAAATATTTATTTTATGTGGATATAAATGTTGGATATATTTATTGTGGTTAAAAATGAAGGAGTTAATGTTGAGGTGTTTTATCAGTATTTTTGTCGGAATGGAGGTATTAAAAATTAAACCAGTGTTTTTGAGATATATTGCGTGAGTTATAATTTTTAATCCGGCCGTTGGATTGTTGTGATTTTTGGATATGTTATACATATATAAGTTGAGTATATGTCCACAAATTTTGAGCAGATTTAAAATGAGCGTATGATTTGTTATGAATTTTAAGAGGTGTTGATTAGGAAATTAGGTTTATAAATGATTTTGGTGGAAAATTCTAGAATTGAGTGGGCCCCACTTGTGGTTGGTGAAGAAATGTCTTTGAATTTTATTTCAAATGTGGTGGGTGGCAATAGTAGCGGTAAAGCCATCGGGTTGGTCAAAAGTCTGCTTGGCGTCTTAACATTTTCCTATAAATAGAGGCTAAGTTAGAATTGAAAATCACACGAAACATAAGCTTTCTCTCTTTTCTCTCTATATTATCGGCGTATTTTGTGAGTATTTGATACTTTTGAGTTCTATTTTTGAGTGCAAGTTTCATTAGCACTATATCGAAATTTAGTCGGAAATCTTGTCTTTTTGAGGTAAGGGATGTTATTTTCTTCTTAAATGATATTATTTTCTTCAATATCATTATGCGAAATATTGGTTTGAACTTTTTATCAAATTTGGAACTTTTTGTGTATGGGGGTTACTATTCACGTATCGGACTATTATTCACGTATATGACACTATTCACGAATACGACCTTTATTCATAGAAAAATGAAATTTTCTCCTTTTTGTCAAGATGTCTATTATGGTTACTATCTTTGATTGTATCCATGTTTTGATCTTTATTCTTGAATTTTGCTTCAAAATTGGTTATTATGGAGTATTATTGATCTTGGATAAAGTATGTCTGAATCTCTAATATTTGTTATTTTGTTTCCTTTGGATTCGTTTCTTTAAAATATTTTCATCATCCTCGGTCCTAAATGATGATATTCTTGAATATCTTTGGCTTTTGTAGTGCAAAGATGAATGATTAAATGATGAATATCTTTGGCTGTAGTGCAAAGATGAATGATTACTAATGAATATCTTTTGGCCGTAGTGCAAAGATGAGCAGTGTTGAGATGAACATGACCATTTGGTGATACAAATGAATATCTTTGGCCTATAGTGCAAAGATGAATATTTGATTAAAGATGTATATTGATTGATATTCTGAGGGGATAAAATATTGATGATGGACTTTTAAATCTTAGAAGATAGTAGAATTCTTTTCTCTTGACTCTTCTAATGGATTATTATTTTCACGCTGCGAGTTGTTGATCTAAAACTTGTTGTCTATTATATTTTTATCGATTTTTTTCCTGTTGAAGACTAATGATAATTTGTTGTATATTATCTTAGTCATAATATTCTTCTTTGGGCTAGTTGAGCTCACCCTTTTCCTTTTTGTTTCATTTTTCTTCTCGGGAGGTGAGAACATAGCGAGGAACTAGTCGGGGTATGGAGTGATGGTTCAAGAAAGATGTTTTTATAGTCCTCTTTATTTTTGTATAAAATAGTGTTTGAATAATTGTAATGAGGACTTATTTGAGTGTGGATATTATCTAGAAGACAATATTTGTATTTAAACTCACACGAGTATGTGTTGTCGTATTTTGCATGACAATTGTATTATTGAAGTTGTAGTTTGCTTTTTTTGTACCATGTATTTGGCGACTCGGAATGGGTGTTGTATACCTATTTTGGGGTCCGTGTGTGCTACTATGCAACCACGCCAGCGTATCTTATACTTTAACACCAAGGGTGTTTCAACAAGATTAACAGTAAAACTTCCGCCGTTATTTTCATAAAGTATTTTTGTCGTTTTCTCAATCAAATAATAATTCCGTTAATAGGGGTCCACTAATGATTGTCTGTCGCATACGGATATTCCCAAACAAAAGAATATTCCCCAACCAATCGAATATTATACAACAACTTGCGTACTTTTTGCAAAATTTATAAATATTACCCACAATAATAACATTATATCAAATTCATTCCATAATATTCAAAAATGATATTTATAGAAAAAATCATATTTATTAAAAAGTTGGGGTCTTACAACCTCCCTTCTTATGAAATTTTGCCCTCGAAATTAGTGGTACGTTACAGTATGTCAAGAGGTAAGGATACCTTGATTTCATTTGATTCTAACTCCCGTGTCATTTCCTCAACATTGTGGTTTCTCCACAAAACTTTAAACGAGGTATAACCTTGGAGCATAGAATATGTTCCTTCTTATCCAAGATTTGAACAGGAACCTCTTCATACGTTAAATCTTCCGCTATTTCGTCCGGTTCTAACTCAATAATGTGGTTCGGGTCTTTCAAATATTTACGTAACATGGATATGTGAAAAACGTTATGAACACGAGACATACTTGGCGGTAAAGCGAGTCTATAGGCCACAGTTCATACTCGATCAAGGATTAAAAATGGGCCAATGAATCGAGGATTGAGCTTTCCTCTCTTTCCAAATCTCGTAACTCCTTTCCACGGAGCAACTCGTAACAACACATGATCTCCTATATCAAATTTCACGTCCTTTCGATGAAGATTAGCATAACTCTTTTGTTGATCTTGTGAGGTTTTTATACGTTGTCGGATCGTTTGAATCTTTTTCGTAGTCATACGTACCAACTCCAGTCCCAACAATGTTGCTTCACCCACCTCATCCCATCATACTGGAGAACGACACTTTCTTCCATACAACGCCTGGAATGGAGCCATGCCAATACTTGCTTGATAACTGTTGTTGTAGGAAAACTCCACCAACGGTAAGAACTTGTCCCAACTTCCCTTGAAATCAAGGACACAGAGTCTTAATAAATCTTCCAAAGTTTGAATAGTCCTCTCTGATTGTCCGTCCATCTGAGGATGATATGCCGAACTAAATCGTAAATTCGTGCCCATAGCTTTTTGCAAACTAACCCAAAATCTTGAAGTGAATCTTGGGTCTCGATCAGAAACTATGGATACTGGCATACCATGCAATCTTACAACCTCGTTTATGTACATACGAGCAAGACGTTCAAGTGTATTCGTTTATGATACATTTTGGTACTCCCAGGATGGATTGCAAATGGTGTGTTGTGTGTCTCCATCATGATTTTATACTTTAAATCAGGGTCGTTAAGAACACAAAGTTTGGAGTATTCCTTCTTCATCGATTCTTGATTTCGGCATAGTACCTTCTTGCACTTTCTTCCTCATACGCATCAGCTCCAGGTCTGTAGTTTGAGCAGCTTTAACTTTATCAATTAAAGTCGGTTCTACTTGTATATTCGACATCATCACATGGGTCCCTGGAGTCTTTAACTCTATCTCCATCCTTTGCAAGTCACACAAAATGGGCCTTTGTGTTGACAATATCGCGACTTTTCGATGCTTGCATATGATCTTCTACTCAATGCATCACCTACCACATTCGCTTTTCCAGGATGGTATTGGATGGTATGATCATAATCTTTCAACAGTTCAAGCAAACGTCATTGTCGCATGTTGAGTTCCTTTTGAGTGAAGAAATATTTGGGGCTTCTATAATCCGTAAAGATCTCCACTTTCTCCCCATATAAGTAATGCCTCCAAATCTTTAGTGCGAAAACGACTGCTGCCAACTCTAGATCATGAGTAGGATAATTCCTCTCATATTCTTTGAGTTGTCGTGAGGCATAGGCTATGACTTTCCCATGTTGCATGAGAACACATCCCAACCCTTTGCCCGAAGTATCACTGTAGATGACAAATCCCTCCGAGCCAGATGGTATTGTCAAAACAGGTGCTCAAATGAGTCTCCTCTTGAGTTCTTGAAAACTCTTCTCACATTCTTCGCTCCAACCGAACTTTATATCTTTTCGAGTCAGCTGAGTTAGTGGAGTAGCAATTCGAGGAAATCCTTCCACGAATCTCCGATACTAACCAGCTAAACCGAGAAAGCTACGTACTTCGATCACTGATTTAGTTTGCTCCCAGCTTTGAATAGCTTCAATCTTTGCTGGGTCAACAGATATTCCATGACTTGATACTACGTGCCCAAGGAATGCTACTTCCTCAAGCCAGAACTCACATTTCTTCAACTTGGCATAAAGCTTGTATTCACGAAGCTTTTGGAGTATCAGCCTCAAGTGTTGCTCATGATCTTCACGGCTTTTGGAATAAATAAGGATGTCATCAATAAAGACGACCACAAAGTGATCCAAATATTCCTTGAATACTCGGTTCATCATATCCATGAAGGCAGTAGGAGCATTAGTCAATCCAAAGGACATGACTAGGAATTCATAATGCTCATACCGAGTTCTAAAAGCCGTCTTTGGAATATCATCGGTTCTAATCTTTAATTGGTGATATCCGGAACGAAGATCAATCTTTGAAAAGAATTTGGCTCCTTACAACTGGTCAAACAGGTCATCAGTATGTGGCAATGGTTACCTATTTTTGATGGTGACATGATTCAACTCCCGATAATCAATATAAAGCCGCATACTACCATCTTTCTTCTTCACGAATAGAACAGGAGCACCCCAAGGAGAAGTACTAGGATGAATAAAGCCAATGTCTAACAATTCCTGCAGTTGAGTATTTAACTCCTGAAGTTCAATAGGAGCCATTCGATATAGGGCTTTGGAAATGGGTTTTGTACCGGGTTCAAGGTCGATACAAAATTCAATTTCACGCTCTGGGGGTAGGCCAGGAAGTTCTTCAGGGAATACGTCAGGAAATTCATTAACAATTGAAATATCATTCAAAACTGACGTAATTTTGTTTAGATCCATGACATGAACTAAGAAAGCTTGACATTCGTTTTTCAATAAACGAATAGCTTTATGGCTTGAGATGATAGTGATTGATTTTAATGGTTTGGTTGCTTGAATTCGCTTAATAGGTTGGTTAGGAATATGAAAGCTAACAACCTTATAAAAATAATCAATTTTTACATGATGAGTAGTTAACCAATCAATCCCTAGAATCACATCAAATGCAAGTATTTTTAATGAAATAAGATCGACAGGTAATGTGAGGGTACCAATTTGAACCAAACAAGACTTATAAACAGTGGATGTAATGAAGGTTTCTCCCAACGGAGTTTCAACAGATAAGTCAAAGTCTAATTTCTCCGGAGTCAAATTTAAATGTTGAGCGCAAGTAGGAGAAATAAAGAATGGGTAGAACCGGTATCAAATAAGGTATAGACTTCACTAGAGTTTATGATAAGCTTACCCGTGATGACCTCGTTTGGTTTCCTTGCTTTCTGGGAGGTCACTACAAACGCTCTCCCTTGCACCACCGGCTTTGACTTTTCTAGGACGGCCTTTGGTGCCTCCATCCCTAATTGAACTTGTCTTGATGTGAGCGACAAAATCGGGCTAGGTGACCTTCTCTTCCATAATTATAACATTCTTTGGACGGCATCGCGCAGTTTGGACTGATGTGTCCCACCCCTCCGCATTTGAAGCATATGATAGGTGCTCGTTCCCCTTCCTTAACAACGGGTGCTGGTGCTGACGTCTTTCCATCATTGTTGAATCTCCTCTTCTTGAAATGTCCATTCTTATTGTTTTGGCCCTGATTACCACCGAAGTGGTTACCATTTCTAGCCTGTTGCCCACCACGCTTGTTGTCACCGCTTCGATGGCTGCTCTCACTGGTATTATCATTTTGCCAGCTGTTCTCTTTTGGTTGCGTTGACTCGTTATCGCGCTCCACTAACTGAGCCCTATTTACAACATCTGAATACAAACACAGTTTATGAGAAATAAGATATTGGACGTATCTAAACTTCAAACCTCTTAAAACATTCGCGTCATTCTCTCTTCATTATCCACCAAGTGGGACGCAAACCGAGATAACTCGGCAAACTTCGCTTCGTACTGCGACACGGTCATATTATTCTGCTCCAACTTGATGAACTCTACCTCTTTTATATGACAAATACTTTCAGAAAAGTACTTGTCATTGAATAGTTCTTGGAACTTCTCCCAAGACATCTTCAGTGCGGCAGGTTGAGTACGCTTTATCGATTCCCACCAATAATCTGCCTCTCCTCGCAACATAAAGGCGGCAAAGGGAACCTTTTGCTCCTCGGAGCATCCCAAGACATCAAATATCTTGGTGGTCTGCTTTATCCATGCTTCCGCCTTAAGTGGTTTTGGCTCTCCAATAAACTCCGGTGGTCCCAGCTCCTTGAACTGTTTAGCGGTGACCGTCCGAGAGTTTCCGGTGTTTCCACCTATATTTTGGACAGGAGCCGCTCTCGCTTTAACATTGCATGAATTGCATAAAGCCTCTGAACATTCCATCATTCATCATTTGGTCGGTGTTGTTGTTTGCATAAGGATTGTCGCCTTCGATGCACATTATCCTCGATTATTGATGTGGAGACTCAAGCGGTCTCTGTGCTCCATTCTATTCTCAACATTCTCGGATGTCATTTTCAGACATCGCCACAAAACAAAGGTTAATTAACATATAACATATAATCCCTATACTTTGACTGACCAATTAAATACCAAATAAACTTAGGTAGGTCATACTAGCGAAGGAATTCCACGTCTCTCCCCACCTAGTTCTTGTCTCACTTCTCAGCCAGGGATCATATCCCTAAGCTTTGATACCAACTGTGATGCCCCCAAAATAGGTATACATCACCCATCTTGAGTCGCCAATTACATGGTACAGAATTCAAATACAAACTTAATTATACAACATGAGCTGTGAGTTTTAATACAAATATTGTCTTCTAGACAGTATTCAAATTATTGTCTAATAAAACAAATAACTTTATAAAAGTATTTTGTTTATATAAAATGATTTTACTATGCAAAATACTATGCATAATAGAATATTATATATTCTATTTATAGTCTAATAAAATGAATAACTTTATAAACGTATTACATTTTTATATAAAAAGTTTTTTCATTTTATTACATTAATAATACTAATAAAACAAAACTCATCATCATTATTATAATTCACACTATTAATCGACCGAGTCGTTTCTCTCGTGAAAGAGGGGCTTTCAATAAGGATTTCTCCTATTAGTAGCGCAATTAGGTGGCCAAACCTCTCCCTTGGCAAAACTTCTGAACATCGTTAATATTGCAAATAATAATATTAATAACTCCGTCATCTCAATTATTGATTTAATAATATATAAAATATTGACAATAATTGAATCAAATAACGTGAGATACTACGCACGAAATTCTTTGTAGCAATAATTGAACAAAAGCGGTGACTTCTCACGTAAGCATCAATAATCAATACTGGTATTGCTACTATGCAACCACGCCAGACTTCAGTACTTTTTACTAAAGGTAGTTCAAGCGGTTTTAACGGTAAAACTTCCGCCGTTATTTTATATAAAATATTTTTGTCATTTTCTCAATCCGATAATAATTCCGTTGTGGGGTCCACTAATGATTGTACTGGCTGCATTTGCGGATATTCCACGACCAAAAGAATATTCCCCACCAATCGAATATTATACAACAACTTGCATACTTTTTAAAATTTATAAATATTACCCACAACTATAACACTATCTCAAATCCACACCATAATATTCAAAAAAATATTTCGAGAAAATTAAATCTTTATTCATAAAATCTGGGGTCTCACAGAGGGCATAGTAGAGCTGAAAGCCAATGTATGAAGAAGCCATACAGTTGATGTTGGTGAAGTAGGAGTGGCAAATCAAAAGGCCAATCTCAAGTACCTCTCTACGTTTCACTAAAAAAACTTAGAGCTAAACAGATGAAGACGTAGAGCAGAAGTCTACGACCCAACAAGTGTTCAAAGCTGCTAAGCACAAAAAGATGTGGAGTTTTATTTGAATAGCTTGGCAGCACATTAATTATGATCATAAATAGCTTCGAACTTCAGGATGAGATTAAGCATCAATGTAAAAGTTCAACAAGCACCAAGAAGATGATCACAACAATGATGATAAGTGTCATAAGATGAAGAGCTTATGTGTCATCTTAGTAACACCTCCAACACACATTAGCAAAAAGGATTTGGGGTCTGAGGATCTTGGTCTTAGTAACCGAATTGGGATCGATAGACACTGGTCTATGCGAGGGTCAGAGGATCCTGGTTTCAATTACCAAATTAGTGAGCATAATTGACTCGATGCTGAGACTCTATAACTCGAAGGAAAATTAGTGGTTCAAATAAAAACTTGTCTGTTGGGCCTATATTTGTAGACACTCGAATTTTCATTTTCCTGTTACTAACTATGTAGGAGGACAAAAGTGTCTTTTTCACACTCCAGAGATAACCCTGGAGGACCACAACATCAATTCCAACCCCGGAGATAGCCCCGTTAGATCCAGTTTCCAACCCCGGAGATAACCCTAGGAAATCAGTTTCAACCCCAGAGATAACCCCAGGGGATCAAGTTCAAAGCCTGAAGATAACCCTAGGAGGTCAAGCCAACCTCAGAGATAACTCTGAGGACAGTCAAAGTCAACATCAGGTCAACCTCAAAGATAACCCTGAGAAAAGACTGTCACAACTGCGCAAAAACCAAAGATAACCCCGGGAGGGGCAAAATGGTCATTTTTCCAACTCAACTTCAACTCACATCAAATACACTCATTTAAACTCAAATTGATTCAATAGAAGTCCCATAAGAACCATATCTTAACTTTAGATTGCAACCTACGCAAAACAGCTCAATGGACTGCCTGATGGAAACCCAAAAGTGCCATTTTGGTCATGGACCCATCTTTCCAGAATCAAAAAAGTGAAAATCCTATGTCATTGTGCAGCTCTCAGAAAGAGCTTTCCAGAATGGTATGGCACGCTTCCATTGGACTCCCGGATTGAAAGTTATAAAGATTCGAGCGAACAGCGCGTTGTCCGAGTACACGTACTTCGAGATGACTTGACCCACATTGCCCGGGGCACCCCTGGCAAAGAAGAAGAGTATTACTGCTGATTTCTTGGCAGGTACACTGCTGCTCCCCTTCTATAAATAGAGGGCTTAGGGTGGCCATTTTGTAAGAGAAAAAGGCGAGGAAGCCCTGCCCATTTTGCTCTATACACACTATAAACTGAGTGCTTTCTTATTTTAAACACTTGTGAGCTTATATTTTGCTACATTTTACCGGTGGAAACAGAGTGTTCATTCATATAAACCTATTTGAAGTTTTCTTTGGCAGCCCACTGTAAGCCTTCTTTCATTTCTTAAAGCCTTGTTCTCCACTTTTGTTCACACACAGTTATTCACGTTGAGAGTCGTGTTGTGTACGTATGCCCGGACCATCGGTCCATGTCTTTTATTATTTTTCTCTCTATATATATATATATATATATATATATATATTATTATCGAGTTACCTCGATTGAGCCTGAATATAATATTCGGAGCGTTTATTGCTTTTATATATATAAATACTTATATATATATATATATATATATATATCTGTCAGCTTGGAGATCACTTCGTGGCGGTTGATCGCTTTTATATTTATTTTTATATTTCGTCCACTGGAGTTTACTTACGTGGCGATTGATCATTCATATATATATATATATATATATATATATATATATATATATATATATATATATATATATATATATATATATATATATAGAGAGAGAGAGTCCAAGAATCTTTAGCTCGCCCATTATCCGACTCACTGAAGCTCTCCCCTTTAGCGATGGACGGACGATGGTTGATCATACAATGTCGTAAATACATACTTTTAGCGACGGACAACCTATGGCGTCGCTAAAAGTATATGACGACGATTGTATGACTAAACCGTCGTCGGGTCCGTCGCTAAACCAAAAGCTTCGAGTGAGTTGGATAAGGGTGAGCTTAAGATCGAGCATCAATATATATATATATATATATATATATATATATATATATAACTATTTCTGACTTTCATACAAGCTGCTACATCATGTGATCACAGATTGGTCACACGAATCTAGATTGATTCCGTGATGGACATTTTCATTTGTGACCGACTTTGTAAATTATTCACGGTGTTTGAATTTCCTTAGACGGCTCTCATGCCTGCAAGGAGTTCGACACTGTTTTTTATCTGATTTTCTCGAAGATGCTTTGCATCTCCAAAATAAAAGCAATCAATTCGAACACATAATAAAATGGAAGTATCAAAGGCCTCAATTACTATTGAGCACAAGGGTTTAAAAAACCTCTTTTACAAAACATCACTGCTATATCTTGTTAAAACTGAACTTTTATACAACATTCAAACCCTTTATATATAGGTGCAAACGAGGCATAACACTACTTCCAGATAATTGTACATTGATCTACACACATACATTCAGATAAATTTTTTAATTGAAAAGTGGCGGTCGCCGAGTTACAACGGATGTTGGGGTTGCCTAACACCTTCCCTCCGCATAATCAACCCCCCCGAACCTAACTAATCTCGGTTTCACAGACCAGTCATAGTGTCACATCACTAGGTCAATGTTCAAACCTTTTCTCGGTTGAGTTGGTGCAACCATTTAAAAATATCAACTGGCGACTCTTACGGTCAATAAATGCGACATATACATGTCGGACCTTTTCACAACTTGTTTTTTCAAACAAATCTCACCTAACATGAGAACACCAAAAGACAAGAACAGAAAAGGGACAAATAAAAATCCTAACGTCGACAGGTGGCGACTCTGCTGGGGATATCTAGTAAGAGGGCTTAAGCCGCTATTACAAACTTTTCAGAACATTTATCTGTTTGTGTGTGGATGTTGAATTTACATTTTAATGATTGTGTATGAATGCATTTACTTATTTCACTTAGTGCTTCGCACTATATCTGTATTTGATATTAGTGCTTCGCACATGTCATCATTTCCATACAGTGAGACGTTGTATGTGAATGTATGTTGTGTGGTTCTTCCACCAGGAGGCTATCCTGTCGGTGTTTGATTACTGGACTCGTAGAAAGACTAATTCCAACGAGGCCCAGGAAAGACACCACCCAAATTCGCTCCAGTTGAAAGACCGGATTAACTTCCCGTCAAGTAAATTGCGATGATTTGGGAACCTTCATGCCAAAAAGCTGCGGGAGTAGCCTAAGATAGGTCAGCCTCTGATAAACCAAACGTGGAGAGAAGTCTCTTCATACTTTCCCATTTCAATTACTTGTAATTTTATTTCCATGTCAATCTCAATGTAATGGAAAATATGAAGGAATATGTGTACATGCATTCCCTTTTATCTGACATGATATCTTAGCATACAGACAGTTGACATCCATTTTGCAGGATAATACTCCTAAAATGGACATATCACATAGCATGTAACATTTCTACATTCTTTTTTTTTGTTAATGTGGAGTTTCCCAACCGTAGTCGGACTAAGTCTCCCCACCCCGGACCAGGCTTTACGCACAGGCTCGGCCTAAGATATGGATCTGCCCAGAAATGTGCGAACCGTGGCCACACGGACTAGTTTTTAATTGGCCCTCACACTGGTTGCAGGCGAGAATCTATCCCAGGATGCTCGGGTTTACGGTTCACCCCAGGTCGAAGCTTACCGTTGCGCCAAGTGTTGTGGTTAACATTTCTACATTCCCTAAGACTAAACTACATAAGTCTTTTTGTAGGGAAGCAATTGATCCCGTTGCCATTTCAAAATCCGAAAAAGGCACTAACTAAGCCCACCGTCAGACATGGCTACAAGTGCCCACTCTGATCCTACTCCTGTTTCCCGTGAGGAGTTCGAAGGATTAAGGAATCAAATAGCAGAATTGGATGTCTTTCTAAAATAACAAAGTAAAAACACTCGTGCCCAGACAATGCCTACTCAATCAGAGTCTTTCACTCAAGGGGCAGTCAGGATATTAACAGAAAGATGGAAATCCAGATACCTAAACCTCATTCCAATAAAGGAACCAACAAAACCCCTGAAATCACAAAACTTAGGGATGATCGAGAAACGGGGGATATAAGAAAGAAAGTCCAACAAATGGAGGAAACCATCACTTCAATCAAAGGGACTGAAAACTATGGAAGTGTCACCTATTCTGATCTCTGCATATTCCCAAGGCTCGATATCCTGACAAATTCAAAATCCCAGAGTTTGAAAAGTACAATGGGTCAGGCGATCCCTATACGCACCTAAAAGTGTACATTGGCGAACTGGGGTCTTATACTGAAGATGAAAGCCTCAGAATGCATCTTTTTCAAAAGAGTCTCACTGGAGAGGCTAAAGCCTGGTATGCCCGACTTGACAATGCCAAAATCCACAACTGGGAAGAATTGGCACACGCCTTTCTAAATCAGTATAGTTTTCAGTCACAAATGGCACCAGATCAATACCAAGTGACTAAAGTCAAAAAGTAAAGTACTGAGTCTTTTCGAGAATATACCCAAAGGTAGAGACGTCTGGCAGCGCAAGTCATTCCATCAATGATAGAAACTGAGATGGTAATGACATTTATTAATATCTAAGAGGCGCCATACTATGAGAGAATCCTAGCAGGCATAGGAAAGCTATTCGCGGAGATGATCAAACACGGCGAAATAGCAGAGATGGGCCTTAAGGCAGGCAAGATTAAAGACTTCATTGCCTTGGAAGCAATCGTTGAGCATATATAGATTAGCAAGTGTGCGAGCGATCCCAAGAGGGTACTCGATAAAGGCAATGAAGATATATCCCTTATTTCATAGGGGCAAGCAAGGAGACCAACCTACAGTCCCCCTAGTTGGAAAAAGCAAGAAAATCTGTCATTTCAATAATAGGTTGCATTCAACTAATGCCAATACAGAAAAAGAAAATTTGAAAGAATGGCAAATCGGGTGTTCACTCCACTGGGCGATTCTCTTGAAAATGTTTTGGCGATATTAATGGATCACAAGAAAATTACCGAACTGGCTCCACCTCTGGAATTAGGGAGCAAAAGATATAATCCAAGCTAGAGATGTGCTTACCACTCAGGGTCTCCGGGACACGACACACAAGATTGTTGGTCCTTAAAGCATAAAATTCAAAATTTGATCGAAAGTGGCAGTATTATGGTCCAATAACCTGACCAACAACATGTCAACACCAACCTTCCGTTGTAGCATGATATGAAGGAAGTAACGTGATCAGGTCAAAAAGCACTGAAATGTATCCAAATCGTAAGTACATATGAAGGATGGAGGAATACCCCCAAAGGCACAAAACAAATGTCCTAAAGTGGGAAAACTTGGAGGAAGTATGATAGTAATGCAAAAATTAGAGACGATTCAGAATCAGGTAAATCTTAGCTAGGCGATAGTGCGTGACATCGAGGATACGAGGCGCTTTTTTCACTCAACTATCAGAAAGCCAAGAGAAAAAGGAGGCTAACCATAATGCAAGCCCATATCTGTGACGCCCCCAAATCTGGGTCTCTTCCAACCCGACAGATGGTGCTACACGGTACTACCATTCATTCATACATTTTATAGAATAGTCTAAAAAGGACTAATATAACTTATATATATTCAAAATAATATTACATTTCCCGGGTTCTTTGTACCCCTTTGAGGTTGTTCTTGTCATAATATCAATATATTACAAGACGGTCTTGCTATATCTTATTACATAAGTATGCTAAGGGTTAGCCTTCTTGCCTTTATCCTTAGGATTCTTGATCAGCTAAGATTTTAAAGCGTGTTCATATGGTTCAAGCAAGAGTGAGCATGACTAGCTCAACCAAGTACTACAATTCTAATAAACAACATGCTTGAAACATAGAACTCATATATCTTCAATAACTGAACAATAGTTACGAAGTACTATCGATAAATCAAAATAGCACTTCTTTTTCTTCAAAACGTTTTACACAACCATACTTCTTTGGAATAATAATTATGGCTCAATTATATGAGCATTCATAAGTTCTTTTGAAAAGGACAACGGCACTAAGTCAAGTAAGTCAAGCATAGCTTACGAGCACTTACGGTGATCATTTCGTAGTACTCTATGTTGATCAACACTCATTCATTAAATGTGTATACGTTTAAGTTGTGGCAACCTCACGTGCCTGTCGTTAAACGATAAAAACATTTTAGTATACATGGTCTTCGATTGAAAACCAACCAATATAACTCAGTAAACATTAATAATTCTTGACAGATTCATAATATAAGTCCAGCCGAAAGAATTGGCTTAAGACTTCATTATTCAAGACTTCATGCGAACAGGTTACATGAATTACAAAGCTTGTCCAGACTGAACTTAAACAAGAGTTAGAATACTTGCCTTTAGCGTCTGATTACTGGTTAATACTCGTACAGTACTTTAAGTCTTTATGATTCTACAATTCATAATCACGTACCACATTAAGTCATACACAATCAAGTATGATTACTATTATATCTTACCCTTCATCTCAATGTAATTCCTAATTTAGATTCGTTATTTAGGGTTTTCGACTTTCGTTACGTCATTCTCATTCCGCTAATCTTCGATTGATTATTAACTCTTAATCAACATGCATTAGTGTCTTACAAGTACCTTACAATGTCTTAATCATGTTATGATTACATCTTAATACATTACTATTAAGTTCTCTTTCCTTCCATACTTGAAATCTTTCTTCACTATCAACTTCCTTGGATTGGCGTGCATGGCGGCTGAGGATTTCCTTGTGACTTCGCGTTGCTGTTGCTTGAGTTCGCGAATGTACAATGGTTCGACCTCGCTTATTCTGATGTGCGGGCAATTAGGCTTAGAGTCGCGCCACGGTGCGGACTCTGTGCCTTAGAAAATTTTTCAGTTTTGAAAATTTTTATGAACTTCCCGGACGCATAACTTCTTCGTTTTAAGTCCGAATTGGTCCGTTCAAAAGCCTACGATTCACAAATTTCATAATCTACGCGTTCGTGCAAAAATTTTATCTATTTGACTTCGTTCGCTCAAAATTCACCTATGAGTTCATTTTTAACGAAAACGATAAACGTTCGTGAACGTTAAATGCTCGTTTCTTCGTTTTAAGTCAGAATCCGGTCATTTTTGAGTCCGCAACTCTATAATGACTAAAATGACTTGTCTCCATCGAAAACCAACATTTTCAACTTCAAGCACAATATACGACTTCCATTCTGAGAAATTCACGAATTAAACGGTAATAAATCAATCGATGCGAATTAAAAGCAAATCTTCATTACTAAAAGCGTTCTTAATGGATTTTAATCAACATAAGATCATTACAAGTTATTTACTACTCCAACTTATAATCAAAGTAGGTTTTGACTTATTCTCATAGGTTATTAACTTATTTAACTTAAGAGTTAGAAATCTTCATGCTCATGACTTATTATTAACTTAAGTCCTTGATCAAAGTTCTCATGCTATATTCCACATACTAAACATCATATGCTAGGTTCTTCATGGTTCTAGCAACTTATTAATATTCAAGTTGCTTTTTTAACTTATTAGACTTAAGTTCATTCTTTAGTAATTTATTACATGGTATCATCCAACCCTCCCCTTCTCTATCAATCCTATTATAGAAGAGATGAAGATATAAGAGAGAGTCTTACCCTTGAAGACTTCTATTTGCTTTGGAAAACTATCAATGGTTGAAGTGGCTTATAAGTGCTTATTGGTTCTAACAAATAAGTTGCTATACTTGAGAGAAGTTTGGATGAAATGAAATAACCAACAATTGAATTGTGGCTCTTGTATTTATAGGCTTGGCAAAGTGGGGCACTCTAGTCATTTAGGCCCTCCACCTCCTTAATCCCACCTCCTCAATTAATCTAATCAATTCCACCTCCTTACTTTATTCATTTGTGTGCTCATCACTTCTCTTGACCACCACACAAAGTTCTTGGGCATCACCCTTCTTGTTTGCCCATCACACTTACTCATTCTCACTTGGTTTGACCCATCAAGTTTATCCATGGGTGCGCCCATGGATCCTCATTAGTTAATGGATCATAGTTTGGGCTAAATGCTAATTGATTAACTTATCCCTTGGGCTTACTAATAATAATAGCTTATTTCCTTGTTGGGCTTGCATTAATCAAGTTGGGCTTCATTAACCAATTACTTGGGCTTAATAATTAATCCCACTTAAGTTTACACCTTATACATATTGGACTTGATCTCTATCTGATATTACCTTAATTCCTTCCATTAGGTTTTAATACCTATAATCCCAAATTAAGTCCGCATGTGATTTATTGCATTTTCAATACATAGATTATTATTACATAATCGATATCACCTCGATATTATAACATTACATATTTCTCGGAAATTCAAAAATAATTCCCGAGCAGAAATCGATGAATAGTGTTTTTCGGAAAATTTCTCGAAAAACTTTTATTTTCGTTTTAGAAATTCAAACACTTTAATTCTTCCACGTAGTTAAAATACTACGACGTTCCAGCGTTTCTAGGTTATAGAACAACATTCATTTTCTCAATACACAATAATAATAAATAATATTATTTTATTCATTATTAAAAGTAATTACAAAATGTTCGATTTTCCGGGGCGTTATACTCTCTCCCCCTTATAAGGATTATGTCCCCAGAATCTCGCTATAAAAAAATATTTACACAAATAAATGCGGGTATTTCTTTTTCATCATTTCTTCTAACTCCCACGTTCCTTCTTTTGCGTCGTGGTTCTTCCATATCACCTTTACCGAAGGTATGACTTTATTCATGAGAACTTGTTCTTTTCTATCGACAATTTGAGCCAAAGCGTTTCCTCGTACGTTAAGTCCTTTTCGACATGAATAGGCTCATATTCTATCACGTGCTTATAATCCAAACATAAGGGCGTAACACGGATCGTGAAATACATTATGTATTCGTTTCTAGAGTGCGGAGGTAATTCTATCATGTAAGCTACCTCACTACCGTTTCAATACCTCGAAAGGTCCTATAAACCTCGGACTTAACTTTCCCTTCTTTCCAAAATGTATCTTTCCTTTCCAGGGAGATACTTTCAGAAATACATCTGAACCTACTTCAAACTCTCGATTCTCTCTATACGGATCCAGTAAACTTATTATATATCTTCTTGGTACGCTAGAAGGCGCATCGAATCTTCTTAACAATATCATTTATCATCATTGCACCAATTACGGTCCCAACATCCGGTGTTTCTCTACCTCATCCCAATACAGTGGCGTTCTGCATTTCCTCCCATACAAAGCTTCGTATGGCGGCATACCTATGCTTGCATGATAACTATTGTTATACGTAAACTCCACTAATGGTAGATGATCATCCCAACTACCCTTGAAATCCATGACGTAAGATCTTAGCATATCTTCTAACGTCTGAATTGTCCTCTCGCTCTGTCCATCCGTCTGTGGATGATACGATGTACTCAGCTTCAACTGCGTTCCCAACTGCTCTTGTAGACTTCTCCAAAAGTTCGACGTGAATCATGGATCACGATCTGACACAATCGATACTGGCACTCCATGTCTAGAGATTATTTCCTTACTATAAAGTTTAGCTAACTGGTCTAAGTTATACTTAACCCTAATTGGCAAAAAGTGAGCCAATTTCGTGAATCGATCCACTATTACCCAAATCGCATCATACCCCTTCTGTGTAGTCGGAAGTCCAACCACAAAATCCATCATGATATTCTCCTACTTCCACTCCGAAATTTCTAATTACTGTAACAAGCCACTTGGTCATTGATGTTCGGCCTTAACTCTCTGACAAGTCAAGCACCTACTAACGTACTCGGCAATCTCTCTTTTGATGTTCAGCCACCAGAAACTCTGTCGAAGATCTTCATACATCTTAGTACTACCAGGATGAATCGAAAACCTTGAACTATGAGCCTCTTGTAGAACCTGCTCCTTTAATTCTGTCTCATTCGGAACCCAAATTCTTCCTTCAAATCTCAATAACCCCTCGTTATCAAGACTGTACTTAATATCTTTTTCATTGATCGATTAGCTCTCTTATCCGATTATACTCATCGGTTTTGAGTTGCACCTCCTTAATTCTCTCTCTACGATGGTAGATTGCATCTCCATCATAAACAACATTTGTGCCGCTTCACTTAATGACTTCACTTCCAACTCCATTCTAGCCATCTCTGTTATTAACTTTCGGTTTGAGCCGTTAACAAAGACAACTTTTCCGACCCTTTCAACTTAAGGCGTAAACAACTACATTTGCTTTTCGGGTGATCTGAGATTTCACGGTCGTAATCCTTTATCAACTCCGACCATCTCCTACGCCTCATATTCAACTCCTTACTATGTGAAGATATATTTTAGACTTTTGTGGTTCGTGTATATCTCACACTTTTCCCCATAAAGATAATGTCGCCATATTTTAGGAGGCAAACACCACCATGGCTAGTTCGGATCATGAGTAGGGTAAACTTTCTCATAATCCTTCAATTTGCCTGACGCATATGCAATGACCTTGCCATCTTTGTATGAGCACGTAACCTTGTTCTTTATGCGAAGCATCGCTATAAACTACGAAATTTCCTGTGTCATCGGGTAATGACAAAACAGGCGCTTCACTCAACTTCTTCTTCAGTTCTTGAAAGCTATCTTCGCATTTCTTAGTCCATACGTACTTCACCGTCTTCCTTGTCAAGTTAGTCAGCGGAGTAGCTATCTTTGAAAAGTCTTGAATGAACCTCCGATAGTAACCCGCTAATCCTAAGAAACTCCACACCTCAGTCGGCATTTTCGGTTGTTCCCAATTCATCACGGCTCCCACCTTCGCTGGATCTACTGAAATCCCCTCATGGTCAATAACATGACCTAAAAACTGAACCTTCTCTAACCAAAATTCACACTTAGTGAACTTCGCATATAACTTCTCCTTTCTTAATGTCTCCAACACTATTCTTAGGTGTTCAACATGATCTTCTAGCGTCTTAGAGTAGACTAGAATATCATCAATAAACACCACGACGAACTTGTACAAATATTGTTTGAACACCCTGTTCATCATGTCCATAAATCGGTTTGGTTCATTTGTCAATCCAAGCGACATCACTAAAAACTCGTAATGACCATACTTGAGTCACGAATGATGTCTTTGGCACATCCTCCTTCCTAACCTTCGGTGATGATACCCGTCCTTAAATCTATTTTAGAAAAATACTTAGCCCCTTTCAGTGATCAAAGAGATCATCGATCACAGGCAATGGGTATTTATTCTTTATTGTTAACTTATTCAACTCTCTATAGTCGATACAAAGTCTTAATGATCAAGTCTTCTTCTTAACAAACAATCTATCGGTGCTCCCCTGGCGACGGTGACACACTCGGTGAATGTACTTACGATCCAGCAGTTCTTGTAGATGTACCATCAATTCCTTCATCTCCCTTTGGCGCCATACGATCACGGTGCCACGGAAGCTGGTGCTAGCTCTGGCACAATATCTATTATGAACTCGGTCTCCTATCCGTGGAAGACCCGGTAACTCACTTGGAAATACATCCTCGAACTCACCCTTTATAGGTATTTGTTCCATGGTCGCTCCCACTCTACGGGTATCAACCACATGACACAAATAGCCTACACACCCCTTCCTCAATAATTTCCTAGTTTGTGTCATGGTTAGACAACCTGAACGTCCGTGATCTATTCCCATAAAATACTAGCAGAGGGTTGTTCTAACGTCTTAATGTTCACACATTTCTTTTGACAATCTATAATTGCCCCATGGTTTACCAACCAATCCATTAAGAATTACATCGAATTCTCTAACTTTATTGGTAATAAATCTACTGATAGTTTACAACCCCGAATATCTACACAACAACTCTTGTGAACATTTTCAACAGGAATAATCTCTTCGTTTGCTACCTTAATATTTAAAGGTATAGGCAACTTTTCAGGAAGTAATCCTAATCGTTTAGAAAAATTGCACGCTATAAACGAACAAGTAGCACCCGAATCAAACAGTACGTATGCATTGATATCGTTGATCGGAATAATACCTGCGACGACATCCCCTTATGCAACCGCATCTTGGACTGTCATGTTAAAGGTACGACCCATCGGCCTACCTGGCTGCGCTGGACCCCCAATAGCTAACTTACCACTATTAGTACCCCGGTTCCCGTCCGTCCCCTTCTTCGAACAATTCTTTGCCATGTAGTCAGTTGATCCACACATAAAGCATCCATGGTTCTTCTTCGGACTTGGACAACTAGGCGCAATATGCCCCTCTTGTCCACAGTTGTAGCAGACGGCCTTCCCCTTGAGACAGACTCCTAAATGAGTCTTCCCACATGTCTTGCAGGCCTCCATTCTTCTCTTCGGGTCTCCTTGCTTCACTCTGGTATTCCCAGAGCTAAATACCTTCATCTTTTGACCCTCGCCACTTCCACTGGCTCCCTCAATCTTGAATCTCCCATTAACCTTTCCCTTATTCTTCTTTTCTTTGTGGTATTAGCTCAACACCTCACTACCACCTTCGGCAATTATTGCCTTCTCTAAAATGATTTCAAAAGAAGTACTTTGGAATACCGATATACGGTTATAGAGCCAGGGTTTCAAGCCCTGCTCGAACCGTCGCGCCTTCCTCACCTCAGTATCCACTTGGTGTGGAGCGAACCTCGCCAGTTCATTGAACTTGGCAGCATATTGGGGCACTGTCATGTCCCCTTATTTCAACTCTAGAAACCGCATCTCCATCCTTCCCTTCATGCTCGTGGGAAATTAGTTCTCGTAGAATATTTCCTTGAACCTCACCCACGTTATAGCATCTATTAGGCCCTACTTTGATTGGCCTCCCACCAAAAGTTGGCCTCTCCCTTCATCATGTAGGTTGCAAAGGCAACCTTTTTGGGCCTAAATCGACATTTGCTATTACAAATGCCTTCTCAATCTCCCTAACCCACGTTTGGGCTTCGAGATAGGGTCAAGTAGTTCCTTTGAACTCGCGGACCCACACTCTTAAAGTCCTTAAATGTAGTAGCTCGTACTACACCAGGATTCACAAGAATATTATGCCCTGTTTGGTTAAAAGTTGCGGTTAAAAGGTTCAAAAATTCTTGCATGGGGTTAGCGGACCTCCCTCCGGTTGATTAGGTGGTCGCACCTTGGAGTGCACGGGTACTCTTCTTGGCGGCATTTTTTGTCACAATAAACACATATTTCGTTATTATGCATTTCACCATCGATTAGTTATTATTCCATAATTAAACAATAACTTAAACACTCCTTACTCAACATTTTTGAAAATGAAAACTTATATTAATTCATCGTAGTATAATACTACATCGGTTACAATGACCCAATTTGGATACATTACTTTCCGCCTATTGCTTTCCAAAATTGGGAATTACAAAAGACTACCCTTGATTATACAAAAATACGTCACTACATACACAATATGTACATTACTAACTACTCTAACAACTACTCGATCATATCTCGCCTTAAGGCATTCTCAAAATCTGCCTTGCAAAGGCAGCAATAATAATATCACGGCTGATAGTATGCCCGCGTGCGCTTTTGTCTCTACAGGATACCCAGCTACCTGCAATTGGAAATCCTCATGAGAACTCCTATGAATATAGGACATTCTCCCTATCTTTTGTTTCTTGGTCTTTAGCTCGCTCCTAAGCTCAAAGACCTCTTATTTTAGCTCATGGACTTTTTCCTTAGCCAAAACTCTCTCGTCATGTTCTGTTTCCACATGGACTCCACGTCCGTCTTGTCCTCTATAAGCGCTTGGAGCTCGCCTTTGACTCCTTGACCTCGACAATAGTGTGCGTTCCTATCTATCAACGACATGAGCGGTGACATCATCGACTCTCTGGAGTTATCTCTGCTTACTATAGCCATTGGATTGAAGGATACTACATCCACTTCTTCTTCTATCATGCGAAGTCGAATACGGACATGAGGTCGAAGCTTTGAGTCTCCGGACTCCACCACAACTATCTCGGGATCTGCTGCTATGGGGTTCGGTATGATTTCTATCTGGTTTACCGACCCTTCGCTGACTACCTGTACATCCCTATTTTCACTTGACATCTACAACAACACATAGAGTTGATTAGTAAACGTTAGTAGAATAATAAAAACACATAACATATATAATGCATTTTTATAAGGTTAACTTACATCTTTTATTCTTTGACTTTTCTTAAGGTTATGACTTAAGGTTTTTTTACTTCCCCCTTAAGTTTTATAACCTAATGCTTTGATACCAACTTTGTGGCGCCCCAAAATTGGGTCTCTTCCAACCCGAGCGGATGGTGCTTACACGGTATCTACCATTCATTCATACATTTCATAGAATAGTCTAAAAAGGACTAATATAACTTATATATATTCAAAATAATATTACATTTCCGAGGTTCTTTTGTAACCCTTTCGGTTGTTCTTGTCATAATATCAATATATTACTGAGCACGGTCTTGCTATACTATTACATAAGTATGCTACTGGGTTCATCTTCGTCTTGCCTTTATCCTTGCGGATCCTTACATAAAAGCTCGATTTTATTTGTGTTCATATGGTTCAAGCAAGAGTGAGCATGACTAGCTCGCAAGTACTACAATTCTAATAAACAACATGCTTGAAACATAGAACTCATATATCTTCAATAAGCGAACAACGATTCATTTAAATACTATCGATAAATCAAAATAGCACTTCTTTTTCTTCAAAATGTTTTACAAAACCATACTTACTGGAATAATAATTATGGCTCAATTATATGAGAATTCATAAGTTCTTTTGAAAAGGACAACCCGACACTAAGTCCATAAGTCCGACATAACTTACGAGCACTTTTGAGTGATCAGCTCATAGTACTCTATGTTGATCAACACTACATTCATTAAACGTGTATACGTTTAAGTTGTGGCAACCTCACGTGCCTGTCGTTAAACGACAAAAACATTTTAGTATACATGGTCTTCGATTAAACCAGCCAATATAACTCGATAAACATTAATCATGCTTGACAGATTCATAATATAAGTCCAGCCGAAAGAATTGGCTTAAGACTTCATTATTCAAGACTTCATGCGAACAGGTTACATGAATTACAAAGCTTGTCCAGACTGAACTAAAATAAGAGTTAGAATACTTGCCTTTAGCGTCTGATTACTGGTTAATACTCGTACAGTACTTTAAGTCTTTATGATTCTACAATTCATAATCACGTACCACATTAAGTCATACACAATCAAGTATGATTACTATTATATCTTACCCTTCATCTCAATGTAATTCTTAATTTAGATTCGTTATTTAGGGTTTTCGGCTTTCGTTACGTCATTCTCATTCCGCTAATCTTCGATTGATTATTAACTCTTAATCAACATGCATTAGTGTCTTACAAGTACCTTACAATGTCTTAATCATGTTATGATTACATCTTAATACATTACTATTAAGTTCCCTTTCCTTCCATACTTGAAATCTTTCTTCACTATCAACTTCCTTGGGTAGCCTTGGCGGCAAGGATTATATGTGACTCATGACCATGTAGCTGAGTTCGCGATGTACAATGGTTGACCTCATGTTGTATGATTGAGCAATTAGGCTTAGAGTCGCGCCGCGGCGCGGACTATGTGCCTTAGAAAATTTTTTCAGTTTTAAAAATTTTTATAAACTTCCCGAACGCATAACTTCTTCGTTTTAAGTCCGAATTGGTCCGTTCAAAAGCCCACGGTTCACAAATTTCATAATCTACGCGTTCGTGCAAAAATTTTATCTATTTGACTTCGTTTGCTCAAAATTCACCTATGAGTTCATTTTAACTAAAAAAGCGATAAGCGTTCGTGAGCGTTCAACGCTTCGTTCTTCGTTTTAAGTCGGAATCTGGTTATTTTCGAGTCCACAACTCTATAATGACTAAAATGACTTGTCTCCATCGAAAACCAACGTTTCTGACTTTGAACACAAAATACGACTTCCATTCCGAGAAATTCACGAATTGACGGTAATAATCGTCAATAAATGCAATTTAAGCAAATCTTCATTACTAAGCATTCTTAATGGATTTTAATCAACATAAGATCATTACAAGTTATTTACTACTCCAACTTATAATCAAAGTAGGTTTTGACTTATTCTCATAGGTTATTAACTTATTTAACTTAAGAGTTAGAAATCTTCATGCTCATGACTTATTATTAACTTAAGTCCTTCAATCAAAGTTCTCATGCTATATTCCACATACTAAACATCATATGCTAGGTTCTTCATGGTTCTAGCAACTTATTAATATTCAAGTTGCTTTTTCAACTTATTCGGCTTAAGTTCATTCTTTAGTAATTTATTACATGCTATCATCCAACCCTCCCCCTTCTCTATCAATCCTATTATAGAAGAGATGAAGATATAAGAGAGGAGTCTTACCCTTGAAGACTTCTATTTGCTTTGGAAAACTATCAATGGTTGAAGTGGCTTATAAGTGCTTATTGGTTCTAACAAATAAGTTGTTATACTTGAGAGAAGTTTGGATGAAATGAAATAACCAACAATTGAATTGTGGCTCTTGTATTTATAGGCTTGGCAAAGTGGGGGCACTCTAGTCATTTAGGCCCTCCACCTCCTTAATCCCACCTGCTCAATTAATCTAATCAATTCCACCTCCTTACTATTCATTTATGTGCTCATCACTTCTCTTGACCACCACACAAAGTTCTTGGGCATCACTCTTCTTGTTTGCCCATCACACTTACTCATTTCTCACTTGGTTTGACTCATCAAGGTTACCCATGGGTCGCCCCATGGATCCTTATTAGTTAATGGATCATAGTTTGGGCTCAATGCTAATTCAATTAACTTATCCCTTGGGCTTACTAATAATAATAGCTTATTTCCTTGTTGGGCTTCATTAACCAATTACTTGGGCTTAATAATTAATCCCACTTAAGTTTACACCTTATACATATTGGACTTGATCTCTATACAATATTACCTTAATTCTTTCCATTAGGTTTTAATACCTATAATCCCAAATTAAGTCCGCATGCGATTTATTGCATTTTCCATACTTAGATTATTATTACATAATCGATATCACCTCGATATTATAACATTACATATTTCTCGAAAATTCAAAAATAATTCCCGAGCAGAAATCGATGAATAGTATTTTTCGGAAAATTTCTCAAAAAACTTTTATTTTCGTTTTAGAAATTCAAACACTTTAATTCTTCCTCGTAGTTAAAATACTACGACGTTCCAGCGTTTCTAGGTTATAGAACAACATTCATCTTCTCAATACACAATAATAATAAATAATATTATATTATTCATTATTAAAAGTAATTACAAAATGTTCGATTTTCCGGGGCGTTACAATATCTCTCCATGATGAGCCAGCTAAATGAAGAAGATCAAAGCAGGCTAAAAGTACAAGAAAAGAGGGATGATAAATGTGCTAGAAGATCTCGCCAGTGAAAAAATCGCTCGAGGGAATGCGAATTCTCAAAGAATAAAGATCAGACAACCTCCAAAAGAGTCCAAAAATTCACCCCTCTGAGCAAATCAAATGAAGAAATGCTACACTTTCTGATAAGCGAAGGAAGGATTACTGAGTTGTTGCCTCCTATAAATTCCAAGACAAAGAGTTATGATTCCACCAAGATATGCCTCTACCATTCTAACTCACCTGGACATGCGATTAAGGAATGTTGGCCTTTGCGACATAAAATCCAGGATTTCATTGAAAATGGAGAGCTGAAGATAGAATCCCCCATGACCAGAAAAGGCGAAAAGGAAATAAAGAGCTTAAGTTGTCCACTCGAGACAGGCAATTCAAAGGAGTTGAAGGCTATGAGAAACTATTCTTGCAGAACACGAGGTGGACCAATCCTAATGCAGAGAATGACAGAGGAGACAAGAGAATCCCCAAAGGAGATTCTTCCGCCAACATCAAACATATTGTGGCCCAAAGATAGCAACCACGTTCCTGATTTTATCATCTTGGATGATGAGGAGGAAATATTAATCCTTTCCAAGGAAGAAAAAGCCAAAACGGGAAGTTCCTTGCAAGCAATGCCACAACAATTCGAGGGAGATTTCATGGTCGAATCCTCTCAAGCCCAAGAAAAATGTGAAAGAACAGATGAAGGAAAAGATGGTGAGATTGTGAGACCCCAAATTTTATGAATAAATATTTAAATTTCTCAAAATATTTTTTTAATATTATGGAATGAATTTGATATAATGTTATAGTTGTGGGTAATATTTATAAATTTTGCAAAGTACACAAGTTGTTATATAATATTCGATTAGTCGGGGAATATTCATTTTAACAGAGAATATTCGTACAACGGCACAATCATTGGTGGACCCCACAACGGAATTATTGTCGGATTGAGAAAATGACAAAAATACTTTATGAAAATAACGGCGGAAGTTTTACCGTTAACTGTTGAAACACTCGGTGTTAAAAGTAAAGTAATACGCGTGGTTACATAGTAGCACGCAGTATTGATTATTGATGCTTACGTGAGAAGTCACTCAGTTTTGTTCAATTATTGCTACAGTAATTGTTGCATAGTATCTCACGTTATTTGATTCAATTATTGTCGATATTTTATATATTATTAAATCAATAATTGAGACGACGAAGTTATTAATATTATTATTTGCAATATTAACGATGTCTAGATGTTCTGTCAAGGAGAGGTTTGGTCACCTAATTGCGCGCCAATAGGGAGAAATCCTTATTGGAAAGTCCCCTCTTTCCTAGGAACGAACTGGTCGATTAATATTGTGAATTATAATAAAGGTGATAAGTTTTGTTTTATTATTATTATAAATGTAATAAAACAAAAAAAAATTTATATAAAACAGAATACTTTTATAAAGTTATTTGTTTTATTAGACTATAAATAGAATATATAATATTTTATTATGCATAGTGTTTGCATAGTGTTTCCATAGTGTTTGTATAGTAAAATCTTTTTATATAAAATAGAATACTTTTATAAAGTAATTCGTTTTATTAGATTATAAATAGAATATATTTTATTTTATTTAAAAGATTTTGTTTTATTAGAATTTTTTATTAATCTTTGCATATAGTAAATCAATATGGACCGTCTCGTTTTAAAAGTAAATCAATCTGGACCGTTCATGAATTAGTTACTATTATTCGGTCCATTCTCCTATAAATAGAAGCTCATTCCTTCATTATTTTTTAGGAATTCACTAAAACTCTAGAGAGAGAAACTATAGAGAGAAAGAAGAAAAGTATTCTGCTACTTCACTATTCCTATATCCAGTTTCTTCTAAGGTAAGGGATATTATTTGTTGTACTCGTAAGGGGTATTATTTCTTTCTTATTCATGAAGATAACTTCTGTTATTCCATTCTTTATTATTATGTTGGAATAACCTGTCCATGCAAAGTACCGCATACATGGTGAAATTCTTCTGTTATTCCATTCTTTATTATTTTGTTGGAATAACCTGTCTGTGCGGTCTATCGCATGCCTGGTGAATTCTGTTGTTATTCCATTCTTTATTATTCTGTTGGACCATCCTGTCTATGCATTTACACTTGACCTGGTTCCGTTCTTTATTATTCTGTTGGAACATCCTGTCTGTGCGGATTACGCATGACCTAGTTCCATTCTTTATTATTTTGTTGGAATAACCTGTCTGTGCGGTCTATTGCATGCATGGTGATTTCTTCTGTTATTCCATTCTTTATTATTCTGTTGGAATAACCTATCTATGTGGATTATCACATGCATGGTGAATGATCCTTTGTATTCATTCCTTATTAAATTGTGAAAATGATCTATCTAAGTGGATTACCGCATGGCGGACGAAAATCCATTTGCAGTTTCATATATTCTCTTATAATCAGTTGGTTAAATCTTTGACTTCTATACTCCATGAAATTAGTAGAATATCCTTGATATTTGCGCTTCATCCAGTATCTTTTCATGAAAATATTCTTCTGAGCATTCTTGAATTTTACTCCACAAAGAAGTATCATGTTGACAATTTGCACGTTATTGGTTCCTGGATAAATTAATTCTTGAACTTGTTTTATTGAATTCTTATATCATTGCCATCATCCTCATGTTTATATTATGTTGAAAGTCATCTGTGGCCTGTAGTGCATATATGGACTTGGTATGATTATGACCAGGGATTAATCGGTATAATCATGACCGTAATGTTACAAATGATGTGGTAAAAGTCCTCATTAGCTCGTAGTGCATTAATGGACAGATGTTGGCATGATCATGACCATTGATGAATACATGAATATCCTTGACCCGTAGTGCATGGATATTTTGTGGTTGTGATACTAATGAATATCCTTGGTCGTAGTGCAGGGATGATATGGATTATTTATTAAGCTGAGTCTCAGCGATAAAAGTGATGAAAAACCTTTTAAATCATAGAAGATAGTAGATTTTATTCTCTACTTGACTCTTCTAATGGATTGCTTGTTTCATTGCAGCTTAAACTTGATGTTTGTTATATTTTATCGGTTTAACAATTTCATTGAAGGCTAACGATAAATTATTCGTATTATCTTAGTCATAATATTTCTTTTTGGGCTAGTTGAGCTCAATTTCTTTTCTTCACTTCTCTTCGTGAAAGGAGAAGCGTGAATGGGACTAGTCGGGGAATGGAGTGATTTGATCCGGATGATAACATTAGTAGTCCTCACTATTCTGTTAAATAGTGTGACAATAAATGTAATGTGGACTCCATTAAGTGTGGATATTGTCTAGATGACAATATTCTTATTAAAACTCTCAGTTATGTCTTGTCGTATTCTACACGATAGTTGTATTATTAAGTTGTATTTGAATTTTGTACCATGTATTTGGCAACTCAAGATGGGTGATGTATACATATTTTGGGGGCGTCACAGTGATTGTCGGGGAAACCAACCCATCTAAGAATTAAGAGTTCATACCTTTTTGCATCCAATTCAAGCGTTCCTGAGGAATGTATTGAATCAGGAAGCGATCAAGTTATGGACATAAGTGTAGATATTCAGAACCAAGGGGTAACCTCTATCGCGAGCCTTGAAGGCAACATAACCACTGACAACTGGACTATCAGGCCTCAGCTAGCCAAGAAGATGTAGATCCAGAGGATAAAGTGGGGAGTTCCAGGAGATATTGGGACGGTATCACTTTCTTCGCAGTATGCCTTTTATTTTCCTTGCATGTAAATATTTAAAAACAAAAAAAAAACAAAAAGTCAGAGTCAAAATCAAGTTAGTCAGGTCTCAGACATCAAGCCTGAACTACGAAGGACCTGATCTCCCCTCATCAATGGGATTACGTAGGCAACCATTTATGGTGCGGTCAAACTAAACAAAAACCCAAAAATTTCGAACAAACACTTCTCAAACCATTTATCTTATCAAGCAGGAACTACGCAGACCTGATCTCCCGCATATATAGGAGTACGTAGGCAGTAATCAGTGGTGCGGTCAGGGATGAAATAGGGATGAAATGGCCATCACCAGAAGATGCAACTCGTCAGTAATTCATAGCCCCTGAAGTGCGAGAAGACTTGATCTCTTTTGACCTCCAGCAATACATGGGCAACCGTCGTGGCAAATTCTATCTCATACTTGATGACCTATTCCCCCAGATCAAGACAACAAATCAAACCTTGTAAATCAAATCAAACTTGGGTGAAATCATCACCAACCAAGCTGAGATCTTTGGGGTCAATTTAGTGGATTCCGAAGGCCTCTCGACATCAATCATCAAAGTTATAACAACAACACAACGATATATCAAGTATGATCAGTAGCGAGAACCTTCAAAGAGCCGACATCCTCAATCACAAGTCTTCATCAAATCAGAAGAAAACTATCAAGGCCGATTGCGCAAACAATTCAGAAATAATGATTGAGGTCATTAAAGCCCAAAGCCACTACCTGTTCACCATATGGTAAAGAGGTAAAATTCTCTTGCGATCTCGGTATCTTATCAGCCCATCTGTCAAAGCAACTATCCCAGACAATAAGCAAATCTGGGGAAATTTTAAAATCAACGACAACCCAATATTGGAACCCTTACAACAAGACTGGAGAAATCTCAGAAACAGCGACAACTCAACACTGGGGCATTTATCAATCATCCTAAAGAAGAAAATGCACTAATCAGCACCATCAGCATGGTACATCATCATCAGAGCTTCCCTCACATCATCTCACTGGTGATTCGATATGATCATTTGGTCTTTTCCAATCATACCATTCTCAGAATGAATAATCCACATGTGAGGATATTATTCATTCGCGACTTGGTCAGCAAAGAGAGTTTCTCATATGAATCCCCGACAACAACATGCAAAAGGACTGGGGCATTTTCTGATTTCAGAAAAGGAAAAGAGTTTAAGGCGGGATGTGACACCCCCAAATCCGGGTACTCCATTCCCATAGAATTTGGTGTTCACTATCCAAATCAATTTATATCTAACTACCCATGAACAAGGATAAAGACATAACTTAAATAATTGAAACAATAATCTTCCCCATTAAAGGGTTACATCAACTATAAACATTCCAAGGTAATCTAACCTTAAACTATTACATAAGTCTGCGGAATACATCACGAAATAACATAAGTCTTATAACATAATTCATTTAAATAGATCAATAAATCTTCATCACTTGGACATCTTGCCCTTTCCTTTGCTAGAAGAAGGTTCATCAACTCTTTCAACTTTAGTTGCAGTGTTAATTGCAAGAGTGAACAAACAATTATTCACTGATATAAAGAGTAATAATAGCAGTAGCATAAGAGTAAGCTGTAACGATCGAGAAATTTGTATTTTGATTTAAATATTTATTGAATTAAATAAATATTTTAAATAATTTATTTATTGAGGGAAATAAATAATTGATGAATTGTAGTGAATTAATTTAGTAACTAAATTGATTAATGTTAATTAAATTGAATAATGTTAAGTTTATCTAATGGATTTAATTTAAGGAAATAATTAAATTAAATCAAGTACTTAATATTTAAGGAAGTAATTAAATTAAATCAATTGCTTAATATTTAAGAAAATAATTAAATTAAATGAATTATTTAATTTAAAGAAAATAAATAAATTAAATAAAGTGATGTTTCTAATTTATTAATTAAATTAGATATATAATTATTTATTAATTATAAGTATAATGATAATAAGATTTCTATTATTACAATTATAAGTTATTTAAATTAACTAAAGTGTGACAAGCGGAAACTATATAATATAAATATTATTAAAATAATCTAGTTGGGAGATTAAGTGGTAGCCAAACAAGGCCTTGTGGCCTTTGGTTTATTTAACTGACGTCTTTTGGTTTTTTAATTGATAGAGTTCGTGGGTAAGCCATATCAGTTTATATTTTTTTTTCTAAGCGTATTTTGTCTAAGGCTAAAGAGCAGAGGGTTAGAGAGAGAGCTTGGGAGAGAAGAGAGAATCACAGAGAATTTAGAGAAGAAAGAAGTTGTTCTGACATTGTTAAGAGAAAGAGAAGGGTTGCTAATTGTTCTTGCTAATCAAGGTATAACCTACTTTAATTTTAACTATTAAGTTTTGATATTGTTGTTGGAAGTATGTTGGATTGTTGTTGAAAATGGATTTATATGTATTGTTTTTGTAGAATCTGTTATTATCTATATATATATATATATATATATATATATATATATATATACATAATTGTTGATTGTCATACACGTGAAATTGGGTTTGAGGAAGGAATTGAAATAACAGTGTTTATGTTCATATAATATGGCTTAGAAAGTACAAAATTTCATGCTTAATGTGTGTTATAATCTGTAATTTGATGTTAGAATGTGTTAATATGATAAGAAATGAAAACAACATAGTTTAAATCATGTCAATTGATTAAGAAACGAATTCGTGGCGATCGAATTTGCTAAAAGTGTCAAAATTGAAGAAATCTAGAAAAATATAGTTTTAATTCTTCAAATTTGTGTATATGTGATGTTTGTGTAGTTAGAATGATGAATTACATGCTTAACTATGATATAACAAAGTTTTAGATGTTGAAGTGTGGTGAAATTCTGTGGAATTGGGATTTTTGGCCTATAACAGAGTTTAAGTTCGTGTTCGTAAACTCGAAATCGATGCATCGCTTAGTAGGGCGCTCTGTGTGCTGCCATTGATACACGCCAAGATCAGTATGTGATGTAAAAGCTGGCGTGGCAGCTACCAAGATGGTCGATATAGACAAAGTGAAGTCTTCTACTTCTGCAGACTTTGGACATTCATTATAACTTGGCTTAAGGATTATGTGTGACGCCCCCAAAATAGGTCAAATCCATCCAACCTATTCTGAGTCGCCAAATACATGGTACAGAAAACAACTACAACTTTATTACTACAATTGTCGTGCAAAATACAACAACATATATGTTATAAGTTTTGATACAAATATATACCAACTGTGACTCATGTCCCAACCTTGGATAGCACGTCACAATGGCACCTTCCATGAAGGTACAATCAATAACTGTTTTAGAAATTAAAACCTTTGGGAAGTGCTCAAGGAAACCTTCCTACATGGGAGGCCATGCGTCTAGGTTATGATAGATATCATATGTCCACAAAATTATCCTAGGTTGACCCAATAGACCCCAAAGAAAAACGAGAAGATTACTATCATATTCTTTCCAATGGTGAGTCTTCTCTTGATATATCATTATCTCCATTGTCTCTAATTGAGAATTATACTTCAACCAAACACCAAGATTATACAGGTAGTGCTCGTAGATATACTCAGCAAGTGGATGTGCACAACCCTGTCTTATAATAACACGAGGTTGTATGTCATTAGACATCTTGTATGATAGTGGCAAAACACCCTTCCAACGTTGGGTTCGCTTCAACCTATTTGATTCACCAAATATAACTACTAAATGATGTATAAAATACAACACACTTTTTCTTCCGGTGCTTCCACATGTATTCAATTAGTTACTCCCTCGGTTCCTATATAACTGACGCTTTAGAGAAAAAACTGATTCCTAAATAATTGACATTTCCATATTTCTAGGAGGTTTTTTCTCGTATTTTCCTAGATTACCCCTAAAACATCTCATCTTTCCAAGTGCAAGACTCCTATTTAATTTCAACCTTTTCTTTTACAATACGTGTGTTCCCAATTTGTTTTCTTTCTCAGAATTCTAAACGTCCCTCAATATGGCTTCAATTTTTCATACATTCTCTTCATCTCTGTATTCTTTCATGGATTCTTTATTATATGCTCTCTCTTCATCTATGTTTTCTACAAAACATTTATGAAAAATCATGTACAACTCTATGGCGTTATTGAGAAAAATAAATTTTCTTTTGATTTAAATGAGGAACCAAACCATGAGTGTGAGAAGATTGTACGAGATATTGATTTGAATTTACCGGCGGATACTGGAATAGATTTGAACACGGTACCGGATGATGAAGGAGAAATTTCTATGGAAGAACATCAACAACAGATTATTTTTGAGATGTTAAGAATTTTTCTCCCAAAAATTTATTTACTTCTTCTACTTTTCATGTTCAACAATTTTTAATGTAATTTTTTTTTTTCTAAAATTTGTAGAATCATTTTGAAATTCTGTAATTTCTTTTATTTTGAAATTTGTAGAATCATTTTGGAGAAATTATGAATGAAGTTGAAGTTGGATGAATTAATTTATTTTATTTTATTGATATGGTTGCATATGATCTTAAAATTGACAGAAGTTATTTTATTTGATCTCTCTCTTCATTCTCTCATTCAAATTTCTTCGCCTCTACTTGTGACAAAACCTCTATTCTACTTGGCCTCATTATTATTGTCACGAATATGGTCTTTCAAAATAATGGCAGCGAACTTAAGATTTGGAGGAATATGATTTTCTGAAAGAACGATCCTAGATGTTGGGTCAAGATTATTGGGTGAATCTTGGCATGGATCGCAAGAAGTTTCTAGTATGGCATTCAAAGCCCTCAACGTGTACATATAATCCATAACCTTATTATTGTCCGGTGACTCAACCTTCAACAAGTTTGCTATAAAGATTTCTCTCTGATCATCAACAGAGAAAACATAATGCGGAAACAGAGGTTTTTGATATGGTTACATATGCTCTTAAAATTGACAGAGGTTATGTATGGGCATAACAGAGATTATTTTATTTGATCTCTCTCTTCATTCTCTCATTTAAATTTCTAGTTCATTCCAATTATATACATTTTTTGCCATATATACAGTGTTATATATTCCTTGTGTACTATCATGGTCATACTGATAGGGAGAGAATTGGAAGGCAAAAGAAGCACATGATGATTAACCCTCAAGTAATATAAATACAAGGAATTACAAAATTTTACTAGATAAAAAAAATGTGATGCATTCATATCCAAAATAAGAACAACTCTTTCAAACAAAAGTTGAGGTTTGGATCACACTTGAGTACTTAGTTGATCAACCACATCTTGTATGAGTTTTAAATCACATTTCATTTGACGAGGAAGTCGACCTTCTCTTTCCAAAATGGCTTTCTTAATATGAGAAATTTTATATCTATTAGAACCTTGTGATTTCATAACCTCTATCATACAAACATCAAAAATATACGATTCGACTTTATAGTCGAAAATGTGTCAAATGCTTTGTCAACGGCGTTGATAAGCTCATCTATGGTTTTTGGAGATTCTTTGCGTTGTAATGACTGAATGGCACTAAAAAACCAAGGTCCAAGACTGTAACACCCGACAATTTCGGATTTTGAATGAATTAAATTTTTATTTGATTATGTGAATTAAATGAATTTAATTGAGTTATTATGTGAGTAAGATGTTCGAAGGTCGTTCTATGACCTAGAATGTGTGGATGTGGTTAGTATTCTGGCTTTGTGCTAGGATTAATTGTTGTGAATTATCAAGACGAAAACGAAGGTTTTTTGAGAAGTTTTCCGTAAAAACACTATTCATCCGATTTCGTTCGGAGCTAGGGTTTGAAATTTTGAGAAACGTGTAATGATAGAATATGAAGATATTATGGAATATCCAATAATATTTCTGTTATGGCAAACGAAGTTTTCGCCGGCGGACTTAAAACCTAAGGGTTTGTGCAAGAGGTTTTCGAAAGGGAAATGAAATGCGTATTGTCATTTTAATGATTATACATATGAGATACGAGTATTATATTAGTATGAATACGAGTATGGTATGAAGAATAGTACGACGTATAATATGAATATCGTATGAGTATTAGACGAAGAGAATACGGGAGTTATACGCGTAGAATACGAGAAGTATTAATGGAGTATGAGTAAAGAATTTTGGTATAAACCAATTGGACTTAAACCAATAGCAAGCCCAATGAATTATATAAGCAAGCCCAAGTCAAGGCCCAACGTTAAGTTATGTCAAGCCCAATCCAAAAAGCTAAACCGCGGGTCAAACCGGTGGGTCATGGGATGGGTAAAACCCATGGGGCAACCCATGGGAGGATCCATGAAAGAGTGGGCCGGCCACTTGATGGCCAAGTAAAGGCAATACTTGATCACCAAGTACTTTACTTGGTGATAAAGAAGTGAATAGTAAGGAGGTGGGGTTTGGACAATTTTTCCCCTCATGTGGATTTCTATAAATACAAAGCTTGGGTTGAGTATTTGTTGTTTTGAAAATATTGTTCAACCTATATTGAGAGAGAGAAAAGCTAGAAACACTTAATCATTCTACTTCCAAGCAAATCTTTAGACGTTTATCAAGAACGTGAATTACTTCAAAGGTAAATTCTCAGAAACCGTAATCTTCATCTTTTTCGATTTCTTTCTTGTATAAGAATCGTAGATTGGTGGAGCATGTTTATTGAGGAGATATAAGGATGTCTATTAATGACCAAATCATTGATAGGTCATGACCAAATAGAAATTGTAAGAGTTTACGTGAGTTAAAACCGTAGAAAGTCTTGAACGTGAACTTAGTTATGAATGAACGATTTGAAAATTGTTATAGCTAAGTAATGTGCCTATTGTTTGGTTAGGATGACTATGATGAATCAATGGAGTTTTCCATTTGATTTGGCTTATAGAACACGAGTAATGAAGTTATGGCAAATTTTGCGAGAATAGAAGTTAAACGTCGAAAACGTAAAAATCTCGGATTAAAGGTCAAAAGTTGTCGTGTGACTTGAAAATGTTGGTTTCCAATGTCAACACGTGAGATAAGGTAATTAAGAGTCGTTGGCGCAAGAATTGTCGAATTTCGACTTATAACGAAGAAAAGGAGTATTGAACGGTCGAAAACATTAAACAAACGCTCAAAAATGAACTCAAAGGTGAATTCCAAGTTAACGGATTCGAAAATGTGAAATTCTTATATGAACACGTAAAGGATGTGATTTGTGAGTTGTAGGCTTTCAAATGGGTCAAATCGGATGTAAAACGAACAAATTAGGAAGCCGAGAGTTTCGTTAGAAAAGTGGACTTATTTTAGCCAATCGGTGTACACCAAAAAGTGAAGTATGAGCCAAACTTCACTGAGTCCCTCGTTAACTCGCTACCGCAACGTCACTAAAATACTAGGGATATCGCACCGCAGCGCCGGCAGTATGAAAATGTTGACCAAGTTAGGTTTTTGTTTTATTTGAGTGTAGACCTAAAGTAAGACATTGAAGGTACTTAATGTACATTTTCAAGCTGACCTTAAATCACTTATAAGGTGATAATGTAAGAAGATTTAATAAGGTTTAATAGAAATTAAACGAAGAACGCGAGAACGTAATAAGTAAACCATGAATAACGTTCAATGTTGGTACTTCACCAAAATTGATCGAATCTCGGTTAATGACGTAAGAATGTTAATGAGACGTAACAAAGTATAGAAAGTCGAATCGACTTTAATAACGAAGTTAATTCAAGTAAGACATAGAAGAGAAAGAAGTTGGTTAGGGAGAATAAAGTTAGTTATTTAATACTAATAACAGTGTTATATCTGAATATATCATGTAGATCCTATAATGACTGAGAATTGTTGAATTATTTATTCGAAGACGCTTGAAGGCAAGTCTTTCTTAACGCTTGTCTAACCTTCGTGTTAGCCAAGTTTTCTGTTATGCTTGTTATAAGATGCATGAATGATTTTAAAGAAAAAGTCGATGCCTTTTTTAACTCGGCTAGACAAGTCTTGAAGAATGGATTGATTTGTTTACAAGTCTTTTGATATAGAACTGTTAACGTTATCATATGCCAATTATTTGGTACGGATGAGAAGGTAAGTTTGTCTATGTACAAACAAAAGTATTTTTCATCGATTATTCGATGGGCACGCGAGGTTGCCAAATGTTAAGCGTAAATAAGTTTAACGTAAGAGTGTTGATCAACATAGAGTACAATAGGCTGATCACCTAGAAGTGCTCGTAAGTAAAGACGGGTGGATGGCCTTAGTGCCGGATATCCTTTTCAAGTATGAAAACGAAAAGAGTATGTTCATGGTCTATTGACCTGTTCATCATTCCTAAGCTATTATATATACTTTGGAATTGTTGTTATGACATGAGAAGTACTAGTCAAATGTTTCATAGTGCTTCGTAGTTAATTGTTCAGATATGGAAATAAAGCATGTAATTGTCAAGGTGATATTCATATGATTCTTTGTTAAGACTTGCTGAGCTAGTTATGCTCATTCTTGCTTGAACCATATGTTTGCAGATAAAGCCGAACGAACTGAGAGTTCTAAGAGAGATAAAGGCAAGGCTAAGATGGACAATTAATCATCCTGTAATAGATTAGTGTATTTGTATGTAATATACTTATGAAGAACAAAGAATTTATTTGGTTTATGAACCTGGAAAAAGATTTATTACCAATGTAATACAAAGATAGTAATTACACTGATTTTTTTGTTATCTTAATGGAATGATTGTATGGATTGTAGTATCGTGGAGCACCATCTGTCGGGTTGAAAGATACCCAGATTTGGGGGCGTCACAGGTTGGTATCAAAGCATTAGGTTATAAAACTTAAGGGGGGAGAACCTTAGGCTAATAACCTCGTTAGGAAAGGAAGAGTCCGAAGAAAGTTAACTCGAGTCAAATGAGTTAATAAGGTATTGAGGAAACTCAGTATCGAAAGATTTAAAAGATGGAAAGTAACCCTAAATGGATTAAATACGATTTGTGCTTATATTATTGTGTATTATGTCCTAATCAATTTGTTATGTGTTATTGTAGATATCGATCGATAGCTTGATGTATAGGGATATACATGTGGTCAGCGAGGAGTACGTGACCAGAGTTGAGCCAGTACCTGTGCCTAAAGCAGATATACCTATAGTGATTCTAGAAGAGTCAGAGCCTGAGGAGTATTATTCAGATGAGGATTATTTTGAGGAGACCATGGGAATAGCATCATATTTTAATATGATGATTGACATGGAGGTAACATCAGTTAATACAGTGATGCTTGCCCTAGAGTCAACACCTACAGAGATGATGAGGGCAATGTACCTCTCAGTGCTTGACCGTAACGTGCAACTGCACAATATGGTGCAACACCAGAAGAAAGAGATCAGTGATCTCTATGGAGCCAAGGAGTCTGCAGAGTCAGACTATGAGATAGAACATGATGAGAAAGTGCTCATGACTGATAAGGCTAGGGACTATAAGAACAAGGTCGTAGAACTTCGTAAGGAACTTGTTGAAAAAGACCAGAAGATAGCACGAATATCATATATAAATGATAGTGCGCATGAGGATTTCAAGCTTAAGATAGCTTGTTATTCTATTGAGTCGGGACAGACTCGACATACTATAAGTCGAGATATTGTGTCGATTCTAGCGAACAAGAAGCATGAGAATGTTGTTAGACAGTATTAGGAGTTAGTATGGCACATACTTTTGTGTAGTGACGTAAAACCCTCTTTTGTATAATTAAAGGGTAGTCTTTTTGTAAATCCCAATTTTTGTGAAAGTCAATCGCGGGATATATATGTAATAGCTTTTGGCTATAGAAAGCAACTTATAAATAATTTTGAACTATAAAGAAGTATTTTAATATAAGAAAGTTTTTATTTTAATGTGCTTTGTTGTGTATGAGTTATCGTTTAGTTGTTTGACGACTAATAACGAAGTAAGCAAATAAGTAATAACGGAACTTTATTTATTTAATCAGAAATGCCGCCAAGAAGAAGACAACGTAACCAAGAGGCGGAATCGCATAATGATTACAAGGGGAGTCATAATAACCCTATGCAACAATTCGTTAATTTATTAATGGCTGCATTTAACCAAGCTGGGGGTAGAGCACCCGCAGGACCTAGGGTAGCCCAAATGACTACCTTTAAAGAATTTAAGAGTGTAGGTCCACCCGAATTTAAGGTAACAACGGACCCAATGGAGGCCCAGACATAGGTCAAGGAAATAGAAAAGGCGTTTGTTATTACAAACGTAGCTGAGGTGCAAAAGACCTCTTTTGCGACCTATATGATGAAGGGGGAAGACAACTACTGGTGGGAGGCTCACTGGGGTGGGGCTGGAACTGGTGTTGTTACATGGGAACAGTTCAAGAATGTATTCTTTGAGAACTACTTCCCTACTAGCATGCAAGGGAGGATGGAGATTAAGTTCCTCAAACTTAAACAGGGGGACATGACTGTTCCCCAATACGCGGCCAAATTCAATGAATTGGCAAGGTTTGCTTCACACCAAGTTGACACGGAGGAGAGGAAGGCTCGTAGGTTAGAGCATGGCCTAAAACCCTGGCTCTATAGTAGGATATCGGTTTTTCAGAGTGCGTCCTATGGGACCATTCTGGAAAAGGAAATAATAGCAAAAGGTGATTATGACACCCCAAAATCTCGGTACTTCATTACCTCAAGATTTGGTGTTCACGTAATCAAAACATTTATTTATAACTACCCAATCATAAATAAAATTGAATAATAAACGTGCACATATAGGAATTACATAAAATAAAATCTCCCAGGTTATCTAACCTTTACAAACAATCATTCATGCGGAAAATTTAAAATAAACTTTATTACAATCTTTAAATCAAGGTCTGATAATAACACTATCAAAACTATTACAAGTCTTCAGCACTTGTTCATCTTTCCCTTTCATTTATTGGTGCTAGGTACGTCACCCTTTCCATCTTTAGCTGTAAGGATTTTACAGGCAAGAGTGACCAAACAAGGCTCACTTGAAATATCAATGAATAAAACTTTTACATTCTTTACCCATTCAAGGGCTCAATAGAACTGAACAATAAGTTCTATTAACTTCTTAAACGTTCCTTATCTATTCAGAGGCTCAAAAGAACTGAAACATTCCTTGCCCATTCAAGGGCTCAATAGAATTGAATAATAAATTCTATTAACATCTTAAACATTCAACTGAGGGTCTAATGACCACGAACCTTGTCCACAGTTATAAATAATCTTTCAACTTAAAATTTTACGATTCATATACGACTATAATGACTTCAAGGTACTTAGGGGGATCAACCCTTCGTACATGTATTGTATACAAACATTTCAGAAAGTACAAAACTAAGCGTAACCCCTATAAATAGGGTTGTTCATCTCAATATTTTGAGTACAAGTCCGCCCCAAAGATAGTTTGGTTTGGATACACTTCAAGGTAATTTGGAATTCAACGGACATCAACTAAGGATTAGTTGAATAAAAGATAATAACACTATGTTATTGAATAATCATAACTGAATAAACATTTCGTTCTAAGTTCATGCTTTAGGGATAATCTAATAGCATAACAATTGAATAACACATCATACCTTGCGTTGAATAACATTAAGCTAAGGTTACATCTTAGAATTTAATATCAAGCATGCACAACAAATAATAACTTGAACGATAAACTGGTTCAACAGAATAAAGGTACTTGCATGCTAATATAACAAGTTTAGAGTTAAAAAAAACTTGTATAATCATAATAACTATCTCCACGAAAGTGTGGAGATGGGAATCTTGTATCATCATGAATAGCTAAATACATTCAAGCTGATTAATGAAAATAATAGATTTAGAATCTTGCTCAATTATAGAGTTAAAGAACTTGCATAAACACAACAAACTAACTCAACGAGAGTATGGAGTTAGAAAACTTGCGTGTAGATTAAACCATTAATATCCAAATCACAATATCATATATACATATGTTAACATGACATGATTAGTCATAATCAACGCTACATCACGTATGGTTTAAATGTCTAACCATGAAATCAAATTATATTCCTAAACGATAATAAACTCATTAAGTATTAACACCATGTTCGTTCAACACATTACAATACTATAATAACAGAATTATTTGGTCTTATAGTATTACTATTAAAAATTTCAGACTTCGCGTGCAAGATGAAGTCATTTCTGTAATATTCTCAAGTGGGCGCATGACGCCACAGTTTGAAACTATGGAAAGCCATGTATTGTCTTGATGTGGCGCTCCGACGGGAGATTTATATAGGGACTCTATGACTGCGACGCTGAAAGTCCACATTGACTTATTATTACATAATGCTGAAATCTGGTCAAGGCCGATTTTAGCGCTTAGGCTTAAACTTGATTGGAGCGTGAATTTTGTATTTGCGCCGAAACTCACAAAAGCAAAACAAAGAACAGAGCCAAAGCTACTGTCTTGATTTCTAACAACAACCCCAATTAACATGTATAACTTCACATAAATTACACATAAATGTTAACAATCATCTATATACCAATTACCCACCACTAATCAACAATATCATAAACTAATTCTTTGAAAATACTGTTTTTAAAACAAAAACTCCATTGTTGATATATTAAATTACAGTGAACATAATTCCATGCTTATAACCAACTTAATACCTTTGAAATACCAGTATACCAACATATAAACCAGTTAACATGTATAGTTCAATTCCTTAGTTAGCATACAAAATTTTGATATTTCTACAAAACATATATTCGTATATCTATTTTTTCCTTTGAAACCAAGTTCTCTTTCTAAATCATAATTTAGCATATACACACACACACACACACACACACACACACACATATATATATATATATATATATATATATGCTAACTATAACAATTACAGCTACTCATATTATCTAACCAATTATATAACACAGTTTACCAAAAATTTTGTAAAACTTTATATATACAGTGAAATAGAAGAATACACAGACTTTAGGCATCACGTATATCTTTTTAAGTTTAGAGGAACATACCTCTTGTTTGATTAGACAATCTTTGTTAATCACTGATAACTTTCTTTTGCTACTTCTCTCTCTCAGGTTTTCTCTCAAATTCTCTGAAACATTCTCTTTGAAAACCCTTTTTCTCTGAACTTCTTCTTAGGCTTAGGCTTAGGCCATATACAATATACGTAAAAGTAAAAACTAAACTGATAACAAAGCGTACATAAAAGAAACGCATATAGTCATAATAGACCTAATAAGTATTATCAGTTATCAGCATATAACGTATACTTATAAATATATAAATTATTTATTTAGTTAATAATTTAAATTCAAAAGAAATCCAAAAGCCATAAGGCTTTGTTTGGCAAACCATTAAAAATTACATGATTAATATACTTAAACCTTGTTTGGCAAAAACTAAATTAAAATTACTTTAATTTATTTTAATAACTCTTATAATATAGTTATTTGTCTCACTTTATTTAATAAAAATTTATTAAATAAATTACTTAATCACATAACTCAATCCACATAACACATTAATTATTTAACAAATAAATAATTAACTAATCACATTAATTATTTAACAAATAGATAATTAGCTAAATTAACTCAATCAAATTGAACAATTATTTATTCAATAATAAACACATCCAATAAATATTTATATAAATCAATAAATATTTATAATTTACATTTAAAAAAATCTGGAATGTTACAGTGTTAGTGAGGCATTGACCCAATACCACAAGGATAGAAAGAATAAGAGTAAGGGAGAGGGAGTAAATAAGGCAGAGGTTGCTAGTGGTAGTGGCAATATTCCCAAGAGGAAAAATTTTAACCCTTGGAATACTGGGGTGAAACAAGGGGATCCTAAACGTAGGATGGAGGCATGCAAGACATGCGGCAAGACTCATCTGGGAGTCTGTCTGAAGGGGAAAATGGGTTGTTATAACTGTGGACAGGAGGGTCACATATCTCCCAATTGTCCTAATCCTAAGAAAAGTCAGGGCTGTTTTGTTTGTGGGTCGGTGGACCACATGGCAAGAAATTGCCCGAAGAAAAGGGCGGAGGGTAGTAAAGGTTCTGGCAGTGACAATTTGGCCATTACTGGACCAACACCATCATTGGGTAGACCCTCAGCCCGAACATTTAATATGACTGTTCAAGATGCGGTTGCATCATCGGATGTAGTAGCAGGTATCATTCCAGTCAACGAAATAAATGCTTACGTGTTATTTGACTCGGGTGCTACTTGTTCTCTTATAGCTTGTGGATTTGCTAAGCAACTGAGGTTAAATCCCAAAAAGTTAGAAATACCTTTAGACATTAAGGTAGCAAATGAGGAGATAATTCCCATTGAACACATTCATAGGAATTGTTAGATATCAGGGGTAACAGGTTATCGGTAGATCTTTTACCGATAAGGTTAAGAGAATTCGATGTGATTCTCGGTATGGATTGGTTAATTAACCATAGAGCAATAATAGATTGTCATAGAAAAAGTGTGAACTTAAGACTTTCTAAGAAACCTGAGGTGGTGTTTTATGGTAATAAATCACCGGGACGTTCTTGTTGTCTAACCATGACACAATCTAGAAAGATGTTGAAGAAAGGGTGTAAGGGTTATCTATGTCATGTGGTGGATACCCAAAGAGTGGGAACATCATTAGAACATATAGTGGTAGTTCAAGAATTCGCGGATGTGTTTCCGGAGGAGTTACCCGTTATTCCGCCAGATAGGGATGTAGAATTCGTGATTGATTTGTTTCTGCATGCGGCATTGGTTTCAAAGGCCCCATATAGGATGGCGCCAATTGAGATGAAGGAGTTAATGGTTTGATTCACAGGAGGCTGTTAGATAGAAAGTACATTTAGCAAAGTGTGTCTCCGTGGGGAGCACCGATATTGTTTGTAAAGAAGAAGGACGGATCGTTACGACTTTGTAACGACTATCGAGAGTTGAACAAGTTAACGATTAAGAATAAATACCCGTTACCCAGGATCGATGATCTATTTGATCAGTTGAAAGAGGCAAAGTATTTTTCTAAAATAGATTTGCGAACGGGGTATCATCAACTGAAAGTGAGGAAGGAGGATGTACCCAAGACAGCGTTCAGAACTCGTTATGGGCATTACGAGTTTCTGGTTATGTCGTTTGGGTTGATGAATGCGTTAGCCGTATTCATGGATATGATAAACAGAGTGTTCAAACAGTATTTGGACAAGTTCGTTGTAGTGTTCATTGATGATATTCTAGTCTATTCTAAGATGTCAGAGGGTCATGCTGAACATTTAAGAATAGTGTTAAAAACACTACGGAGGGAGAAGTTGTATGCGAAATTCACTAAGTGTGAATTTTAGCTTGAACGAGTGCAGTTTCTAGGACATGTTATAGATAAGATGGCATATCCGTAGATCCAGCGAAGGTGGAAGCGGTGAATGAGTGGGAGCAACCGAAAATGCCAACCGAGGTTAGGAGTTTTTTGGGGTTAGCGGGATACTATAGAAGGTTCATTCAGGACTTTTCTAAATTAGTTACTCCGTTAACGAATCTGACAAGGAAGTCGGTGAAGTATGAGTGGACAGAAAAGTGTGAAAATAGTTTTCGAGAACTAAAAAGGAGGTTGAGTGAGGCACCTGTATTATCCTTACCAGATGATACGGGGAATTTTGTAGTTTATAGCGATGCTTCGCATAAAGGACTTGGTTGCGTGCTTATACAGCATGGCAAAGTCATTGTGTACGCATAACGTCAGTTAAAAGATTATGAGAAGGCCTATCCTGCTCATGACGTAGAATTGGCAGCTGTAGTTTTTGCCTTAAAAATATGGAGACATTATTTATACGGGGAGAAGTGTGAGATATACACGGACCATAAAAGTCTAAAATATATTTTCACACAGAAGGAGTTGAATATGAGGCAGAGAAGGTGGTTAGAGTTGATAGAGGATTATGACTGTGATATCTTATATCATCCGGGGAAGGCGAATGTAGTAGCCGACGCGTTAAGTCGGAAGGGTAGAGAAAAGCTATCAATGTTAACGACTCAGAATGAGTTAATAACAGAGATGACAAGGATGGAGTTAGAAGTTAAGATTCCAAGGGAAACAGTAGAGATGTTATTCTCAATAGAGACTCGACCAACGATAGTGGAACGGGTTAAGGAAGTACAAATAGGTACTGAAGAGTGCGAGCGAATGAAAAAGATAATAGGAGATGATGTGAAGACTAAGTATAAACTTGATAAAGAAGGTTTACTTCGTTTTGAAGGAAGAATTTGGGTTCCAAATAATTCTGATTTAAAAGAAGAGATCATGTGTGAGGCTCATAGTTCGAGGTATTCGATACATCCTGGTAGTACTAAGATGTATCAAGACCTTCGTTAGAACTTTTGGTGGCCGAATATGAACAGGGAGATTGCAGAATACGTTAGTAAGTGCTTAACTTGTCAGAAATTTAAGGTTGAACACCAAAGACCGAGTGGGTTATTGCATCCACTAAAGATTCCGGAGTGGAAATGGGAGCATATCACCATGGACTTTGTGGTGGGACTTCCAACGACGAGAAAAGGATACGATGTTATTTGGGTAATAGTGGATCAGTTAACTAAATCGGCTCATTTTCTACCAATAGGAGTTAGGTATAACATAGAGCAATTAGCTAAGCTTTATGTCAAAGAAATCATTTCCAGACATAGAGTACCTATTTCGATTGTGTCTGATCATGATCCACGATTCACGTGGAACTTTTGGAGGAGTTTACAAGAGCAAATGGGAACGCATTTAAGATTGAGTACGATATATCATCCACAGACGGATGGACAAAGTGAATGGACAATTCAAACGCTAGAAGATATGTTAAGATCTTGCGTTATGGATTTCAAAAGAAGTTGGGACGAACATCTACCTTTGGTAGAATTCACGTACAACAATAGTTTTCACCCTAGTATAGGCATGCCGCCTTACGAATACGAAGCGTTGTATGGAACGAAGTGCAGAACACCACTTTGTTGGGATGAAGTAGGTGAACATCGAATGTTGGGACCAGAAAGGGTACAACAAACGGCAGACATGGTGAAGCTGATAAGAGTTCGGTTAGTAGCAGCTCAAGATAGACAACGAAAGTATGCAGATCCTCATCGAGAGAAGAGGGAGTTTGAAGTAGGATCGTATGTCTTTCTAAAAGTATCACCTTGGAAAGGGAAGATACGTTTTGGGAAGAAAGGGAAGTTATGTCCAAGGTTTGTAGGACCTTTTGAGATTTTAAAAAGGGTAGGAGAGATAACTTATGAAGTAGCTTTACCTCCCGAGATGGAAAGAATACACAATGTGTTTCACGTGTCAATGTTACGTCCTTATAAACCAGACTACAAACACGTAATAGAATATGAATCTATTCATGTAGAAAAAGACTTAACGTATGAAGAACTTTCGATTCAGATTATTGATAGGAAGGAACAAGTCTTGAGAAATAAAGTAATACCTTCAGTAAAGGTAATTTGGAGTAACCACGATGCTGAAGAAGCAACGTGGGAGCTCGAAAGTAAAAATGAAGGAAAATTTTCCTCATTTGTTTATGTAAGAATAGCGAGATTTTGGGGACAGAATCCTTATAAGGAGGGAAGAATGTAACGTCCAAGAATTTCGGATTTTGAATGAATTAAATTTTTATTTGATTATGTGAATTAAATGAATTTAATTGTGTTATTATGTGAGTAAGATGTTCGAAGGTCGTTCTATGACCTAGAATGTGTGGATGTGGTTAGTATTCTGGCTTTGTGCTAGGATTAATTGTTGTGAATTATCAAGATAAAAACGAAGGTTTTTCGTAAAAACACTATTCATCCAATTTCGTTTGGAGCTAGGGTTTGAAATTTTGAGAAACGTGTAATGATAGAATATGAAGATATTATGGAATATCCAATAATATTTCCGTTATGGCAAACGAAGTTTTCGCCTGCGGACTTAAAACCTAAGGGTTTGTGCAAGAGGTTTCCGAAAGGGAAATGAAATGCGTATAGTCATTTTGATGATTATACATATGAGATACGAGTATTATACTAGTATGAATACGAGTATGGTATGAAGAATAGTACGACGTATAATACGAATATTGTATGAGTATTAGACGAAGAGAATACGGGAGTTATACGCGTAGAATACGATAAGTATTAATGGAGTATGAGTAAAGAATTTTGGTATAAACCAATTGGACTTAAACCAATAGCAAGCCCAATGAATTATATAAGCAAGCCCAAGTCAAGGCCCAACGTTAAGTTATGTCAAGCCCAATCCAAAAAGCTAAACCGTGGGTCGAACCGGTGGGTCATAGGATGGGTAAAACCCATGGGGCAACCCATGCGAGGATCCATGAGAGAGTGGGCCGGCCACTTGATGGCCAAGTAAAGGCAATACTTGATCACCAAGTACTTTACTTGGTGATAAAGAAATGAATAGTAAGGAGGTGGGGTTTGGACAATTTTGCCCCTCATGTGGATTCTATAAATACAAAGCATGGGTTGAGTATTTGTTGTTTTGAAAATATTGTTCAACCTATATTGAGAGAGAGAAAAGCTAGAAACACTTAATCATTCTACTTCCAAGAAAATCTTTAGACGTTTATCAAGAACGTGAATTACTTCAAAGGTAAATTCTCATAAACCGTAATCTTCATCTTTTTCGATTTCTTTCTCTATTGACCTGTTCATCATTCCTAAGCTATTATATATACTTTGGAATTGTTGTTATGACATGAGAAGTACTAGTCAAATGTTTCATAGTGCTTCGTAGTTAATTGTTCAGATATGGAAATAAATCATGTAATTGTCAAGGTGATATTCATATGATTCTTTGTTAAGACTTGTTGAGCTAGTTATGCTCATTCTTACTTGAACCATATGTTTGCAGCTAAAGCCGAACAAACTGAGAGTTCTAAGAGAGATAAAGGCAAGGCTCATATGGACAATTAATCGTCCTGTAATAGATTAGTGTATTTGTATATAATATACTTATGAAGAACAAAGAATGTATTCGGTTTATTAACATGGGAAAAGATTTATTACCAATGTAATACAAAGATAGTAATTGCACTAATTTTGTTTTTATCTCAATGGAATGATTGTATGGATTGTAGTATTGTGGAGCACCATCTGTCGGGTTGGAAGATACCCGGATTTGGGGGCGTCACAAAGACATTTATGTCTGGAGAGTTTACAGGTTGACACATTAAACGAATGTCAAAACCATTTTCTATTGCAGCTTGACGGAATTCAATATCATTGGGATCGACATGTGTTCTTGCATTATCTTGTTGAATAAAAATTGGATTTTTGGAGTCTCTACTTGGCCATTTATGTCGAATAGACGGTAACACTTTTTCTATCAAAAATGACCTTGATATGTTTTTCCCAACTGAGTCGATCACTTTTGTTTCTAATGTTCCAGCGATCCGATTCGCACTACTTCTCTTAGCTGCCTCATTAATGCCGAAAGGAAATATACCAATTTTTCCTGAAAAGATTTCATTTCCTTCTGCATCAAACCTCGGACGAGCTATAGCAGCTAGAAACATGACTTTTCCAATAAAATTTTTGCTTTTACAGGTACGCAAAGGATCTTCTTCATCAGGAAGAAGATAATAAGTCTCTGATTTTTTTTGTCATGTAAAACCATTTCTCATCAATATGAACGACGTTATACATGTCAACAAATGTTGGATCATGTGGTAATGTATTTCTCTCAAGCATTGATATACAAAACTACAATCTGGTTCTCTTGTTCTCTTCCTTCAAAAATGGTTTGATATCATTTGAGTGACGTCTAATGCTACCTAACTTGAGATTTCTGAACAACGTTGTTTTACCAACACTCAAAGCACATGATAGAGAATCAAGAGATGTACGGCGAGATAAAGGAATTTCTTGAATTCGTTGAAAATCAAGTTGAACTCTTTTGCGACCACAATTTTTTGTCCTTCTATGAGATACATCAATAACTCCATTGTTTGAATTATTCTTTGACTACTTCCAAATGCGCTGAATAGTTCGAATCGATACTCCAAATATTGAAGCAACAGTCTTTGTCGTATCTCGTTTCAATTTTTCATCAAAACTTCTTTGTAGTAAAGCAATATAAATTGCTTGACATTCATTGTTGGTCAACTTCTTATTTTTTTGGCTCCTTGTGAGATATCTACATTCTGATCACTTCTATCAAAAATTTCCTCGCCTATCAATATATATATATAAAAGTCATTAAAATAACTAATTGACTAATAATTTTAATTTTAAAAAATAGGCAACAAAGCATGTGCATGAAAGTGCAGTAACAATATATATGTAAGCCCCCTTACCCAAAAAGGAAAGGGAGGTCACGTGCAAAGCACAACAAACCTCAAAATAAGTAAATAGAGCACTAATAACTTCAAAATATTAATAGTGATATCCATCAATGAAGTACTAAATACAATTCTCCAAATAGAGTCAAAATAACCAAAACCAAAATTCGAAACAACCCAGATGGTCAAAGACAACTCTCCCATCACACTAGCCCTGAATCACCCCTGCAAACCTGTCGGAAGAAAAACACGGCATGAGCCAATTGCCCAGTAGAGATACAGATATACAAAAGATATACAACTGATATACGAAAACAACTGAGACAAAATACTGAACAAAGCCTCAAGTGTAAATACTGACGAAAATATATTCTCCAAAGATCTTAATGGAATATATCTGAATCAACAGAATTGACGAAACCAATAGAAGAATAAAGAAATAACGAACTGAAGTAACTAACTCAATGAATTGAACTGAACAGAAACAAACAAAACTAATATAATGAAATAATAGGCTGAATTAAATGGTTGAGTTTTATTTCATACCGAGTGAGCTCAGAAATATACATTGCCATACAGGCAAGTCAAAACAATGCCACACAGGCAAGTCAAAATAATGCCACACAGGCAAGTCAAGTGATGCCACACAAGCAAGTCAAATGATGCCACAGGAAACCAAAATAGTGCCACACAGGCAAATCACACATTGGACTGTGAATCCAAATGTATGCAAATCGGATAGGTGTGTTTGGCACAACATCGCAAATTCGCAAAATAGAAAACTAGGGTTAACCCATACGTCTCCCACAACAAAATACCAAATGGCCCACTTCTTCCGGAGCCCAAAACGGAGACGTCGTGGACTAATCACACCACCACGGAAAGTCTCATGCCTCTTGTGCCAAGACGACATGCATGTGGTACCCCCACATGTGGTTATAGCAAAGGTATACCCTACGGTATATTCTAACAAAAATATCATGTCACAACACATGCGACATAATACCAACAAAAGGGTTCTATATGTACACGTTGAACCAAATCAAATTATAGTCACAAGGTCTCAAAAAGAAGGTAGCAACATGTACCGCTCTACCATTATCAAAAATAAATATTAAACATGATATCCTAATTCAAAGAGTACAAATACGAGTCATGTGTATCAACTCCAAAATGAAACTAATATATTTATTTCACAGTAAGCAATTATGTGAAATCCTTACATAATTCGAAATAAGGAAACAAACGAATAAATCAAATTTAACAAGAGTATCGCTGAAAGAGTACGGAATCAGTACCTGAATTAAGCAATGTAATACCCAAAGTATATTCCAAAAACTCGTTTAGACTCTCTTCGTTCAATCTAAATAATTTAATAAGATTTTATTACAATCCAATCAATAATAACATAATACTATTAAATTTATTATTAAAAACTTTTATAACTATGTCTGCAAAATTTATTAATTTAAATTAATATACATAACTTCAATTTAATTTTCCAATTCCGATTTATAAGTTTCATAGCCAAACACTTATTACAATAATATATATATATATATATATATATATATATATATATATATATATATATATTGTAAGACCCCAACTTTTATGAATAAAGATGAATTTTCTATAAATATCATTTTGAATATTATGGAGTGAATTTGATATAATGTTATAGTTGTGGGTAATATTTATAAATTTTATAAACTACAAGTTGTTATATAATATTCGATTGGCTCTGGGAATATTCGTTTTAACATGGAATATTAAATGCGATGGCACAATCATTGGTGGACCCCCTACAACAAAATTATCGGATTGATCGAAAATGACAAAATATCTTTTATAAATAACGACGAAAGTTTTACCGTTAATCGTTAGAATACCCTAATTGGTTAAAATATAGTAATACGCGGGGTTTGCATCAGTAGTACACCAGTATTGCACAATATTTTTAATTATTGATTTTTTACGTGAAGGCACTACTCAATAATTATTATAAAGAATTCTTTGCTCAATATTTTATTTTATTGATTCAATAATTGTTGCGTTGATATTTTATATTATTGTTGTTTCAATAATTGTCATCGCACAAAGATTTCTCATTATCAAATCAATAATTCATATTATTTGAATAATATTATTAGATAGCATTATTGGCAATGTCTAGAAAGTTCTGTCAAGGAGAGGTTTGGTCACCTAATTGAGCGCCAGTAAGGAGAAATCCTTATCGGAAAGCCCCCTTTTTCCTGGGAACGGCTTGGTTGTCATTATTGTGATTCTGTAATATTATTTGTGAATAATTAATTATTGATTTATATGATAAGGAAATATTTATTTTATGTGGACATAAATGATGGATAAGAAAATATTTACTTTATGTGGTTATAAATGAATGAATTAATGTTGATGTGTTTTATCAGTATTTTGTCGGATTGGAAGTATTAAAAAATTAAATCGGTGTTCTTAAAGCTCTATTGCGTGAGTTATAATTTTAATCCGACCGTTGAATCGTTGTGATTTTTGGATATGTTATACATATATAAGTTGAGTATATGTCCACAAATTTTGAACCGTTAAAAATTAACGTATGACTTGTTATGAATTTTAAGAGATGTTAAAAATTGTCCGTTTGTGGAATTCGGATATTTTCTGTTTGGAATTTGGAAAAATTTCTTCTACAAAGTTGTAGAGAATTCAATTTCGTGTGGAATGGACATAAAATTTGTATTTTTCTGATAAAAGGGCTATTTATTATGAATTACTAAAGTTTCGAAAAATAAAATATTTTTATTAAAATTGGGTGGGACCCACTTTTGTTTTTCAAACTTGTGGGCTGAAATTTTTTGTTTCAAGTTGCCTGCTCATTTGGTGGGTGGACATAAATATTAAAAAAATATATAATAATAATATTATTTTATTATTTTAGTCTCCTATAGAGTTCTAGCATTTTCCTATAAATAGGCGCCTAAGTTAGAATTGAAAATCACACCAGAATTTTTCGTCTCTCCCCTCCTAGTTCTAGTCTCACATCTCAGCCAAGGATCATATCCCTAAGCTTTGATACCAACTGTGACGCCCCCAAAACAGGTATACATCACCCATCTAGGGTCGCTAAATACATTGTACAAAAATCAAATACAAACTTAATTATACAACTATCGTGTAAAATACGATAAAACATAACTGAGAGTTTGAACAAGAATATTGTCATCTAGACAATATCCACACTCAATGGTGTCCTCATTACAATTATTATCACATTATTCCGTAGAATAGTGAGGACTACTAAAGCCATTTATCCTGGACCATCACTCCAGTCCCCGACTCGTCCCAGCTATATTCTCATTTCCTGAAGAGAACAATGAAAGAAAAGGTGAGCTCAACTAGCCAAGTAAGAAATATTATGACTAAGATAATGCAGAATAAATTATCCTTAGCCTTCAACAGTATAACAACTGATAAAATACAATAGAAAACAAGTTTTAGATCAACAACTGCAGCGAAAATAAGCAATCCATTAGACGAGTCAAGTAGAGCATAAAATCTACTATCTTCTATGATTTAAAAAGTTTTTCATCAACTTTATCGCTGAGACTCAGCTTAACAAATAAAATTGAATCATCCCTGCACCACGCCCAAGGATATTAATGTAATCATCAATGGTCATGATTATACTGAATAATCTTGGGTCATAATCATACCAACAACTGTCTATCAATGAACTACAGGCCAATGAGGACTTTTACCACATCATTCATTACATTACGGTCATGATTATACCGAATAATCCCTGGTCATAATCATACCAAGTTCATCTATGCACATAAGCCAAAGATAACTTTCATCACAATATAAGCATGAGGATGATGACAATGACATAATAATTCAATAAAACAAGTTCAAGGATAAATTTTAAAGATTTATAATTTAATTTATCCAGAAATTAATAACGTCCAAATTGTCAACATGATACTGCTTTGTAGAGTAAAATTCAAGAATAATATTCATGTACCAAGAATAATTTAGACATAAAAGAAATATATTTTTCGGGTGAATAGTACCCCGTGAATAGTACCCCGACACGAAAAGTGTCCCGAATACCCGAGTGAATAATACTAGAGTGAATAGTAATTGGGTGAATAGTAACCCATGAATAGTACTCTGGCACGAAAAGTATCCCGAATACCCGAGTGAATAATACTAGAGTGAATAGTAATTGGGTGAATTGTAACCCATGAATAGTAACTCGTAAAAGAAAAATACCAAAGAATATGATATTCCATGACGAGTACAAAAGAAATGATATCTTATACGAGTATAATAGAATATACTCTGGCGCAAATGGATTTTTCACTCCGCCATGCAGTAATCCACGTAGATGGATCATTTTCACAATTTAATACTGAGAATGAATACGAAGGATCATTCACCATGCATCTGATAATCCACAGACAAAAAAGTTATTCCAATGTAATAATAAAGAATGGAATAATGTAAGAATTCACCATGCATGCGATAGACCGCCTGATAAAAGTTATTCCAAATGTAATAATAAAGAACAAAACAATGTCATGTGTAATACGCACAGACAGGATATTCCAACAGAATAATAAAGAATGGAACCAGGTAATGCGTAATCCGCACAAACAGGATATTCTAACAAAATAATAAAGAATGAAATAACAGAAGAATTTCACCATGTATGCGGTACTTTGCATAGACAGGATATTCCAACATAATAATAAAGAAATGGAATAATAGAAGAATTTCACCATGTATGCAGTACTTCGCATAGACAAGTTATTCCAATATAATAATAAAAATGGAATAACAGAAGCTCTCTTCATGAATACGAAAGAAATAATACCCCTTACCTTAGAAGAAAACTGGATACTGGAATAGTGAGGTAGCAGACTTCTCTTCTTCTTTCTCTCTATAATTTCTCTCTATAATAATTGCTCTATAGCTTTAGTGAATTGGTGAGAAATGAAGGAAGAATGAGTTTCTATTTATAGGAAAATATAGTTTCAATAATTGCATATTTTGGGGCTCAAAATATTACAGTATAATACCTTCTTCTTTTTCTTCATTTTTAATTTAGTCCTGCGAGTATTATCAAACTTGCACCACCTCCCCTAATAGTAAATAATGTGAATTAATAGTTCATTCATGTGACTTAATAGTAAAATCATGTGAAAAAACTAATTACAGTATAGTACCTACATCTATACCTCTATTTTTAATTTAGTCATGCAAGTATTATCAATCTTGAACCACCTCCCCTAATAGTAAATTATGTGAATCAATAGTACACACATGTGAACACATAGTTATAAGCATGCGAATTAATAGTAATTAATTGCTCATTTATCCGGTTAATTACCCGATAACTTCCAGACATCAATTATTATCGAAATAAATATCTATTTTCACTAACACTAATAATTCCAACACAATGGAACTATCAATTTCATCTTTAATCAACACGGACTTATTCATCATTAATATTATAATTTATAATATTTAACAACCAGGTTGTTCCCAGGAAAGAGGGGGCTTTCCGATAAGGATTTCTCCTTATTGGCGCACAATTAGGTGACCAAACCTCTCCTTGACAGAACTTCTAGACATTGTCAATATTGCAAATAATAATATGAATAACTTTGTCGTCTCAATTATTGATTTAAATATATAACATATTATACAGATGATACTCTGACAATAATTGAATCAATAATACGAGAGATATGATGCAAAGAATTATCGTAGCAATAATTGAGTATAACTAAGTGACTTTTACGTAAGCATCAATAATCAATACCGTGGTGTGCTACTATGCAACCACGCCAGACATCTTGTTTTTTACTAAGGGTAGTTCAATGCTTTTAACGGTAAAACTTTCGTCGTTATTTTTATTAAATGATAATTATGTCGCTTTTCTAACTACGACACTACTTCCGTTAATAGGGGTCCACTAATGATTGTCTTGCCGCATTTAATATTCCCCGTAAAACGAATATTCCCCACCAATCGAATATTATAACAACTTGCTTACTTTTGCAAAATTTATAAATATTACCCATAACTATAACATTATATCAAATCCACACCTTAATATTAAAAAAAAATATTTTAAAAATTTAAATCTTTATTCATAAAATCTGGGGTCTCACAATCTCCTCCTTATGAAATTTTGCCCTCAAAATTTACGACGCATTACTGGTATGTCAAGAGATGAGGATACCTTGACTTCATTTCAGATTCTACTCTTGAGGTATAACCTTTGAGTGTTGAATACGATCCTTCTTATCCAAGATTTTAACACGTATCTCCTTATACGTTAAATCTTCTGCTATCTCGTCTAGTTCTAATTCAATAATGTGGTTCGGGTCGTCCACATATTTACATAACATCGATACGTGAAAAACGTTATGAACACGCGACATACTTGGCGGTAAAACGGGTCTATAGGCCACAGTTTCTACTCGATCGAGGATTTAAAATGGGCCAATTAAATCGAGGGTTGAGATCGAATCTTGCATCCAGAATAACACCCTCTTGAATCTTCTTCCTCGTATTCATCAGTTTCGGGTGTGTAGCTTGAGCGGCTTTATTTTTATCTATTTAAAGTCGGTTCAAATCGTATATTCGCTATCTTCACGTGGGTCCCTAGAGTCTTTAACTGTATCTTCATCATTTGTAAGTTATACGAAATAGGGTTTTGTGTTAATAACACCGCACTCGTAAACGCATACGATCTTCTACTCAGCGCGTTAGCTACCACGTTCGCTCTTCCACGATGATATTGAATGGTATAGTCGTAATCTTCAACAGCTCGAGCCAACGTCCTTGGCGCATTATACGTTCGTTTTGGTTGAAGAAATATTTAAGGGTTGAAGAAATGGGTTTTGTACTGGGGTCAATACAAAATTCGATTTCACGCTATAGGGGTAGGCTAGGAAGTCTTCAGGAATACGTCAGGAAATTTATTAACAATAGAAATATCATTCAAAACTGTGACTCTCATCCAAGACTTGGATAGCACATGTAATGAAGGTTTCTCCTAACGGAGTTTCAACCGATAAGTCAAAGTCTAATTTCTCTGGAGTCAAATTTAAACGTTGAGCGCAAGCAAGAGAGATAAAATAATGGGTAGAACCGGTATCTAATAAGGTATAGACATCGCAAGAATTTATAATTAACTAATCCGTGCTAACTTCATTCGGGTTACTCGCTTTTTGAGAAGTCGCGAAAAACGCTCTCCCTGAAACCACCGACTTTGTTTTGTCCGTATCCACCTTTGGTGCCACCGTCCCAGCTAAACTTGACTTTGGTGTACGACAAAATAGGGCTATGTGACCATCTTTTCCACAACTAAAACATACCTTGGAAGGCTGTGAACAGTTTGGACTTATGTGTCCCTCTTTTTCGCATTTGAAGCATACGACCGACGGTCGTTCTTCTTCCTTAACAACAGGTGTTGGTGCTGACGTCTTTCCATCATTATTGAATCTCCTCTTCTTGAAATTTCCACCTCTATTATCTTGGCCATGATTACCACTGAAGTGGTTACCATTCTTGGCATGATAATTACCCCCACGATGGTTATCATTGTTCCGATGGCCGTTACCACTGGTATGATTATTTTCGTGTTGTTGGTTGTTACCTTTTGGTTGAGCTAACTCAACGGTCTCATGGGCTTCATTGCTTATCTTAGCATTTTCATATGCCATTTTCAAATACTGCCACAAAACAAGGGTTAATTGACATGTCACATGTTATCCCTACACTCTGATCGACCAAATAAATACCAAATAAACTAAGGTAGGTCATACTAGCGAAGGAATTTCCCGTCTCTCCCCTCCTAGTTCTAGTCTCACATCTCAGCAAGGGATCATATCCCTAAGCTTTGATACCAACTGTGACGCCCCCAAAACAGATATACATCACCCATCTTGGGTCGCCAAATACATGGTACAAAAATTAAATACAAACTTAATTATACAACTGTCGTGCAAAATACGACAAAACATAGCTGAGAGTTTAAACAAGAATATTGTCATCTAGACAATATCCACACTCAATGGTGTCATCATTACAATTATTATCACATTATTCCGTAGAATAGTGAGGACTATTAAAGCCATTTATCCTGGACCATCACCCAAATCCTCACTCGCTCCGCCTATATTCTAATTTCCTGAAGAGAACAATGAAAGAAAGGGTGAGCTCAACTAGCTCAGTAAGAAATATTATGACTAAGATAATGCAGAATAAATTATCATTAGCCTTCAACAGTATAACAACTGATAGAATACAATAGACAACAAGTTTTAGATCAACAACTGCAGCGAAAATAAGAAATCCATTAGAAGAGTCAAGTAGAGCATAAAATATACTATCTTCTATGATTTAAAAAGTTTTTCATCAATATTATCACTGAGACTTAGCTTAACAAATAAAATCGAATCATCCCTGCACCACGACCAAGGATATTCATGTAATCATCAATGGTCATGATTATACCGAATAATCCTTGGTCATAATCATACCAACAACTGTCCATCAATGAACTACAAGCCAATGAGGACTTTTACGACATCATTCGTTACATTATGGTCATGATTATACCGAATAATCCCTGGTCATAATCATACCAAGTCCATCTATGCAGGTAAGCCAAAGATAACTTTCATCACAATATAAGCATGAGGATGATGACAATGACATAATAATTTAATAAAACAAGTTCAACGATAAATTTTAAAGATTTATAATTTAATTTATCCAGAAATCAATAACGTCCAAATTGTCAACATGATACTACATTGTAGAGTAAAATTCAAGAATAATATTCATGTACAAAAAATAATTTGGACATAAAAGAAATATATTTTTTGGGTGAATAGTACCCCCTGAATAGTACCCCGACACGAAAAGTGTCCCGAATACCCGAGTGAATGATACTAGAGTGAAGAGTAATCGGGTGAATAGTAACCCATGAATAGTAACTCATGAATAGTACTCCAGCACGAAAAGTACCCCGAATACCTGAATGAATATTACTAGAGTGAATAGTAATCGGGTGAATAGTAACCCATGAATAGTAACTCGTAAAAGAAAAATACCAAAGAATATGATATTCCATGACGAAAGTACAAAAGAAATGATATCTCATACGAGTATAATAGAATATACTTAAACGCAAATGGATTTTCACCGCCATGCAGTAATCCACGAGATGATCATTTCCATAATTTAATATATAGAATGAATAATGAAAGATCATTCACCATGCATACGGTAATCCACATGCATAAAAGTTATTCCAACAGAATAATAAAGAATGGAATAATGAAGAATTCACCATGCATGCGATAGACCGCATGCGCAAAAGTTATTCCAAATGTAATAATAAAGAAACGGAACTGTGTCATGCGTAATACATTTGAGATAGGATATTCCAACAAAATAATAAAGAATGGAACCAGGTCATGCATAATTCGCACACATAGTATATTCCAACAGAATAATAAAGAATGAAAAAATAGAAGAATTTCACCATGTATGCGGTACTTCGCATAGACAGGTTATTCCAACATAATAATAAAGAATGGAATAATAGAAGAATTTCACCATGTATGCGGTGCCTTCAGATGTAGACAAAGTTATTCCAACATAATAATAAAGAATGGAATAACAGAAGCTCTCTTCATGAATACGAAAGAAATAATACCCCTTACCTTAGAAGAAAATTGGATACTGGAATAGTGAGGTAGCAGACTTCTCTTCTTCTTTCTCTCTATAATTTCTCTCTATAATAATTGCTCTATAGCTTTAGTGAATTGGTGAGAAATGAAGGAAGAATGAGCCTCTATTTATAGGAAAATATAGTTTCGATAATTTATTCCTGCAAGTATTATCAAACTTGCACCACCTCCCCTAATAGTAAATAATGTGAATTAATAGTTAATTCATGTAACTGGATAGTATAATCATGTGAAAAAACTAATTACAGTATAGTACCTTCATCTATACCTCCATTTTTAATTTAGTCATGCAAGTATTATCAATCTTGAACCACCTCCCCTAATAGTAAATTATGTGAATCAATAGTACACACATGTGAACACATAGTTATAAGCATGCGAATTAATAGTAATTAATTGCTCATTTATCCGGTTAATTACCCGATAACTTCCAGACATCAATTATTATCGAAATAAATGTCAATTTTCACTAACACTAATAATTCCAACACAATGGAACTATCAATTTCATCTTTAATCAACACGAACTTATTCATCATTAATATTATAATTCACAATATTTAACAAACAGGTTGTTCCCAGGAAAGAGGGGGCTTTCCGATAAGGATTTCTCATTATTGGCGCGCAATTATGTGACCAAACCTCTCCTTGACAGAACTTCTAGACATTGTCAATATTGCAAATAATAATATGAATAACTTTGCCGTCTCAATTATTGATTTAAATATATAACATATTATACAGATGATACTGTGACAATAATTAAATCAATAATATGAGAGATATGATCTGACAATTATCGTAGTAATAATTGAGTATAATCGAAAGTGACTTTTACGTAAGCATCAATAATCAATACCGTGTGCTACTATGCAACCACGCATATTACTGTACTTTTACTACCGGGTAGTTCAACAGTTTTAACGGTTAAACATCCACCGTTATTTTTATAGAATGATAATTCTTTCATTTTCTAACTACGACAATACTTCCGTTGTGGGGTCCACCAATGATTGTCTTGCATCGCATTTAATATTCCCCGTTAAAACGAATATTCCCCACCAATAATAATATTATAACAACTTGCTTACTTTGCAAAATTTATAAATATTACCCACAACTATAACATTATATAAAATCCACACCTTAATATTAAAAAAAATATTTCGAGAAATTTAAATCTTTATTCATAAAATCTGGGGTCTCACGATATGATCCCTGGCTAAGATGTGAGACTAGAACTAGGAGGGGAGAGACGAGGAATTCCTTCGCTAGTATGACCTACCTAAGGTTATTTGGTATTTAATTGGTCGGTCAGAGTATAGGGATAATATGTTGTATGTCAATTAACCCTTGTTTTGTGGCAGTATTTGAAAATGACATCCGAGAATATTGAGAATAGCAATTGAGCACAGGAGACCGTTGAGTCACCACAGATCAATACCCAGGATAATGTGCAACAGGAAGACAATAATCCTCAGGTAAACAACAACGATCAAATGATGAGCGATGGAATGTTCAGAGGCTTTATGCAATTCATGCAACAACAGGAGAGAGCGGCTCCTGTCCAAAATGTATGTCGAAACACTGGAAACTCTCGGACGGTCACCACTAAACAGTTCAAGGAACTAGGACCACCAGAGTTTATTGGAGAGCCAAAATCACTTAAGGCAGAAGCGTGGATAAAGCAGATCACCAAGATATTTGATGTCTTGGGATGCTTCGAGGAGCAAAAGGTTCCCTTTGCCACCTTTATGTTGCGAGGAGATGCAGATTACTGGTGGGAATCGGTAAAGCGTACTCAACCTGCCGCACTCAAGATGTCTTGGGAGAAGTTTCAAGAACTATTCAATGACAAGTACTTTTTTGAAAGTATTCGTCACATGAAAGAGGTAGAGTTCATCAAGTTAGAACATAACAATATGACCGTATCGTAGTACGAAGCTAAGTTTGTCGAGTTGTCCCGGTTTGCATCTCAATTGGTTGATAATGAGGAGAGAATGACGCGGATGTTTCTAAGAGGTTTGAAACCCGAGATACGTCAATATCTAATTTCTCATAAACTGTGTATGTATTCGGATGTTGTAAATAGGTCTCAGTTATAGGAGCGCGATAACGAGTCAACCCAACCAAGAGAAATCACTCAGTAAAATGATAATACTAGTGGTAGCAGTCATCGAGGCGGTGACAACAAACGTGGAGGGAATTAACATGCCAGAAATGGTAACCACTTCGGTGGTAATCATGGCCAAGACAATAAGAATGGACATTTCAAGAAGAGGAGATTCAACAATGATGGAAAGACGTCACCATCAGCACCCGTTGTTAAGGAAGGAGAACGACCACCTATCATATGCTTCAAATGCGGAGGGGAGGGACACATCAGTCCAAATTATGCGCAGCAGTCCAAAACGTGTTACAATTGTGGAAGAGAAGGTCACCTAGCTAGATTTTGTCATACTGGGAAGCCAAGTCCAGTTGGAACGGTGACACAAAATGCCGTCCCAGACAAGTCAAAACTAGTAGTTCAAGGGAGAGCGTTTGTTGTGACCTCCCAGAAAGCAAGGAACCCGAACGAGGTCATCACGGGTAAGCTTATCATAAACTCTAGCAAATTTTATACCTTATTTGATACCGGTTCTACCCATTCTTTTATTTCTCCTACTTGCGCTCAACGTTTAAATTTGACTCCGGAGAAATTAGACTTTGACTTTTCTGTGGAAACTCCATTGGGAAAAACCTTCATTACATCCACTATTTATAAGTCTTGTTTGGTTCAAATCGGTACCCTCACATTACCTGTCGATCTTATTTCATTGAAAATACTTGCATTTGACGTGATTCTAAGGATTGATTGGTTAACTACTCATCATGTAAAAATTGATTATTTTCGTAAAGTTGTTAGCTTTCATTTTCCTAACCAACCTATTATGCAAATTCAAGCAACCAAACCATTAAAATCAATCACTGTCATCTCAAGCCATAAAGCTATTCTTTTATTGAAAAATGGATGTCAAGCTTTCTTAGCTCATGTCACAGATTTAAACAAAAATACGTCAGATTTGAATGATATTTCTATTATTAATAAATTTCTTGACGTATTCCCTGAAGAACTTCTTGGCCTACCCCCAGAGCGTGAAATTGAATTTTTTATCGACCTTGAACCCGGTACAAAACCCATTTCCAAAGCCTCACATCGAATGGCTCCTATTGAACTTCAGGAGTTAAAGACCCAATTACAGGAATTGTTAGACATCTATTTCATTCGTCCTAGTACGTCTCCTTGGGGTGCTCCTGTTTTATTCGTGAAGAAGAAAGATGGGACATCTATTTCATTCGTCCTAGTACGTCTTGCTCGTATGTACATAAACGAGGTTGTAAGATTACATGGTATGCCAGTATCCATAGTTTCTGATCGAGACCCAAGATTCACTTCAAGATTTTGGGTTAGTTTGCAAAAAGCTATGGGCACGGACTTATAATTTAGTTCGGCTTATCATCCTCAAACAGACGGGAAGTCAGAGAGGACTACTTAAACTCTTGAAGATCTATTAAGACTTTGTGTCCTTGACTTCAAGGGAAGTTGGGACAAGTTCTTACCATTGGTGGAGTTTTCTTACAACAACAGTTATCAAGCAAGTTGTGACGCCCCCAAAATAGGTATACATCACCTATTCTGAGTCGCCAAATACATGGTACAGAATACAAATACAACCTTAAATATACAATATGAGCTGTGAGTTTTAATACAAATATTGTCTTCTAGACAGTATTCAAACTCAAAATAAGTCCTCAATACATTTATTATCACACTATTTCATAGAATAGTGAGGACTACTAATGCTATCATTTGGAGCGTCACTCTGTTCCCCGCTTAGTCCCTGCTATGTTCTCATTTCCTGAAGAGAACAATGAAAGCAAAAGGGTGAGCTCAACTAGCCCAGTAAGAAATATTATGACTAAGATAATGCAGAATAAATTATCATTAGCCTTCAACAGTGTTAAACTGATAAAATATAACAAACATCAAGTTTAACTGCAGCGGAACAAGCAATCCATTAGAAGAGTCAAGTAGAGAATAAAATCCACTATCTTCTATGATTTAAAAGTTTTTCATTACTTTTATCGCTGAGACTCAGCTTAATAAATAATCCACATCATCCCTGCACTACGGCCAAGGATATTCATTAGTATCACGACCACAAATTATCCATGCACTACGGGCCAAGGATATTCGTGTATTCATCAATGGTCATGATCATGCCAACAATTGTCCATCAATGCACTACGGGCCAATGAGGACTTTTTCTATATCATTTATAACATTACGGTCATGATTACACCGAATAATCCCTCATCATAATCATACCAAGTCCATCTATGCACTACAGGCCACAGATGACTTTCAACATAATATAAACATGAGGATGATGACAATGATATAAGAATTCAATAAAACAAGTTCAAGAATTAATTTATCCATGAACTAATAACGTCTAAATTGTCAACATGATATTTCTTTGTAGAGTAACACTCAAGAATGCTCAAAAGAATATTTCCATGAAAAGATACTGGATGAAGCGCAAATATCAAGGATATTCCACGAATTTCATGGAGTATAAAAGTTAAAACTTTAACCAACTGAGTATAATAAAAAATGGAATAACAAAAGAAATCACCAGGCATGCGATAGACCGCACAGACAGGTTATTACAACATAATAATAAATAACGGAACCAGGTCATGCGTAAATGCATGCAGATGTGATATTCCAATGTAATAATAAATAATGGAAATCAGTCACATGAACGCATGCATGTGATATTCCAATAGAATAATAAACAACGGAACCGGTCATGCATAAACGCATGAGATAGGATGTTCCAAATGAATAATAAAGAATGGAATAATGTAAGAATTTCACCATGTATGCAAAAGATTGATGTATGCATGATTATTCCAACATAATAATAAAGAATGGAATAATGTAAGAATTTCACCAAGTATAGGGTAGCCCAGATACATCTGAGTTATTCCAATGTAATAATAAAGAATGAAATAACAGAAGTTCTCTTCATGAATAAGAAAGAAATAATATCCCTTACGAGTACAACAAATAATATCCCTTACCATAAAAGAAGAGTATTTTGACTGGTAGGGCGAGGATATTCTTGAAGAAAAATTGCACTACGCTCAAAACTTCTTAAAACTCTTAAGAAATACGCTCAAGATTATAGAAGAATTCTCTGAACTTCTGGTGTGGTTTTCAATTCTAACTAAGCATCCTATTTATAGGAAAATAGAAAGAATATTATGTTGCACTATGTAATAAAATATAATATATTCTAAAAATATATATATATATATATATTTATATATTTTATTTAAAATCTAATAAAACAAATAACTTTATAAAAGTATTTTGTTTTATATAAAAAGATTTTACTATACAAAACACTATACAGACACTATGCAACACTATGCATAATAAAATATAATATATTCTAATTATTGTCTAATAAAACAAATAACTTTATAAAAGTATTTTGTTTTATATAAAAAAAAATTTACTATGCAAAACACTATGCATAATAGAATATTATATATTCTATTTATAGTCTAATAAAACGTAATAACTTTATAAAAGTATTCTATTTTATATAAAAAGTTTTTCTATTTTATTACATTAATAATACTAATAAAACAAACCTTATCATCATTATTATAATTCACAATATTAATAAACCAGGTCGTTCCTAGGAAAGAGGGGGCTTTCCAATAAGGATTTCTCCCTATTGACGCGCAATTAGGTGACCAAACCTCTCCTTAACAGAACTTCTAGACATAGTTAATATTGCAAATAATAATATTAATGACCTTGTCGTATCAATTATTGATTTAATAATATATAAAATATTGACAATAATTGAATCAAATAACGTGAGATACTATGCAGCAATTACTGTAGCAATAATTGAACAAAACTGAGTGACTTCTCACGTAAGCATCAATAATCAATATCGTGTGCTACTATGCCACCACGCCAGACATCGTATTTTTTAACACCGGGTGTTTCAACGATTAACAGTAAACACTTCCACCGTTATTTTCATAAAGTATTTTTATCGCTTTCACAATCCGACAATAATTCCGTTGCCAGGGGTCCACCAATGATTGTGTCGTTGTGCATTTAATATTCCCCTGTTAAAACTAATATTCCCCACCAATTGAATATTATATAACAACTTCATGCATTTTGCAAAATTTATAAATATTACCCATAACTATAACATTATATCAAATTTACTCCATAATATTCAAAAATGATATTTATAGAAAATTCATCTTTATTTATAAAAGTTGGGGTCTTACAACCTCCCCTTCTTATGAAATTTTGCCCTCGAAATTATGGTACATACCTGGTATGTCGAAGAGGTAAGGATACCTTAATTTCATTTTAGATTCTAACTCCCAGGTCATTTCCTCAACATCGTGGTTTCTCCACAAAACTTTGACTTGAGGTATAACCTTGGAGCGTAGAATATGTTCCTTCTTATCCAAGATTTGAACATGAATCTCTTCATACGTTAAATCTTTCGCTATTTCGTCCAGTTCTAACTCAATAATGTGGTTCGGGTCTTCCACATATTTACATAACATGGATATGTGAAAAACGTTATGAACACGAGACATACATGGCGGTAAAGCGAGTCTATAGGCCACAGTTCCTACTCGTTCGAGGATTAAAAATGGGTCGATGAATCGAGGATTGAGCTTTCCTCTCTTTCCAAATCTTGTAACTCCTTTCCATGGAATAACACGTAACAACACATGATCTCCTTTCGATGAAGATCAACATAACTCTTTTGTCGATCTTGTGAGGTTTTTATACGTTGTCGGATCGTTTGAATCTTTTCCGTAGTCATACACACCAACTCTGGTCCCAACAACGTTGCTTCACCCACCTCATCCCAGCATACTTGAGAACGACTGTTTCTTCCATACAACGCCTCAAATAGAGCCATGCTAATACTTACTTGATAACTGTTGTTGTAGGAAAACTCCACTAATGGTAAGAACTTGTCCCAACTTCCCTTGAAGTAAAGGACACAGAGTCTTAATAAATCTTCCAGAGTTTAAATAGTCCTCTCTGATTGTCCGTCCGTCTGAGGATTATATGCCGAATTAAATCGTAAGTCCGTGCCCATAGCTTTTTGCAAACTATCCTAAAATCGTGAAGTGAATCTTGGGTCTCGATCAGAAACTATGGATACTGGCATACCATGCAATCTTACAACCTCGTTTATATACATACAAGCAAGACGTTTGAGTGTATAAGTTTCTCGTATAGGTAAGAAGTGAGCAGACTTGGTCAATCTATCAACAATGACCCAAATTGCATCTATGCCTTGAGAAACCTTGGGAAGACCAGTAACGAAATTCATAGTAATGTGCTCCCACTTTCATTCTGGAATTTCAAGTGGTTGCAATAGACCTTTTGGTACTTGATGCTCTGCCTTGACTCGTTGACACGTTAGACACCTTGAGATAAACAGTGATATCTCTCTCTTCATATTGCCCCACCAAAATGTATGTCAAGATCATGATACATTTTGGTACTCCTGTGATGGATTGCAAAACTGTGTTAGACGCCTCCATCATGATTTTATACTTTAAATCAGGGTCGTTAGGAAAACAAAGTCTGGAGTTGACTCGAAGTATTCCTTCTTCATCAATTCTTCTTCCAGCATAGCACCTTCTTGCACTTTCTTCCTCATACGCATCAGCTCCAGGTCTCTAGCTTGAGCAGCTTTAACTTTATCAATTAAAGTCGGTTCTACTTGTATATTAGCCATCATCACATGGGTCCCTGAAGTCTTTAACTCTATCTCCATCATTTGCAAGTCACACAAAATGGGCCTTTGCGTTGACAATATCGCACTCGTACTTGCATATGATCTTCTACTCAATGCATCAGCTACCACGTTCGCTTTTCCAGGATGGTATTGGATGGTATGATCTTAATCTTTCAACATCCAGCCAACGTTGTTGTCACATGTTGAGTTCCTTTTGAGTGAAGAAATATTTGAGGCTTTTATGATCCGTAAAGATCTCCACTTTCTCCCCATACAAGTAATGCCTCCAAATTTTAAGTACGAAGACAACAACTGCCAACTCTAGATCATGGGTTGGATAATTCCTCTCATATTTTTTGAGTTGTCTTGAGGCATAAGCTATGAATTTTCCATGTTGCATGAGAACACATCCCAACCCTTTGCCTGAAGCATCACTATAGATGACAAATCCCTCCGAGCCAAATGGTATTGTCAGAACAGGTGCTGAAATGAGTCTCCTCTTGAGTTCTTGAAAACTCTTCTCACATTCTTCGCTCCAATCGAACTTTGTATCTTTCCGATTCAGCTGAGTTAATGGAGTAGCAATTCGAGAAAATCCTTCCACGAATCTCCGATAATAACCAGCTAAACCAAGAAAGTTACGTACTTCGGTCACTGATTTAGGTTGCTCCCAGCTTTGAATTGCTTCAATTTTTGCCGGGTCAACAGATATTCCATGAATTGATACTACGTGCCCAAGGAATGCTACTTCCTCAAGCCAAAACTCGTATTTCTTCAACTTAGCATAAAGCTTGTATTCACGAAGCTTTTGAAGTATCAGCCTCAACTGTTGTTCATGATCTTCACGGCTTTTGGAATAAATAAGGATGTCATCAATAAAGACGACCACAAACTGATCCAAATATTCCTTGAATACTCGATTCATCATATCCACGAAGCGTTAGGAGCATTAGTCAATCCAAAGGACATGACTAGAATTCATAATGCCCGCATCGAAGTTCGAAAGCCGCCTTTGGAATGTCATCGGTTCTAATCTTCAATTGGTGATATCGAAAATGAAGATCAATCTTTGAAAAGAATTTGGCTCCTTGCAATCGGGTCAAACAGTCATCAATACGTGGCAATGGGTACCTATTTTTGATGGTGACATGATTCAACTCCCGGATAATCAATACAAAGTCGCATACTCCCATCTTTCTTCTTCACGAATAGAACAGAGAGCACCCCAAGGAGAAGTACTAGGGACTAATAAAGCCAATGTCTAACAATTCCTGCATTGGGTCTTTAACTCGAAGTTCAATAGAGCCATTTGATATGGCTTTGGAAATGGGTTTTGTACCGGGTTCCAAGTCAATACAAAATTCAATTTCACGCTCTGGGGGTAGGCCAGGAAGTTCTTCAGGGAATACGTCAGGAAATTTATTAACAATAGAAATATCATTCAAATCTGACGTATTTTTGTTTAAATCTATGACATGAGCTAAGAAAGCTTGACATCCATTTTTTAATAAACGAATAGCTTTATGGCTTGAGATGACAGCGATTGATTTTAATGGTTTGGTTGCTTGAATTCGCATAATAGGTTGGTTAGGAATATGATAGCTAACAACCTTACGAAAATAATCAATTTTTGCATGATGAGTAGTTAACAAATCAATCCCTAGAATAACATCAAATGCAAGTATTTTCAATGAAATAAGATCGACAGGTAATGTGAGGGTACCGATTTGAACCAAACAAGACTTATAAACCGTGGATGTAATGAAGGTTTCTCCCAATGGAGTTTTCATAGATAAGTCAAAGTCTAATTTCTCCGGAGTCAAATTTAATCGTTGAGCGCAAGTAGGAGAAATAAAAGAATGGGTAGAACCGGTATCAAATAAGGTATAGACTTCGCTAGAGTTTATGATAAGCTTACCCGTGATGACCTCGTTCAGGTTCCTTGCTTTTTGGGAGGTCACAACAAAAGCTCTCCCTTGAACTACTGGTTTTGACTTATCTGGGATGGTATTTTGTGTCACCGTTCCAACTGGACTTATCTTCAGTGCATGACAAAATTGGTCTAAGTGACCTTCTCTTCCACAATTATAACACGCTTTGGATGGCATCGCGCAGTTTGGACCGATATGTCCCTCCCTCCGCATTTGAAGCATATGATAGGTGGTCGTTCTCTTTCCTTAACAACGGTCTTTGTGCCGACGCTCTTTCCACCATTGTTGAATCTCCTCTTCTTGAAATGTCAATTTTATTGTCTTGGCCATGATAACCAATCAAGTGGTTACCATTTTCGCATGTTGATTCCTCCATGTTTGTTTTCATCGCTCGATGATCGCTACCACCGGTATTATCATTTTATCTACCGCTTTCTGGTTGGTTGTTGACTCATTATCGCGCTCCAATAACTGAGCCCTATTTACAACATCTGAATACAAACACAGTTTATGAGAAATTAGATATTGACGTATCTCGGGTTTCAAACCTCTTAGAAACATCGGCGTCATTCTCTCCTCATTGTCAACCAAGTGAAATGCAAACTGGGACAACTCGGCAAACTTAGCTTCGTACTGCGACACGGTCATATTGTTCTGCTCCAACTTGATGAACTCTACCTCTTTCATGTGACGAATACTTTTGGGAAAGTACTTGTCGTTGAATAGTTCTTGGAACTTCTCCCAAGACATCTTCAGTACGGCAGGTTGAGTACGCTTTACCGATTCCCACCAGTAATCTGCCTCCCCTCGCAAAATAAAGGTGGCAAAGGGAACCTTTTGCTCCTCGGCGCATCCCAAGACATCAAATATCTTCGTGATCTTCTTTATCCACGTCTCTTCCTTAAGTGGTTTTGGTTCTCCAATAAACTTCGGTGGTCCCAGCTCCTTGAACAGTTTAGCGGTGACCGTGTGAGAGTTGCCAGTGTTTCCACCTGCATTTTGGACAGGAGTCTCTCTTGCCTGATGTTGTACGAATTGCAGAAAGCTCCTAAACATTCCGTCATTCGTCATTTAGTCGGTGTTGTTGTTCACCTGAGGTTTATGCCTTCCTAATGCACATGACTGGGTGTTGATTTGTGGTGACTCAACGGTCTCCTGTGCTCCATTGATATTCTCAACATTCTCGGATGTCATTTTCAGATACTGCCACAAAATAAGGGTTAATTGACATGTAACATATTATCATTATACTTTGACCGACCAATTAAATATCAAATAAACTTAGGTCGGTCATACTAGCGAAGGAATTCCCCGTCTCTCCCCTCCTTATTCTAGTCTCACATCTTAGCCAGGGATCATATCCCTAAGCTTTGATACCAACTGTGATGCCCCCAAAATAGGTATACATCACTTATTCTGAGTCGCCAAATACATGGTATAGAATACAAATACAACCTTAAAATACAACATGAGTTATGAGTTTTAATACAAATGTAAGACCCCAACTTTTATAAATAAAGAGGAATTTTCTATAAATATCATTTTTGAATATTATGGAGTAAATTGATATAATGTTATTGTTGTGGGTAATATTTATAAATTTTGCAAAGTACGCAAGTTGTTATATAATATTCGATTGGTCGGGGAATATTCATTTTAACAGAGAATATTTGTACAAACGGCATAATCATTGGTGCACCCCACAACGGAATTATTGTCGGATTGAGAAAACGACAAAAATACTTTATGAAAATAACGGCGGAAGTTTTACCGTTAACTGTTAAAACACCCGGTGTTAAAAAAAAGAATGTCTGGCGTGGTTACATAAGTAGTTATTACCAGATTAATTATTGATGCTTATGTGATAAGTCACTCAGTTTTATTTTATTGGTATTATTAATGTAATAAAACAGAAAAGCTTTTTATATAAAAGCAGAATACTTTTATAAAGTTTTTCGCTTTTATTAGGCTAATAGTAAAAAAAAATTATATAAAACAGAATACGTTTATAAAGTTATCTGTTTTATTAGACAATAATTAGAATATATTATATTTTATTATGTATAATGTTTGCATAGTGCCTGCATAGTGTTTGCATAATAAAATCTTTTATAAAGTTATTCGATTTATTATATTATAAATAGATTATATTATATTTAATTTAAAAGATTTTGCTTTAAATATGGACCGTCAGATTAAAGTAAATCAATCTGGACCGTTCATGAATTAGTTACTATGCAATCCATTCTTCTATAAAAAGAAGCTCATTCCTTCATTATTTTCTTACGAATTCACTGAAACTCTAGAGAGAGAAAATTATAGAGAGAAAGAAGAAGAGAAGTCTGTTAACTTTCTTTTCCTATACCCAGTTTCTTTTACGGTAAGGGGTATTTTTCTTTTGGTATTCATGAAGAGAACTTCTGTTATTCCATTATTTATTATTCGTTGAATAACTCAGATACGCCATGAGCTACCCTATACTTGGTGAAATTCTTACATTATTCCATTCGTTATTATTCGTTGGAAATCATCGTATGCATGCGTTTTTTACGGACCGATTCCGTCTTTATTATTCATTGGAATATCCTCGTCATATGCGCTTTTACGCCGGACCTGATTAAAATCTTTATTATTATTCTGTTGGAATATATCGTCATGCATGCTTTTACTGTTGGACCTAATTTCGTCTTTATTATTCGGTTGGAATATCTTGTCTGTACGTTTTACGCCGGACCTGGTTCCGTCTTTATTATTCTGTTGGAACATCCTGTCTATGCAAAGTACCGCATGCATGGTGATTTCTTTTGTTATTCCATTCTTTATTATACTCAGTTGGTTAAAGTTTTGACTTCTATACTCCATGAAATTAGTGGAATATCCTTAATATTTGTGCTTCATCCAGTATCTTTTCATGGAAATATTCTTCTAAGCATTATTAAATTTTTTTCTACAAAGAAGTATCATGTTGACAATTTGGACGTTATTAGTTCTTGAATAAATTAATTCTTGAACTTGTTTTATTGAATTCTTATATCATTGTCATCATCCTCATGTTTATATTTTTTTGAAAGTCATCTGTGACCTATAGTGCATAGATGGACTTGGTATGATTATGACCAGGGATTATTCGGTGTAATCATGACCGTAATGTTATAAATGATGTGGTAAAAGTCCTCATTGGCCCATAGTGCATTGATGGACCGTTGTTGGCATGATCATGACCATTAATGAATACACAAATATTCTTGGCCCGCATCTTTGCATGGATAATTGTGTACGTGATACTAAAGAATATCCTTGGCAGTAGTCTGCAGGGTGATTCGATGATGTGGATTATTTATTGTCGAGTCTCAATGATAAAAGTCATGAAAAATCTTTTAAATAATAGAAGATAGTAGATTTTATTCTCTACTTGACTCTTCTAATGGATTGCTTGTTCCGCTGCAGTTAAACTTGATGTTTGCTATATTTTATCAGTTTAACACTGTTGAAGGCTAATGATAATTTATTCTGCATTATCTTAGTCATAATATTTCTTACTAGGCTAGTTAAGCTCATCCTTTCTTTCACCGTTTCTCTTGTGAAATGAGAACGAAGCTGGATTTAGTCGAGAAAGCAGAGTGATGGTCCAGATGATAGTATTAGCTAGTAGTCCTCACTATTCTGTTAAATAGTGTGATAATAAATGTAATGAAGACTCATTTTGAGAGTGGATATTGTCTAGAAGATAGTATTTGTATTTAAACTCATAGCTCTCTTGTTGTATAATTAAGATTGTATTTATTTTCTATACCATGTATTTGGCGGCGTCAAAATTGGTATCAAAGCTTAGGGATATGATCCATGGCTAATATGTGAGACTAGAACTAGGAGGGGAGAGACGGGGAATTCCTTCGCTAGTATGACCTACCTAAGATTATTTGGTATTTAATTGGTCGGTCAAAGTATAGGGATAATATGTTATATGTTAATTAACCTTTGTTTTGTGGCAGTATCTGAAAATGACATCCGAGAATGTTGAGAATAGTAATGGAGCACATGAGACCATTGAGTCTCCACAAATCAATAATCAGGATAATGTGCATCAAGAAGGCAATAATCCTCAGGCAAACAACAACACTGACCAGATGACGAACGATGGAATGTTCAGAGGTTTTATACAATTCATGCAACATCAAGCAAGAGCGGCTCCTGCCCAAAATACAGGTGGAAACACCGAAAACTCTCGGACGGTCACCGCTAAATAGTTCAAGGAGCTGGGACCACCGGAGTTTATTGGAGAGCCAAAATCACTTAAGGTGGAAGCATGGATAAAGCAGATCACCAAGATATTTGATGTCTTGGGATGCTCCGAGGAGCAAAAGGTGCCATTTTCCACCTTTATGTTATGAGGAGAGGCAGATTACTGGTGGTAATCATGGTCAAAACAATTAGAATGGACATTTCAAGAAGAGGAGATTCAACAATGATGGAAAGACATCAGCACCAGCACCCATTGTTAAGGAAGGAGAACGACCACCTATCATATGCTTCAAATACGGAGGGGAGGGACACATCAGTCCAAACTGCGCGATGCCATCCAAAGTATGTTATAATTATGGAAGAGAAGGTCACCTAGCCCGATTTTGTTGTTCACCGAAGACAAGTTCAGCTGGGATGGAGGCACCAAAGGCCGTCCCAGAAAAGTCAAAGCCGGTAGTGCAAGGGAGAGCATTTGTAGTGACCTCCCAGAAAGCAAGGAACCCGAATGAGGTCATCACGGATAAGCTTATCATAAACTCTAGCGAAGTCTATACCTTATTTGATATCGGTTCTACCCATTCTTTTATTTCTCCTACTTGCGCTCAACGTTTAAATTTGACTCCGGAGAAATTAGACTTTGACTTATCTGTTGAAACTCTGTTGGGAGAAACCTTCATTACATCCACGGTTTATAAGTCTTGTTTGGTTCAAGTTGGTACCCACACATTACCTGTCGATCTTATTTCTTTGAAAATACTTGCATTTGATGTAATTCTAGGGATTGATTGGTTAACTACTCATCATGCAAAAATTGATTATTTTCGTAAGGTTGTTAGCTTTAATATTCCTAATCAACCTATTATGCGAATTCAAGCAACCAAACCATTAAAATCAATCATTGTCATCTCAAGCCATAAAGCTATTCGTTTATTGAAAAATGGATGTCAAGCTTTCTTAGCTCATGTCACGAATCTAAACAAAAATACGTCAGTTTTGAATAATATTTCTATTGTGAATGAATTTCCTGACGTATTTCCTGAAGAACTTTCTGGCCTATCCCTAAAGCGTGAAATTGAATTTTGTTTCGACCTTGAACCCAGTACAAAACCCATTTCCAAAGCCCCATATCGAATGGCTCCTATTGAACTTCAGGAATTAAAGACCAAACTGCAAGAATTGTTAGATATTGGTTTCATTCGTCCTAGTACGTCTCCTTAGGGTGCTCCTGTTCTATTCGTGAAGAAGAAAGATGGGAGTATGCGACTTTGTATTGATTATCGGGAGTTGAATCATGTCACCATCAAAAATATGTATCTATTGCCACGTATTGATGATCTGTTTGACCAGTTGCAAGGAGCCAAATTCATTTCAAAGATTGATCTTCGTTCTGGATATCACCAATTGAAAATTAGAACCGATGACATTCCAAAGACAGCTTTCAGAACTCGGTACGGGCATTATGAATTCCTAGTCATGTCCTTTGGATTGACTAATGCTCCTGCTACCTTCATGGATATGATGAACCAAGTATTCAAGGAATATTTAGATCACTTTTTGGTCGTCTTTATTGATGACATCCTTATTTATTCCAAAAGCCGTGAAGATCATGAGCAACACTTGAGGCTGATACTCCAAAAGCTTCATGAATATAAGCTTTATGCCAAGTTGAAGAAATGCGAGTTCTGGCTTGAGGAGGTAGCATTCCTTGGGCACGTGGTATCAAGACATGGAATATCTGTTGACCCAGCAAAGATTGAAGCTATTCAAAGCTGGGAGCAACCTAAATCATGATCGAAGTACGTAGCTTTCTCGGTTTAGCTGGTTATTATCGGAGATTCGTGGAAGGATTTTCTCGAATCGCTACTCCACTAACTCAGTTGACTCGAAAAGATACAAAGTTCGGTTGGAGCGAGGAATGTGAGAATAGTTTTCAAGAACTCAAGAGGAGACTCATTTCAGCATCTGTTCTGATAATACCATCTGGTTCGGAGGGATTTGTCATCTACAGTGATGCTTCGGGCAAAGGGTTAGGATGTGTTCTCATGCAACATGGGAACGTCATAGCCTATGCCTCACGACAATTCAAAGAATATGAGAGGAATTATCCTACTCATGATCTAGAGTTGGCAGCAGTCGTTTTCGCACTAAAGATTTGGAGGCATTACTTATATCGGGAGAAAGTAGAGATCTTTACGGATTATAAAAGCCCCAAATATTTCTTCACTCAAAAGGAACTCAACATGCGACAATGACGTTTGCTTGAACTGTTGAAAGATTATGATCATACCATCCAATACCATCCTGGAAAAGCGAACGTGGTAGCTGACGCATTGAGTAGAAGATCATATGCGGGTACGAGTGCAATATTGACAACGCAAAGGCCCATTTTGTGTGACTTGAAAAGGATGGAAATAGAGTTAAAGATTCCAGGGACCCATGTGATGATGGCGAACATACGAGTAGAACCGACTTTAACTAATAAGGTTAAAGCTGCTCAAGCTAGAGACCTAGAGCTGATGCGTATGAGGAAGAAAGTGCAAGAAGGTGCTATGCCGGAAGCAAGAATCAATGAAGAAGGAATACTTCGAGTCCACTCCAGACGTTGTGTTCCTAACAACCCTGATTTAAAGTATAAAATCATGATGGAGGCGCACAACACACCGTTTGCAATCTATCTTGGGTGTACCAAAATGTATCATGATCTTCGACATACATTTTGGTGGGGCAATATGAAGAGAGAGATAGCGCTGTTTATCTCACGGTGTCTAACGTGTCAATGAGTCAAGGCGGAGCATCAAGTACCAAAAGGTCTATTGCAACCACTTGAAATTCCAGAATGGAAGTGGGAGCACATTGCCATGGATTTCGTTACCGATCTTCCCAAAGTTTCTCAAGGCATAGATGCGATTTGGGTCATTGTCGATAGATTAACCAAGTCTGATCATTTCTTACCGATACGAGAAACTTATACACTTGAACGTCTTGCTCGTATGTACATAAACGAGGTGGTAAGATTGCATGGTATGCCAGTATCCATAGTTTCTGATCGAGACCCAAGATTCACTTCAAGATTTTGGGTTAGTTTGCAAAAAGCTATGGGCACGCGGATTTACGATTTAGTTTTAAGATATCATCCTCGGACGGACGGGCAGTCGGAGAAGACGATTCAAACTCTTGAAAATCTATTAAGACTCTGTGTCCTTGACTTCAAGGGAAGTTGGGACAAGTTCTTACCATTGGTGGAGTTTTCCTACAACAACAGTTATCAAGCAAGCATTGGCATGGCTCCATTCGAGACGTTGTATGGAAGAAAGTGTCGTTCTCTAGTATGTTGGGATGAGGTGGGTGAAGCAACATTGTTGGGACCGGAGTTGGTACGTATGACTACGGAAAAGATTCAAACGATCCGGCAACGTATAAAAACCTCACAAGATCGACAAAAGAGTTATGCTGATCTTCATCGAAAGGACGTAGAATTCGATATTGGAGACCATGTGTTGTTACGTGTTGCTCCATGGAAAGGAGTTACAAGATTTGGAAAGAAAGGAAAGCTCAATCCTCGATTCATCGGCCCATTTTTAATCCTCGATCGAGTAGGAACTGTGGCCTATAGACTCGCTTTACCGCCAAGTATGTCTCGTGTTCATAACATTTTTCACATATCCATGTTAGGTAAATATGTGGAAGACCCGAACCACATTATTGAGTTAGAACCGGACGAAATAGCAGAAGATTTGACGTATGAAGAGGTTCCTGTTCAAATCTTGGATAAGAAGGAACATATTCAACGCTCCAAGGTGATACCTCAAGTCAAAGTTTTGTGGAGAAACCACGATGTTGAGGAAATGACCTGGGAGTTAGAATCAAATGAAATCAAGGTATCCTTACCTCTTCGACATACCGTGCATGCACCTAATTTCGAGGGCAAAATTTCATAAGAAGGGGAGGTTGTAAGACCCCAACTTTTATAAATAAAGAGGAATTTTCTATAAATATCTTTTTTGAATATTATGGAGTAAATTGATATAATATTATAGTTGTGGGTAATATTTATAAATTTTGCAAAGTAACGCAAGTTGTTATATAATATTCGATTGGTCGAGAAATATTCGTTTTTAACAGGAATATTTGTACAAATGGCACAATCATTGGTGGACCCCATAACGGAATTATTGCCGGATCGAGAAAACGCATAAAATACTTTTATGAAAAAATAACGGTGGAAGTTTTACCGTTAAGCTGTTGAAACACCCGGTCTTAAAAGTAAAGATGTCGTGTGGTTACATAAGAGTAGCACACGGTATTAATTATTGATGCTTATGTGATAAGTCACTCGCTTTTGTTTTATTGGTATTATTAATGTAATAAAATGAAAAAGCTTTTTATATAAAATGTAATACTTTTATAAAGTTTTTCGTTTTATTAGGCTAATAGTAAAATCTTTTTTATATAAAACAAAATACTTTTATAAAGTTATCTGTTTTATTAGACAATAATTAGAATATATTATATTTTATTATGCATAGTGTTTGCATAGTGCCTGCATAGTGTTTGCATAATAAAATCTTTTATAAAGTTATTCGTTTTATTAGATTATAAATAGAATATATTATATTTTATTTAAAAGATTTTTCTTTAAATATGGACCGTCAGATTAAAGTAAATCAATCAAGACCGTTCATGAATTAGTTACTATGCAATCCATTCTTCTATAAATAGAAGCTCATTCCTTCATTATTTTCTTACGAATTTACTAAAACTCTAGAGAGAGAAAATTATAGAGAGAAAGAAGAAAAGAAGTCTGTTAACTTTCTTTTCCTATACCCAGTTTCTTTTACGGTAAGGGGTATTATTTCTTTTGGTATTCATGAAGAGAACTTCTGTTATTCCATTATTTATTATTCTGTTGGAATAACTTCAGATACTGTGAGCTACCCTATACTTGGTGAAATTCTTCGTTATTCTATTCGTTATTATTACATTGGAATATCTCAGATATATGCTTTTTCTTTGGGACTGATTCCGTCTTTATTATTACGTTGGAATATCCTGCATGCATGCGCTTTTTACGGACTCGATTCCGTCTTTATTATTACATTTGGAATATCTCACCAATGCTTTTCACTTGGGACCGATTAAAATCTTTATTATTCGGTTGGAATATCCTATCATGCGTTTCTTGGGACCAATTCCGTCTTTATTATTACGTTGAATATCCCGCCGGTCTTAATTTACCGACACAGTTAAAATTACTTATTATTCTCGTTGGAATAACTTTTGTCATCATCTGAAGTACACATGCATGGTGATTTCTTTTGTTATTCCATTCTTTATTATACTCAGTTGGTTAAAGTTTTGACTTCTATACTCCATGAAATTAGTGGAATATCCTTAATATTTGTGCTTCATCCAATATTTTTTCATGGAAATATTCTTCAGAGCATTATTGAATTTTACTCTATAAAGCAAGATCATGTTGAAAATTTGGACGTTATTTATTCCTGAATAAATTAATTCTTGAACTTGTTTTATTGAATTCTTATATCATTGTCATCATCCTCATGTTTTTATTTTTTTGAAAGTCATCTGTGGCCTGTAGTGCATAGATGGACTTGGTATGATTATGACCAGAGATTATTCGATGTAATCATGACCGTAATGTTATAAATGATGTGGTAAAAGTCCTCATTGGCCCGTAGTGCATTGATGGACCGTTGTTGGCATGATCATGACCATTAATGAATACACAAATATTCTTGGCCCGTAGTGCATGGATAATTGTGGTCGTGATACTAAAGAATATCCTTGGCCGTAATGCAGGGGTGATTCGATGATGTGGATTATTTATTAAGCTGAGTCTCAACGATAAAAGTCATGAAAAACCTTTTAAATCATAGAAGATATTAGATTTTATTCTCTACTTGACTCTTCTAATGGATTGGTTGTTCATTGCATGATTAAACTTGATGTTTGTTATATTTTATCGGTTTAACAACTTTGTTGAAGGCTAATGATAATTTATTCGCATTATCTTAGTCATAATATTTCTTCTTGGGCTAGTTGAGCTCACCTTTCTTTCATCATTTTCTTCTGTGAAATGAGAGCGTGCATTTGTGATTTAGTCGGGGAATGGAGTGATGGTCCGGATGATAGTATTACCTAGTAGTCCTCACTATTCTGTTAAATAGTGTGATAATAAATGTAATGAGGACTCATTCTGAGAGTGGATATTGTCTAGAAGACAGTGTTTGTATTTAAACTCACAGCTCTTTTGTTGTATAATTAAGATTGTATTTATGTTATGTACCATGTATTTGGCGACTCAGAATAGGTGATGTATACCTATTTTGGGGGGCGTCACAACAAATATTGTCTTCTAGACAGTATTCAAACTCAAAATAAGGCCTCAATACATTTATAATCACACTATTTCATAGAATAGCGAGGACTACTAATGCTATCATCTGGACCGTCACTCCATTCCCCGACTAGTCCCTGCTACGTTCTCATTTCCTAAAGAGAACAATGAAAGCAAAAGGGTGAGCTCAACTAGCCCAGTAAGAAATATTATGACTAAGATAATGCAGAATAAATTATCATTAGCCTTTAACAGTGTTAAACTGATAAAATATAACAAACATCAAGTTTAATCTGCAATGAACAAGCAATCCATTAGAAGAGTCAAGTAGAGAATAAAATCTACTATCTTCTATGATTTAAAAGGTTTTTCATTACTTTTATCGATGAGACTCAGCTTAATAAATAATCCACATCATCCCTGCACTACGGCCAAGGATATTCATTAGTATCACGACCACAAATTATCCATGCACTACGGGCCAAGGATATTCATGTATTCATCAATAGTCATGATCATGCCAATAACTGTCCATCAATGCACTACGGGCCAATGATGACTTTTTCAACATCATTTGTAACATTACGATCATGATTACACCGAATAATCCCTCGTCATAATCATACCAAGTCCATCTATGCACTACAGTCCACAGATGACTTTCAACATAATATAAACATGAGGATGATGACAATGATATAAAAATTCAATAAAACAAGTTCAAGAATTAATTTATCCAGGAACTAATAACGTCCAAATTGTCAACATGATATTTCTTTGTAGAGTAACACTCAAGAATGCTCAGAAGAATATTTCCATAAAAAGATACTGGATGAAGCGCAAATATCAAGGATATTTCACTAATTTCATGGAGTATAGAAGTCAAACTTTAACCAACTGAGTATAATAAAGAATGGAATAATGAAATCAACAGGCATGCGATAGAATGCACAGACAGGTTATTCCAACATAATAATAAATAACGAATCCAGGTCATGCGTAACGCATTTATGTGATATTCCAATGTAATAATAAATAATGGAACTGTGTCATGCGTAAACGCAGATAGGATATTCCAATGTAATAATAAACAATGGAATTGTGTCATGCCAAAACGCACGAGATAGGATGTTCCAACAGAATAATAAAGAATGGAATAACAGAAGAATTTCACCATGTATGCAGTACTTTGCATAGACAGGTTATTCCAACATAATAATAAAGAATGAAATAACAAAAGAATTTCACCAAGTATAAGGTAGCCCACGTATACAGGTTATTCCAACAGAATAATAATAATGGAATAATAGAAGTTCTCTTCATGAATAAGAAATGAATAATACCCCTTACGTGTACAAGAAATACGCTCAAGATTATAGAAGAATTCTCTGAACTTCTGGTGTGGTTTTCAATTCTAACTAAGCATCCTATTTATAGGAAAATAGAAAGAATATTATGCTGCACTATGTAATAAAATATAATATATTCTAAATATATATATATATATATATATTTTATTTAAAATCTAATAAAACAAATAACTTTATAAAAGTATTTTGTTTTATATAAAAGATTTTACTATACAAAACACTATCTGAGACATATCTATGCAACACTATGCATAATAAAATATAATATATTCTAATTATTGTCTAATAAAACAAATAACTTTATAAAAGTATTTTGTTTTATATAAAAAGATTTTACTATACAAAACACTATGCATAATAGAATATTATATATTTTATTTATAGTCTAATAAAACGAAGAACTTTATAAAAGTATTTTGTTTTATATAAAAAGTTTTTCTGTTTTATTACATTAATAATACTAATAAAACAAACTTTATCACCATTATTATAATTCACAATATTAATCGACCAGGTCGTTACCAGGAAAGAGGGGGCTTTCCAATAAGGATATCTCCATATTGACGCGCAATTAGGTGACCAAATCTCTCCTTGACAGAACTTCTAGACATCGTTAATATTCTAAATAATAATATTAATAACCTTGTCGTCTCAATTATTGATTTAATAATATAAAAAATATTGACAATAATTGAATCAAATAACGTGAGATACTATTTGAAGAATTATCAGAAAGTAATAATTGAACAAAAGCGAGTGACTTATCACGTAAGCATCAATAATCAATATCGTGTGCTACTATGCAACCATGCGCCATTACTATACTTTTAACACCGGGTGTTTCAGCGATTAACGATAAAAACTTTCGTAGTTATTTTCATAAAGTATTTTCAAGTTTCTTAATCCAAACAATAATTACATGCTGGGTTCCACCAATGATTGTGCCATTGTACGAATATTCCCTATTAAAACGAATATTCCCCGACCAATCGAATATTAGATAACAACTTGTGTACTTTTGCAAAATTTATAAATATTACCCACAACTATAACATTATATCAAATTTACTCCATAATATTCAAAAATAATATTTATAGAAAATTCATCTTTATTTATAAAAGTTGGGGTCTTACTTGTTACTTGTTACTTGTTTTCATTACCCTTGTACAATACCTAAGTATTATACAATTATTACTTATTCATTACTACTTCGCATTCCTTAACGTTTATAAATTAAGTCCACAAGCGAAATATTACATTTTCCATAACTAGATTTTTATTACATAATCCATCTTACCTTGTCATTCTATCATTACTTATTTCTCGGAAATTAAAAAATAAATCCCGAGCAAATATCGATGAATAGTATTTTTCAGAAAATTTCTCAGAAAACTTTTATTTTCGTCTTGGAAATTCAAACACTTTAATTCTTTCACGTAGCTCAAATACTACGACATTCTAACATCAATAGTTTATACAATGACAACCATCTTGATAACACACAGAATAAAATTTTTTATTATTTAATTTAATAAAATCATTTTACAATAAGATCCGAATTTCTCGGTCGTTACATTCTTCCCCCCTTATAAAGATTACGTCCCGTAATCTCATCTTACTTTTAATCAAATAGATGAGGAAAATTTTTCTTCATCTTTTTTTTCTAATTCCCACGTTGCTTCTTCAAAGATCGTGGTTCTTCCATAATACCTTTACTGATGGTATTACCTGTTCCTCAGAACTTGTTCCTTTCTATCAATGATCTGCATCGGCGATTCTTCATATGTTAAGTCTTTCTCGATATGAATCGGCTCATACTCGATTACATGCTTATAGTCCGGCTTATATGGACGTAATCAGATAACGTGAAACACGTTATGTATTCGTTCTAGGTCCGGAGGTAATGCTATCACATAAGCTACCTCTCCCACCCGTTTTAATACTTCAAAAGGTCCTATAAACCTTGGACTTAACTTTCCTTTCTTTCCAAAGCGTATCTTTCCTTTCCAGGGAGATACCTTTAGAAACACATATGAGCCTACTTCAAACTCTCGACTTAGTCTATGCGAAGTCCGTGATACTTCTTCCATTCGTCTCCGAAATTTGCGGCGACGATTTAGATGCATCCAAATTAACTTTACCACATCCGTTGTCTGCTGCACCAATTCTGGTCCTAGCATCCGGCGTTCTCTCACCTCATCCCAACACAATGGTGTTCTGCACTTTCTTCCATACAAAGCTTCATAAGGCGACATACCTATGCTTGCATGATAACTATTGTTATACGCAAACTCTATTAGTGGTAGGTGATCATTCCAACTACCCTTGAAATCCATGACGCAAGACCTCAACATGTCTTCTAACGTCTGAATTTTTCTCTCGCTCTGCCCATCGGTTTGTGGATGATAATCTGTGCTTAACTTCAGCTGTGTTCCCAACTGTTCTTGCAAACTCCTCCAAAAGTTTGATGTGAATCGTGGATCACGATCTGACACAATCGATACTGGTACTCCATGTCTGGAAATGATTTCCTTAACATAAAGTTTAGCTAATCGGTCTAAGTTATCCTTGACCCTAATTGGCAAAAGTGAGCCGACTTCGCCAACCGTCCACTATTACCCAAATCGAATCGTACCCTTTTTTCGTCAGTTTCGGAAGTCCCACCACGAAGTCCATCGTGATATGCTCCCACTTCCATTTTGGAATCTCCAATTCTTTGTAATAAGCCATTTGGGTCATTGATGTTCGGCCTTAACTTTTTGACAAGTCAAGCACCTACTCACATACTCTGCTATTTCTCTCTTCATGTTTGGCCACCAAAAACTCTGTCGAAGGTCTTGATACATCTTAGTGCTACTAGGATGTATCGAGTACCTTGAACTATGAACTTCTTGTAACACTTTCTCCTTTAATTTCATCTCATTCGGAACCCAAATTCTTCCTTCAAATCTTAATAATCCCTCATTATCAAGACTATACTTAGTATCTTCCTTCTCGGATAACCGCTTCTTCATTTGATTACACTCGTCAGTCTTGAGTTGTACCTCCTTGACTCTTTCTACGATGGTAGATTGCATCTCCGTCGTAAAGAGTATCTGCCTCGAATCACTCGGCATCTTTACTTCTATTTCCATTCTAGCCATCTCTGTTATTAACTCATTTTGAGCTGTTAACATAGACAACTTTTCCCGGCCCTTCCTACTTAAGGCGTCAGCAACTACATTGGCCTTTCCAGGGTGATACAGGATTTCACAATCATAATCCTTTATCAACTCTTGCCATCTTCTCTGTCTCATATTCAACTCCTTCTGAGTGAAGATATACTTTAGACTTTTATGGTCCGTATATATCTCACATTTTTCCCCATAAAGATAATGTCTCCATATCTTTAGGGCAAACATCATCTTATGCGGTTCGGATCATGAATAGGATAAACTTTCTCATAATCCTTCAACTATCGTGATGCATACGCAATGACTTTTCCATGCTGCATAAGCACACAACCAAGTCCTCTATGCGAAGCATCACTATACACTACAAAATTTCCCGTGTCATCTGGTAATGACAAAATAGGCGCTTCACTTAATCTCTTCTTGGGTTCTTGGCTTGTCGCCTTCACATTTATCCGTCCATACGTATTTCACCGTCTTCCTTGTTAATAGTCAACGAGGTAGCTATCTTCAAAAAATCTTGGATAAATCTTCGATAGTACCCTGCTAACCCTAGGAAACTCCGCACCTCAATCGGCGTTTTCGGTTATTCCCCATTCATTACTGCTTCCACCTTCGTTGGATCCACTGAAATCCCCTCTTGGTGAATGACAGGACCTAAAAACTGTACCTTTTCCAGCCAAAATTCACATTTGGTGAATTTCGCATATAACTTCTCCTTCCTTAGTGTCTCCAACACTAATCTTAAGTGTTCAGCATGATTTTCTGGCGTCTTAGAATAGACTAGAATATCATCGATAAACACAACAAAGAACTTGTCCAAATATGGTTTGAACACTCTGTTCATCATATCCATAAATGCAAATTTGGTGCATTAAATCAACCCAAATGACATCACCAGAAACTCGTAATGACCATAACGAGTCCTGAATGCCGTCTTTGGTACATCTTCCTTCCTAACCTTCAACTGGTGATACCCTATCCGCAAATCTATTTTAGAAAAATACTTTGCCCCTTTCAATTGATCAAAGAGATCATCGATCCTGGGCAATGGGTATTTATTCTTTATCGTTAACTTGTTCAACTCCCGATAGTCAATACAAAGCCTTAACGATCCGTCTTTCTTCTTGACAAACAACACCGGTGCCCCCCACGGGTAAACACTTGGTTGAATGTACTTTCTGTCCAATAGTTCCTGTAGCTGAACCATTAGTTCTTTCATTTCCACAGGCGCCATACGGTATGGTGCCCTTGAGACTGGTGCCGTTCCTGGCACAATGTCTATCACAAATTTGATCTCCCTATCCGGCGGTAAACCCGGTAACTCACTTGGAAATACATCCATGAATTCGTTTACTATAGGTATTTGTTCCATGGTCGCTCCCACTCTCTGGGTATCAACAACATGGCATAGATAACCTACACATCCCTTCCTTAAAAGTTTTCTAGTTTGTGTCATCGTAAGGCAACACGAACGTCCCGGCGATTTATTATCATAGAATACTACAGGAGGTTGTTTCAACGTCCTGGTGCTCACACATTTCTTTTGGCAATCTATAATTGCTCCATGGTTAATCAACCAATCCATTCCGAGAATTACGTCGAATTCTCCTAACTTTATCGGTATTAAATCTACCGATAACTTACAACAACATACATCTACGCAACAACTCCTATGAATATCTTCAACAGGAATTATCTCTTCGTTTGCTACCATAATGTTCAAAGGTATAGGCAATTTTTCAGGAAATAATTCTAGTCGTCTAGCAAAATCACATGCTATAAACGAACAAGTAGCACCCAAATCAAATAGCACGTTTGCTTTTATGTTATTGATCAAAATAATACCTGCAACTACATCCCCTGATGCCACCGCATCTTGGACCGTCATATTAAAAGTGTGCCCCATTGATTTACTCCTATTGAAATTTGGACCACTAATAGCCAACTTACCGCTATTAGTTCCTTTATTTCCTTGTCCCCTTCTTTGGGCGACTCTTTTGCTATGTGGTCATTGATCCACATACAAAACATCCGTGATTTTTCTTCTGATTTGGGACGGTTAAGCGAAATGTGCCCTTCCCATCCCACAATTATAACATAATGCCTTTCCTTTGAGACAGACTCCTAAGTGAGTCTTCCCGCAGGTTTTACAGGCCTCCATCCTCCTCTTAGAATCCCCTTGTTTTACTCCAGTATTCCCAGAGTTAAAGCCCTTCCTCGTTTGACCGTTGCCACTTCTACTGGCTCCCTCGGTCTTGATTCCTCCATCAACCTTGCCCTTGTTTTTCTTATCCTTGTGGTACTGGCTGAGAGCCTCATTCCCACCTTCAGCAATTATTGCCTTTTCTAATATAGTTCCAATGGAAGTACTTTGGAACACAGAAATTCGGCTACAGAGCCAGGGTTTCAAGCCGTGCTCGAATCTTCTAGCCTTTCTCACTTCAGTGTCCACTTAATGTGGAGCAAATCATGCCAGTTTATTAAATTTGGCAGCATACTGGGGAACTGTCATATCCCCTTGTTTCAATTCAAGAAACCCCATTTCCATCCTCCCTTGCATACTCATGGGAAAATAGTTCTCGAAAAAAATCTCCTTGAACCTCTCCCACGTTAGGTTTCCTATATCGGCCCTAGTTTGGTTTGCCTCCCACCAGAAGTTGGCATCTTCTTTCATCAAATAGGTTGCAAAGGCAACCTTTTAACCCTCCTCAACATTTGTTATTACAAATACTTTCTCAATTTCATTTACCCAAGTCTGGGCTTCTATAGGGTCCGTAGTTCCTTTGAACTCTGGCGGACCTACACTTTTAAAATCCTTAAAAGTAGTAGCTCGTACTACTCCCGGAATTACGGGTACATTAGTCCTCGTTCTATTAAATGCAGCGGTTAAAAGATTAACGAAATCTTGCATTGGATTAACTGGACCACCCTCCGGTTGGTTAACATTAGTGTCTTGATTTCGTTATCTCCTTCTTGGCGGAATTTTTCTGTTAAGAAAACAACACATCATTATTACTTTATTCTTGTTGGTTTGTTATTATTTGTAATAAAACAATAACTCATACTCATTACTCAATATATTCCATAAAAAGACTTATATTGATTCATAACTTATAGTATAACACTACATTGTTTACATTACTCAAATTTAGGCGATTACATTACCATCCCGCAATTACTTTCCAAAAATTGGGATTTACAAAAGACTACCCTTTGTTATACAAAAGAGGGTTTTGCGTCACTACTAGATACATAATATTTACATATCTAAGCTACTCTAGCTATTGCTAGATTACATCTGCCGTAGGGCATTCTCAAAATCTTTATTGGCCAGACCGGTAATAACATCTCTACTGATAGTATGTCGAGTCTGTCCTGGTTCTACCGGATACCCAGCTACTTGTTGCTGGAAATCCACATGAGAACTCCTATGTATATAGGACATCCTCTCCAACTTCTGCTGTTTAGTCTTTAGCTCCTGCTTGAGCTCAAAGACTTCACATTTCAGCTCTCGGACCTTGTCCTTAGCTAGAATTCTATCATCGTGCTCCTCTTCCCACATTCCCTCCATGCTAGTCTTGTCCTCACAGATGACTTGGAGTTCCTCTTTAACTCCTTAACCTCTTGGCAGTAATGGACATTCCTATCCAATACTGACATAAACAGTTCCTTCATCGATTCCCCCGTAGACAATTCCTCTGTAGGTGGAACCTGGTAAAAGGACATCACGTCCACCTCCTCCTCTAGCATGCCATCAAATATAAACATGTAGTCTAAATCGTCCGAGTCTCCAGACTCGATTGTCACCACCCTAGGTTCTACTAATACGGGATTTGGTAGTATCTCTACCCGATTAACCGAATCCTAGCTCACTACATATATGTCTCTATACATATCATTTTCTCCTGACATCTACAATAAAATAATATAGTTTGATTAGTACACGTAAGTAAAATAATAGAAACACATAACATAATATAATGCATTTTTATAGGGTTACTTTCCATCTTTTACTTCTTTATTCTTTCTTAAGGTTATGACTCAAGGTTCTACTTTCCCCCTTAAGTTTTATAACCTAATGCTTTGATACCAACCTGTGACCCCCCCAAATCCGAGTATCTTCCAATCCGACAGATGGTGCTCCATGATACTACATTTCATACAAGCATTCCATTGAAACAACAACAAAATGATTGTAATTACTATCTTTATATTACATTCATAATAAATCCTTTCCCAGGTTCATAATCGAATACATTCGTTGTTCTTCATAAGTATATTACATACAAATATACTAGTCTATTACAGGACGATTAATTGTCCATCTTAGCCTTGCCTTTATCTCTCTTAGAACTCTCAGTTCGTTCGGATTTATCTGCAAACATATGGTTCAAGCAAGAATGAACATAACTAGCTCAGCAAGTCTTAACAACGAATCATATGAATATCACCCCAAAAAATACATGGTTTAATTCTATATCTGAACAATTATCTATGAAGAATTATGAAACATTTGACTAATACTTCTCATACAGCAATTCCAGAGCATAATTAATAGCTTAGGAATGATGAACCGGTCAATAGACCATGAACATACTCTTTTCATTTTCATACTTGAAAAGGATATCCGGCACTAAGGCCATCCACCCGTCTTTACTTACGAGCACTTCTAGGTGATCAGCCTATTGTACTCTATGTTGATCAACACTCTTACGTTAAACGTATTTACGTTCAACATTTGGCAACCTCGCGTGCCCATCGAATAATCGATGAAAAATACTTTTGTTTGTTCATAGACAAACTTACCGTCTCATCCGTACCAAATACTTGGCATAGGATAGCGTTAACAGTTCTATATCAACAGACTTGTAAACAAATCAATCAACTCTTCAATACTTGTCTAGCCAGGATAAAACAGGCATCGACTCTTTCCTTATTTACCATTCATGCATCGTATAGCATGCATCACGTAAAAAAAAACTTGGCTAACACGAAGGTTAGACAAGTGTCAAGAAAGACTTGCCTTCAAGCATCTTCAAATTTACAATTCAACTATTCTCAGTCTTTACAGGATCTACATGATACATTCACATAGCACACTGTAATTAGTTATCACATAAACTATCTTTACGGTTCTAACAAACTTCTTTCTCTTTTATGTTTTATTTGAATTAACTTCATTATTAAAGTCGATTCAACTCTTTATACTTCGTTATGATTCATTAACGTTCTTTCATCCTTAACCAACATTCGATCATAAATGGTTAATTACTAACGTTAAACGTCGTTCACGGTTCACTCATTGCGTATTTGTGTTCTTCGTTTAATTTCCATTAAAACTTACCCTTTCTTCTTACATTAACATCTTAGAAGTGTTTTAAAGTAAGTCTCATTATATACTTTAAGTACCTTTAACATCTTACTTTAGGTTAACATTTAAAATAGAACTAAACCTAACTTGGTCAACTTTTTCCCCTTTGTCGGTATTTGCGTGCGGCATCCCTTGTAGGTTTTAGTGGTATTTGTATGCGAGTTAGCAAGGTGGTACTCGGTAGAAGTCTGCACTTCTGTGGCGCCACCATTTTACTTTGGTTTTGGTCTTATGGTTTAGAAGTCTCATGCACCAGTTGGCCAAAACAGATTTGGTTTCTTAACGAAACTACCGACTTCCTAATTTGTTCGTTTTATATCTGAATTGACCCATTCGAATTCCTACAAGTCACAAATTACATCCTTTATGTGTTCGTATAAGAATTTCACCTTTTCGAATCTGTTAACTCAGAATTCACCTTTAAGTTCATTTTTAAGCGTTCGTTTAACGTTTTCGTCCGTTCAATACTCGTTTTCTTCGTTATAAGTCGGAATGCGACGATTCTTTCGCCAACGACTCTTAATTACCTTATCTCACATGTTGACATTGGAAACCGACATTTTCAAGTCACACAGCAACTTTTGACCCTTAATCCGGACTTTATACGTTTTCGACGTTTAACGTCTATTTCCGTACAATTCGCCATAACTTCGTTACTAATGTTCTCTAAGCCAAATCACATAGACTACTCCATGGACTTCATATCTACATCATAACCAAATTAAGATGCACATACCTTAGCTACAACAATTTCCAAAATGTTCAATTATAACTAAGTTCACGTTCAAGACTTTCTACATTTTCTACTTCCGTAAACACTTACGATTTCTATTTGGTCAAGACCTATCCATGATTTGGTCATTAATAGGCATTCTTATACCTTCTCAATAAACGCTCTCCACTCATCTACGATTCTTCTATGAGAAAGAAATCGAAAAGGATGAAGATTACGGTTTATAGGAATTTACCTTTGAAGTAGTTAACATTCTTGATAAACGTCTATTGGTTTGCTTGGAACTAGAAGGATTATAGGATTCTAGCTCTTTTCTCTCTCTCAAATATGTTGGACAAACTTTATAAAACCACCAAATGGCCAACATAAGCCTTATATTTATAGAAAAGCAAATGAGGGGCAAAATAGTCCAATTAAGCACCTCCTTAGTTATTTACAACTTTGTCACCAAGCAAAATACTTGGTGACCAAGTGACACTTTGCTTGGCCATCAAGTGGCCGGCCCACCATGCCCATGGGTCATCCCCATGGGTTGCCCCATTGGTTTTACCCATCCCTTGACCCACCGGTTCGATCCACGGTTTAATTCTTTGGATTGGGCTTGACATTAATAAACATTGGGCTTTAACAAATCTAATATTGGGCCTTGACTTGGGCTTGTATACTTAATTCATTAGGCTTGTTATTAATCCAAGTCCAATTGGATTGGATAAAATCCTTAACTCATACTCTAATAATACGACTCATATTCTACGCGTATTACTCATGTATTCTCTTCGTATAATATTCATATAATAATCGTATTATACGTCGTATTATTCTTCATACCATACTCATATACATACTAGTATAATACTCATATTCCTTACGTATAATAATCGAAACGACTATACGCATTACATTTCCTTTCGGAAACCTCTTTCACAAACCCTTAGGTTTTAAGTCCGCAGGCGAAAACTTCGTTTTCCATAACGGAAATATTATTGGATATTCCATAATATTTTCATATTATAACATTACGCATTTCTCAGAATTTCAAACCCTAGCTCCGAACGACATCGGATGAATAGTGTTTTTACGCAAACAATCTCAGAAAACCTTCGTTCTTGTCTTGATAATTCACAACAATTAATTCTAGAACAAAGCCAGAATACTAACCACATCCGTATATTCTAGGTCATAGAACGACCTTCGAACATCTTACTCACATAATAACTCAATTAAATTCATTTAATCCACATAATCAAATAAAAATTTAATTCATTGAAAATTCGAAATTCTCGGGCGTTACATTATTCCCTCCTTATAAGGATTCTGTCCCCAGAATCTCGCTACTCTTACACAAATATATGAGGAAACTTTTCCTTCATTTTACTTTCGATCTCCCACGTTGCTTCTTCAGCATCGTGGTTACTCCAAATTACCTTTACTGAAGGTATTACTTTATTTCTCAAGACTTGTTCCTTCCTATCAATAATCTGAATTGGAATTTCTTCATACTTTAAGTCTTTTTCTACTTGAATAGACTCATACTCTATTACATGCTTATGGTCCGGTTTATAAGGACGCAACACAGACACGTGAAACACATTGTGTATTCTTTCCATTTCTGGAGGTAAGGCTACTTCATAAGCTAACTCTCCTATTCTTCTTAAAATCTCAAAAGGTCCTACAAACCTCGGACTTAACTTCCCTTTCTTTCCAAAACATATCTTCCCTTTCCAAGACGATACTTTTAGAAAGACATAAGACCCTACTTCAAACTCCTTCTTCTCTCGATGAGGATTTGCATACTTCCGTTGTCTATCTTGAGCCGCTACTAATCGAGCTCTTATCAACTTTACCATGTCTGCCGTTTGTTGTACCATCTCAGGTCCCAACATTCGACGTTCACCTACTTCATCCCAACAAAGTGGTGTTCTACACTTCCTCCCATACAACGCTTCGTAAGGCGGCATGCCTATACTAGCGTGAAAATTATTGTTGTAAGCGAATCCTACCAATGGTAGATGTTCGTCCCAACTCTCCTTGAAATCCATAACGCAAGATCTTAACATATCTTCTAGCGTTTGAATTGTTTGTTCGCTTTGCCCATCCGTCTGTGGATGATACGCCGTACTCAATCTCAACTGTGTTCCCATTTGCTCTTGCAAACTCCTCCAAAAGTTCAACGTGAATCGTGGATCACGATCGGACACAATCGAAATAGGTACTCCATGTCTAGAAATGATTTCTTTGACATAAAGCTTAACTAACTGCTCTAAGTTATACCTAACTCCTATTGGTAGAAAATGACCCAATTTAGTTAACCGATCCACTATTACCCAAATAGCATCGTATCCTTTTCTTGTCGTTGGAAGTCCCACCACAAAGTCCATGGTGATATGTTCCCATTTCCACTCCAGAATCTCCAGTGGTTGTATCAATCCACTCGGTCTTTGGTGTTCAGCCTTAACTTTCTGACAAGTTAAGCACTTACTAACATATTCTGCAATCTCCCTCTTCATGTTCGGCCACCAAAAGTTCTGACGAAGGTCTTGATACATCTTAGTACTACCAGGATGTATCGAGTACCTCGAACTATGGGCCTCGCACATAATCTCTTCTTTCAACTCAAAATTATTTGGAACCCAAATTCTTCCCTCAAAATGAAGTAAACCTTCATTATCAAGGTTATACTTAGTCTTCACGTCATCATTCACTATCTTTTTCACACGATCATATTCTTCAGTACTTATCTGTACCTCCTTAACTCGTTCCACTATCGTTGGTCAAGTCTTTATTGAGAATAACATCTCTACTGTTTCACTTGGTAACTTAACTTCTAATTCCATCCTGGCCATCTCCGTTATTAACTCGTTCTGAGTCGTTAACATTGACAACTTTTCTCTACCCTTCCGACTTAATGCATCGGCTACTACATTCGCCTTCCCCGGATGATATAAGATATCACAATTATAATCTTTTATCAATTCTAACCACCTTCTCTGCCTCATGTTCAACTCCTTCTGTGTGAAGATATATTTCAGACTTTTATGGTCCGTATATATCACACACTTCTCCCCGTATAAATAATGTCTCCATATTTTTAATGCAAAAACTACAGCTGCCAGTTCTAGGTCATGAGTAGGGTAGACCTTTTCATAATCCTTTAAGCGACGTGGACGACACATCAATAATGACCTTGCCATGCTCTTGCGCATAAGCACGCAACCTAGTCCTCTATGCGAAGCATCGCTATAAACTACAAAATTCCCTGTATCATCTGGTAAAGATAATATAGGTGCCTCACTCAACCTCCTTGTTAGTTCCTAGTAGGCACAAGTTATCTAGAAGGGGGGTTGAATAGATATTTGAAAATCTTTTCGTTTTAACTTGTTCTTAGATAATGATTAAAACTTTGCGGAATTAGGATTTGTTTTAATCTTCTTTACCGAGCAATGGAGTTATGATAGTAAGGCGGTTATAGCAGAGATATAGCGATTTATAGCATGAATGTAAGCGACACAGTTGTTTTTAAGTGGTTCAGAGCACTCAAAGCTCCTAGTCCACTCTTCTACTCAACGAGTAGGATATCCACTAAGGATGTCTTTTACAATCTTCTGAATCACAGAGATTCCTTCTAGATCAGCAGTCTAGGAACTTCTCTAGTTCACTCTTGAACTCTTCAAGTCCAGCAGACTTGGCTCTCTTACAGTTCACTACGAACTCTTCAAGTCCAGCAGACTTGGTACTCTTCTTCAATTGATTGATAGTTGTTGAGTTCTTGATGGATGCTACTCAGTTCCTGTGTAAGCACTGGTTCGTTAAGAACTGAGTAGCTGAGCAAGCTTTGTAATATCTCAGATCGTAGAGTTGAGCTTGAGAGAGATGTTCACGTTGTTTGATTAATGCTTGTTTATTTCTCTCTCATCTGTCCGATCTGTATATATGTGATGTTGAAAACTATCCGTTGGATCCATCCATTGTGGCATTAAATGTATCCGAAATTTTTACATCTTTGTGATGGAGACATTTCGAACTTGAAACGTTGGGACCACTCACGATTTCCGAAGAGTCCCTTCAAGTGCACACTACGATCTTTAGGCTCTCGTTTGGTTCCTTCCTTTGATCAAGCGTTAGCCACCCAAGTGTTTGGCCTCTGATCAGGTGATGGCCTCAGAGTGAACCAAGGAAGAAGAAAATTCAAGAAGATGGGTATTTGGATAAAACCCTAGTTTTCTATCTCTATATAGAAAAGGCGTACTCTCTCCAACAATTGGAATTACGTATGTGTGAAAAAAAATCAACAACCCTCCACCCATAATAAGACTCCTCTTATTTATAGATGTAGGCAACCCTCCTTAACAATTAAGGAATTGGGTTTTATTTAATTAATTAAATTCTTTTAATTAATTAAGCTCCCTAATCTTATTAGGGATAATTAATTAAACTCTATTTAATTAATTTGCCTCCTAATCTATTAGGATAATTGAAAGTACTTTTATTAATTAATCCCCAAACTCCTTTAGGAATTAAATAATAATAATAGTAATAATAATAATAAGACTCCTCTTATTAATTTATATTTAATATTTCCAAAATATTAAATAATAAATATTAAGCTATTTAATTTATTCTATCACCATAGATTAAATTAAATATACTTAACTTATTATTACGATTATGCCATTAACTTCTTAAATAATTATTCTTCCTTTTATGGTGTGACCCTTTAGGTTCTCCGTATTAAGCAGGTTGTGAATAAATCAATTAGAACAATTCTAATCTTATTTAAATAAATAAATTAAACTAATAATTTATTTAAATAAATAATATTTATTCTGATAGGGATAAGCCTCCTAGCGATCAACGACTTTCCGGATAATATAGATTTCAACATTAATCATAAAAGAACCTTTGAGTAAATAGTTCTTAAATACAATTCAATCCTTCCACCATACTGATGTCCCAATTAAATATAAGACATGGAATTTCTTGTCAAGTCTTATTTTATTTAATTATATGTATTTCGACTCTTAAATGCCTGACTCAAATAATGCAAATTAGAAACTCCTTTCTAATTTCATTTTGCCTTAACCCGAGGACTTTGGGTTGTCATTTATCGAATCACATAGGACATTTCTCTTCTTTTACTAGAAGTGGTAGATTCTTTATTGATCATACATTATCTCCATGTACAACTTATTATACCCAAGCATACCCTTTGATATACCCTAAGGGTCTTAAGGAATAAGTCAAAGTATAACTCATCATACACGAGATCTATGATGATCTCAAGTCAAGGATCACTTGTACTACTATCACTCTGAGAATTCCTATTGATGACAAGTAAAACTCCATTAGGTATTCCTTAGCGAGCCACGTTCGGTGAACTTATTCTCTAATAAGCACCTACATACTTGCTTTAGTGTCTCCACACAAATGATCATGAGATCAATCATCCTCATCGATGAGCAAACAGCGCGTATGTTCCAATCTATCGGATTCACTAATCCCCAATTTAGTAATCAACGATTGGGAACTATTTTAGTTTTAAGCTTTCTAAGAATTTAGATCTCATTAGAATGATCATCATCATTATTCTAAAAGCATTGCTTAAAACTATGGGTTTATCACATATTATAAAATAACATCATGTAGATAATTAAAAGCCTTTAATAAATTAATACTTTTTATTAATAAATGAATAAGATTGTTACAAAGTATATGCTTTATCATCAAACATGATTGGCTTGTGTGCATACTACTTTCAATCTCCCACTTGCACTAAAGCCGATAAATCATGGTATCTCATACTACTCTTCTTCTCTAAGTGGCGATTATCTTGCTTTGTTGGATAAGCTTTAGTTAATGGATATGTAATGTTGTTCTTGAGAGTCCACTATATCTCTATAGTGATTTCCCATCTTTCGATGATTCTTATAATCAAATGAAAGTACCCTGACACATGTTTAGATCCAAGATGAGACTTAGGAACTATTTCTAGTTACGTAATGAACTTTTTATCAAACAATCAACTTGCGAGCTTCATTTATAGCTATATACTTTGTCTTTATCACTAAACCGACAACTCTTTCTTTGTTTGGAACCTTTCAATTCAACTTTGCACCACCAGATTCAAGGTAACGCTTTACCTTAAAGTGGATTTTCTATCATCTTGAGTGCATCGAAAAACTTGAGTCTATTAAGCCCTCTAGTTTTAATTTAGACCCACCATAAATATGATCACATCCTTAGTCTTCCGGTTAAGTACTTTAAGATGTTTTTCTTTGTCTCACGGTGAACTTCTCGAGAATATGGTGATCGACATCAAGTCTCGTATATTTCATTGCATACATGATAGTTACTCATGCGATCTCTCTTTTTGGAGTCTATGGGGACTATTAAGAGAGATACACTCCATGGCTCATCAACATGAGACATCTCTTGGAGTTTGCCATGCTAAGCGACTTTAGCATCAAATGAATATATCGTTCCTTGGGTTAATCGAGCATCCTTTTAAATCTATCTATATAGATTTGCATCCCCAATTAAGATACTCTTCCCAAATCATTCATGGAGGAATGTTTAACAACTTTATCTTTCTTGATTGTAGCATTGGTATGTTATTCCTCATCCAGTAGTATATCAACATATAATATACTAGAAATTTCACGAATGCTCCCTTTTGACCCTTTTGTACACACTAGAACTCTTACCTCATCGTATGTAACTACGGATCATCATCTTACATGATGTGTACCTCATCATCATCATCCATGATGAATCCATACCTCTAGGTATCTTTGGTACTTATTCAGATTTATGATTTGGTTGTGGTACAATAGAATTCTATCTCTGAGTTCCTCTTATTTGACTTATAGTGTTTTGTGGTTCTTGAACTCTTCAAGATCTATTATCCTCCCACTAGCCCCTTCAATGATAAACATCTTTATCTTAGAAGGCAGCGTGTTTCGCAACAAACACCTTTTGCTAAGTAGGATTATAGAACATATACCCTAAACTTACTTTAGGATGTCCCACAAATCTGTACTTGTCAAATCTTGTCCCAAGCTTATCCTTTGAAACCTTTTCACATAAGTTGGACAACCCCTTATCTTAACATACTTAAAATTAAGAATCCTCCTATCCATAACTTTTATGGAGTCTTGGGGCCGGATTTTGAGGTTACCTTTTTCGTGATATCTCGACCATTTCTAGGACATGACCAGAAGGATCTTTGGAATGTCGGTAAAATCATTATGGACCGCACCATGTCCAAATAAAGTACGATTTTTCCTTTCGGATACATCGATCAATTATTGCGTGTCGGGAGGCGTCCATTATGAGAAAACCATTTGAGATGATCTAGAAACTTATTGCACAAGTATTTATTCCTTGATCTAATCAAAGAATCTTAATACTTTGCCAATTTGTTTCACTTCTGAATTCTTTGAACCTTTCAAATAATTCAAACTTGTATTCAACAAATACACACATTCGACTCTTTGAATGATCATCTCCTTTTCTTATACTAGTTTGTTCAATTTGCAAAATTATTATTTTCACGTAAAGTCAGTATACAAAATCCATTAAGTAATATTTCGGTTCTATACAAAACATTATTATTATAAATAGAACAACAATTGTTCTTAATTATAATACCAAAGATTTCATTGTCCAACAATAAAATGGAAATAATGTTTCTAACAAAGCTGGAATACAATAACAACTTATTGACTTAATAGATTTGCCCATAGGCAGTGCTAAACTATAAGTTTTTATGGCTAATGTAGCAACCTTTGCTTCAGTTCCCACATAGGATTACTTATCTTCGTTTAGCTTTCTACTTACCTTGGTCCCTTCATAAATCTATATTTATGATAACCAAAGTCGGTATCAATACCCAAGTAGAACCTTGACTTAAAGAAAAATTTATTTTAAATCATGAACAAATTTGTATTTATGTAGAAACTTCACTAAGCTTCTTTGGTTAGCCTCTGCAAGATATTTCTCATGATTTCTTTCCGGTGTCGGGCTTATTGCGGTGGAAGCAAACTCCTTTGCTTATCCGTGTCGATTTTGTTCTTATTATCCTTTGTTTTTTTGCCTTTCTATTTACCTTCTTAGAATCGTTCTTCTTTTGAGAAGATCCTTTGGCCCCTACCGGTAAGACATGGTCTTTCTTGGTTGGAAAGTGACTCTCGACATTTTTCAACATGTTAAGAAAATCGGTGAAAGGCGATATCTAGCTTATTCATATGAAAATTCACAACAATTGTGAAAAGAGTCAGGGAGTGAGTGCAAGATCAAATCTTGGCTCAACTCTCCATCCATGACAAAAAACCGTTGTCTAATTGATCAATCAAATTGATTATATTTAGGACTTTTATATCTATCTTGTAGTGTCATTGGTCATTCTAGATCGGAAGAGCTCCTTAGATATCGATATCTATTAGTCCTACTTTCCTCACCATCAACTACTTGATGTGCGGGAATATAGTAGGAGCATCCATAGTTTCATCTTTGGCTTTGAAGCTCGTTACTCGTGGATGCGAGCATGATGCATTGAGCCAATTGCATCATCATCTTGCCACTTTCTAAAAGTAGCAATCTCTTCCTCGGAGGCATTATGCGCAACCATTGCGGGGATAGGCGTATTAAGGACATAAGATAGCTTTTCGGTATGAGAACTATTCTCAAATTCCTTACCAATCAGATTTTAATTGATTAGGTTAAATAACATCTAATATGTTTTTGCGATGATGATAGTAATTTAGACATTGTAAAATTACGTAAATGATTTTATAATTAACAACATTTTAGCATACATTCTTTTATTAATTACCAAAATATAAATTAGGTCTTGTTTTAAATTGGTATCTCCCACTATTTTCTTCAAACTATATTACCCTCATATATATAGTTGGCAATATCTAATTAAAGATATCTTTAGTGAGAATAAGGATCCCATTTCAAATGTATATAGCCTTGTGTGTGCACAACAAACTATATATAAATAAATAGGTAGACAACTCTTGTCAATTACATCAACTATGTAACTCCTTGTATTTTGCCTCTTAAATCATAATGGTCAAGTGTGTGCACATCAGAACTAAAATGATTTAAGTTAAGTCAGGCCCAGCATTTCCATATAAGTGAAGAGAAAACTATGACCCTTGTGTGTGCACAACAAAGCGATAATGTTCAATTCCTTATAAACATCATATGTAATAAAAACAACATCTTAAATATTTAATACTTGCCTTTGTGTGTACCTGACAAACTCATATTAAATATTCAATACTCTATTGTTTATATCATGCTAGAAAGCGGCGTTCGATATTCCAAATATCTTTGAGCATTTACAACTTAATATAAAAAATTTGAGGGATTTGTTATTAATTTGTCTCATCTTGTTTTAGCGCATGCATATATATATATATATAATATCGCGTCATATTAATTAACATGCGAAGCATGTTTGCATAGCATGTTATATATATATATATATATATATATATATATATATAAGCATGCACATATAGAATATTATATTCTACACGGATTGATTATGGACTTTTATTCTAGTTTGGTTCACTAGAGCCACCAAGTGAACCAAAAGGTCAAACCACTAGGGGTGCAAAATTAATATTTAAATATAACTATTACATTTAAACACGGGCTCCATTACAAAGCGGGTCTTCAAGCGCTCCTTGCTCCTTGATCTCCAATTCTTCAAAATTAATTCTAACTATTCCTATTACAAAACTATTTAAAATAAATAGAAACCTTGATCGGCGATCGAGGGAAGTACATAGGAGGGAGATAGAATTTACATTAAGAAAAATTAGAGAAAGGCAGTGCATGAGACCCCATTTAATAAAACTCATACATTCATGCATCCAACTAAAATAAAATCAATCACATTTAATTGATAGTCCATAATCAATCCATTTATTATCATACACATCACCATATGCATCGATAAATAACATTCATCTCATGAATAATAAACATTTAATATATATATTGATATCATTTAATGGGCAAATTTAGTTAGTATAAAATCTAATTTTGAATCAAAATAAACTCCTTTATTTTAATCCAAATTTAAATCAAAATAAAACTATTTTATTTTAATTTATCAATTTTGAATAAAATAAACTATTTTATTTTAATCAAAATCTTTAATCAAAATAAACTCCTTTATTTTAATTAATTATGGAATCAATTCCAAGTAAAAAAAAAAACTTCTTTATTTAAAGGAAACACGGATTCTCTTTCTATTCACAAATAAACTCCTTTATTTTGAATAATATGAAATCTTATTTCATATCTAAATAAACTTCTTTATTTAAGGAAAGGATTGATTCTTTTTCTATTCACAAATAAACTCTTTTTATTTTGAATAATATGAAATCTTATTTCATATCTAAATAAACTCCTTTATTTAAGGAAATATTGAATCAATTTCAACTCCAATTAGTTATCATAGAATCAATTCCAACTCTAATTAGTTAGCATGAAATTTAATTTTAAAATTAAATTAAAAAATTTTAAAATTAAAAAAAACCTTTTTATTTAATATTAAAATAAACTTTTATTTAATTATAAAATTATATATAATATATATATATATATATATAGCATATAAGTAAATCATATAAATATATAATATATAGGATCTTCCACGTATTATATATATATCATTTATACAGTAAAACACATGCCCCCATTTAAATCCTTAAGAAGTTTTTCAAAATTATCAGGAAAAGTGATCAGGAAAATCATCACGTGGCAGCCTTATAACATATAACTATCATTCTTCCTTTTTTTTCAACAGTCCGCAGTATATCAGAACAGTATCGTCTTTGTTTTTGTTTTTTTTGTTTTTTTTTTGTTTTTTTTTAAAAATTTTATATAACAAAATTATGCCCAATTAAATTATTCTAAACACATATCAATATACATATCAAATTAAAATAATTAATAATTTGCATAAAGGTTTGGCTACGATACCCTTTATTTAGGTTTGTAATATTCATGAACATGATCAAATTGCACAAAATAAGCGGAAGCGATGTAAAATCGAGTTTTAAAATTTTACAAACTATATACGGATCATCCTTTATGCATAATTATTAATTAAGCGAGCGAAAAGAAGAATAAGAATCATACCCTTGAAGATCAGAGCTTCCTCGGTACAAGTTCACCTCTAATCCTTTTCGCGTTCAACTTGAATCCACCGGGTTTGGTTCCTTCCTTTGATCGGCGTTAGCCACCCAGTGTTTGGCCTCAGAGGTGATCCACGAGGAAGAAGAAGAATTCAAGAAGATGGGTATTTGGCAAAACCCTAGTTTTTCTATCTCTATAGAAAAGGCGTCTTCTCTCAACAATTGAAATTACGTATGTTGTGAAAAAAAGTCGACAACTCACTACACCCATAATAAGACTCCTCTTATTTATAGATGTGGGCAACCCTCCTTAACAATTAAGAATTTGTTTTTTATTTAATTAATTAAATTCTTTTAATTAATTAAGCTCCCTAATCTTATTAGGGATAATTAATTAAACTCTTTTAATTAATTTGCCTCCTAATCTATTAGGATAATTTGAAAGTACTTTTATTAATTAATTCTCAAACTCCTTTAGGAATTAAATAATAATAATAGTAATAATAATAATAAGACTCCTCTTATTAATTTATATTTAATATTTTCAAAATATTAAATAATAAATATTAAGCTATTTAATTTATTCTATCACCATAGATTAAATTAAATATACTTAACTTATTATTACGATTATGCCATTAACTTCTTAAATAATTATTCTTCCTTTTATGGTGTGACCCTTTAGGTTCTCCATATTAAGCAGGTTGTGAATAAATCAATTAGAACAATTCTAATCTTATTTAAATAAATAAATTAAACTAATAATTTATTTAAATAAATAATATTTATTCTCTGATAGGGATAAGCCTCCTAGCGATCAAGCGACTTTCCGGATAATATAGATTTCAACATTAATCATAAAAAGAACCTTTGAGTAAATAGTTCTTCGTACAATTCAATCCTTCCACCATCTGATGTCCCGATTAAATATAAGACATGGAATTTACATCAAGTCTTATTTTATTTAATTATATGTATTTCGACTCTTAAATGCCTGACTCCAAATAATACAAATTAGAAACTCCTTTCTAATTTCATTTTGCCTTAACCGAGGACTCTTTGGGTTGTCATTTATCGAATCACATAGGACATTTCTCTTCTTTTACTAGAAGTGGTAGATTCTTTATTGATCATACATTATCTCCATGTACAACTTATTATACCCAAGCATACCCTTTGATATACCTAAGGGTCTTAAGGAATAAGTCAAAGTATAACTCATCATACACAAGAATCTATGATGATCTCGAGTCAAGGATCACTTGTCTTACTACTATCACTGAGAATTCCTATTGACGGACAAGTAAAACTCCATTAGGTATTCCTTAGCGAGCCACGTTCGGTGAACTTATTCTCTAATAAGCACCTATATACTTGCTTTAGTGTCTCCACACAAATGATCATGAGATCAATCATCCTCATCGATGATGAGCAAAACAGCGTATGTACCAATCTATCGGATTCACTAATCCCCGATTTAGTAATCCAGCGATTGGGAACTATTTTAGTTTTAAGCTTTCTAAGAATTTAGATCTCATTAGAATGATCATCATCATTATTCTAAAAGCATTGCTTAAAACTATGGGTTTATCATATTATATAAAAACGACATCATGTAGATAATTTAAAAGCCTTTAATAAATTAATACTTTTTATTAATAAATGAATAAGATTGTTACAAAGTATATGCTTTATCATCAAACATGATTGGCTTGTGTGTATACTACTTTGGAGTTGGCTCCTGATGACTCAGAGGAATAGCTGTTACAATTGCATGCGGACCAGATCATTGAGTCTGATGATGTCTTGTATGAAATTGACTTCTCCCCCTTTCTTGAGTTTCATGACCTCTTCCTCTGCCTTGGCCTCCTTGATCTCCTTTCCCTTTATTATTCTCCCCCTTTATGTCAGCATCAAGGGTTCGAATATCTGCAGACAGTCGATTAACTCCTTGAACAAGCTCATTCAGTTGGCTTTGGGTTTGAACAATGTCCTCTCTATTTTCCTTGATCTGTTTTTCAACTCTAGCTTCTTTATTTTGAGGGGTATCGAATCATATCATTATGTTTCTCTGATTGGCATAAGATTTACGGAAATCGTAGGAGGCTTTCAAGTTGAGAATATTATCCAAAGATAATTTGATGTTGACGATCTTGGTGTTTACGCATTTCAATCTGACCTCTCTTTGCTTGGCAACACGGAAGTAGATCTCATCTCATGCGATATACTCTTTGAATCTCTTTGATAATTTCCCTTAGCCTCTTTGTAAGCTCAAATTATTCATAGTGCCATGGAGATTATTTGCATTTGTGATCATTTGGTTTAAGCCGGATATTGATGAGATCGAGTGAGTTTCGAGCTTGCTTCTATAGACTTGATCATATTTTGAGAGGTGTCTTTCAAGTCATCCTTGGTAAGCGTGCTTGAGAGAGTATCATTTGCTTGAGGATTGTTCTTTGGAGGGTTTTTGGGTGAGATTGATCTTGCAGTTGTAAAGAGCGAGATCAAGACTCAAGTAGTCATTTGATGAGGAGGATGGTATATCAATTTGGAGGGCTTGGGTTTGGATATACGGGATAGGTGACTCTACAATTTCAATATTGGACTCTATGATGTGGCTTGAGTGCGGAATCGTAGAGTTGGTGATTTGAGGGAGCAGGTAAGGTTGACTTCTTACGGTTCTTGATTCTGTAATTTTGGGATTCTCTGATTTGAAACCGATTCTTGGATTGAGAGGTACTTCCGACCATTTAGGAAATTCATAGAAATAGCTAAATGAAGATGATGGCAGGTGATTAACTCTAAAACTGGTAGGGATAGACAATACCTCAGGCTTATCTATTGATGAGGAATGGTTGGTAAGCAGCTTTTTGGCAAAGATGACTTTCCACGAAATCCATTAGCGTAATCGAGATTCTTTGGATATTCCTTGAAGCTCCAGAACATGTGATCCCGTGAGTTCAGGATTTGAGCTTGATGGTATGCCATTATGGGTAGATAGGAAAACAGTTGAGTGTATATATAGCTCCTAAATCCATCTTTCCCTACACCAGTGATTTCAAGCTCATCATTATCATCATCTTTTTCTTCTTCGTTTTCTTCTGAAGATTCCATTATCTCAATGGTCTCTGGAGGGTTTGGCATTGGCTCAATTTCATCTTGAGCAAGGACCTCTTCTTCAGCCATTGGGATATCATGAGGCTCCCCCTCAGCAGGTGTATACTCAATCATGAGAATTTTAGGGATCTCCCCCTCAGCTGGAGCATCTTCTTCTAAGTTTGTTTGGGACAATTCTACTTTTGCAGTCATACTCTTGGCTTCCTTCTTCAGCACTTTTTCATTTTCAAGAATATACTTCTTGACCAGCTTTCTTTTTGCTTTGCTGGGTTTAGCCACAATTTCTGGATTCTCTTGAGTCTTTGCTTTGCCATGTTGAACAGCCACTCTTCTTGAAGCAGCTTCTTCCATTTCTGCTACACTTGGCCTGGTCACAGAGAACAGCAGAGACTCTACGATCGAAGAAACTGTTGGTCTTTTGGACTTATGACCAATTTTGTTCTTCTTTAGGATCTGTGATATGGTGGCTTGATCCTCTTCAGCTTCTTCTTGCTGTTGCATCTTCCTTAGCCTTCTTAGAGTCTCTATATCAGAGGACTCTACAGGAATGTTAGTTGTAGATCCTTGAGGCTCTTTGACTTATCTTGCCCTTAGCTTTCTCTTGCCCTTGCTTTTTCTGGTAAGAGCAGAGGGTTCTCCCTTATCTGTTTCTCCTTCTTCTTCAACTTCTCTGACAACAGACATGCCTCCTAGAAAGCCTACCTCCTTTAGTTCCCCAGTTCTCCCACTGGACTCTGTCATCATTCGAACATACTCAGCAGGGTTCCTTTCCCAGTTCTTAAACAACTGCTGGGTCATTCTTCGATTTGGGTTGATGACTTCTCCTTCATCATCTCCTATTTTGTCACCTAGTGCAGATTGCAGAATGATGCTTATGAATCTCCCATACAGCATCTTCGGGGTGCTCTTTGATTTCTTCGAGTTGACGAACCACTTGCCGATCCACTCGAGCAATACAGCCCCATAGTTGAGTTATGTACCATGAACCATGGCCGACATGAGCTTAAGCTGAGTCTCATTTACCGAGTCATGACCTGAGCTCTTGCAGCAGATGCATTTCCCAATAATGTCAGCCAAAAATTCGTACCTTTGAGGGAACTCCTTCTTTTTGTAGCCTTTCACAGAGGGATTCTTCTTGTGGTGCATTTTCTTCAAGCCCTCTTGGAAGCTTATGCTGTCTAGAAATGGGTGCCCCATGTTCTTGAAACCAAGGGCCAGATTGAAGTTTTCTTCCCTTAGCCTTATTTCAACTCCTCTTACTCGTGTAATGATGGTGTTGTGTTCGTACACTCTATTCTTGTAGAACTCCTTCACTAGCTTGGGATAGATAAGGGTGTCGGTGCTCAGCGCCTCTTCGAGACCTGCCTTCTTTAGTAGCGCTAAGGTCTTGTGAAATTTTGGTAGAGCATCCTTGAACTCATCGAAACAGAGTCTGTAGCCTGAAATTACATTTGAAGCAACCATTGATTCTGTAGTTGAGAAGTGGGATACGACTGAGCTTTCTTTTGATTTAGGGTTTTGCTTTGAGAGAGAGAGAGATAATCTTTTGAACTTAAGATTTCAAAAACACGGTTCTAATTTGTACTTGTAGCTTCCCTCTCTCTTTTTGACTAAGTGGGACAGGTGTCGCCTTTTGCTTGGCTCTACGATTTTGACTTTGCATGAATGTACTGATTTGCCCTTTGAGTCTTCAGAGCTGAGATGTCCTTAGGATGACTACGATCGTAGAGGTAGTCTTCTGGTTGTTGAGTCTGTCCTGCGATCGTCGAGTCTGTCCGGCAGGCGTTGAGTCTGATCACCATTCGTAGAGTTTATCCTACGATCGTCGAGTCTGTCTGGATCCTTGTGATGAGTTTTTGACTAAGCTTCTTTTTAAGGTAACTCAGGAAGGGCCAACCTCTTGGTGTGATTCAAGGGTTAGGTTTGTCCCTGAGGCACCTCTTAGAGAGATTGCTTTGTTATGAAGCTTGTCATCACGAGATTCACTTTTGCTCATTGAAAGGGCTTTTGGTCATCGTCGAGTCTGCACTATGATAATTGAGTCTTTGCTATGATCGTTGAGGTAGTTGTCTGTTCGGCTCTATGATCGTGAACTTTCCTTGATCATATCTACGATTTTGAGTACAGCCTTTATATCTGTAGTGGTTAACATAATCTAGAGCATACATTTCATGGTTGAATATTTAGCATGCCTAGCTCACTTATTAAATTGTTAAATCTGGATTCATCTAGTGGGTTTGTAAAAACATCAGCAAGTTGATTTTCAGTAGGGATATATTATAAAGATATAGTTCCATTTTGCATATGATCCCTAATGAAGTGATACCTTATTTCTATATGCTTGGTCCTAGAATGCATGACAGGATTATGAGTTATTGCTATGGCACTTGTGTTATCACAGTGTATGGGAATAGATTTGAAATCGAACCCATAGTCAGCTAGCTAATTTCTCATCCATAGGATCTCGAAAGTACGGCTGAGATTGCCAATAAAGAATATATTCAAATTACTCCGCAGTTGAAGTAGACATCGAGTTTTGCTTTTTGCTAAACCGGGACACAAGTCTGTTTCAAGAAGTTGTGGGTGCCTTTGGTACTTTTTTCTATCTATTTTGCATCCCGCAAAATTAGCATCCGTGTGTATCCTATCGGTTCAAATGAGGATTCCTTGGGATACCATGACCCCCAAGTAGGGTGTACCCTTGAGATACACGAAGATCCTCTTTCAACGAGATAAATGTGACTCTTTAGGGTTAGCACGAAATCTAGCACATATGCATGTTGCAAACATTATATCCGGTCTCTTGGCGGTTAGGTATAAAAGAGACCGATCATACCTCTGTATTGAGTGATATCAATACTTTTACCTTTCTCATCCTTGTCAATCTTGGTTGCAGGAGCAATTGGTATTTTCATGGGAGAGGCTGATTCCATGCCATACTTCTTTGGTAAGTCTTTGATGTATTTGGCTTGGTTGATGAATATTCCTTCATCATCGATTCACTTCACTTGCGATCAAGGAAGAAATTGACTCACCCATCATGCTCATTTCAAACTTGCTCGCATTAGCTTAGAGAATCTCTTACATAACTTTTCGTCAGTAGAACCAAAAATGATATCATCAACATATATTTGAACTAGTAAGACTTTGTCTTTATGCTTTCTAAGAAATAGTGTGGTATCTACTCTACTTCTAGTGAACCTATTTTCTATTAAGAAGTTAGTCAGTGTTTTATACCATGCTCTAGGTGCTTGTTTAAGACCATATAAAGCTTTATCTAATCTATAGACATAATTGGAAAGAGATGGATTGATGAAACACGGAGGTTGTTCTACGTGAGACTTCTTCTTGAAGCTCTCCATTTAGAAATGCACTCTTGACATCCATCGGAAAACTTTGAACTTCATGTAGGCGTGAAGGCAAGAAAGATTCTGATGGCTTCTAGTCTGGCAACGGGTGCAAATGTCTCATCATAGTCAATACCTTCTTCTTGAGAATAGCCATTTGCCACTAATCTTGCCTTGTTTCTGGTGATGACCCCATCTTCATCCATTTTGTTCCTGAAGACCCACTTGGTTCCTATGACAGGATGACTCTTTGGTCTTGGTACCAATCTCCACACTTTGCTTCGTTCAAATTGGTTGAGTTCTTCCTACATGGCTTCTATCCAACTGGAGTCTTCCATAGCATCATCTATCTTCTTTGGCTCTATCTGTGACAGGAAGCTTAGATAGAAGCATTCATTCTGAGAAGCAGCTCTTGTTTTAACTCTTGCACTTGGATCTCCAATGATTAGATCCTGAGTATGATCCCTTGCCCATCTGTTCCCTATTGGAACATCTCGTCCCCGATGCCTTCTGTCTTAGGTCTTCAAGGTCTATCTCTTCTTCTTGGAGTGGAGGCTCGTTGTCATGGATGGACCTCTCTACGATTTCATTATCCCGCTTCACGATTTCCGCATGCGGTACTACAATCGTGAGTGTTGAGCTCGACGATTGCTTTCATGATTGTCTCTGCACCATCTGGTCGTAGTTCCTAGAGGCACCGCTTGTCTCGAGTCGGTTTCATCAAAGATGATGTGTATTGAGACTTGACATTCGGTGTCTTCTTGTTGAACACCACCGTAAGCACATGCATGGAATATCCAAGAAAGATCCTTCGTCGACGACTTGGTGAATTTTGTCGAATCTTGCTTTCCATTGTTGAGAATATAGCATGCATGTGACCAAAGACATGGAAATAGGCGACACTTGGCTTCCTTCCTTTCCACAGTTCGTAGGGTGTCCTCTTGATAGTAGAGTGAATTAATGATCTGTTCTGTGTGTAGCATGCAGTGTTGGATGACTTACGCCCGAAGTATTGAAGCGAATTTAACCGCCGCTAGTAGGGTCCTTCCAGCCTCTATCAGAGTTTTGTTCTTTCTTTCAGCAACTCCATTTTGTTGAGGAGTTCGTGGAGCTGAGAAGTTATGACTAATGCCATTGTCTGAGCAGAATTTGTCTATTTCTGAGAAATCGAATTCTCTTCCATGATCACTCCTTATTGCCTTGATTTTCTTTCCTTTCTCATTCATTACAAGTCTGAACATCTTGATTAATTCAGAGCTCGTTTCATTCTTTGAAGTTAGGAAGAATACCCATGTGAATCTGGTGTAGTCGTCGACTACAACCAGAGAGTATCTTTTTCCTCCAAGACTGGTTGTTGGGATTGGCCCAAAGAGATCCATGTGGAGCAACTGCAGGGGCTTGTCAATGGAGTTGGCAGTCTTGCTCTTGAATGAGCTTCTGGTTTGCTTTCCAAGGCGGCAAGTTGCCATGGCCTTTCCTTCACAAAGTTGAACTTGGGTAGGCCAGCTACGAGATCTTTTGATGCCAGTTTGGACATGTTTTTGAAGTTTAAGTGAGACAACCTTCTATGCCATAGCCAGCTTATTTCCTCGGATGCTTTTGCCAGAAAACATATTGTTTCATCAGAGCTTAGTTGACCAAGATCTACTATGTAGACATTTCCTTCTCTTGTTTCGGTCAGCTTTATGGCAGATGTCTTCAAATCTCTGACTTGACATTGATTATTGAGAAATGTTACTTGGTGACCCTTGTCGCAGAGTTGGCTGATGCTTAGAAGGTTGTGTTGAAGTCCTTCCACATAAGCTACTTTGTTGAAAGATACTGCACCATTGCCAGCAGAGCCATATCCTCTTGTCTTGCCTGAGTCGTTATCTCCAAAGATGACTGAGGGACCCTCCTTTTCTAGTAGAGCTTTGTTCCCTATCATATGCCTCGAGCAACCACTGTCCAGATACCATGTTGAGGTCGTGGAGCTCTTTTCCTGTTAAAATATTTGAAACTTCATTTTGGTACCCATATTTGCATGGGTCCTTCTTTGTTAGTGCCTTTGGGGACCCAAATTTGTCTAATCTTGGGTCTCACATGCATGGAATTATAATAACACTTTGTAGCCCTATGACCATATTTATTGCATATGAAACATCTATTATAATGCGTGCTCTGTGTGTGTGGTGATTCATCTTCCACTTGGACTTGTGTGGTTCCTTAGTTAACCTTATGTTAAACTGATTCTCTTTCTTCCACGTGTCCTTAGGTTTCATAAATAGTGATGAGTGTGCCTTACCTCTACTGTACCTTCCCAGTTGATTCGTAGAGTTTATTTTGTTTGACTCTACGATTCTTCGAGGTTGGTAAGTAGAGGTTGGATACTCTTTTCCTTGATGAAACCTGCATCAGTGATGGAGATCCTTTACTTCTCCGAGTATAACTAGAGATGAGAACAAGGTTGAACCGATTCTTCCAACTGTGAGGATTTCACAAAAGCAATGCCTCTACCAAAACTTGAGACATTACTAGTTTCCATTGTCTTTTCCATACTTAGCTCTGAGATGGATTCCCCAAAGCCTAAGCCTGTTCTGTCGAATGTGCTTCTCTGACTAGAGAGCAGACAGTCCATGGATGATGAGGATCTGTTCCATGCAGAGATAGTCTTCTCTAGAAGCTCAATTTTAGAGGTTAGCTTAGACTCTCTTTGTGCATGATGTGTGTTTGTCTGTTTTAAAGTTTCATTCTCAGCTTCAAGCTTGGAGAGAAGATTAGTACTGAGAAGGGCTATTTCAAGCTCTTCTTGAACTTTCTTCTTTTCCTCTTGAAGAAGTGAATGATCTTTAGACAAGACTCTGAACCACTTCATGTATTGATGTAGAGTCGATGGTTATGCCATGCAAAGCGTTCTTAAGTCACTTATATCTACATCGGAGAATTAAAATCAAATACATCATCGATACTTACATCATGTATGTTTAGGCTTTGTTTGTCCTTTGCATGTTTGGCCATTAAGCGCATGATTGGCCATATGTGGTTCTTCCTCATCTCCAGAGTCGCGATTTGAGTCATTATCCGAATCACTCCACGATCCTCCAAAGAACTGTGCCTTTGTCTCTTTTCTGAGGCCTCTTGGTTCCTTTGTATTCTTTCTTTGCATGAGATTTCTTCTTTAGTTCTTCTTTGATAGGCTTGTTGCAGTTGGCAATGAAATGACCAGGTTTCTTGCAGTTGTAGCATAAATCATTCATTTGTTCTGGGGGCGTAGATTCTCGACTTTTTTGGCTTGCCGGTTCTTCCTTGTCGCATGAACCTTCTTAGTCTCTTTACCAGCATAGCAAAGTCATCGTCATCGTCTTCATCATCATCAGAGTCAATCTCAGTTATGACTTTTGATACACCTTCATTTGCCTTGAGAGCAACACCACTTATCCTTTCTTCTTCCTTCGATAAGGTTTGGTAGCGTTGGGTCAACTCCGGTTAAAGACGTCGGGAGTTGTGAACTGTCATCTCATTAAGATTCTTTGATTTTCTTATTGCTGTGGTCTTTGCATCCCACCTGCTTGGTAGGGCTCTCATGAACTTTATGGTTAAATCCTTATTAGGATAGATCTTCCCATACGCTCGTAGAGAGTTAAGCAAAAACGTTGAATCTTTCATAGTTCTGCGCCACGTTTCTCCCCTCGCATATGAGCGAACATTTCATCTATTGCACGTGTCGAGGGCGCTTGTTCTCTCTCGACTTCTTGGTTCCTTCGTGCATAATCGTGATGCTTCCTAAACTTCCTTAGCTATTTTCTTTGCTTACAACATTTTCAAACAGATCGTCCTCTAAGGATTGGAACATGATGTTCTTTGCCTTTTTATCAAGTTGGACAGCTCTCTTCTCTGTGTCTGTCCATTCTTCTTTCACTTTGATTTGTACTCTATTTGGATCATCAATGGTTGGTGCAAGCTTTGTTGGTATATAGGGCCCATTAAGAACAGTCTCAAATAGATCTTCATCTATTGAGTCCATGTAAGCTTGCATCCTGACTTTCCAGTTAGCAAATTTATCCTTGTTGCACATTGGTGGCTTCTTTGCCTCCCGGTCTGGATTCGCTTGTATGAAAGTGCCATTTGGATCTACTAAAGCGTGTAAGCTATAAAATTGAACCTGCTTTGATACCAATTGTTAGTTCCTAGTAGGCACAAGTTATCTAGAAGGGGGGTTGAATAGATATTTAAAAATCTTTTCGTTTTAACTTGTTCTTAGATAATGATTAAAACTTTCTGTAATTCAGTATTTGTTTTAATCTTCTTTACCAAGCAATGGAGTTATGAGCGAGTAAGCGGATTATAGCAGATATAGCGTTTATAGCATGAATGTAAAGCGACACGATTGTTTTTAAGTGGTTGAGCACTCAAAGCTCTAGTCCACTCTTCTACTCAACGAGTAGGATATCCACTAAGGATGTCTTTTACAATCTTGAAGAATCACTGATTCCTTCTAGATCGTTAGATCTAGGAACTTCTCTAGTTCACTCTTGAACTCTTCAAGTACAACTGACTTGGCTTTCTTACAGTTCACTACTAACTCTTCAAAGCCAGCAGACTTGGTACTCTTCTTCAATTGATTGATAGTTGTTGAGTTCTTGATGGTTGCTACTCAGTTGTTGTGTAAGCACCTTTGGTTTCGTTAGAACCGAGTAAATTGAGCAAGCTTTGCAATATCTCAGATCGTAGAGTTGAGCTTGAGAGAGATGTTCACGTTGTTTGATTAATGTTTGCTTGTTTCTCTCTCATCTGTCTGATCTGTATATATGTGATGTTGAAAACTATCCGTTGGATCCATCCGTTGTGGCATTAAATGCATCCGAACTTTCTCACATCTTGTGATGGAGACATTTACGCACATCTTACGAATTACGCATTTACGCCCAATCGACATCGCAGAGCTACTTTCTCACCTACCACACGAAAAAGGTTTTTGTCCCTCTTACCCATGGTACTATCCTTAGCTTCTTCACTACGCTTCTTTGTTACATAACAAGGATATTTAATATATTCTGGGACTGATGAGCACTGCAGCATCTGGGATCCATTCCATATGCATCAATAAATAATATTCATCTCATGAATAATAAATCCATTCCATATATGCATTAATATCAATTAATGGACAAAATTTTTCTAAACTTTAGTTTTTGAAACAAAATAAACTCTTTTATTTTAATCAAAAGCTAAATCCAAATCAAACTCTTTAATTTTAACAATCTGAAATCATATTTCAGATAAAATAAACACCTTTATTTTAAACTTTTATCAATTAAATAAATAATTTATTTAATTAAAGAAAAACAAAAGTTTTTTAGATTACGCCCTACGGCGCAGCAATTGCTTTAGATTGAATCTGGGTCACGCAAGCAATTTGCGATTCAAAGCCAAAAACTCTTTTCTAGGTAATTCACAAGATTGTGCCTGTAATGAATCGGGTCATGCATATTGCCTTTGTTCATCTCGAAATCGAATCTGGGTAACATGCAACATCACTCCGAGAATGAATCGGAGGTGGCGCAATTGGTAGTTTCTATCGCTAAATGTAAAACTTTTCTATTGCCCAAGAATTTGAACCAATCGCATATTGTATATACATGGAATCATAAGGACTGATAATCAGCACAAGATTGGCTCTAATACCACTATTAGGTTAGCTAGAAACATGAATATACAATCAAATCACATAAACGAAGCGGAAGCGTAATAAAAACAGAATTTAAAATTTTCTTACAAACCATAAACCAAGATCATTCTTGTGCTTGATTATCAATCTATAAAAGAGTAGGAGAATCAGAATCATACCCTTGAAGATACGAGCTTCCTCAAGTACAAGTTAACCTCCAAATCCTACGTGTTCTCCTTGAATACGCGGGTTTGATTCCTTCTGTGACTCCCCCAAAATAGGTCCACACAACCTATTTTGAGTCGCCAAATACATGGCACAAAATTCAAATACAAACTTTAATTATACAACTATTAATTGTCGTGTAAAATATGACAAAACATAATCTGTGAGTTTCAATACAAATTTTGTCTTGTAGACAATATCCAAACTCAAATAAAGACCTCATTACAATTATTGTCACACTATTTTACAAAATAGTGAGAATGGTTATAATAACCATCTTGGACCATTACTCCACTTCCCGACTAGTCCCAACTACATTCTCGCCTCCTGAGAAGAACAATGGAACCAAAAGGAAAAGGGTGAGCTCAACTAGCCTAGTAAAGAATATTATGACTAAGATAATGAAAAACAAATTATCCTTAGTCCTTAACAGTGAAAAATCTGATAGAATACAATAGACAACAAGTTTTAGATCAACAACTGCAGTGGAAATAGCAATCCATTAGAAGAGTCAAGTAGAGCATGATGTTTACTATCTTCTATGATTGTAAAGTCCATCATCAATATTTTATCCCTATAACACCAATCAATAATTGTTTCAAACCAACAAATTATCTATGCACTACGGACCAAAGATAATTATTTATCACCAGTGGTCATGATCATGCCAAACACTTGTCCATCTATGCACTACGGGCCAAAACAGGCCAAAGAGGACTTTCACCACAAATCTTTATCTATAACATTAAAGGTCATGATTATACCAATACACAATTTTTTGTCATAATCATACCAATCAACGGTCCATCTTTGCACTACGGGCTAAAGATGACTTTCAGCACAATATAAGCATAAAGATGATGACAATGATATAAAGAATCAATCAAGTGAGATCAAGGATAAACATTAGAGATTTATAATTCAATTTATCCAGAGTTCAATAATGTCCAAACTGTCAACATGATAACTAATTGTGGAGTAAAATTCATGAATGATATTCATGTATCAAAAATAATTTGGACAGAAAAGAAAATTAAATTTTATTGTGAACAGTACTCATGAATAGTACCATATGAATAGTACCCATGAATAGTATCGTATGAATAGTACTCAGACATGAAAAGATTAAAATTTAATAAGGTTATTTATGTCATTTTCTATATCCGACAGTTATTCCATTATGTGGTCCACCAATAATTGCGCCGTCTTACGAATATTTCCCGACAAAAAGAATATTCCTAGATCAAAATGAATATTTTATGACAACTTGCTTACTTTACAAACTTTGCACATATCACCCATAACCATAGCATTATATCAAATCAACAACTTATTATTCAAAATAATATTTAGAGAAAATTAAATCCTTATTCATAAAAAGTTGGGGTCTTACACCTTCTTTTGATCAACGTTAGCCACCCAAGCGTTTGGCCTCTAGAGGTGATCAACCAAGGAAGAACAAAAAACTCATGAGTTAACGGTAAAAGTTTTTCCGTTATTTTTTATAAAAAGGTTATTTATGTTGCTTTCTATATCCGTCAGTTATTCCGTTATGTGGTCCACCAATAATTGTACCCTCTTACGAATATTCCCCGACAAAAAGAATATACCTATACCAAAATGAATATTTTATAACAACTTGCTTACTTTACAAACTTTGCACATATCACCCATAATCATATCATTATATCAAATCAACACCTTATTATTCAAAATAATATTTAGAAAAAATTAAATCTTTATTCATAAAAAGTTGTGGTCTTACACCTTCTTTTGATCAACGTTAGCCACCCAAGTGTTTGGCCTCTAGAGATGATCAACCAAGGAAAAACAAAAAACTCAAGAAGAATGGTGTTTTGGCTAAAACCCTAGTTTTTCCTATCTCTGTAGAAAAAAAGGGCGTACTCTCCAACAATTGGTAGCACGTATATTGATATCTAGTATAAGACTCATCTTATATTGATATTAGTTAACCCTTCTAATCTAATTCGAAATAATATTATATTTAATTAATTAAATCCTTTTAATTAATTAAGCTCCCTAATCTTATTAAGAATAATTAATTAAACTCTTTTAATTAAGCTCCCTAATCTTATTATGAATAAATGAGAGTACTTATATTAAATTAATTCCCAAACTCCTTTAGAAATTAAAATAATAATAATTGTAATAATATTAATAAGACTCCTCTTATTAATTAATATTTAATATTTCTAAAATATTAAATAATAAATATTAAGCTATTTAATTTATTTTATCACCATAGATTAAATTAAATACACTTAACATATTATTATGATAATGTGATTAACTTCTTAAATATTTTTTCTTCCTTTTATGGTGTGACCCTTTAGGTTCTCCATATTAAACCAATTGTGAATAAATCAATTAGAACAATTTTAATCTCATTTAAATAAATCAATTAAACTATTAATTTATTTAAATAAATAATATTTATTCTACAATAAAGATAAGCCTCCTTAGGGATCAACGACATTCTAGATAATATAGATTTCAATATTAATCATAAAAGAACCTTTGAGTAAATAGTTACCGTACAATTCAATTCTTCCACCATACAATGTTCTAATTAAATATAAGGCATGAAATTACTGTCAAGTCTTATTTTATTTAATCATATGTATTTTGATTTCCAAATGCACAACTCCGAATAAATACAAATTAGAAACTACTTTCTAATTTCATTCCACCTTGGCCAAGGATTCCTAGGTTGTCATTTATCGAATCACATAGGACATATCTCTTTTTTTACTAAAAGCGGTAGATTCTTTATTGATCATTCATTATCTTCATATATAACTCATTATACCCAAGCATACCCTTTGATATACCCTAAGGGTCTTAAGGAATAAGTCAAAATATAAATCATTATATATAAGATACTATGATGATCTTAAGTCTAAGGATCACTTGTACTACTATCACTTCAGGAATTTCTATTGACAGACAAGTAAAACTCCATTAGGTATTCCTTAGCGAGTCACGTTTAGTGAACTTATTCTTTAATAAGTACCTACATACTTGCTTTAGTGTCTCCACACAAATGATCATAAGATCAATCATCCTCATCCAATGAGAAAACAACGTATGTACCAATCTATCTGGATTCACTAATTCCTTTTTTAGTAATCCATTGATTGGGAACATTTTAGTTTTTAAGCTATCTAAGAATTTAGATCTCATTAGCATGATCTCATCATGATTCTAAAAGCATTGCTTAAAACTATGGTTTTATCACATATTATTAAAACAGCACCATGTAGATATTTAAATGCCTTTAATAAATAATACTTTTATTAATAAATGAATAAGATTGTTTACAAAGTATATGTTTTATCATCATACATGATTGGCTTGTATGCATACTACTTTCAATAACCACAAAGATGAGGATAAGGAATAAACTCAAATAGTTTAAATTAAGTGCTAAGAAATGAATTTGGGAAATTCATTATGAAGTAAAGAAGAAGATAAATGAGATTCAAAGAAGAATCTCAAAGAATTATAAGATAAAATCTAGTGTTACCTGACTCTTGTAATAAAGATGAAAAGTGTAAATAAAATCATAATATAATATGATTAAAGAGAAGAATAAGAAGATCGTAGAATAAAACGATCGTAAGGATAAGGAGAAATAGTTGTAAAATAAGATCACGACGTGATCAAATTAAATTGTTGAATAACATATGATATGTTAAATGATTAAAAAGATATAGCCTGACACTATATAGAGAATGTACTATGAAATTGTACGATGTAAACTAAGGAAAGAGTGGTAAATGTTAAGATACAGATTAAAGAAAATTCGTATTAAGAAAAGAGAAAGATAGGATTATGTGGGATTTCAACTAAGGACTCATGTGATAGTTGAGTTGTACAAACCTTTGTATGGGCAGGGGTTTTGTGCTTGGTCTAACAACTACTCAGTTTATCATATTGATAATTATTGAAATGTTGGTGTCGCGCTATCGATATACATATGACGAGAAGGTGATTCTTTTCTCATAATTATATTTTATAGTTAGAGAAATATAAGAATTAGGTGCGAGTTCTTAAAACTCATACTTATGGTAAGTTTATGACTCATAATCCTATGGTATATTTTTGAACCCTTAAGCATATGGACAGTCTATGATTTGTTCTTGGACTACGTATTTCTAGTACAAGTTCCTAAACTCATATTATTGTGGAAAGTTCATGAACTCATAATGTGTGGTATGTTTGATTAACTATATCGGGTATAGAAAAGTGGTGGATTTAGAACCGAGGATTTTTAGTGTAGTAAGATTTAAGAATGATAGAAATAGATAGAATTATTAAGCAATGAAGCATTGGAGAAAATTGGAGTTGATGGAGGAAGCATAGGTATTCCAAATCTTCTAGCTATGCTAGATTTCAAATTTATTAACATACTGCTAATAAAAGTATTTTTGAAATATATATATATATATATATATATATATATATATATATATATATATATATATTGGGTCAGATTAGTGAACCAATGAGTTTTAAAAATTCTATTATTTATATGTCTACGCTAATTGTTTCGGCTAGACAAAAATGATTTGAAAATATCAAAATGGAGTTATCAATGCAGACTTACTTAGTGTTGGATGTGATTCAAGGATCGTCAGCCCGCTATGGTATGATGTAGTATGACAAAGTCACAAAATGACGGAATTCTCAAACGAACTGTAAATATAGTGCGGTATCATGACATCATAAAATGATTTTCAGAATGTTGAATCAGTTAAAGAAAAGTCAATGCCAATTAAAGTGGCTAGACAAATATTTCGATTGATGTTCGAATTATTGGAATATGTCTAAGCTATTTGATTCAGCTAGACAAATATTTTTGAAAATTCAAGTATTTCTTTTAGAATTTATCCCGAACCAAATTATTTTAGTGCGAAATCTTATGCTAAGTCTGAGGTGAACAACCCCGAATAAGGGGGATATACCGGTTGGATAATATATTCCAATCTATGAGCGCAAATAGTCTCTATATATGATTGATACATTGTGCACGACGTAGAATAGGGTAGCCTGATCACCTAACGTTCATGTAGGGGTAGTTTACCTTCTTCGTTATTGTAAACATATCTAATACAACATGTTTTTAGATGTGGTTGCGATGAATACCGTTAAACCTGAGAGTTCATAGTCTTTATGACCCCTCAGCATAATATGAAAAGTTTGATCTCCTTAGAGAGAAGTCGTGGTAGAATGTGATGATAGAAGAGATCCTCATAGAAGGAAACTGTATATACTCATTAATTGAGAATGAAATCAGATAAAGATTAAATTGAAAACCTATTTTTGGTGAATAGAAGGAATAGAGATTAGTAGGCCGTAGTTTTGTGGACGAAAATCTTAGAATAAGGGGTGAATGTGACAACCCGAAAATTTATAAGATTTATAAATAAAATCTTAAATGATTAAGTAAAGGTTAAAGAATAAAACCTAGATTAGAAATAGAGGACTGATTAACAAAAAATTTAGAACCTATATGATTTGATTTGAATTTTAAGCAATGCAAAGAAATTAAATGTGAATGAAAGAAATGAGAAGATAGAGAACAAAAATGAGAAATATGGGTGACGAAGATCCAAAACCTTAGAATGGATTTATATGTACCCTTGAAGTATATTAAGAATAAGGTATTAGGATAATTATAAATTTATGAGAATTAAATGGTGAAAGAGATTATGTAATAATGTATGTGGAAATTTATTAAGGAAATAAATTTCAAATGAAGAGATATTAAAAGACTAAATAAAATGTGTATACATATAAACACATATATACTTAAATATGTGTTATTTATAATTTTTCTAGCCAAATAAGAAAATTGATTAATTAGAAATTAATCATACAAGAATAAATAAAAAGCTTTATTATAGAAGCTTGTGAAAATTATTCTTTGAATGGTAATTTAATAGAACCCAAAAATATTAAATTGGGAAGAGAAAAGCTAGGTATTATGGTGGTAATTAAGTTAAGCCTACCTAGTACTCAAGTATGAGAAATTTAATAAAAGTCCAAAAAAGGATTAAGAATATGGCAAACCGAATTAGGAGGTGTTAAAAAGGCATTGAATTAAAGTCTAGCCTAATAAATGAATTTAATAATTATTTATCAAAGATGATAAATACATGTTATTAAATAAATATATATATTAAATATGTATATATATTTATTTATTATATAAAGAGGATTAAAAAGAAAACTATATAACTTAATATTATATATTAGGGATGTGAATTAAATAACCTAAGAGTTATAGTAATTGAAGAATACTAGTATATAAATTACATACTAGTAAATTAAATTAAGAGATTTATTTTTATATATCTCCACTAATTATTTATATTAATCTAATTAATGAAACCTAATTGGGTTATATAATTAAATATATGTAAGTGATTATTTAAAATTTAAAATGAGTGGATTAGAAACTCTAATTAAATATTTAGGATAAGATAAAATTGATGTGTTGGACCATGTTAATTTACATGGCCCAAACAATTAAATTGGAAAGCCCAAATGAAGTAATAGGTGGCCCAAGTTTTGGCCCAATTTATGTGAACTTTCTAAGGATTAATTAACTAATAAATCAATAAAAGAAAAACCAAAATGGGCTTAAGAAGGAGTGATGGGCGGATGAGGAGAAGAGAATTAGCACATGACTCATTAAGTTTTTTTAGGGTTCTTTACACTACTATACAATAATTAGAAAGTAATTACAAGATTAGTGCCTCAACAAAATAATTACAAAAAGAGTGCAACAAAATAATGCTCTTCCTGCAAACCTGGCAAAACATCGTCATCAGCACTAGGCTCCACGTCTAACTCGCTTCGCATGGTTTCTCTAATATTTCTACCGACGAGCGTGATAATTCTAAGTCCATGATCATCAGCATCATCATCATCGTCGTCGTCGTCAGCCCGCTGTTCATGATCATCATCATCGCGGCTTGAACCTTAGTCAGCAAGGCGACGAGTGAACGCAGAGATCATGTCTCTAATTTCATGATCAAGCAGCTGTTTTTGCTTCTCTCCCTCCATCATTGTTTGAAATTGGTAATGCAAGAGCAGTGGGGCGTTTGGGGGTTACATTTAAAGACACCTGCTGTAAGACCCCAACTTTTTATAAATAAAATTAAATTTTATCTAATTATTATTTTGAATAATAAGGTGTTAATTTGATATAATACTTTGGTTATGGGTGAAATGTGCAAATTTTGCAAAATAAGTAAGTGGTTATAAAATATTTATTGTTTTCGGGGAATATTCATTTGGTCATGAAATATTCTTCTTTGTTGGGAATATTAAATGCGATGGCTTGACCATTTATGGGCCCCATAATGTAAAAGCGCTCGGATGAAGAAAACGAAAAGTATGAGTTTTTTTTATAAATAACGACGTAGTTGTTACCGTTAACACTATTGGAATACCCGGTGGTTAAAAACAGTAATACGTGTGGTTGCACAGTAGCACACGGTATTGCACAGTATTTTTGGATTATTGATTCTTACGTAAGAAGGCACTACTAAATAATTACTACAATAATTACTGTTCAATATTTTATTTTATTGATTCAATAATTGTTACGTTGATATTTTTATATTATTTTTGTTTCAATAATTCTCACTGCACAATATTTCCCATTATCAGATCAATAATTCATATTATTTGAATAATATTATTAGATAGTATTGTTGGTAATGTCTAAGGAAGTTCTGTCTAAGAAAGGGGTTTGGTCACCTAATTGCGCGCCAGTAAGGAGAAATCCTTATCGGAAAGCCCCCTCTTTCCTGGGAATGACCTGGTTGCCATTATTGTGATTCTATAATATTATTTGTGAATAATTAATTATTGATTTATATGATAAAAAAATATTTATTTTATGTGGATATAAATGAAGGAATTAATGCTGAGGAGTTTTGTAAGACCCCAGATTTTATGAAATAAAAGTATTCAATTTTCTTATAATTATTATTCTATTTAATAAATGGTTAAATTGATAAAGGGTTAAAGTTAAGGGTGATAGGTGAAAAATTTTCAAAGTAAGCAAGTTGATATGAAATATTCTTTTTGTCGGAGAATATCCGTATGACGACACCATCATTGGTGGACCCCACAACAGAATAACTATCGAAGTTAGAAAATGACAGAAATATCTTTTTATAAAATAACTGCGAAAGTTTTACTGTTAAACTGTTGAAATACCCGGTGGTAAAAGAACATTAATATGCGTGATTTCATAGTAGCACACGATATTGATTATTGATGTTTACGTGAGAAGTCACTCAGTTATACTCAATTATTACTACAGTAATTGCTACATAGTATCTCAAGTTATTTGATTCAATTATTGTCACAGTATCATCTGCATAATATTTTATATTACTAAATCAATAATTGAGACGACAAAGTTATTCATATTATTATTTACAATATTGACGATGTCTAGAAAGTTCTCATCGAGGAGAGGTTTGGTCACCTAATTCAGCGCTGCCATCAGGAGAAATCCTTATCTAAGCCCCCTCTTTCCTGGGAATGATCTGGTTGTTAAATATTGTGAGTTATAATATTAATGATGAATAATTGTTAATAGATTAAAAATGTGTTTATTAAAGACAAGTTATTTGTGGTAAATATTTATTCACTTTTTGATATAAATAGAAGGGTTTGTTATAAGGTATTTGTTATAAGTTTGGCTTATTATTCCATGAGGAGATGTACTAATATTTCAGACCGTTGGTTGAAGTTATATTAGTAAATCAATATGGATCGTTGGTTGAAGATATAATAGTAAATCAATATGGATCGTTGGTTTGAAGTTTTAATAGTAAATCAGTATGGACCTTTGTTTTAAGTTTTAATAGTAAATCAATATGGAGTGTCCGTTTAAAAGTAAATTAATCTGGGCCGTTCATGAATTAGTTACTATTCAGTCATTTTTCTTATAAATAGAAGCTCGTTCCTTCATTATTTCTTATTTAATTCACCAAAACTCTAGAGAGAAACCATAGAGAGCAAGAAGAAGAGTATTCTCGCTACTACCATACTTCAAAGATTCAATCTTCTATTAAGGTAAGGGTGTTATTTATTTCATATTCGCCATTTATATTATTTTTCAGTATTCATAAGTAATATTATCTTCGTTCAATATTCGTAAGGGGTATTATTTCTTTCGTATTCATGAAGAGAATTATTTTCTTTCAATACTCGTAAGGGTTGTTATTCCATTCTTTATTATTCTGTTAGAATAACTCGTCTCACGTGGACTCACCGTGATGCATGGTGAAATCTTTTGTTATTCCATTCTTTATTATTCTGTTGGAATAACCTATCTACGCGGACTACCGCATGCATGGTGAAATCTTTTGTTATTCCATTCTTTATTATATTGTGGGAATAACCTGTCTACGCGGACTACCGCATACCTGGTAAATAACCCTTCGTATTCAATTGTTATTAAATTGTGGAAATGATCTGTCTACGCGGACTACCGCATGACAGGTGAAAATCCATTTACAGTTTCATATATTATTTCTTTTCATATTCTTAAATCTAAACTTACTATGGTAATTATTGCTTCTATAATTCCTTAAATTAGTGGAATATCCTTGAGTTTTGCGCTTCATCCAGTATCGTTTCATTGGAATATTGATCTGAACTTTCACCCGGGGTACTATTCACGGGTTATTATTCACTCGATTACTATTCACTCGAATATGTTTCAAATGCGGACAGGAGGGACACATCCGTCCAAACAGTACGTAGCAACCCAAAGCGTGTTTTAATTGCGGAAGAGAAGGTCACCTAGCTCAATTTTGTCGTGTAGTGAAGTTAAGTCCAGCTGGGATGGTGACGCCAAAGGATGTCCCAGACAAGTCAAAATCGGTAGCTTAAGTGAGAGCGTTTGTCGAGGAACCCAAACAAAGTTATCACGAGTAAGTTAATCATAAACTCTTACGAAGTCTATACCTTATTTGATACCGGTTCTACCCACTATTTTATTTCTCCTGCTTGCGCTCAACATTTAAATTTAACCCCTGAGAAATTAGACTTTGACTTATCTGTTGAAACTCCGTTGGGAGAAACCTTCGTTACATCCACTGTCTATAAATCTTGCTTGATCCAAGTTGGCACCATCACATTACCTGTCGACCTTATTTCTTTGAAAATACTTGCGTTTGATGTGATTTTAGGGATTGATTGGTTAACTACTCATCATGCAAAAAATTGATTATTTTCGTAAGGTTGTTAGCTTTCATGTTCCTAACCAACCTATTATGCGAATTCAAGCAACCAAACCACTAAAGTCAATCACTGTCATATCAAGTCATAAAGCTATTCATTTATTGAAAAACGGATGTCAAGCTTTCTTAGCCCATGTCACAGATTTAAACAAAAATACGTCAGATTTGAATGATATTTATATTGTTAATAAATTTCCTGACGTATTCCTGAAGACTTCCTAGCCTACCTCTAGAGCGTGAAATCGAATTTTGTATTGACCCCAGTACAAAACCCATTTCTAAAACCCTCAAATATTTCTTCACCCAAAATAAACGTAACATGCGCCAAAGACGTTGGCTCGAGCTGTTGAAAGATTACGATCATACCATTCAATACCATCCTAGAAAAGCGAACGTGGTAGCTGACGCGTTGAGTAGAAGATCGTATGCGTTTACGAGTGCGATATTGTTAACACAAAGACCCATTTCGTACGACTTACAAAAGATGGAGATAGAGTTAAAGACTCCAAGAACCTAAGTGAAGATAATGAATATAAGATTAGAATCAACTTTAATCAATAAAGTTAAAGCCGCTCAAGCTACAGAATCCGATCTGATGAATGTGAAGAAGAAGGTTCAAGAAGGCGTTATTCTAAAAGTAAGAGTCGATGAAGCGAGGAAAGCTCAAACCCTCGATTTAATTTGGCCATTTGAAATTCTCGATCGAGTAGGAATTTTGGCCTATAGACTCGCTTTACCGCCAAGTATGTCGCGTGTTCATAATGTTTTTCACATATCTATGTTACGTAAATATGTGGACGACCCGAACCATATTATTGAATTAGAACTGGAAGAGATAGCAGAAGATTCAACGTATGAGGAGACACGTGTTAAAATCGTGGATAAGAAAGATCATATTCGACACTCAAAGGTTATACCTCAAGAGTTAGAATCTAAAAAAGGTATCTTCACCTCTTCGGCATACCAGATACGTACGTAACTTTTGAGGGCAAAATTTCATAAGGAGGGGAGATTGTAAGACCCCAGATTTTATGAAATGAAAGTATTCAATTTTCTTATAATTATTATTCTATTTAATAAATGGTTAAATTGATAAAGGGTTAAAGTTAAGGGTGATATGTGAAAATTTTTCAAAGTAATCAAGTTGATATGAAATATTCTTTTTGTCGGAGAATATCCGTACGACGACACCATCATTGGTGGACCCCACAACAGAATAACTATCGGAGTGAGAAAATGACAGAAATATCTTTTTATAAAATAACTGCGAAAGTTTTACCGTTAAACTGTTGAAATACCTGGTGGTAAAAGAACATTAATATGCGTGGTTTCATAGTAGCACACGATATTGATTATTGATGTTTACGTGAGAAGTCACTCAGTTATACTCAATTATTGCTACAGTAATTGCTACATAGTATCTCACGTTATTTGATTCAATTATTGTCAAAGTATCATCTGCATAATATTTTATATTACTAAATCAATAATTGAGACGACAAAGTTATTCATATTATTATTTACAATATTGACGATGTCTAGAAAGTTCTGTCGAGGAGAGGTTTGGTCACCTAATTGCACGCCAATAGGGAGAAATCCTTATCGGAAAGCCCCCTCTTTCCTGAGAATGATCTGGTTGTTAAATATTGTGAGTTATAATATTAATGATGAATAATTGTTAATAGATTAAAAATGTGTTTATTAAAGACAAGTTATTTGTGGTAAATTTTTATTCACTTTTTGATATAAATAGAGGGGTTTGTTATGAGGTATTTGTTATAAGTTTGGCTTATTATTCTATGAGGAGATGTACTAATTTTTCAGACCGTTGGTTGAAGTTATATTAGTAAATCAATATGGATCATTGGTTGAAGATATAATAGTAAATCAATATGGATCGTTGGTTTAAAGTTTTAATAGTAAATCAATATGGACCGTTGCTTTAAGTTTTAATAGTAAATCAATATGGACCGTCCGTTTAAAAGTAAATTAATCTGGGCCGTTCATGAATTAGTTACTATTCAGTCATTTTTCCTATAAATAGAAGCTCGTTCCTTCATTATTTCTTACGAATTCACTGAAACTCTAAAGAGAGAAACCATAGAGAGCAAGAAGAAGAGTATTCTGCTACTACCATACTTCAGTATTCAATCTTCTATTAAGGTAAGGGGTGTTATTTATTTCATATTCGCTTACGATATTATTTTTCGTATTCGTAAGTAATATTATCTTTGTTCAATATTCGTAAGGGGTATTATTTCTTTCGTATTCATGAAGAGAATTATTTTCTTTCAATACTCGTAAGGGTTGTTATTCCATTCTTTATTATTCTGTTGGAATAACCTGTCTACGCGGACTACCGCATGCATGGTGAAATCTTTTGTTATTCTATTCTTTATTATTCTGTTGGAATAACCTGTCTACGCGGACTACCGCATGCATGGTGAAATCTTTTGTTATTCCATTCTTTATTATTCTATGGGAATAACCTGTCTACGCAGACTATCGCATACCTGGTAAATAACCCTTCGTATTCAATTGTTATTAAATTGTGAAAATGATCTGTCTACGCGAACTACCGCATGACAGGTGAAAATCAATTTACAGTTTCACATATTATTTCTTTTCATATTCTTAAATCTAAACTTACTATGGTAATTATTGCTTCTATAATTCCTTAAATTAGTGGAATATCCTTGAGTTTTGCGCTTCATCCAGTATCGTTTCATTGGAATATTGATTTGAACTTTCACCCGGGGTACTATTCACAGGTTACTATTCACTCAAATATTATTCACCCGATGATTCGGGGTACTTTTCATACCAAGTTACTATTCACGAGTTACTATTCACTCGGGAACTATTAACTCGGGTATTAATCACTTAGGTATTTGGGGCATTTTTCATGTCGGGGTACTATTCCCGAAGTAATATTCACGATAAAAATTGATTTCTTTTCTATCCAAAATTATTTTTGATACATGAATATTATTCTTGAATTTTACTCCACAAAGCAGTATCATGTTGACAATTTAGATATATTTAAGCTCTGGATAAATTTAAAGTCTTAAATATTTATTATTGATCTCGTTTGATTGAATTCTTATATCATTGTCATCATCCTCATGCTTATATTGTGATAAAAGTCAAATGTGGCTTACGTGCGTAGATATACTATTGATTGGTATGATTATGACCAGGGATTATTCGGTATAATTATGACCGTAATGTTACAAATGATTTGGTAAAAGTCCTCATTGGCCCGTAGTGCAATGATGGACAGTTTTTGGTATGATCATGACCATTGATGATTACATGAATATCCTTGGCTCGTAGTGCAAGGATGATTCGATGATGTGGTTTATTTATTAAGCTGAGTCTCAACGATAAATTTGATGAAAAACTTTTTAAATCATAGAAGATAGTAGATATCATGCTCTACTTGACTCTTCTAATGGATTGCTTGTTCAACTGCAGTTAAACATGATGTTTATTGTATTTTATCAGTTTAACACTGTTGAAGGCTAACGATAATTTATTCTGCATTATCTTAGTCATAATATTTCTTATTGGGATAGTAGATCTCACCCTTTTTCTTTCATTGTTCTCTTCAGGAAATAAGAACGTATTCGGGACTAGTCGGGGAACAGAGTGACGGTCCGAGATGGTGGCTATAGTAGTCCTCATTATTCTATGAAATAGTGTGATAATAAATGTAATGAGGACTTCATTTGAGTTTAAATATTGTCTATGAGACAATATTCGTGTAAAAACTCTAAGTTACGCTGTTGTCGTATTGTATAAAAGAAGTTTGTATTTTATTTATGTACCATGTTTTTGACGACTCAAGATGGATGATGTATACCTATTTTGGGGGCGTCACAAGTTTTATCACTATTTTGTCGGAATGGAGGTATTAAAAATCATATGTATATGGATTTCGGTCATTTTCTGTTTGGAATTTGGAAAAAAATTCTTCTACAAAGTTGTAGAGAATTAAATTTCCTATGGAATGGACATAAAATTCATATTTTTCTAATAAAAGAGCTATTTATTATGAATTATTGAAGTTTAAGAAATAAATATTTTTATTAAAAACATGGGGGGGCCCCACTTTTGGTTGTTGTGGAATTTTCTAAAATTGGTGGGCCCCACTTGTGGTGTGGTGAGTTTGGTCAAGTGGTGTGCGTGAATTTTTTTATTAAATTTTAGTCTGCTTTGGCATTCTGGCATTTTCCTCTTAATAGGGTGCTTAGTAAGAATTAAAAATCACACCAGAATCATTAGTTTTCTCTCTCTATAATATCGAGCGTATTTTGTGAGTATTTAGATACTTTGAGAGTTGTTATTCAGTGCAAGTTTCTTTCAGCATTATATTCAATATTTCAGCCAGTAGTATTATTCTTTTGAGGTAAAGTATGTTATTTTCTTCGTAAATGATGTTATTTCTTTCAATATCATTATACCGAAATATTGGTATTAATTTTATTATGAAATTTTTACCTTTTCATATCAGGATTACTATTCACGTATAAGATACTATTCACGTATACGGCACTATTCATGAATACGGTACTATTCACGAGTACTATTCACGAAGTATGATTTTTCTTGTGAAATTTCTACCTTTTCGTGTCGGGGTTATTATTCACGTATATGCCACTATTCACGTATGCGGCACTATTCACAGAAAAATTAAATCTTCTTTTCTTTGTCCAAGTTGTCTATTTTGGTTACTATCTTTGATTGTATCCATGTTTTGATCTTCATTCTTGAATTTTGCTCCACAATTGATTATTATGGAGTATTTTTGAACTTAGATAAACTGAAGTACGAATCCCTAATCTTTGTCCTTTTATCTCACTGGATTTGTTCTTTAAAATATTTTTCATCATCTTAAGTCTTAAATGGTGATACTTGATGAATATCTTTGGCATGTAGTGCAAAGATGAATGATTACCTGATGAATATCTTTGGTCCATAGTGCAAAGATGGACATGTGTTGAGATGAATATGACCAACTGGTGATACAAATGAATATCTTTGGCCCGTAGTGCGAAGATGAATATTTGGTTCAAGATGTATATTGATTGATGTTACATGGATAAAATATTGATGATGGACTTTTAAATCATAGAAGATAGTAGACTTCATTCTCTACTTAACTCTTCTAATGAATTGTTATTTCCGCTGCGAATATTGATCTAAAACTTGTTGTCCATTATATTTTATCTAATTTATTAAAGACTAACGATAATTTGTTCTACATTATCTTAGTCATAATATTCTTTACTGGGCTAGTTGAGCTCACCCTTTTCCTTTTTGTTCCCTTTTTCTTCTCAGGAGGCGAGAATATAGCGGGAACTAGTCGAGGTGTGGAGTGATGGGTTCAGACAGTTATTTTAGCAGTCCTCACTATTTTGTAAAATAATGTATCAATAATTATAATGAGGACTTATTTGAGTTTAGATATTGTCTAGAAGATAATATTTGTATTTAAACTCACAGCATGTGTTGTCGTATTTTGCACGACAATTGTAATAATGAAGTTGTAGTTATTTTTTGTGCCATGTATTTGGCGACTTAGAATGGGTTGTTTGGACCTATTTTGGGGGTGTCACAGTTGGTATCAGAGCTTAGGGATATGGTCTCTGGCGAATATCGGGGAATAGAACTAGGAGGGGAGAGACGAGTAAATCATTCGCTAGTGTGTCCTATATAAGCTTATTTGTATTTAATTGGTCGGCCAAAATATAGGGATAATATGTGATATGTCAATTTTTTTAATTAACCTTTGTTGTAACACCCGAGAAATTCGGATCCTTTGTAAAAGACTTGAAAGAATTTAATAATGAATAAAATAATATTATTTGTTATTATATGTGTTAATAAGATGTATGTCGTTCTATAACCTAGAAATGTCGGAATATCGTAGTATTCGAACCGCGTGAGAGAATTAAAGTGTTTGAATTTCCAAAAAATAAATGTTTTCCGAGAAAGTTCACGAAAATCACTATTCACCATTTCTCGCTCGGGAATTATTTTTGAATTTCCGATAAATACGTAATGTTAGAATATCAAGGCGAGATGGATTATGTAATAATAATCTAAGTATGAAAAACGCAATATTTCGCATGTGGACTTAAATTAAGAGCGTTGGGAAAATTAATGTCTAAGGAATGAATTTGTGTAATCTTATAGGGTGTGCAAGTTCATTAAGCATTAAGGGACAAGCCCAAGTTGTAGCAATGTTTAGCCAAGGGTGGATTAATGGGAAGCCCAAACCAAATGCATGCAAGCCCACAAGAATTACCAAGCCCAAAGGATGATCCAATGGGTAAAACAATGATCCATGGGGTAACCCATGGGTAAACTTAGAGAGCGAGAACTTTGTGTGGTGACCAAGTGTTGTGATGGTCAAGAAATAGAAGTGGCTACCAAGTTTACTTGGTTGCTAGGTTATGAATAGTAAGGAGGTGGAAGTTAAGGAGGTGGGATGCCATAAAGACCATTCTACCCTAACCTTGGATTGCCTATAAATAGAAAGCTCTCATTTCATTATTTGGTTGATTTGTTTCATCCAACAACTCTCTCTCAAAGCAACTTATTTGTTAGAACCCATAAGCACTTATAAGCCATTTCAACTTTTGTTAGATTTTGCAAAGTGAAGTGAAGTAATCATCAAAGGTAAATGATCTTGTCTTCTTCATCTCTATCATGGTAGGTTGATAAGAGAAGTGTAATCTAATGAACTTAGATGCTAAGAACATAGGAGAAGTTGATAAGCAATGGACCTAAGCCGAATAAGTCATAAGGAAATGAAAATCATATATTAAGAAATTGTTGTTATGAACTTATAAATAAGCCATAACCAAATTGGAATATAAGTTATTGTAATACATAAGTTGAGATGTCTAGATAATGGAATGAATGTGTTTAGAATGATAAACAAATCACTAGTAATAACGTTTCGCCGGAATTTGCACAATTGGACAACAATCGTCGAATTCATGAAATTCTCGGAATGGAAGTCGTATTTTGTGTTTGACATGGAAAACGTTGGTTTTCGATGGAGACAAGTCATATTTGGCATTATAGAGTTGCGGACTCGAAAATGGCCGGATACCGACTTCAAACGAAGAAACGAGCATTGAACGTTCACGAATGTTTATCGTTTTCGTTAAAATGGACTAATAGGTGAAATTTTAGCAAACGAAGTAAAATACATAAAATACTTGCATGAACGCATAGAGTACGTAATTTGTGACCCGTAGGCTCTTGAACGATCCAATTCGGACTTATAACGAAGAAGTTACGAGTCCGAGAATTTCATCTTTTGAAAAATCATCCAAAGTGTTCAGTGCAAGAGCAAGGGGCCAAGACCAAATTTCAAGGCAAATAAGCTCGCTACGTGTAGCGCCAAAGTGGCCATTATCTCCTGGAGAGTCATGGCAAATATGACATATATCACAAAGACTCATGGCCATGGCGCCGAGTCCAATTTTAGTACTAAGTGCAACGACGCAGCAACACGCACTAAATTAAGCAATAATGGTACTGGAGCGCTTGACCTCATAACCTCTGGATAGTGAAGAATGTTTACAACTTGAACATGAAGAGTAATGGTTGAGCAATTAAATAAGGATCTTAATGAAACATAGTTATGACATATTGAAACTTAAGTGTGCTCACTTAAGGTTAAGATTAAGTTAATTACTTATGATGTAAGATTGACCTAACGGAAAGCCGGAACCAATAATAACAAATCTAATACGTAATTAGATTGAGAAGAAGGGTAAGATTCTATAGGAACCTTGTGTAATCATTCATGACCTAATGTACTATGCGATGTTATTATCTAATGTAGAGACCTTAAAGACGTAACGTGCATGTGTTCTATCTATAAGCAGACGCTAAAGGCAAGTACTCTAACCCTTGTTCCAGTTCGTTCTGGACAAGTCTTTGTGATTCATGTATCTTTCGCATGAGTTAGTATCTGAGGAAGTCAAAGCCAATACTTTCGGCTAGATGTATGCTATGTTATTCTATCAAGTGTTGATAAGGATTTACCAAACTAATATTGTTGTGGTTTTCAAAAGTAGATTGAGTATGCTAAAATATTTTGTCGTCAAACGACAGGCACGTGAGGTTGCCACAACTTAAACGTATATACGTTTAATGAATGTAGTGTTGATCAACATAGAGTACTATAGACTGATCACCTAGACGTGCTCGTAAGTTATGTCGGACTTACGGACTTCGTGTTGGGATGTCCTTTTTAAAGTACTTATGAAATGCTTACGGTCTTGAACCGGAATTGATGTTTTACTAAATATTGTTGTTGAAAAACGTTTTGAATGAAAAGAAGTGCTATTTTGAATTATCGATAGAACTTCGTAACTATTGTCCAGTTATTGAAGATATACGATTCCTATGTTTCAAGCATGCTATTTTCCTAGAATTGTTGTACTTGCTGAGCTAGTTAGTCTCATTCTTGCTTGAACCATTTGAATACAGCTAAGACCGAACGGACCGATGGATCCGGCAAGGATAAAGGGAAGGCAAAGGCGAACCCGTAGCTTGCTTATGTAATAGTATAGATTTTGTAAGAATAATATTGATATTATGACAAAGACAATGTATTGGTTGTAAAGAACCTGGGGAAATGTAAATATTCTTTTGAAATATATGAGACATATCCGTTCTTTTGAGGCATTTCAATTGAATGTTTATGTGAACTGTAGCACCGTGTAGCACAATCTGTCGGGTTGGAAGATACCCGAATTTGGGGGCGTCACAGGTTGGTAACAAAGCCTTAGGTTATAAAATTTAAGGGGGGAAATAAAACTTTAAGTCATAACCTGAAGAAAAGTCAAAGAATAAAATATAGAAGTTAACCTTATAAAAATGCATTATATATATTATGTGTTTTTATTATTCTATTAACATGTACTAATCAACTTTTTGTGTTGTTATAGATGTCAGGTGAAAATAGAGATGTGCAAGTAGTCAGTGAAGAATCGGTTAATCAAGTAGAGATTATACCGAGCCCCATAGCAGTAGATCCCGTGATAGTGGTGGTTGAGTCTGGAGACTCCGAGAGCTTAGACCTCATGTTCGTATTTGAAAGCATGATAGAAGAAGAAGTGGAAGCAGTATCCTTTAACCCAGTAGCAATAGCGGCAGAGAAAACTCCAAGGGAGTCGATGATGTCACTGTTCATGCCAGTGATAGATAGGAACGTACACTACTATTAGGAGGTCAAGGAGCTGAAGGTTGAGCTCCAAGTTGTTATAGAGGATAAGACGGACGTGGAGTCCATGTGGGAACAGGAACATGACGAGAGAGTTTTGGCTAAGGACAAGGTCCATGAGCTAAAGCAGGAGGTCTTTAAGCTTAGGAGCGAGCTAAAGACTAAGAAACAGAAGATGGGGAGAATGTCCTATATTCATAGAAGTTCTCATGAGGATTTCGATTCATGGTAGCTAGTTACCCAGAGAGGCAGGAGATACCACTGTGATATCTATCAGTGATATTTTCGCCGGTCTTGCCAAAGCGGATTTTGAAAATGCCTTAAGGCAAATGTAATCTAGTAGTGGCTAGAGTAGTTAGATATGTACATATTTTTGTATCTAGTAGTGACGTAAAACCTTCTTTTGTATAATCAAGGGTAGTCTTTTGTAAATCCCAATTTTTGGAAAACAATGGCGGGAAGTAATGTATTCAGCTTAGGCTGTATAATGTAACCGATGTAGTATTATACTACAATGAATTAATATAAGTTTTCTTTTTCGAAAATGTGGAGTAATGAATGTTTAAGTTATTGTTTAACATTGAATAATAACTAACTGACAAGAAATGAATAATAACGAAATATGTGTTTATTGTAACAGCAAAATGCCGCCAAGAAGAGTACCACGTAACCAAGGTGCGAATACAAATCAACTGGAGGGAGGCCCGGTTAACCCCGTGCAGGAATTTTTGAACCTGTTAACCGCAGCATTTAACCAAACTAGGGCTAATATCCCCATAAACCCTGGTGTAGTACGAGCTACTACATTTAAGGACTTTCAGAGTGTGGGTCCGCCGGAGTTCAAAGGAACTACGGACCTTATCGAAGCCCAAATGTGGGTGAGGGAGATCGAGAAGACATTTGTGATAGCAAATGTTGATGAGGACCAAAAGGTTGCCTTTGCAACCTACATGATGAAGGGAGAGGCCAACTTTTGGTGGGAGGCCAATCAGGCAAGGGCCAGAATAGATGTTATAACGTGGGAGAGGTTCAAGGAAATATTTTACAAGAACTACTTTCCCACGAGTATGTAGGGAAGGATGGAGATGCGGTTTTTAGATTTGAAACAAGGGGACATGACGGTTCCCCAGTATGCCGCCAAGTTTAATGAGCTGGCAAGGTTCGCTCCACATCAAGTGGATACCGAGGTGAGGAAAGCTTGACGATTCAAGCAGGGCTTGAAACCTTGGCTCTATAACCGTATATCTGTGTTCCAAAGTATTTCCTTTGGAATTGTTTTAGAGAAGGCAATAATTGCCAAAGGTGGTAGCGAGGCGTTGAGCCAATACCACAAGGATAAGAAAAGTAAGGGGAAGGTGGATGGAGGAGTGAAGGTTAAAGGTGCCAGCGGGAGTGACGAAGGATATAAGAGGAAGGTGAGTAGTTCAGGGAATCCCGTAGTAAAGCTAGGTGACCTGAAAAGGAGGATGGAGGCCTGAAAGACCTGCGGGAAGACTCATTTAGGAGTCTGTCTCAAAGGTAAGGTCGTGTGTTATAACTGCGGATAGGAGGGGCATATTGCGCCAAACTGTCCAAGCCCAAAGAAGAATCATGGATGCTTTGTATGTGGGTCAACAGACCATATGGCAAAGAACTGCCCAAAGAAGGGGACAGATGGGAATAAGGGCGCCAATAGTGGTAAGTTAACTATTGGGGGTCCAGCGCAGCCGGGTAGAGCGATGGCCCGTACCTTTAATATGACCGTCCAAGACGCGATGGCTATTATTTCGATCAATAACTTAAATGCGTACGTGCTATTTGACTCGGGTGCTACTTATCGTTGATCGCATGTGATTTTGCTAGACGACTAGGATTGCTTCCCAAAAAGTTGCATATACCTTTGAACATTAAGGCAGAAAACGAAGAGATAATTCATGTCGAAGATATTCATAGGAGTTGTTGCGTAGACATTCGAGGTTGTAAATTATCGGTAGATCTGATACCGATAAAGTTAGGAGAATTCGATGTAATTCTTGGAATGGATTGGTTGATAAATCATGGGGCAATAATAGATTATCAAAAGAAATGCGTTAGTATTAAAACATCAATTCAATCTCATGTAATATTTTACGGGAATAAATCGTCGGGACGTTCGTGTTGTCTTACCATGACACAAACTAGGAAATTATTAAGGAAGGGGTGTGTAGGTTATTTGTGTCATGTGGTGGATACCCAGAGAGTGGGAGCGACCATGGAACAGATACCTATAGTGAGTGAGTTCATGGATGTATTTCCGAGAGAGTTGTCAGGTCTTCCGTCGGATAGGGAGACCAAGTTCGTAATAGACATTGTGCCAAGAGCGGCACCAGTTTCCAAGGCACCGTATCGTATGGCGCCAGTGGAGATGAAGGAGTTGATGGTGCAGTTGCAAGAATTGTTGGACAGGAAGTACATTCAACCGAGTGTTTCACCGTGGGGAGCACCGGTACTATTTTTCAAGAAGAAGGACGGATCGTTGAGACTTTGTATCGACTACCGAGAGTTGAACAAGTTAACGATAAAGAATAAATATCCATTGCCCAGGATCGATGATCTTTTTGATCAGTTGAAGGGGGAAAAATATTTTTCCAAAATAGATTTAAGGAAGGGGTATCATCAACTGAAGGTTAGGAATGAGGATGTGCCAAAGACAACATTCAGGACTCGGTATGGTCATTACGAAGTTTCGGTGATGTCATTTGGGTTGACTAATGCACTCTTTGATTTATGGACATGATGAATGTGAGAGTGTTCAAACAATATTTGGACAAGTTAAATTACGTAGTGTTTATCGATGATATTCTAGTCTATTCTAAGACGCCGTAAGATCATCTTTGAACACCGAGAATAGTGTTGGAGACACTAAGAAAGGAGAAGTTATATGCGAAGTTCACTAAGTGTGAATTTTGGTTAGAGAGGGTGCATTTTTAGGTCATGTTATTGACCACGAGGGGATTTTCGTAGATCCAACGAAGGTGGAAGTCGTAACGAATTGGGAACAACCGAAAATGCCGACTGAAGTGCAGAGTTTCCTAGGGTTAGCGGGTTACTATCGAAGGTTCATTCAGGACTTTTCGAAGATAGCTACTCCACTGACTAACTTGACGAGGAAGACGGTGAAGTACGTATGGACTGAGAAATGTGAAGACAGTTTTCAAGAACTGAAGAAGAGATTGAGTGAAGCTCTTGTTTTGTCATTACTCGATGACACAGGAAATTTCGTAGTTTATAGCGATGCTTCGCATAAAGGACTGGGTTGTGTGCTCATGCAGCATGGCAAGGTCATTGCATCTAGACAGTTGAAGGATTATGAGAAAGTTTACCCTACTCATGATCTCGAAGGCTGGAATGCATGGTGTTGCGCCTTTAAAGATATGGCGACATTATCTTTATGGGGAAAAGTGTGAGATATACACGGACCATAAGAGTCTAAAATATATCTTCACACAGAAGGAGTTGAATATGAGACATAGGAGGTGGCTGGAGTTGATAAAGGATTACAACTGTGAAATCCTATATCACCCTAGAAAAGCCAATGAGTGGCCGAACATGAAAAGAGAAATAGTCGAGTATGTGAGTAAATGTTTGACTTGTCAAAGAGTTAAAGCCGAACATCAACGACCAAGTGGCTTGTTACAGTCATTGGAGATTCCGGAGTGGAAGTGGGAGCATATTATGATGTACTTTGTGGTGGGACTTCCGACGACTCAGAAGGGGTATGATGCGATTTGGGTAATAGTGGACCGGTTGACGAAGTCGGCTCACTTTTTACCAATTCGAATTAAGTATAACTTAGATCAGTTAGCTACACTCTATGTTAAGGAAATTATTTCCAAACATGGAGCACCTGTTTCGATAGTGTCAGATCATGATCCACGATTCACATCGAACTTCTAGAGAAGTCTTCAAGAACAGTTGGCGACGCAGTTGAAGTTGAGTACGGCATATCATCCACAAACAGATGGATAGAGCTAGAGGACAATTCAGACGTTAGAAGATATGTTGAGATCTTGCGTCATGGATTTCAAGGGTAGTTGGGATGATCATCTACCATTAGTAGAATTTGCGTATAACAACAGTTATCATGCAAGCATAGGTATGCCGCCGTATGAAGCTTTGTATGGAAAGAAATGCAGAACGCCGTTGTATTGGGATGAAGTGGGAGAACGCCGAATGCTAGGACCAGAATTGGTGCAGCAAATAGCGGAAGTGGTGAAGTTGATTCGTATGCATCTCGTCGCAGCTCAAGACAGACAGAAGAAATACGCGGACTTACATCGAGAGAATAGAGAGTTTGAGGTAGGCTCGTACGTATTTCTAAAGGTATCTCCCTGGAAAGGAAAGATACGCTTTGGAAAGAAGGAAAACCTAATCCCAAGGTTTATAAGACCTTTTGAGATATTAGAACGGGTAGGTGAGGTAGCTTATAGGGTAGCGTTACCTCCGGACTCCAGAATAATACATAATGTATTTCACGTTTTGATTACTACGCCCTTACTACAAACCAAATTACAAGCACGTAATAGAATTTGAACCTATTCAAATTGAGAAGGATCTAACATATGAAGAGATGCCGATTCAAATCATCGATAGAAAAGAGCAAGTTCTGCGAAATAAGGTAATACCGTCAGTAAAGGTGTTATGGAAGAACCACGATGTGGAGGAAGCAACGTGAGAATTTGAAGAAAAGATGAGAAAGAATTATCCTCTTTTGTTTGAGTGAGATAGGGCGAGATTCTGGAGACAGGATCTTTATAAGGGGGGAAGAATGTAACGCCCGAGAAATTCGGATCCTTTGTAAAAGACTTGAAAGAATTTAATAATGAATAAAATAATATTATTTGTTATTATATGTGTTAATAAGATGTATGTCGTTCTATAACCTAGAAATGTTAGAATATCGTAGTATTCGAACCGCGTAAGAGAATTAAAGTGTTTGAATTTCCAAGACGAAAATAAATATTTTCCGAGAAAGTTTACGAAAATCACTATTCACCGTTTATCGCTCGGGAATTATTTTTGAATTTTTGAGAAATACGTAATGTTAGAATATCAAGGCGAGATGGATTATGTAATAATAATCTAAGTATGGAAAACGCAATATTTCGCATTTGGACTTAAATTAAGAGCGTTGGGAAAATTAATGTCTAAGGAATGAATTTGTGTAATCTTGTAGGGTGTGCAAGTTCATTAAGCATTAAGGGACAACCCCAAGTTGTAGCAATGTTTAGACAAGGGTGGATTAATGGGAAGCCCAAACCAAATGCATGCAAGCCCACGAGAATTAGAATAATTAACAAAAACCCAAGCCCAAAGGATGATCCAATGGGTAAAGCAATGATCCATGGGGCAACCCATGGGTAAACTTAGAGAGCAAGAACTTTGTGTGGTGACCAAGTGTTGTGATGGTCAAGAAATAGAAGTGGCTACCAAGTTTACTTGGTTGCTAGGATAAATAGTAAGGAGGTGGAAGTTAAGGAGGTGGGATGCCATAAAGACCATTCTATCCTAACCTTGGATTGCCTATAAATAGAAAGCTCTCATTCCATTATTTGGTTGATTTGTTTCATCCAACAACTTTCTCTCAAAGCAACTTATTTGTTAGAACCCATAAGCACTTATAAGCCATTTCAACTTTTGTTAGATTTTGCAAAGTGAAGTGAAGTAATCATCAAAGGTAAATGATCTTGTCTTCTTCATCTCTATCATGGTAGGTTGATAAGAGAAGTGTAATCAAATGAACTTAGAAGCTAAGAACATAGGAGAAGTTGATAAGCAATGGACCTAAGCCGAATAAGTCATAAGGAAATGAAAATCATATATTAAGAAATTGTTGTTATGAACTTATAAATAAGCCATAACCAAATTGGAATATAAGTTATTGTAATACATAAGTTGAGATGTCTAGATAATGGAATGAATGTGTTTAGAATGATAAACAAATCACTAGTAATAATGTTTCATTTGAATTTGACGATTGATTTGACAATCGTCGAATTCGTGAAATTCTCGGAATGGAAGTCGTATTTTGTGTTTGACATGGGAAACGTTGGTTTTAAATGAAGACAGGTCATATTTTGCATTATAGATTTGCGGACTCAAAAATGGCCGGATACCGACTTAAAACGAAGAAACGAGCGTTGAACGTTCACGAATGTTTATCGTTTTCGTTAAAATGGACTAATAGGTGAAATTTTAGCAAACGAAGTAAAATAGATAAAATTCTAGCATGAACGCATAGAGTACTTAATTTGTGACCCGTAGGCTCTTGAACGAGCCAATTCGGACTTATAACGAAGAAGTTACGAGTCCGGGAATTTCAACTTTTGAAAAATCTGTCCAAAGTGTCTGGTGCATAGAGTCATTGAAATGGCCACAAATTTCAAGGCAAATAAATAAGCGCCAGCTTGATGCCAAAGTGGCCATTATCTCCTGGAGAGTCACGCCAGTAATAGCGACATATATCCGAGAGACTCGGCGCCGCATTTAAGTCCAAATTTTTAGTCTTAAGTATAAAGCGTCTTACAGTAGCAAGAGAAAGAATAATAGCCGTACATTGCGATACCCGACCTCATAACCTAGATAGTGAAGAATGTTTACAACTTGAACATGAAGAGTAATGGTTGAGCAATTAAATAAGGATCTTAATGAAACATAGTTATGACATATTGAAACTAAAGTATGCTCACTTAAGGTTAAGATTAAGTTAATTACTTATGATGTAAGATTGACCTAACGGAAAGCCGGAACCAATAATAACAAATCTAATACGTAATTAGATTGAGAAGAAGGGTAAGATTCTTTAGGAACCATGTGTAACATTCATGACCTAATGTACTATGTGATGTTATTATCTAATGTAGAGACCTTAAAGATGTAACGTGCACGTGTTCTATCTATAAGCAGACGCTAAAGGCAAGTACTCTAACCCTTGTTACAGTTCGTTCTGGACAAGTCTTTGTGATTCATGTATCTTTCGCATGAGTTAGTATCTGAGGAAGTCAAAGCCAATCCTTTCGGCTAGATGTATGTTATGTTATTCTATCAAGTGTTGATAAGGATTTACCAAACTAATATTGTTGTGGTTTTCAAAAGTAGATTGAGTATGCTAAAATGTTTTGTCGTCAAACGACAGGCACGTGAGGTTGCCACAACTTAAACGTATATACGTTTAATGAATGTAGTGTTGATCAACATAGAGTACTATAGGCTGATCACCTAGACGTGCTCGTAAGTTATGTCGGACTTACGGACTTCGTTTCGGGATGTCTGTTTTAAAGTACTTATGAAATGCTTACGGTCTTGAACCAGAATTGATGTTTTACTGAATATTGTTGTTGAAAAATGTTTTGAATAAAAAGAAGTGCTATTTTGAATTATCGATAGTACTTCGTAACTATTGTCCAGTTATTGAAGATATACGATTCCTATGTTTCAAGCATGGTATTTTCCTTGAATTGTTGTACTTTCTGAGCTAGTTAGGCTCATTCTTGCTTGAACCATATGAATACAGCTAAGACCGAACAGACCGATAGATCCGGCAAGGATAAAGGGAAGGCAAAGGCGAACCCGTAGCTTGCTTATGTAATAGTATAGATTTTGTAAGAAATAATATTGATATTATGACAAAGACAATGTATTGGTTGTAAAAACCTGGGGAAATTTAAATATTCTTTTGATATATATGAGACATATCCATTCTTTTGAGGCATTTCAATTGAATGTTTATGTGAACTGTAGCACCGTGTAGCACAATCTGTTGGGTTGGAAGATACCCGAATTTGGGGGCATCACATTTGTTTTGTGACAGTATTTGAGAACGATAGCTGAAAATGTTAACAATGGAGTGAATGAGACCGTTGAGACACCTCTAATCACCAACCAGGATAATGTGAAGTCAGGCGAAAAAGAAATTAGAGATATACATATGGTGAGTGAAGAATTAATAGTTGCACCCGAGTTAGTCGTAGAGGTAGCAGCTGAGAGCGAGGAAAAATGGGAACCTGAGGAGGATTTATTAGGAGAACTTTATTATTGAAATGTAGAATTGCAAAATCTTATTCATGAGTTAGAAGAGCAGGCTGAAGAACGGTAGGCGGTCGTGGAGCAAAAGGATGCAACAATTCAAGTTTGTGTTACCCGATATGTGATGCTTGAACATAAGCACTCTTTGGCAGAGTATAAGATGATAAAGCTGGAATCTGAGAATTCAAATGTCAAGGATCAGCTGAAAGAAGAAACAACTGAACGAGTGAGAATGAAGGATGCATGGGTAAAAGCCGCACGACACATTGATATTGTGGAAAGATAAGTCCGATCTAAAAAGGCTAAAATAGATTATATGTATTTCTCTTTTTGGACGGCAATTGGGAGAACCCAACATCGAGTTTTGAATTACCCTGTACATTGCGGTCAACCCCAATTCGATATGGATCGAAGATTAATGATTCAAATCATGAAACAGGAGTACGACGAAGCAGTTGAGGGTGGAATATGCCCTATAGCGAAAGTCAATTCTAGCGGTAATGATGACACCAAAGTTTGTCCCAGACAAGTCAAAATCGGTGGTTCAAGTGAGAGTGTTTTTTGTAACTTCCCAAAAAGCGAGGAACCGGACGAGGTGATCACGGGTAAGCTAATCATAAACTCTTGCGAAGTTTATACCTTATTAGATATCGGTTCTACCCATTCTTTTATTTCTCCTGCTTGTGTTCAACGTTTAAACTTGACCCCTGAGAAATTAGACTTTGACTTATCTGTTGAAACTCCATTAGGAGAAACTTTTGTTACATCCACAGTTTATAAATCTTGCTTGATTCAAGTTGGGACCATCACATTACCTGTCGATCTTATTTCTTTGAAAATACTTGCATTTGATGTGATTTTAGGGATTGATTGGTTAACTATTCATTATGCCAAAATTGATTATTTTCGTAAGGTTGTTAGTTTTCATATTCCTAACCAACCTGTTATATGAATTCAAGCAACCAAACCACTAAAGTCAATCATTGTCATATCAAGCCATAAAGCCATTCGTTTATTAAAAAACAGATGTCAAGCTTTCTTAGCCCATGTCATGGACTTGAACAAAAATACGTCAGATTTGAATAATATTTCTGTTGTTAGTGAATTTCCTGACGTATTTCCTAAAGAACTTCCCGGTCTACCCCTAGAACGTGAAGTTGAATTCTTTATTGACCTTGAACCTGGTACAAAACCTATTTCTAAAACCCCATATCGAATGGCTCCTATTGAACTTCATGAGTTAAAGGTCCAACTACAGGAGTTGTTAGACATAGGTTTCATTCGTCCTAGTACATCTCTTTGGGGTGCTCCTGTTTTATTCGTAAAGAAGAAATATAGGAGTATGCGACTTTGTATTGACTACCGGGAATTGAACCATGTCACCATCAAGAATAGGTATCCGCTACCTTGCATTGATGACATGTTCGACCAGTTGCAAGGAGAACAATTCTTTTCAAAGATCGATCTTCGTTCTGGATATCATCGGCGGAAGATTAAAACTGAGGATATTCAAGATCGCCTTGAGAACTTCGATGACGGCATTATAAATTCTTAGTCATGTCTTTTGGATTGACTAATGCTCCTGCTGCTTTCATGGATATGATGAACCGTGTGTTCAAGGAATATTTGGATCAATTCGTTGTTGTCTTTATTGATGACATCCTCATCTATTCCAAAAGCCGTGAAGATCATGAGCGCCATTTGAAGTTGGTACTTCAAAGGCTTCGTGATAACAAGTTATATGCCAAGCTGAAGAAATGCGAGTTCTGGCTTAAGGAAGTAGTATTCCTTGGGCACGTGGTGTCAAAACATGGAGTATCTGTTGACCCGGCTAAGATTGAAGCAATACAAAGTTGGGAGCAACCGAAGCTGGTGACCAAAGTACGTAGCTTTCTGGGCATAGCTGGTTATTATCAAAGATTCGTGGAAGGATTTTCTTGAATCTCTACTCCGTTAACTCAACTGACTCGGAAAGATACAAAATTCATATGGAGTGAGGAATGCGAGAAGAGTTTCCAAGTGCTCAAGAGGAGACTCATTTCGGCACCTATTCTGACAATACCATCTGGTTTGAATGGATTTTTTATCTACAGTGATGCTTTAGGCAAAGAGTTAGGATGTGTTCTCATGCAACATGGGAAAGTCATAGCCTATGCCTCGCGACAACTCAAAGAATACGAGAGAAATTATCTTAATCATGATCATTTCAGCAATGACAAAGCTAGAGTTGGAAATCAAATTTCCAAAAGAATCCAATGAATGACTATTCCAGATAGATACCAATCCAACTTTGGTGGACAAGGTGAAGAGTGCTCAAATACAAGATAAAGAATGTGAAGCAATCAAAGAGAAAGTGGTTGAGGGTAGCGATGTAAAATACAAGATCGACACCGAAGGACAACTACGATTCGAGGAAAGAATTTGGGTTCCAGCAGTACCAGAGCTTAAAGATGAAATCTTGACCGAAACACACAGCACAAGATATTCGATTCATCCAGGAAGTACAAAGATGTATCAAGATTTGCGGCGTCATTTTTGGTGGCCGAATATAAAAAGAGACGTTACAGAATGCGTTGCAAAATGTTTGACGTGTAAGAAAGTGAAAGTTGAACATCAACGATCAAGCGGGTTACTTCAACCGTTGGAAATACCGGAATGAAAATGGGAGAATATCACAATGGATTTTGTGGTAGGACTTCCAACGACTCAGAAAAGATACGATGCGATATGGGTGATAGTTGACAGATTGACAAAATCTGCACACTTTTTTGCCAATAAAGATTAGATTTAATCTTGATCAGCTAGCGAAATTATATGTTAAAGAGATCGTGTCAAGACATGGGTTCCAGTGTCAATTATGTCAGATAGAGATCCAAGGTTCACATTAAACTTCTGGAAGAGACTACAAGAATGTATGGGAACACAATTGCGAATGAGTACAGCATACCACCCGCAAACCGATGGGCAAAGTGAACGAACAATCCAAACGTTGGAAGATATGCTGAGAGCATGAATTATAGATTTCAAAGGAAGCTGGGATGAACATTTACCGTTGGTAGAATTTGCCTACAACAATAGTTACCACGCGAGTATCGGTATGCCACCATACGAGGCATTGTACGACAGAAAGTGCAGAACTCCACTGTGCTGGGATGAAGTCGGTGAACGCCAACTATTAGGACCAGAAAGTGCATTCAAATCAAAGTTTTAATATTACACGATAGAATAACTACTATTTACATCAACTATCCTAGAATAAAGAATCCACTGGATTTAAAACATTCAAATATTCTTTCGTTCATAAACACGTCAGAATTTACATCTAAAAACTAATTAAGTTCTTCACATAATTAAATAAATCATATCAGTGTTGGTCAAGGTACTAATTAGCCTTGCTACGCTCCTCTTCTAAGATGTGATGCATCGTCCTGCGATCCATCATGTACAATGGTAGTCCTTCAAACTAGATTGGGTACCTCAAAACTCGATCTTGAGTCTCATCCATTGCCTTATTAAGTGTAGAGTATGTTTCCCCAATCTTCGCTTTCTTTGCATGACTATCATCCTCTGCATGATCAGCTCGACGTGATTCTCTTACCCAGCCTTCCTCTGCTATTTTTAGTCTTTCGGAGGTTTCTTTCAATTCCTTCTTCAGTTTCTCTATCTCCTCAGTCTTATCTTCAGTTTGACCCTTCTCATAGACCAAATCCCATTCTACATTTCCCAGTTGTGAGTGAAGAGTCGAAATCTCCTCTCCTTCGCTTCTAGAGTAATATCTTTGGATATTAGCTTTCATCAATCAAATCTTGGACCTCGTCTCGTAATTCTACGTTACAGTTGTATAACGTGTCATACATCTCAGCATCAATGGTGTATCGTGGTAACTCCTCTTCTTCATCTTCCTCTTCTTCTATCTCAACAAATTCCTCCTCAAGATCCTCCTCAGGATCAGTCTCGGGATCATGCTCCTGACCAACAACAGTGATCAATGGAGATGACTCCCTCTGTACCAACTGCTCCCTAACGACATGAATGTCTCGGGGCTCCTCCTCTGTTGGTACTATAGGTACACGGGGTTCCTCCTCAGTAGGTACAATAAGTACTCGGGGTTCTTCCTCCCCAGCTTGACTAGCTTCTCCAACATTCGACATCCTGACAACAAAATTTTAAGTTTTAGTTACTAAGTCGTATCATCTAACGCATACTTTAACATATAAACACATAAGGTCTTTTATTATCTTTAATGAATTATAAAAATTCATTTCCTAGAACTCGATAAGAGTTTTCCATCACTATGTTCTTTCTATAAGGCTACTACCTAAGGTTGTTTCCCCACCTAAGGTTCATAACCTCTGACTTTGATACTAACTTGTGGCGCGCCCCAAATCTGGGTACTTGATTCCACAGGATTTGGTGTTCCTTCATCAAATATCATCTATCTATCTACCTATAATAAATACAAACCATGCAATAGATAGAAATAAAATCTTCCCTTTATAGGGTTACAACATCTGAATCATAAACATAATCCCAGGTTAAACTAACCTTAAACATATGTGCGGAAATATAAACAATAAGTCTTAAACAACATCATTAACTCAAGTCTAACATAAATACATCATCAAATAAAGTAACAAGTCTTCGTCACTTGCTAACTTTGCCCTTGCCCTTACTAGTGGAAGGTTCATCAGTTCTTTCATTCTTAACTGCAATGTTATTATTAAGCAAGAGTGAGCACTATTGCCCACAAGTACAATAAGGAAATAACAGTATAATAACATGCGTGTAAATTAAAGACATCTGAATAAAAGCTCAACTTTTGAATCAAGAATGAATAACAAGAATCAAAAGAATTACGAGGGTCATAAGACCTTGAACTATGTCCTAGGTTATCAAGGGTTATACTTGAAACCTTTTACGATATAAGACTATGGACCTTTCTACTCGCATTTTGGGGATCAAACCCTTAGTACCATCACGTGCACAATATCTTAACGCTAATGCATAAGTAAATCCTTTTGCAAGGTTGTTCATCTCGGTTTGACATTTGAGTCCGCTTTCAAAGGAAGTTTGGTTAGGATAATTCAATAAGGGTTCTGAAATTTAGAACGTTCATCAACTAAGGACTAGTTGAATCAATAAAGTTCACTAGTCTAATAAGGTTCAACAATAATGATATTCGATTTGAATAATAATCTCAAGACGTATACAATAGGACGATTATTGTATAACTGAATCATGCTTTGAAAAGATAATCAATCTTTAATATAACATTTGAACTTGAATAATAATAATGATAATTTACTCGAAGTAACTAATAAACTTGAACAATAATGACAAGTAAGGTTAGGAAACCTGCCTCGTGCGTATATTACACTTTAACTAAGCAAGTTCTTTGAATTTAATCCTACATACCATTCACATTCACAATACCAGTTAATTATAACTTAACTAATTATCAACGATTATTCTTTTATCTAAACATTGGTTATGACTGTACTTAGTCAAATTATCACATTTACTGTCACATAATATTACTTCATGAATAATAATTTAATTATGTAATCAATAATTCAATCCACATGTAATTATGTTATTTACATACTAAGTATCTATTTTAACATCTCATTATACTTATAACATAATTTTATGTTCATTACATTAAGTTAACATCACATTCATGGACTTTAACACTTTAAATTTTTGTTTACGAACTTTACGGAGAGTGGTATTTATGGCTACCACTTTTATACTAAGTTTTCATCATTAGCCATTGGCCATTCTACGACTTGAGAGACTCTGGCATTGCTATTTGGTGTATGGCCTTATGGCTGATGTATGTATTCTTATTTGGGACATAAGGCTTGAGATCATGGCGCCACGACACTGAAACGTAAACTGGGTTTCTACACCATGAAAATTACGTATCATGACCCCTAAAAATTTCCTATTAAATTATCACTACACGAATTTAATCATACCCACATGTTAGAATTCGTATATAATCATTACCCAACATTTATAAAGTGATTTTAACCCATTAAAACACATAATCACAGAGTTTAAGCATGCAATTTCACTGACTTTGATGTTCTTGAAGGTTTTGAAAATAAAACATGAAAATTGTTACTGATTCGTTATAACACCGAATCCGTTTATTTAAACTTTGGTGTCTTCGTATCAACATGCATAACAACATACGAATGTAAAATTTAGGGATAATATACGATCAACACATGAAATATCACGTATAAGGCCATATGGCCAAAACCCAAACTCTGTAATTTTGAAAAACATATACGACATGTATTTTAATGAAACAGATGATATGGTTTGCAAAATATATATATATATATATATATATAATTAAATACGATTTGATAACATCTTAACCTATATATGCACATAAGCCTTACAATTTCCCATCATAGAGACTTTACAGAAAACTGTGAAAGCCATTTTTATCAAAACTTGAATACGTGAAATATAGAATTTGGGAGGGAGAGATTACCCTAAGAATAAAGTATATATATGTAGGCTTAGATTCTTTCTTCAATCACTGAGTTCTCACAAAATCCTCTGAACTCTCTCTTGAATTTCTCAATCTCTCTCTCTGTGTATCTCTAGACTTAGCCAATAATAATAAAAAGAAAAGGAAAGGAGAGTACGTATAAAGGAAAGAAAGCGACAAGAGCATCTTTGGGCTTAGTTAACTTGGTCATGGGTAACTGCTAGTAACTCCCACTAAGGCCATGTTTGGCTAAGCTTAATAGATTACAAAACCCTTTAATTTAATAAAGCTTTATCACATAGTTTAATTCATGTCACACCCACTTGCACAATAATTCATATATCTTATTTAATATAAATAAAATATAATAACTTCTCATAAATTCATATAGTCATATATTTAATTTCCTCGTTAATTAATAATGTCAAATTATTAAATCTCAAATTAATTATTACATTAATTAAAATAATAAATATTCTTATTAAATATTTCATTTAATACAATAAGCTCACATAATGACATACTTGAATAATAAATATTCTCTACATTAATTTAATAAATGTAACACATATAATTAAATTAATCTACCACAATTGCATCAATTAATTATTTAATTCAATAATTAAATCATCGAAAAATTTTATTTAATTCAATAAATATTAGAATAAATTTACAAAATCTCGTTCGTCACATCTTTCCCCTTAAAAGGATTCATCCCGTAATCACGACTCAATAATTTCGATTCGAATTACATTCTCCCCCCTACAAAGATTATGTCCCCGTAATCAACATACATAATTAAGTAAATAAATGAGGGTAATTCTTCAACATAGTCTCTTCGAGTTCCCACGTAGCTTCTTCAGCGTTGTGGTTCCTCCAAATTACCTTAACAGAAGGTATAACTTTATTTCTGAGAACTTGTTCTTTTCGATCGACAATTTGGACAGGAATTTCTTCGTAAGATAAGTCTTTCTCAAAATGCAGGGGTTCGTATTCAATTACATGCTTGTAATCGGCTTTGTAGGGTCGTAACACAGAAACATGGAAAACGTTGTAGACATTCTCGAGTGATGGAGGTAAGGCTACCTCATACGCGACTTCGCCGATTCTTCGCAGTACTTTAAAGGGTCCAATGAATCTTGGACTCAATTTTCCTTTCTTTTCGAACCTGATCTTCCCCTTCCAGGGAGAGACCTTCAAGAAAACATAACTACCTGATTCAAACTCGATATTTTTACGATGTGGATAAGCGTATTTCTTCAGTCGATCTTGAGCTACTATCAGTCGTGCTCGGATCACTTTGACTATTTCTTCCGTCTGCTGTACCAATTCTGGCCCTAGCAGTTGTCTTTCCCCAACTTTATCCCAATAAAGTGGAGTTCTGCACTTTCTGCCATATAACGCTTCGTAAGGCGGCATGCCTATACTAGCGTGGTAACTGTTGTTGTAGTCGAACTCTACTAATGGTAGGTGATCATCCCAATTTCCTTTAAAGTCCATCACACAGGCTCTTAGCATATCTTCTAATGTCTGAATTGTTCTTTCACTCTGTCCGTCTGTATGAGGGTGGTATGTTGTACTCATTCGCAATTGCGTTCCCATACATTCCTGTAGACGTTTCCAGAAATTTGATGTAAAGCGCGGATCTCTATCAGAAACAATTGATACCGGAACTTCGTGCCTCGAAACAATCTCTTTTACGTATAACCTCGCCAACTGATCTAAGTTGAATCTGATTTTGATAGGAAGGAAGTGTGCAGATTTCGTCAGTCGGTCAATGATAACCCATACTGCGTCGTAGCCTTTCTGAGTTGTCGGTAGGCCAACCACAAAGTCCATTGTAATATGTTCCCATTTCCATTCTGGGATCTCTAACGATTGTAGTAATCCACTCGGTCTCTGATGTTCTACTTTCACTTTCTGATAGGTAAGACACTTGGCAACACATTCTGCAACATCTCGTTTTAAATTTGGCCACAAGAAATGTTGTCGAAGATCTTGGTACATTTTGGTACTAACAGGGTGAATTGAATATCGTGAACTATGAGCCTCGCTCAAAATTTCTTCCTTAATCTCTTGTACTGCCGGTACCTAAATTCTACTCTCAAATCTCAGTATTCCTTCCTTATCCATATTAAATCTCGGTTCGGTTCCTTCAAATATCTTCTTTGTCACCTTTTTGCATTCATCATCCTGAAGCTGAGCCTCCTTTACTTTATCTAGTAGAGTTGTACCAGATTGCATCTAAAATAGCTTCTCATCGATCTCCATAGGATACTTCACTTCCAACTCCAGTTTCTCCATTTCTATAATTAGCTCCTCCTGAGCAGTCAACATCGCCAATTTCTCCAACCCTTTCTACTTAAGGCGCTTAAGAACCACATTTGCCTTTACGGATGGTATAAAATCTCACAGTCATAGTCCTTAATTAACTCCAACCACCTTCTTTGACGCATATTCAAATCCTTCTACGTGAAAATATATTTCAGACTCTTATGGTCCGTATATATTTCATACTTCTCCCCGTAGAGGTAGTGCCTCCAAATTTTCAAAGCAAAAACAACTGCAGCTAACTCTAAGTCATGGGTCGAATATCCCTTCTCGTAATCCTTCAATTATCGTGATGCATACGCAATGACTTTGTCATTTTGCATCAGCACACAACCAAGTCCTTTATGCGACGCATCACTATAAACAAAAAAATTTCCTGTATCATCCGGAAGAGATAACACAGGGGCCGTACTCAACCTCTTCTTCAATTCTTGAAAACTTTCCTCACACTTATCCGTCCAAACAAATTTCACAGCTTTTCGAGTTAAATTCGTTAACGGAGTTGCGATCTTGGAAAAGTCTTGTATGAACCTTCTATAATATCCCGCCAATCCAAGAAAACTTCTTACTTCCGACGGCGTTCTCGGCTAATCCCAGTTAATCACGGCGTCTACTTTGGATGGATCCACCGAAATTCCATTTTTATCGATTACGTGACCAAGAAATTGTACTCGCTCGATCCAAAATTCGCATTTCGAAATTTAGCGTACAACTTCTCCCTTCTCAATACTTCCAACGTTAACCTCAAATGTTCTTCGTGTTCTTCTTTGGTTTTGGAATATAACAAAATGTCGTCTATAAATACCACCATGAATTTGTCCAAAAATGGCTTGAACACACCATTCATTAGTCCCATAAATGCTGCAAGAGCATTCGTTAGACCAAACGACATTACTAATAATTCGTAGTGACTGTATCGCGTTCTAAACGTTGTCTTTGGTACATCATTTGGCCTCACCTTCAGTTGATGATAACCGCTTCTCAAGTCTATCTTGGAAAAGTATCTCGCTCCCTTCAATTGATTAAACAGGTCGTCAATCCTCGGTAATGGATATCTGTTCTTAATCGTGACCTTATTCAGTTCTCTATAGTCAATGCATAGTCGCATCGATCCGTCCTTCTTTTTCACAAACAACACCGGCGCTCCCCACGGCGATACGCTCGGTTGAATGTACTTCTTGTCCAACAATTCTTGTAGTTGTACCATTAGTTCTTTCATCTCTACTGGTGCCATTCGGTATGGTGCCTTCGATATTAGAGCGGTTCTGGGCGCCAAATCGATCACAAAATCTACCTCTCTATCTGGTGGAAATCCTGGCAAATCGTCTGGAAATACGTCGACGAAGTCCCTCACAATCGATATTTCTTCTACCTTCGGATTCTCTTTTCGACTGTCAACTATGTAAGCTAAGTATCCTACACAGCCTTGTCTCAACAACTTCCTGGCCTGCATCATCGTCAGAAAACTCGCTTGTCTAGGCGACTTGCTACCATAAAATACAACCTTTGACGGAGTCATAAGGTTAATATGCTTCTTTTGGCAATCAATTACAGCTCCGTAATTGAATAACCAGTCCATTCCCAATATAATTTCGAATTCCCCAAGTCGAATAGGGATAAGATCTACATTCATGATATTACCCTTAATATCCACTCTACAGTTCTTATACACGTACTTAACAGGGATTATTTCTCTATTCGCAATTTATATGTTCAAGGGGTAATCCAATTCATTCTTAGGTAAATCAAAATTCTTGGCAAAATCATCGGATATAAAGGAACAAGTAGCACCCGAATCAAATAAAACATAAGCATTAATTTTATTGATCGGAATGATACCGACACCACATCACGGATTGAAGCGCATCTTGTCTTGAAAGTCATGTTGAAAGTCCAAGGCGATTCGATCGGTTTATTGTGGTTGGTCCGGTGATGGTTAAGGCATTTCCACCGTTATTTCCGGTTTCCTCCTCGATCCACGACCCTTCCGATCCCTTCTTGGGGGATCTCTTGCAGATGGTCTTTCGAACCACAAGTAAAACAAGCACCCTTCTTTTGGGTTTGGGCCGGTTTGGTGCTATGTGGCCTTTCGACCCACGATTGTAGCACACTCTTTTTCCTTTCATACAAACTCCCGGATGGGCTTTCCTGCAGAGTCGGGCATGCTTGATTCTTTTTTTCCGATTACCTTCTTGATTTCCCGATGATGAGTTGTCGTTCCACCTTTTTTTCTGATTGAAATTTTCACCTCCTGTGCCATTTCTACTGGCCTTGTTATTAATTTCACCTTCACTCTTCTTCTTCTTCTGATCTTGATTGTACTTGGTCACCGCATCGCTTCCTCCTTCAGCGAGGATGGCCTTTTCGAGACTCGACAAACGTGTTTATTTGAAACATTGATACCTTTATCTGTACACCCAAGGCTTTAGCCCTTGTTGAATCTTTGGCCTTTCTCTCTCGTCGATTGTGTACTTGAGTGCACGGGCAAACCTTGCCAACTCGTTGAATTTAGTGGCGTAGTCGCACGCTCATGTTTCCCTCGCTTCAATTCCGTAAATTGAACCTCCATCCGATTCTACGAACTAGTTGGGAAATACATTTCGAAAAACATCTCTTTAAACCTCTCCCACGTAATTACACCTTCACTTCCTCGCACTTTGTTTGCTTGCCACCAGTAGCTAGCCTCAGACTTCAGCATAAACGTTACAAAAGCGATCTTCTGGTCTTCTCTAACCCTAGCAACGTCGAAAACCTTCTCCATTTCCATAACCCACGTTTAAGCCTCGATTGGGTTCATGGAACCTTTGAACTCTGGCGGTCCCACCGCCTTGAAGTCCTTAAACATTGTGTTTGGTGGAGCTTGAGGTTGATTGTTCATTGCTCCAATCAGTGAGTTAACTAATTGTTGAACGGGATTTGCGTTGGCACTATTGTTATTATTGGTTGACTCTTTCACAGTAGGTTATTGTTGTTGTCTTCTCCTTGGCGGCATATTTACATTAAATAAACGCTTATTAGAACTTTATTTATTTCTTTAAATAGTTAAGGCATTACTCAACAATTTAACATATCACTTAACACATCATCTCAAACAACTTGATATATTTGCATTCAAATCAAAGTTTTAATATTAAACGATAGCATAATTGCTATTTACATCAACTATCCTGGAATAAAGAATCCACGGGATTTAAAACATTCAAATATTCTTTCGTTCATAAACACGTCAGAATTTACATCTAAAAACTAATTAAGTTCTTCACATAATTAAATAAATCATATCACTGTCGGTCAAGGTACTGATTAGCCTTGTTATGCTCCTCTTCTAAGATGCGATGCATCGTCCTGCGATCCATCATGTACAATGGTAGTCCTTTGAACTGGATTGGGTACCTCAAAACTCGATCTTGAGTCTCATTCATTGCCTTATTAAGTGTAGAGTACGTTTCCCCAATCTTCGCTTTCTTTGTACGACTATCATCCTCTGCACGATCAGCTCGACGTGATTCTCTTACCTGACCTTACTCTGCTATTTTTAGTCTTTCGGAGGTTTCCTTCAATTCCTTCTTCGGTTTCTCTATCTCCTCGGTCTTATCTTCAGTTTGACCCTTCTCATGGACCAAATCCCATTCTATATTTCCCAGTCGTGAGTGAAGAGTCGAAATCTCCTCTCCTACGCTTTCAGAAGTAATATCTTTGGATAACCGCCGCTTCGGTCAAATCTTAGACCTCGTCTCGTAATTCTACGTTACGGTGCGATAACGTGTCATACATCTCAAAGATCAAGCGGTGTACCGTGGTAACTCCTCTTCTTCCTCTTCCTCTTCTTCTTCCTCAACAAATTCCTCCTCGGGGATCGGTCCGGGCTCATGCTCCCGACCAATAATGATGATCAATGGAGATGACTCTCTCGTACAATTTGCTCCCTAACGACATGAATGTCTAAGGGGCTCCTCCTCTGTCGGCACTTATAGGTACACGGGGTTCCTCCTCGAGAGGTACTATAAGTAGTACTGGGGTTCTTCCTCCCGACTTGACTAGCTTCTCCAACATTTGACATCCCCGACAACAAAATTTTAAGTTTTAGTTACTAAGTCGTATCATCTAACGCATACTTTAACACATAAACACATAAGGTCTTTTATTATCTTTAATGAATTACAAAAATTCATTTCCTAGAACTCGATAAGAGTTTTCCATCACTATGTTCTTTCTATAAGGCTACTACCTAAGGTTGTTTCCCCACCTAAGGTTCATAACCTATAGCTTTGATACCAACTTGTGACACCCCCAAATCCGGGTACTTCAATTCCACGGGATTTGGTGTTCACTGTACAAATATCATCTATCTATCTACCCATAATAAATATAAACCATGCAATAGATAGAAATAAAATCTTCCCTTTATAGGGTTACAACATCTGAATCATAAACATAATCCCAGGTTAAACTAACCTTAAACATCTGTGCGGAAACATAAACAATAAGTCTTAAACAACATCATTAACTCAAGTCTAACATAAATACATCATCAAATAAAGTAACAAGTCTTCGTCACTTGCTAACTTTGCCCTTGCCCTTACTAGTGGAAGGTTCATCAGTTCTTTCATTCTTAACTGCAATGTTATTATTAAGCAAGAGTGAGCACTATTGCCCACAAGTACAATAAGGAAATAGCAGTATAATAACATGCGAGTAAATTAAAGACATCTAAATAAAAGCTCAACTTTTGAATCAAGAATGAATAACAAGAATCAAAAGAATTCTGAGGGTCATAAGACCTTAAACTATGTCCTAGGTTATCAAGGGTTATACTTGAAACCTTTAATAGTCATAAGACTATGGACCTTTCTACTGCATACTTAGGGGATCGATACGAGTACCATCATCGTGCACAATATCTTAACGCTAACGCATAAGTAAATCCCTTTGTAGGGTTGTTCATCTCGATTTGACATTTGAGTCCGCACTAAAGGAAGTTTAGTTTGGATAATTCAATAAGGGTTCTGAAATTTAGAACGTTCATCAACTAAGGACTAGTTGAATTAATAAAGTTCACTAGTCTAATAAGGTTCAACAATAATGATATTCGATTTGAATAATAATCTCAAGACGTATATAATAGGATGATTATTGTATAACTGAATCATGCTTTGAAAAGATAATCAATCTTTAATATAACATTTGAACTTGAATAATAATAATGATAATTTACTCGAGGTAACTAATAAACTTGAACAATAATGACTAGTAAGGTTAGGAAACTTGCATCGTGCATAGATTACACTTTAACTAAGCAAGTTCTTTGAATTTAATCCTACATACCATTCACATTCACAATACTAGTTAATTATAACTTAATTAATCATCAACAATTATTCTTTTTTCTAAACGTTGGTTATGACTATACTTAGTCAAATTATCACATTTACTGTCACATAATATTACTTCATGAATAATAATTTAATTATGTAATCAATAATTCAATCCACATGTAATTATGTTATTTACATGCTAAGTATCTATTTTAACATCTCATTATACTTATAACATAATTTTATGTTCATTACATTAAGTTAACATCACATTCATGGACTTTAACACTTTAAAATTTTTGTTTACGAACTTTTTCGGAGTGGTATTTTATTTCACTTTTATCTTAATGCTTATACATTATTCATTGGTATGTACTGCGACTTGAGACTGGCATTACTGCTACATGGCATTGCTGTATGATCTGGGACATAAGGCTTGAAGGCGATGGCAAGGCAAGAATTGTAAACCGTTTCGCAATTCGCGAAAATTACAGAACACAGCCCAAAAATTTCCAATTAAATTATCACTACACGAATTTAATCATACCCACATGTTAGAATTCGTATACCAACATTTATAAAGTGATTTTAACCCATTAAAACACATAATCACAGAGTTTAAGCATGCAATTTTACTGACTTTGATGTTCTTGAAGGTTTTAAAAATAAAACATGAAAATTGTCACTACAGATTCGTTATAACATCGAATCCGTTTATTTAAACTTTGGTCTCTTCGTATCAACATGCATAACAACATACGAATGTAAAATTTAGGGATAATATACGATCAACACATAAAATATCACGTATAAGGCCATATACATGATCTGAGAGTTATAAAAGCATGAGCATGAATCCTAAATGTCAGTCTACAATTATAGTACACAACCATGGCAAGATCATTTAACAGAAGGAAGATCAGAGACCATGAACAAGTTGTCAGACTCCTTCTGGGTTTCTGGGTTGCCCAGAATTCCAGAAAACGTGAATGGTCAACGATGTTTGACTACAAATAACAAGAGATCTAGACCTGATATGACCTTGTTTCCAGTTTCAGATGGTAGACCACATGACATAAAATAGATTCATAACATTAAACAACAAATATTAAAAATAGATAAGGATTTATGGCATCTGACATTAGGCTGTCAGTCGATATTTTTCCAGTTTTTCCAGATTTGTAAAAATGCTTGATTCGTGCATCTAAGTGTTATAGATCCATGATCTATCAACCCAGATCACTTAAGGACATCCTATTACACATTTCTAACCAACAAATAACAACATCAAACACAAGATCACTGATTTTTGAAATTTTAGGATTTTATACCTTTTAGGCTTTGATCTTTGATTTTGACTTTGATCCTTTTATGGGTAGCTATGATCTGATCATGTCTTACTATTTCACTCTCTCTCACTCTAGAATTTCGAAAATGAAGAGAGATAAGGGACTTGGAGAAATGAAAAATAAAGTGTGCAATAATCTTTTATATATCTTGATTCATTGCACCAAATGTGGCTAGGTGGCACAAGTTGGCTGATTTACTAGATATAAATCACATGGGACAATTAGAGTTGTTCACCAACTCCATATCTTAGCAAGATTTGTAAGCTACCTATTAAAGAATTGTAAAATGGCAAAATAGTCTTTTTCCTTGCTAATTTAATGGCATAATGGACATTATCCAACCCTTAGGGTTTAGGGTTTGGAAATCTTAGGGTTTAGGGTTTGAAAGATTTAGGGTTTAGGGTTTGAAACCCTTAGGGTTTGCAATATAATTTTCTAAAATTTTTAATTTAGGTTTTTAAAAATAGAAAATTAATATTTCTAAATTAAAATTAGAATTTTCTAATTATATTCAAATTTCTTAATCATTACTTAAATCTCGCTAATTAGGATTTGTATTTCCTAATTAAAATTGCTAATTAAGCAATTAGGGTCAAAATAGTCATTAGGGTTTATAAACCACTAATTAGGGTTTCTAATAGAAAAACAAATTTTCTAATTTAGATATTAAATTTTAGTAATTAGATTAGGGTTTGCTAATTAATTAAGTGTTACCCTAATTAATATAATAATTATTTACACTTACGCCATTAAGTTCCCGATTTAGGGTTCCATGCACCGAATTAGAGTTTCGAATTCCCGGAACTGAAATTAGGGTTTCCAGAATCGGTTTTTAGGGTTTCTTGTTAATCGTTAAGGTTTTCTAACCGAACGTTGACGTTCTTAATATATACTTAGGGTTTGTTACAGATATCGTTTATCTGGTCAACCCTTGACCCTTAACCACATACTGTTCACATATAATAACATTTACATAGAATATAATCACGTATTTCCTTAATCTTGAATAACTCGCCTAAATCCTTCACTAAATTTTGAAATCCTCAAAATTCCATCTTAAAAATATCAAACACATACACTAATTTTCTGTCTGGTTCTAATATTGAACGTTAAATCAATTAATAAAAATTTTTAAAATATTCTAAATTCTCGGGTTGTCACATTCACCCCTTCTTCTAAAACTTTCGTCCCTAAAATTTACCTTACACCTTACACCATTCATCATACACCATTCACACACATTCGCTTGCTACCCAATACACCACTCACAAGAGTAAAAGTTTTCAAATTGTACTGAGGGGTCATATAGACCATGAACACTTAGTTTTAACGGTTTTGATCATACTGCAAAAATAATACATTACTTGAGTGCATTTACAATCACAAAGAAGGTAAACTACCGTTGTTAGTACTTTAGGTGATCAGCCTATCGTACTCTTACGTCATGCATAACGTACTAATTAGGTATAGCGAATATTTACGCTACTTGATTGGATTATTTATCCAAACAACATTGTTCACCTCAGTCTTATCATAGGATTCCGTACCAAAGCAATTTGGTTCGGAAAATTTCTTTCAATGAACACTTAGAGTTTTCATAACATTAGTCTAGCTGAATCGAATAGCATAGACTTATATCAATAATTCAATTCAATCGAATTATTTAGGTGTAGCCAAACCCCGTTGGCAAATTAAATTTTTTGAAAATATTTTCGAGAATGACGCCATGATGTCGTACTGTATTAACAGTCCGTTTGAGGATGTCGTCATTGTATGACTTTGTCATAACACATCATACAATAGTGGAACAACGATTTTAGATCAAATTCGCACTAAGTATTCATGTATTTACAACTCCATCAAATTTATATCATCTCTGCACCAGGTTACATGGTACATGAGTGATAAATAAAACAAATTTTGATATTTCAAATCATTTGCGTCTAGCTGAAATAAGTAGCATAGACTATACTTTAAACCGTTTCAAAAATGATTACGAGTCTACATTTTTCTTTTAAAAGGCACATAGTGCGTATTTAGCTTGATGTCAACATTTCGAAGTCTAGCATAGCTAGGAGTTTTGGAAAACTTATGTCTCCACTAATAATCATTCACTTAACAATCTATCTGTTCCTATTATTCTCAATATTTCTGTTTACACACATCTATACCCAGTTTGTCAAACCACACTTATGAGTCCATAAATTGTCACAATCATATGAGTTTAAGAACTTGTCCTAGCCAGACCTTTGGTGTCCGTTCGCTGAGGGGTTCATAAACATTTCATATAACTATGAATCAATTATGTCACATAAGTATGAGTTTTAAGAACTCATACTTAATCTTATATCCTCTACCTATGACCTATCTATCTGCTATACACATGAGAAAGGAATCACCTTCAACACACGCATATAGAAAATATCGCGACACAAATATTTCAATGATTATCATTGCCAGAAACTAAGTGGTTTTTACACCATGTACAATTCAGCTCCCATACGAAGAATTATACTACTCAGCGGTTGACACGAGTCCTCAATTGAATCCCCACCTAACACTAACCCCCTTTTCAATACGAATTTCATTTAACTCGTATTCATAATCCTTTCCTGAACTTGTACCTAGTCATAGTACAACTGACAAAGCAATCGTTGTTGTAAACTTTTCAATCATCAGATTGATTCTTTTCATCCTATCACTTTATCAGATCACGGGGTGATCTTATCGTATACATTATGATTTATTTCTATACTATGATCGTTTTGTTTTACGATCTTCTATCACTGCACTTTAGTCTTTTAGACTCTATCTATTCACCACTTACTGTTCAACTTTATTATCAGAGTTAGGGAACTCTGTATCTTATAACTTCGTAGAGATTCGTCTTTGAATCTTCTTGGCGAAATTAACTAACTCTATGTGAGTTAGATCTCATCCTAATCACTGCAGTTATTAGTCTCAAGTATTCCTACCTAAGGTTCATAACATACAGCTTTGATACCAACTATGATGGCCCCGAATCCAGGTCCTAAATCACCTCGGATCTGGTTCGATCATTCTATACAACTATTATTATTTGCGAAAGATATAAACATAAATTGTTTATACATTATATTACACACTATTCCCCAAGGTCGAGTAACCTTAACTTAATACACAATACATAACTTATTCATAAATATCTAACACATAACTTTATTATCAAACTACACTATTACATTCTTAATCACATACATAAACTAAAGCTGAAACTTTCTTTAATCTTTTCCTGTATCCGATGCGTTCGTCTTAATCTGCAATGTTTATCATGATATAGCAAGGGTGAGCATAAGGATTGCCCAGCAAGTTTAAATTCAACAATATAACGATATATCATGATTGAAATGATTTGAATAATTGGCTGGCTATAATTCAACAATATAATTGTGAACTAGCCAGGAACAAATTTATGGTGAACAAATATTATACATGAACAAATATATCTTGAACCAACTGGTAATGAAGGTGATCAGCCTTTCATACCTGACTTATACATGCAATATGTACATAGTACAATTCATGGCAATCAGCAATGATTAATCATAAGCTTATCCGAATGAAACACTCTTAATAGAGTTAAGTAAAACAAACTTGCCTAAACCGTTGATTACCGCAACACAATTTATAACGCCTTATCCGAAGACCTAATATTAGTAATATAGATCTCCAATATTAGAATAATATCATCACAATTTATAAAATAACCTAAACACATTACACATAACCCTATCAGTCTATAACACACATAAGACTCGGTATCAAGTCAAACTATTACAGTCTGAGTTGAACCCGACAAAATTCTAACGTCTCGACGGTCTAGTCGGACTTTTATCGAGTCTAAGTTCAATTAAACTCTGACTCAACACTTAACAATTATCGCAGATAATTTCAATAACAGTCAAAATATTTTTTCGTAAGCTCGTAATAATTTTTAAAGAATTATTATCATTTATCGCGTATTTTTAATCATTAATAACGTATTTAAATAAATTAAATACCACATAATTCTTTTATCATTAATATTTATTTAATATCAAATATTAATGAAATACATGCCATAATATTATAATATATTTTATAATATCATAAAGTATTTTAATACTTTAAAATTATTTAAATATAATTTTAAACACTTAAATTCATTATCTCGATAATTTCTATTAATATTAAAATATTAATATTTTCATGACAAAATATCAAAAGTTATATTTTATAACTTAAAATATTTTTGTAACACTTAAATAATTTTTATATGATTTTTAAATCATTTATTCTATTTTTCCATAATTTATTTAATATATTTATTAAATAAACTAATTATTATTAATATTTATTAATTAATGAAATTCATCCTAAAATATTAAAAGTCACTAAAAATAACTTAAAATATTTTCTTATACCATAATATTATTTTTCATGATTTTTCATGAATTAAAATTATTTTTAAAACATTTATTTAATATTATAATTAAATAAATTAAATACCATTTATATTCCAAAATATTAAATATTTATGAAATATACTTAAAATAATTAAAATTATTTTTCGTAATTTAAAATAATTTTTGAATTTATTTAGTATTTTAATAATTAAAATCTATTTATTTCAATTTTAATTAATTTCTAAAAATAATAATAATAAAAGCTGTCATTAAAAGAATCCTATAGCGGCTGTAACTGTCATATAGGTGTTCTTGAGTCGTTCTTGGCCAAACCCGTAAATCCTTGTCGATTCTTGGGAGAGGCTTAGTTTATCAACATTTGATCTTAGATCTAGATGTTTTCTGGGCTTGTTATGGTATTAGATTGTAGTATAAGCGTAATACTATCATTATAAATCCGTTTCATAGCCATCCAACAACAAGTCGGTGAGATATAGGCTTCAAAAGTTCATATCGATCCGTTTCTTCAAATTCAGGTTTTCAGATTTGAAGAACGATTAGTGATTCAACGTCCAATCCTTACAACGCTCAATCTGGGCTTACTTTGTACGATATAAAGATTCGTTATTATAGTACTAATATCAGTGTACAATTATATAACATCAAATTAAAATAAAAACATCCGAATCACAAGATCTGGCATGGTCAAACCATGTAAGAAAATTCGCTCATGAAGATTTCTGGGTTTTCCAGAAATGTGCAAAAACAGCCGGTCAACCCTACTTTGACCCTTTGTATCTTTGATTATATACATGATCTGAGAGTTATAAAAGCATGAGCATGAATCCTAAATGTCAGTCTACAATTATAGTACACAACCATGGCAAGATCATTTAACAGAAGGAAGATCAGAGACCATGAACAAGTTGTCAGACTCCTTCTGGGTTTCTGGGCAGCCCAGAATTCCAGAAAACGTGAACGGTCAACAATGTTTGACTGCAAATAACAAGAGATCTAGACCTGATATGACCTTGTTTCCAGTTTCAGATGGTAGACCACATGACATTGAATAGATTCATAACATTAAACAACAAATATTAAAAACAGATAAGGATTTATGGCGTCTGACATTAGGCTGTTAGTCGATATTTTTCCAGTTTTTCCAGATTTGTAAAAATGCTTGATTCGTGCATCTAAGTGTTATAGATCCAGATCACTTAAGGACATCCTATTACACATTTCTAACCAACAAATAACAACATCAAACACAAGATCACTGATTTTCGAAATTTTAGGATTTTATACCTTTTAGGCTTTGATCTTTGATTCTGACTTTGATCCTGTTATGGGTAGCTATGATCTGATCATGTCTTACTATTTCACTCTCTCTCACTCTAGAATTTCGAAAATGAAGAGAGATAAGGGACTTGGAGAAATGAAAAATAAAGTGTGCAATAATCTTTTATATATCTTGATTCATTGCACCAAATGTGGCTAGGTGGCACAAGTTGGCTGATTTGCTAGATATAAATCACATGGGACAATTAGAGTTGTTCACCAACTCCATATCTTAGCAAGATTTGTAAGCTACCTATTAAAGAATTGCAAAAGGGCAAAATAGTCTTTTTCCTTGCTAATTTAATGGCGTGATGGACATTATCCAACCCTTAGGGTTTAGGGTTTGGAAATCTTAGGGTTTAGGGTTTGAAAGATTTAGGGTTTAGGGTTTGAAACCCTTAGGGTTTACAATATAATTTTCTAAAATTTTCAATTTAGATTTTTAAAAATAGAAAATTAATATTTCTAAATTAAAATTAGAATTTTCTAATTATATTCAAATTTCTTAATCATTACTTAAATCTCGCTAATTAGGATTTGTATTTCCTAATTAAAATCGATAATTAAGCAATTAGGGTCAAAATAGTCATTAGGGTTTATAAACCACTAATTAGGGTTTTTAATAGAAAAACAAATTTTCTAATTTAGATATTAAATTTTAGTAATTAGATTAGGGTTTGCTAATTAATTAAGCGTTACCCTAATTAATATAATAATTATTTACACTTACGCCATTAAGTTCCCGATTTAGGGTTCCATGCACCGAATTAGGGTTTCGGATTCCCGGAACTGAAATTAGGGTTTCTAGAATCGGTTTCTAGGGTTTCTTGTTAATCGTTAAGGTTTTCTAACCGAACGTTGACGTTCTTAATATATGCTTAAGGTTTGTTATAGATATCGTTTATCTGGTCAACCCTTGACCCTTAACCACATACTGTACACATATAATAACATTTACACATAACATAATCACGTATTTCCTTAATCCTGAATAATTCACCTAAATCCTTCACTAAATTTTGAAATCCTCAAAATTCCATCTTAAAAATATCAAACACATAAACTAATTTTCAGTCTAGGTTCTAATATTAAACCTTAAATCAATTAATAAAAAATTTAAAAATATTCTAAATTCTCGGGTTGTCACAACCTATTTTGGGGGTGTCACACCTGCTGGCTTATGGGAATTGATTAATGGTAGTAGAGGAGGGGGTGCCTTTACTTGCATCTCTTCCATGTTTTATTCGTATATCTTTTGTCACAACAATGAAAAAATGGATTGCTTAATCAGTATTTCATCCCTTCATTTGGAAACCATCAACTTTGAAAAGATAGTCACCAAAATGCCCCAGCATGCGCTATCAAACTTGTTAACTTTCTCTTGTTTGGTCTGTGCCATCATCTTTGTAACGTTTTGATTTTAAAAAAATATTAAATAAATTCATTTGTTGCTGGATACGGTTCAAGTTTAACAAGAGAGAAAATAGTGGACCAAGTTGTTCATCCCCATAAATGAAATTTTTTTATGACTATTTAGTTACCCACAAAAACTAAAATTGTTACCTTTATATGAAAGTTTGGCTACTAACTGCACATATTCAAAATAATTTTATTTTTAAAAGGTTATTTATAAGTAACCAGTAGCTACATAAATGAGAACTCTTACATGGCATTTCGGATACTATCTGCACCATCCGTTAAAAAAATAATTAATCATATATACATACATTACCATCACTATAAAATTGATCATTCGAGATACCTCAATGAGATTTATTGGTCACTACATATTGGACAATTGGACACCTGTTTATTGCGCTGTCTAATTGGGATATATTATACATTAGAACTTTGACATACCATAACTGGATACTTTCAAATTAAAATTCAGAAAACATTATAAATTGGATAAGTAATAATGGAATACCTTAATATGTTCAATGTGTTAAAATAATCAAAAGGTAAATAGTAACCAACATGATGAAATTCTGTCACTCACTAATACACATTTGGTTACCACTAAAGGAAAGAGTCCAAAAAACCCAATATAAACAAACAAACAATGTCAAACTACTGGTAATAGAATCAAAGATCAATCACCAGTATCCAAATATATAAGCACTAGTAACCAAAACACAATCAACAAGTTTTCAAAACCAATTTAATCAACCTCCATATTGTCAAAAAATACATAGTAACCAAATCGTAGAATACAAGAATGATAAACAAACAAAAGCGTGGCGACGACCACAAACGTAACCAAGCGTAAGAAGCGGTAGCGTCTGGAACCCCTCTTATATGCGGCTTGAAGAGGACATACAAATCAGAAGTGAATGAGGTCTTCATCAAAGGCTTGTAGTTTGTTAGAGATTGCCATATCCAACGGAAAATGCATTGCATCTAGCCACCAGACAGGACATGTAGACATTGTAAAGTCATTTTGACAATAGACACAGCAACAGGCCCAAAGCCGTGGTGGCCGTACCGCCACTGGCCAAAAACAGACTTTGGTAGCATTTTTAAGCCCACGAAAACCGAGAATTATTTTGGGCGACCATGGCTGACTTTTACTGCGGGCCCATGACTTTTTTTATATATAAAAATAAAATGTTACTACTTGTGGGTTATGAGGCTTGAACACAAGACTTGTAAGTAAATAAATAAGAGTTTAAACCAACTGAGCTACAACAACTATTTATTTTTAATGCAATCTTCAATATATTTTAACTATAATTGAAAACTATAATTAAGATATGTAGTTAATATAGGTAATTAATTAATAATACTAATTTATAATACTATTAAAATTTTAATTGATTGAGATATGTAGTTAATGTATGTAATTAATTAATCGTGTTTGTTTGTATTATTGTTTATTATTAATTATTTTATTATTTTTAATATTTATTATTATTACTATTTCTGGTGTAACAAAGAGTTTGCCAAAAAAAAATTTAAAGGGAGAAGCCCGCGGGCCGGCCCACCATGGGCCTCATGCTTCCAAAAGCCCACCAAAATCCGGGCCTTTTTGGCCCGGCCCGCGCTCGGCGCAGCCCGACCGTTTGCCATGTCAAGTGCCGTTTGCCAGGTCTACTTGACAAAGATCCGCAGTTGGCAAGAAGAATAGGTAAAAAAGGACAGACTGCATTGCATATGGCTGTAAAAGGTGTTAGCTGTGACTTGGTGAAACTGCTGCTTGAGGCGAATGCAGCTATTGTGATGCTCCCAGACAAGTTTAGTAACAGAGTTGCATTTAGCCACCAGGAAAAAGCGAGCAGAGGTATATAAATATGAAGCTAAATTTTCATATTAATGCTATGTTTGTACCAAAAGTGTTTTAAAGGGATACCAATTACACTAATTTTGTAAATAAAATATTAAAAATATATTAATTCTGTAAATATTTTCTGATGCACTTTTGTTGTAATTTTTTCTAAAAATATATTACCAAATGTAAATAACGTATTTTGAATGGTTAAATAACCCTTTGTTTAATGTTGCTCCATTCAAATATTATTAGTTGTGCAGTTCACAATCTTTTGTCTGTATACCTCCCCTTGATTTCAAAATTTATTTTGAATGGTTAAATAACCCTTTGTTTTATGTTGCTCCATTCAAATATTATTAGTTGTGCGGGAGAAGGTCCAAAATTGCCCATGATATTTACCGCGATGTCTACCAAGTACCTTATATTTTTTTTTGTCCAAAAATGCCCTTAACGTTACACTTTTTGGGTCATCCGTATTTCTTTTCTTAGTTAAAAAAGACAAACGAGATTAAAATTTCACCGACGTGATGTAAACATGGGCTTAAAAGAGAAGGTTCAAAAAAATGTCACTGACACATGTAAATATGTCATTTAATCAAAACAAAAATAAAAAATTCAAAATAAAAAAAACATAACATATTTACATCACTTAATCAAAATACTAAAATTCAAATTATTTTGTTAACTAATTAAAACAACTAATTAAATTATTTTTTTTAAAAAGCGTTAATTTTTGATATTAAAAAGCGTTAATATTTTATAATATTAATAAATGTTAATATTTTATTAATATTTTTGATATTAAAAAAGCGTTAATATTTTTTTTAATATTAGTTGATATGTTAAAAAACGTTAATATTTTTTGATGATGTAATTAGTTGAATTTTTAAAATATTATTTAGTTGAATTTTAAAAATATTCAAAAATATAACTAATTCAAAATAATTAACGTTATTTAACTAATTCAAAATAATTAATATTATTCAAAATAATATTATTTTACTAAATAACGTTAATTATTTTGAACAAATTAGTTAATAATTAGGACAATAAATAACGTTAATATTATTCAAATTAGTTATCCTAATTAGTTATCCTAATTTGTGAATTTGTTGAAAATTAGTTATCCTAATTAATATAACTAATTCAAAATAATTAACGTTATTTAACTAATTCAAAATAATTAATATTATTCAAAATAATATTATTTTACTAAATAACGTTAATTATTTTGAATTAGTTATATATTTTGAATATTTTAAAATTCAACTAAATAATAATTTTAAAATTCAACTAATTATATCATCAAAAATATTAACGCTTTTTTAACATATCAACTAATATTAAAAATATTAACGCTTTTTTAATATCAAAAATATTAATAAAATATTAACGTTTATTAATATTATAAAATATTAACGCTTTTTTAATATCCAAAAATTAACGCTTTTTAAAAAAATTAATTTAATTAGTTGTTTTAATTAGTTAACAAAATAATTTGAATTTTAGTATTCTGGATTAAATGATGTAAATATGTTATGTTTTTTTTATTTTGATTTTTTTTATTTTTTATTTTGATTAGATGACATATTTACATGTGTCAGGAATATTTTTGAATTTTCTCCCTTTAAGCCTCCATGTTTCTACTATGTCAGCGAAATTTTAACCCGTTTGTCTTTTTTTAATGATAGGGGCACGAATGACCCAAAAAGTATAATATTAAAGATATTTTTGGATAAAAAAAAATATAAAATACTCGGTAGACATCGCGCTAAACGTCGGTGGCAATTTTGGACCTTTTCCCTTAGTTGTGCAGTTCAAAATCTTTTCTGTATACCTCCCCTTGATTTCAAAACCTGGAACTCGTCTCTTCTCTTTCCATCTTTCTCAATTTCGAACCTGAAATTCCAAATAAATAATCGAGTAAAAGATGCTAAGAGCTTCTAATCTGCCACCAATTGCTACTCGAGCTCTCTACCTTTCAGCTCTCAGCTTCTCATTCCCTTCTTCATCCCTTTGCAGATTCTCCACATTTTCTCCCTCATCATCACTGCTCCGTAAAATCCCCACACACAATTCAAATCATCTTCCTTCTTTCAGCTTGAGGTGGGTTTCACCCATTGCGGGTTATACTAGCCCCAAAGGCACAGGTCTGTGATTTCTAGTAATACCCATCAATTTGAGCCTGTTCATTTTTCTATTTAATATTTTTCCTGTTCTCTTTGATTTAATTTCTAGTAATACCCATCAATTTGAGTTCTTTAACTAATTGGGTTGGTTTGAAGTTGAGTGAAGATTTTCATTTTTGGGAAAGAAACAGGATATGAAGATCCCCAAGTTATTTTCTTATGTTTTCATTTCTGTTTTCTTGAAAACTAGTGGAAGTAATTGACTGCTTATTACTATGTACATGTGAATTAATTTGGTGTTTTTATGTTGATTTCGTGCACATACCTGTAAGAATTGCTGTTTTTGTGTTGTTTGAGTTATAATTATGACTAGTGCTATTACCATTTGATATTTCTGTTAGACTTATTTGGAATTATTCAATAGTTGAGCTTTAGTTGGCTATTTTTTTCTTTTCTTTTTTTGCTCTTTTTTTTTTCTATATGCAGAAGCAGTATCTGTGTTAACAAATCTGGATCGACTGCGATTTGTCGTTTAACTTCTCAATTATTCCATGAATATTTCTTTTACTATCTGCATGGCAAGCAAATCAGATAGTTCTCCAATGCATTCAAACGTGTGATAAATAGTAATTAGACAATTCCACTACTGCTCACCAAGTAATATTCTTTGTGCTAGAAAAATTTGGTTGAAGGCACAAATAAGTTAGGGGGTGCAAGAGAAAGCAATCCATCAGACTAGAGGGAAGTTGGTCTTTCCCCTCTGCCCCACTCTTGGCTTGGCTGAACACACTTGGTATCTATCAAGTTGGATCATACGAATTACTTGTTATGGAAGTCTCAGTTTATGCATGTGCTCGTTAGAAATGATCTATTGGGTTATGTGTAGAACTAAAAATGAATTTATTTGATATTTCCGTCTATGTATTTTTGGACAAGAAGAATATTTATTAGAATGGAGGAAAAGTACAAACGATTAGGGGGACGATAAATCTTCCAAAAACAAAAGTCACATGAAAAGAAAGTATATCTCATTGGCATTGACTTTTTAACAATTAAAACACACCTTGAGTTTAGAGGTCATATTATGAAATGAGAAACAGTAACTAGGGCGCACTAGATGTTGAAACATGTGTATATTTGTTTCTAGTGGTTTTAAAAAAGTGGGAAAAAGAAACAAAATGAAATGTGTTTCTCATGTTTGAATGAGCCCCATCATGTGCCTTGATAATGCTTATAGCAGTATTCAAAAATCTGGTTACAAGATATATTTTTTCTTGTTTTTTACAAGCTTGGATGTTTTCTTTTTACAGCTTCATCTAGTGCTGGTAGCTCTGCGGCTAGTAGAGAAATATTGGTGCAGCATTTGCTTGTCAAAGAAGATGATCTTAAGCTTTTGACAGAGCTTCAGAAAAGACTTTCTGAAGGTTAAAATTCAGTTTAGTATCTTGGTTAGGGTTCATTATGTATTCACTTATTTTTCTGATAATCTAATGGAAAACAATGTAAAAAAATTTGTGAGAAGTTTTTGTCTTTTTCTACACCATGATGTCCGGCTTTATCTTTCAACAAATTGAGATTTTTTATATTTTTTTTGTTATTAAACATTATCTTTTCATGCTTTACACTCAGGAGAGGATCTAAGTGACTTGGCTGTGGAGTATTCTATTTGTCCTTCAAAGGAAAAGGGTGGAATGCTTGGATGGGTGAGAAAGGGCCAAATGGTACGCTATTCGTATGTATATCTGTTTTATATTTCCTTTATTGAATATTGGATTCTTTAGCGATTGAAAGTATCATTTTACTTTAGCTTATTGAAGTCCATCAGTCTCTAAGTCCATGGTAACTTTTAGATGGATGGTTTCTAATCTAGGTATGTGACTCTTGAGTTTTAAATTCACATGGAAAAAGAATGATTTAGAGGTGGTGGATACATTTATATGGTTTCTTGTTGGTTGAATTTGAAACTCTATTCATTTTGTTACTACAGAGTCCCCATACAAGGCTCTCAAGTTTATCCAATTATCCTCAAAATCTGACCTTAAAGAATTGGAGGACTCTCTTCATATATGAATGAATCTATGTAAGCTTCAATTAAGGAAGTGTTGCTAAGTGATGAAGCAGCCATTACGGTTTCAAGCTTAAGCAGCAAAGATGTAACTTCTGTAGTGAGCAAAGATTCACAAATAATAAATTGTCTAAGAAATTGAGTTTAGTCCTTTGATCCGGTGATCAACTGTAGTTATTCTTTGAGTAGTGAATACTTTTGAGGTAAGGAATACTGCAATATATTTGTGCTTGTCTTCTGAAGTATATTGTGGGTGTGATCTTAAGCAAACTAGACAATTATAGTATTTAATTGACTGATAATTAAGGTAACGTAAAACTGATATGAGAACAATTTGAGGAGACATAAGACTATAAGAGATATTCTATCAAAATTAGCTTTTATATTTGATTGTCATCAATCCGTTACTAATTTCAGAGGTTGGTATTGGTGTATTTAAATGAAAGGCAGAGGAGAAATACAAAAAGAAGTCCTATGACTAGTGTACCCAAATGTTAGAGCTTAGAAGGCTTGACCTAAAACAGGTCTATAAATGCCGGGCAGAGTAAAACAATTGGGTAGGAGGCATCTAATTTTGTTATGTTATGTGATTGATTATCTATGAAAGTGCACGAGAGTGCATAGGTCATGATGAATGAAAACACAGTGGTGTGGATAGTGGAAGGTACATTTTTCATGTGCTCTTAGATGACCTACATGATCACAAATGTGTCTAAAAGCAGGTCACTCTAGAAGAACTAAAAATAAAATATACATCTAAATGGATTGCTATTAAATGTGGCATTGCTCAAAATGGTGAGTGAAAAATTTGGATGAATCTAGCGCATATTCCATGGAAATCAAGAGTCTGGAAATTTAAGATGGGTTAAATTGAGATATGAAGAGCAAGTTATTTACAATTTAGTGGTTATTGAATTCAATTTGAAGGCACAACAAGATAACGATTAAAACTTGATTGACAAGAACTTCGGAAAAAAGAGTAACAGAGTTAAGGAAAAGAGCAACAAAAATCAATTTACACAACATATTTGAATATCAAGGAGTCTACAAATCTACACCAAAAGCTTTCAAGATCTAATAAGATAGTACAAAAAGTCTTACTGTTGAGAGCCTTGTTATCTTCCTAAATTTATAAAGTCTTCCTCTAATATAGAGTTGGCAACTCTAAAAGGACTTTTTTATTTTTGATTTCTCGTGGAGTAATGAACATTAGTTCATTGTTGAAAAAATATGTTATTTTTGTGCATCTACTGCTGATAAAATCTTAGTGAGGAGCGTTTCATTTAAGAAGAGGCTCACCAGATAACCTTAAAAAGAATAAAGATTTCTTTCTTATGGGGATTGTGCATATTGTTTTTTACTTTATTTTAATTATTACATTCTTGAATTGAATTATTGAATAGATTCAAAAACAAGACAGTTTTCCCTTTGTTGCAAAAAATTCCTTTCGTTTTTAATATTCACCCCTTATAGTGTTAAAGCTTTTATGCTTTTCAGATTTGTTGGACAGTTCAAGCACCTAAACATTGAATAAAGTTTTTCTTAATTTCCTTACACTCCAATTTTGACAACTGAGTCCTTCATTGTGAGATGTCTTAGGTGCCAGAGTTTGAAGAGGCTTCATTTAGTGCACCTATAAACAAAGTTGTAAGGTGCAAGACTGAATTTGGATGGCATCTATTGCAAGTTCTATCAGAGAGGTAGGCTCAGAAGCTTATCTTGTTCTTGCTATTGTGTTTTTTTTTAATGCTGGGTCACTATTATAGAATGCACTCTATATAGCAGTGCAGGTGCTGACTACTGCTTTACTGTCCAGGGAAGAATCAGTACTAAAAGACATTCAGCCTGATGAGCTTCATGTAAAATTGCAAGATCCCAGTTTCCTTGAAGAGGTTCAATTGATTGATGTTCGAGAACCAGAAGAAGTGTATGCTTACCTTTTATTTTTCTGCTTCTAACTAACTTAAAGAAACCTTTATATGACTTTATATTTTTGAGTTTGAGACTGACTAATATGTGCTTCCAAATTGTATTATATGCTTAGTTTATGGGTCTCTTTTCTTGTTTTGGTTGCAAATTTCAAATACTTAATAGAAAGGCACAGATTTAGTAGTGTGGAGAAATAAGTGTTGAGAAATAAAGAAGGGAAAATGTTTTCTATTATATATGTTACAATGTACAATAGAGAGCCTTTATATAGGCTTAGAAGTGCAGTACATTTGGAAAGTAAATCAATCATCCCTTAATCATGCAATCTCCCTTTAATCATGCAATCCCCCTAATCATGCAATCCCCCAAATCATGCTATTAGAATAATATCCTAGAATTCTCTAGATTATTTACTAACACTCCCTCTCAAGCTGAAAGTCTTATATTATAACTTACAACTTGTTACAAAACATAATCCCAAAACTAAAAAAATTCAAATCAAACTTGAAAGGAAAATATTTTATCTCCAATACTCCCCCTCAAATTGAGATCCTCTTCAATTTGCACGAATAAAATAAAAAGAAAAAGAAAAAGAAAAAATGATGTGTATGTCCAAAGTTGATTCTCACCCTCAATACATAACTTCACATCTATTTTTCAAGGATATTATGTGCAGGTAATAACGGAGAACACTTCTCTCCAACAAAAACGATGAAGGACTCCTTGCTATCCTCAATAACGGAGGACTCTTAAGCCTCCCAACAAATCGAAGGACACACGCTTTCCTCAGACCTCTGCCCCATGAAAATCCTTGCTATCCAATCAACAACCCATTTACATATTTTAACCCGAGAAATTAATTACTCTGGACATGTTGCCTTTTTGAAAATGAGAAAAAAAAGAAACTCCAACTCCAACAAAAGAATCAGAATTGAACCCGAGTCGCTAATTTTTTTTTTAAGATGAAGTTAAACAATAAAAAGAAACGATACCGCTGCCGGCTATGTGCCGGCAGCAGCGGAAGCAAAACCTTTTAATTTGATTGCCAAGATCAACCAAGCTTTGATACCATGTGGAGAAATAAAGAAGGGAAAATGTTTTCTATTATATATCTTACAATATACAATAGAGAGCCTTTATATAGGCTTAGAACTGTAGTACATTTGGAAAGTAAATCCATCATCCCTTGATCATGCAATCTCCCCGTAATCATGCAATCCCCCAAATCATGCTATTAGAATAATATCCTAGAATTCTCTAGTTATCTACTAACAAGAAGTTAAGATGTGGAGCAGTGAGCACAACTGCACAAGTTGAACTGTTTACTGAGGTTTAGGACTAACTGAATCTTTTCTGATCTGAATTTAGTGAATGTGCTGTTTACGCAATTAAATTTTAAACTCAATGGTAGTCGGATACTATTTTTATTGTTGAACATGAGCTGTAGTTTAGCTCCCCGGGTTATACTTTGGATTAGTTATGTTATTTGGGTTTCTTATGGAGGTCTAAGTGGTCAAGTCAAATTTTTGGTCCTATTGGAATTTGGAGAAGTCCAGCTTCTGCTTATAATACCTTTGTGTTCTATATGGACCTTATAATGATGTGAAATTGAGTTTTTTGGGTAATCACAATTCTTCATCTTCCTCCATGTCTTCGCTGTGCTACAGATCACAAAGGCAAGGCGAAAGGTCTAGACTCTAGCCTATATGTCATCTTCCATTAGGTGTACTGCATCTTATCTTTTAACAGTCATTTGACTTCTAACTTATCAAAAGAGTGAGTAATATGACTTTTTAAGATACCAATAGTTTTTCAATGACTTATGTTTCTGCTGGACAGAGTTGGCAGCACTTATATTTAATGCATATGAAGCCTTGAATCTAGTTATTGGTACGGCAAGTCGGCAACACCTTATGGATTATAATATGGTTGTTTAAAGTAGAATTTAGTTACTTTGATAATCAACTAGTCATAATAGCATCTAGCTTGCTACATAAGCTCTTAACCTCTCCCGTCCATTTTTTTGGTTTTTGTTTTGGGATTATGTTAAGCTCAGATCAATGAGCTCAACTCTGTAACTACATAGATTAAAAGAAATAGAGTTCAGATGCAGAGTTGGGAGAGAAGAAAGGGCAGAAAAGAGACGAGAATGGGGGTGAGGTAGGGGTTTAGGGAGACTTCTCAATGTGAGAGAGTTCTCTGATTTCATTCAACAAAATAAGCATACCTTTCATATCATACAACTGAGTATTTATACTAGTCTACTACTATTTGTTATTTTAAGCCAGGTTCTGAGGTTCTACTAAGCTTATCCTACACTCTAACAAACCTCACATAGCTGATAGCACATGTGAGGTCATTTTCTAAGAATATTCTGGTAAAACTAATTTTAACGAGTAAAAGTTAAGTTTATGCCTAACAAATTACACCTCTCCTTTCGTTTGGGATTTCATTAGTCATTTGTGTAGTTTATTCTGGCTCTCTGTTTTACTGGAATTTGTTCATATTTTATTGAAAGAATAGAATGAGGTGGGAGTGGTTGGTGCTGCCCTTTTTTTTTCGTTGTCCTGTATTTGAGGAACAATGTTTCTGTTTTTTCCCCCTGGGTTATTTGCAGTTGGTTTGTTTTCCATGTTATCACAGCAGAAATTACATCAAAGTTTGATCCTCAGAAGGACACATATGTGTTGGTATGCACATATTCCCTTTGATTAGCTTGAGTGGTTTCCTATACTTATTAATGGAGTAAGAAATTTTTTATGTGAAGTTTGACAGTTTAGAAAATATTTTTGTGAACTTTGACTGTTTTATTTACATTCTCCATTTTCTTTTCATAATTGAATTCCAATTATTTCTCCACTATTTGATGCCTGATTAACTTTTGCAAGTGGAGACTGGAGAGCATTTACTTCTTATTTACTACTTTCCTGTTTCCTCTTTCAATCTTATTTTTGTTTTTAGGTGAGCTTCTAACAAAACCCAACTCCTCATATATAGTCCTATGATCCTATCTGTGAGCTCCTGAAATAGTTGTTACCTTTCTTTCATTCAAGAATAGTAATATATGTTATCCTTTTCCTTTGTAACTTTAAAAATTGAAAAGGTTCCTTTTCATTTTAAAGCTATTCCTTGCTAGTATGATGCAGTACTCCTATGAATGTAACCTTACACGTTTTTTAGTAACATGGTCTTTCAATAGAGCTTCGTTCAGGGACAGAACCAGAAATTTTATTAAGTGAGGGTCATATGAAATACTCATTTGTCTAAAAAATGAGTGTTTACTATTTTGACTTTTCATATTGTTAAGTTCAAATCTTGCTTAGATACAAAGTGAATTTGTATATTGATTTTAGAAATGTAACTCTTGATTTGGACATCCAGAAAAAAAGATTTTAGTACAGTCTCATTTTGTGACAGCGAGTATGGTAACCTTCAAACTAGAAAAACCCTTAATAAATAAGTCCAAGGAAAATTATCAACGTAATTGGTAAACTAACTAATAAGGAGGACCAACTTACTATCTAATTTATGTTATTGGAGTCGAGACAAAGGATTATAGGAATGTTTAACTGAAGTTAGATTTTCAAAAGATAGAGGTGGGCATGGCCCATGCATTGCCAGCCCCCGTGTAGTTTTGTCCTGGTTTCAATCCTAAGCTTAATTCTTCTGGTTACTTTCTCCATGTTTTACCAGGTTATATTCCTCGAAAATACTCTGTTGTTGATTTATTTGTATTTTGTGGGATGTGCCATTTTTTTTAGTATAATCTTTTCCCAAGAGTACTGATGATAATGTTTGTAATTTAGTGTCACCATGGCATGCGGTCATTACAAGTTGCTAAATGGTTGCAGACACAGGTAAGAATTTTATATTTATCTCGTGGAAAGTTTAATCCCTGGAATGAATTTATACTGGCTTCCAAACACTATATGCATATAACTTTGAGGCATTTTCTTTTCTGTTTATTTAATAATTCATGTATTATAGCCAAATAGTTGATTATTATAAATTAGTGCCACTATTTGGAAAATATAAATATAAACAATTATCGGATGAACTCGAACTCAAATATCACACATGGAGTGAAATGGAGTCACGTAAAACTATTATGAAACACGAAATATGCTAATTTGAAATGCTGACCGAAGAGGAATAAGATTAAAATATTAAGAAATTTCAGAAATTGGTTTAACTTCAAGTGGTTTCAGCTAGAAACTTGAGCTGTTCTTTAAGTTTAGCCTACTTTTATTGCTATGTTTATGTTTTATTATATTTTTCTAGAGTGGCGGATATCCTTATTGGCTTGATGCACCATGTAAGAGGATTAGTGTCTATCATAAAAGAAGCACAAGTTTAGACCCCCAATGGATCTTCTAGGCTTTATTTTTGCTTTTTAATGATTTTTAGTATTTTCTTATTTTAGAACATAAATATCTTGGTCCATAGGCTCTTGATCTTTAAAATATGTAATTATTCTATTTCATGTTTGGTTTCCTATATAAAAGCCTAAGATGTAATGGTTTGAGGAGCTTGATGAATTAATTAATATTGTTTAAACCAAAATTCTATAAATCTCTCTCCATATTCTGCCATCTCTTCCTCTTCTTGGCCTTCTATCTTCTTCTCCTTCCTTAAAATCTCTCCTCTCTGTAATCTCGTTTTCTTCTCTATTGGTCGTGTTACATCAATATTGTGTCAGTAATATTCATCAAGCAACATCTATAGGCAACCAAACATGACAAAAATATGAATATTTATTTCTACTAGAAAATAGGAGTGTGGGACCCACTTACTATTCATGTGAGACGGACTTTGTGAAAATATTATTCTAAACTTGCACATCCTTTTATCATAGACAAGAATCCTCTTACGTGACACATCAAACCCGTAGGGATCCCCATCACTGAGTATGTAGTATTTCCTACTAATTGAAGTCTTATTTGCCTCTCCCCCAAACTTGAACTTTTGGTGGGTGCATCGCAGTTCAGACTGCTCAACTCGATGAGAATGCATCAAATGCTCTCTCTTATAAGTTTTCGAATAATTCTCCCAATTTTTTTTTTTTTGTTGTTGCTAATTTAGACTGAAATTTAAACATACTCACACATCCTTCCTTGGCATGCCAAGGCTCGATCCCCCAACTTCATGATTATCATGTGTTGAATACCACTCGAGCCAAAGGCCTTCGGTTAGTCTCCCAATTTCGTTGATCTCAGATTAATTGGAATAGCGGAAGTATAATAGTATATGTATACATGTATACACAGAACATTTTTTTCCCTTTCGTGCATTTTTCCATATTTATATGCTTTTATACTGTTTGCTCTGGAACATACAAAAAATTAGTTACATTGTTGATCCTGCCAACCATTATATGGTTGAAGAAAGGCTCTTACGCCGCCATTTCTTCTTTAGCTAACTAACTAGATTACGAAAGTGCAGGGTTTTTCGACAATTTACAACGTTTCTGGGGGAATTCATGCATATTCTGTCAAAGCTGATCCGTCGATTCCAACCTACTGATCAATTTTCTTTTCTATAAATTGAGTTACTCTTTTAGTTTGGATTCTGTTCTCTTTGAATACACTCTATTTCAAGTTCTTATAGACCTTCAATGGTTTAGATGCAAATTCTTGTATAACTTAAATGGTTTTAGATGTGTGAGCAACAAGACTTTTTGGTTGTTTTATTGAAAAATGTGTCTGGAATATGGTCCTTAATGACTTAACTATTGAGGAATTTATTTTCCATTAAATTGTCAAGCATATTTGCAAGAAATTTTATATTTAGAAAGAAATTGTAATAAATTTATTTTATTTTTTTTGAAATTTGTGTTAAATACGAAGTAAAGTGCTAATTATCAATTTCTAGTTGACAAGGTAAAAAATAATAACAAGTACTTGTAAGAGGAAATACCATATAAAATGTATTAGAATCAGTTCTACCAAGTTAGGTATTCATTCCTAATCACAGATTAATTTATTTACATTTTATTTAACTTTGGATACATTCTGAGATATGCATAAAGTATAATAGGGATTATTTTAATTGGTCTTGCATGAGATTAGCAACATTAAATTCAGCAACTCACAAAGATCAAAACAAATACTCCCTCCTTTTCTATTATGAGTTGTTCAAGACATAATTTGTTAAGTAATTAATATTGCTTATTATTATTAGGGATTAACTATATTGCTCTTATTTTCTTTCATTTTGGTGGGAAATTGCACAAATTGATTTATAAATCCCAATTATACTTGAAAACAAATTTTGAAACAGAAATTATATATGGGATGACGAGATGTATACGAGTACAAGTATTACGCTTTGTTTCTGAGTTTTAAAATGGACAGAAAAGAAAAGAAATGAATGAAAAATTTAGGTTTTCTTTTTAATTCTTATATTTCTGAGTTTTTTAATAAACCGAAAAGAAAAGAAATAGATAGAACACTTGGTCATTTTTTCTGTCAAAGTTTTCCGTCCAAAATTGGCTTGATTTGAACGGAAAAGAAATTAGAATAAGTAATATTTTCATAATTCCCATATTATCCTCAACTTTTAATATAATAAATTTTTAAATTACAACTCATGTCCTCAATTTTAAATTTTTTATTCTTTTCTATTAAAAACTCAGAAACAACACAAAGAAAAACTTCAAGTTTTCTATTCTTTTCTTTTCTGTTCTAATTTAAGTTTTGTATTCTTTTCTTTTCAAAACTCAGAAACAGAACGTTAAAGCTTTTAGTAGAGTCGATACCAACCATATAACCTTATGTATAATATATGAAATAAAAGCTTTCTATAGTTATATGTTTATACATTTATTGGAGTTTAAAGTACACTCCAAACACACTTGACTCTTGTTTGTTGTATATCAATTTATTTAATTTACAAACGTAACGAATCAAAATAAGTAAAGGTGCAAATGTACTGAAATGCTATCGCTCAAATCTAAATGCAATTAGGCGAACAAACCTCATGTTTTTTTAAAGAAATTAAACCGTCCAAACAATTGTTACACATTTTTAATGTTTCCTAGCCGTTAATCTAAAGTGCCAAAAATATACAAAATACAGTTAGTTTTTCCCGGGAAATCCTCTGTACCTGAGATACAAATTTCAAAGTCATAAATACTCTTTCAACCAACAATAATCTAGCTTAGCCTTATTCCCTACAATTCCTCCCCACCAATCACCTGCATTACCCTCCACAATTCCTACCCATCAATCCTCTTTGTGATTTTTCTCTCTCTAAACCATTTTTTCTTCGACCCAAAAAAGCCCCCCATTTCCTTCTTTGCTCCCCCCTTTGGGCCACCCCTCTTAATATCCTATATATCCTTCTCCTCCTCTTTCTCTCTTTTACTGTTTGTCTCTCCTCAAGTCTTCCCCAATGGGGAACTGTTGTTCCCAAGGCGCCACGGATCCCTCTGAGGATGCAAAGGGATCCGGAGCTGACCAACAAAACGCTGAAAAAACAGAAGGTGGTTCGTCTTCTGATAATGCCACAACCCCACCTAAAAACGTGCCTCCCCCGGCATCTCCCAATAACGCTGCTTCTTCTACGAAACCTTCCAAGCCTAGCCCGATTGGGCCTGTTTTAGGCCGGCCAATGGAAGATGTTAAGGCCACCTACACCATTGGGAAAGAGCTCGGGAGGGGGCAATTCGGTGTCACTCATTTGTGCACTCATAAACAAAGTGGAGAGCAATTCGCTTGTAAGACAATCGCCAAGAGAAAGCTCGTTAACAAGGAGGATATCGAGGATGTTAGGAGGGAGGTTCAAATCATGCATCATTTGACGGGGCAGCCTAATGTTGTGGAGCTCAAGGGCGCTTTTGAGGATAAGCATTCGGTGCATTTGGTGATGGAGTTGTGTGCTGGAGGCGAGCTCTTTGACCGGATCATTGCAAAGGGGCATTATACCGAGAGGGCTGCTGCTTCGTTGCTCAGAACCATTGTTCAGATCGTCCACACGTGCCATCAAATGGGAGTCATTCATAGGGATCTCAAGCCCGAGAATTTCCTTCTTTTGAACAAGGATGAAAATTCACCTCTCAAAGCTACCGATTTCGGTCTCTCAGTTTTCTATAAACAAGGTTACCACCTTCATATCTATTTTCTTATATAATGTCACGAAAGAAAATATTCATTTTGAAGATTTGGGAAATCATTAATGCGTTTGATTGCAAGAATTGAGGGAAATGCTAATTTGGATTGAAAAAAGAATTGAAGGGGAAATAGAATGACTAATTCCCATAGAATGAAAAAAGATGGGTTGGGTTCTTCGATTGAAATGGAGTGAACCATTCATTGCTTTTATATATTCCATTCCATCAATCCAAACACAGCATAAAAGCAAAATCAAAAGGCTGCTTCTTTTCTTAATATCCTACTGAATATGGATGTTCATCTATTATATTTGTGAAGATTAAGATTCCAAATTAGATAAGGAAAACATAACAACCCAAATTTTAAAAACAGTAATAAAAACAAAAAATAAATATATTTGCAATTTAACAACCTTTATTTTTCAAGTCTTTTTTGTCAAAAAAGTAAAATCTTAAATGCTGGTTTACCCTGATGACAGGAGACCAATTTAAAGATATTGTTGGCAGTGCATATTACATTGCACCAGAAGTCCTGAAGAGAAAATATGGACCGGAAGTTGATATTTGGAGTATCGGGGTGATGTTATATATTCTTCTGTGTGGTGTTCCTCCATTTTGGGCAGGTAGTTCACTCTTTCGGAAAAAAGAAAAACAAGATATGATCTCTCTTTTCGCTTCTTGCAATATATACGAGTACAAGTACTGATAAACGAGATGAATTGCAACGACAGAATCGGAGCATGGGATATTCAATGCAATCTTACGCGGCCATGTTGATTTTTCGTGTGATCCATGGCCTTCAATTTCACCTCAAGCAAAGGATCTTGTCAAGAAGATGTTGACTACTGATCCTAAGCAGAGGCTGACAGCAGTTCAAGTTCTCGGTAAGTTATGATCGGTTAAAATGAACTCTGTTGAATTATAAATTAGTAGCTGAGCAATTTGGATAGATATGTTTGTTAAGGGATTTTTATTTTTTTATTCCACAATAAATGTTTCTTATAATTAACACTCGATTTGCTTCAGCTCATCCATGGATTAAGGAGGATGGAGAAGCACCTGACACTCCGCTTGACAATGCTGTTCTTGATAGGCTCAAACAGTTCAGAGCAATGAATAAATTCAAGAAAGTTGCTCTTCGGGTACGATGAATATTCTATACTGAACTGAAGCTGCTCGGATCCTGATTGTAGACAGTCCATTTGGGCAGTCTATAGAAACAAGTTACACTTTATATAACAGAAGTTGCTCTCTACTATATAAAATGAAATGCGTTTCTATAGACTGCCAGATGAACTGCCCATTTTGAACTGCTTGAAATCAGGATCCGAGCTGGTCGGTTGTATAGGATAGGATGGTTCAATTGTTTCATATGGTTAAAAATTCTCAATCTTAACGTCTTAATTATGTTAAAAAGCACACTCATAGCTAAGTTGTTAATTAATTTTAATAACACAAATATGCATAGTCCATCTTTGCCCAACTGTTACATAATGCAGTAATTTCATTAATTGTGTTTCTCTTTTTCTAAATGAATAGGTTATTGCGGGCTGCCTCTCAGAGGAAGAGATCATGGGATTGAAGCAGATGTTCAAAGGCATGGATACCGATAACAGTGGTACAATAACACTTGAGGAGCTAAAGTTGGGACTCGCCAAGCAAGGGACAAAGCTATCAGAATATGAAGTCCAACAGTTGATGGAAGCTGTAAGTTCCCAAAAATCAAAATATTCCCTCCATCCCAAATTAAACTTCCATTTTCCATTTTAGTTTGTCCCAAATTAAACACCCCTCTAGCAATTACACTTGCATATCTAATTATATTTTATTGGAAATAGAAACTTTTAATGACCTGAGTAACAAGGAAGTGGGGAATGTGACGTGAAGTCAAACTGTTGCATAGGTGTAATTAAAGCATTGATCAAAATATATTTATGGGAAGCTATGTTACACAGACTTTTCACTTTGCTCTAAAGTACCCGTGTCTGACACTCGGACAAGGTTATGGGCACTGGACACTTCATTTTAGTATAAAAAATTGGTAAAATTGAAGGGTACTCATGTCGGATTCTTCAAAATACAACGGACCCTCCATCCGAGTCTGTGCACATAAATGGGAAGGAGAGACAATGAGTAGGAGATATATATTAGTTAATCCGGGTATATTAGGAAGAAAATTCTCACCTTAATCTGTGTGTAATTTGAAAAGTGGGCGTTTACTATGGGACGGAGGGAGTAAGATTTTATTGAGCACAAAGCACATATTTTCCTTCAAATGTCATAAATCCAGTCATTCCTAATCATTTTGATGCTGCTTCTTTTTGTCCCCGCGGAAAAAAGGCTGATGCAGATGGAAATGGCACCATTGACTATGACGAGTTCATTACAGCAACAATGCACTTGAACAGAATGGACAGAGAAGAGCATCTTTACACTGCATTCCAATACTTTGATAAAGATAACAGCGGGTAATCATAATTATGATTGATTATAAGCACGTCCAAAAGTAATATTACAAATTTGAAGTATTCTTGTTGACATATATTAACAATGTAGCTTTTTATTTCTTTCTGTAATTAGGTTCATTACCATCGAAGAACTAGAGCAAGCTCTCCGTGAATTTGGCATGAGCGATGATAGGGATATAAAGGAAATCATCTCTGAAGTCGATGCTGATAATGTAAGTAAAGAATTTGATATCAAACCTTTTCGAATAATTACAACAGTTGGTTAAAGAATTTGAAAAAGAAATGTAGTTTAGAAAGTCTTATCAAATGTTTAGTAAATCATTACCATTTTGACCAAAAACATTTTGATATGAATATGTTCGAGTGCCTTGATGTGATTTAATCATCGAGGCTAAGCAAAGTGTTTGGAATGTTGCAGGATGGTCGGATCAACTACGATGAGTTTGTGGCGATGATGAGAAAGGGTCAGCCAGAAGCTGCAACCCACCCCAAGAAACGACGCGAATCGTTTGTTTCATCATGAATGACATCAGTGCAAATAGCAGAGCTGATGAAATTTTTTTTTATTATACATATAAATATATCACTAAAATGGTGTGCAGATCTTGGAAAAATATTCTTGAATCTCAAAATTGTCATGGATATTCATGTATGTTTTCTGTTGGGGTGAAGGACTGGGAGTTGACATTGTGAGGATTTGCATGCAAAGGAATCAGATGTCTTTGGGGGCTGTGAAAACTTGATGGGGTTTTTGGGTTGATTATTAGTTTCTTTCATATTTGTGAACCTGGTAATCGTTAGCAATGAAAAGAGGTTCCAATTGTAACAATATTTTCCTATTACTAGAAAAACAGACAAGTAATTTTATACCCTCTAAATCCTCATTCTTATGCATCTTGTGTATCGGTCAATATATATATTTGTAAAAATAATACTATAAATATCCCGCATCGGAACATGTAGGACAGACTAAATTGTACATAGTCTCAATTTTACAATCAAAAGATCCTTAACTTTTCATTGCTGATGTGTGGGTCTCTCTTGTGGGTCGAGATAACTTATGTGCTCTACAGGTTGTAATTAGACTCGTACTTGTACAGGTTGTAATTAGACTCGTACTTGTACTGTGTGCAACCGGTTTTTACCTGACCGGTACCGAAATTAGCCAAATTTGGGTACCGGTTTTTTATCGAAAATTAATATAATTATTATTATAATAATTATTTTATTATTATTATTATTTATTTATTAATAATAAAAAAATTAGAAAACTAGTATATACGATCCGGTTCGGTAAAACCAAACCATAAATAGGCCGTACCGAAACCGAACCGGTTCTTTGTATACCGAACCGACAGGTTCGGACCGGTCCAAAAATCGGAAAATCGAAAATATCGAAAAAAATGCACAGTCCTACTTGTACACACCAAATTTGCATTTTAAAAATAAAAATAGCAAAAAAAATCCAATTTAGGACGAAATTGAAAAAACCATGATTTTAGGGGTTTTAATTGAAAGAACATAAGGACCTAAGGAGAAAGAGAGAGAATTTGGAAAGAGCTCTCATGTGCTAATCTTTAGAGGCACGTCCAAAGCTGCCACTAGGCCTGCAAACGAACCGACTGTTTGCGAATATGTTCGGTTTGGTTCGAATTGAGTTCGCACAAGATGTTATGTTCGATTGTTCGATCGAACATATTAGTGAACCACGTGGTTTGGTTCGACTATGTTCGCGAATATTTTGGGTTCAGTTCGGTTTGACTTGTTCGAGTTCGGTTCGAATTGTTTGTGAGATATTTATGTTTGAATTTTATTTCTTACATATTTAATGTTTTTAAAATTCTAAATAAAAATAGTTGGTTATTTCATACTCCTCCTGTGACGCCCCCAAAATAGGTATATAACACCTATTCTGAGTCGCCAAATACATGGTACAGAAAGTAAACTACAACTTCAATAATACAATTGTCGTGCAAAATACGACAACACATACTGTGAGTTTAAATACAAATATTGTCTTCTAGACAATATCCACACTCAAATAAGTCCTCATTACAATTATTCAAACACTATTTTACAAAAATAGTAAGGATCTGCTAAAACATCTTTCTAGAACCATCACTCCGCACTCTCGACTAGTTCTCGCTATGTTCTCTCTCTCCGAGAAAAATGGAAACAAAAGGAAAAGGGTGAGCTCAACTAGCCCAAAGAAAGAATATTATGACTAAGATAATATACAACAAATTATTGTTAGTCTTCACGAGGAAAAATCTGATAAAATATAATAGACAACAAGTTTTAGATCAACAACTGCAGCGGAAACAACAATCCATTAGAAGAGTCAAGTAGAGAATGAGTTCTACTATCTTCTAAGATTTAAAAGTCCATCATCAATTTTATCCCTGTAACAACAATCAATATACATCTTTAATCAATATTCATCTTTGCACTACAGGCCAAAGATATTCATTTGTATCACCAGTTGGTCATGTTCATCTCAACACCTGTTTATCTTCGCACTACGGGCCAAAGATATTCATCAGTTAATCATTCATCTTTGCACTACAGGCCAAAGATATTCAAGAATATCATCATTTAGGGAGATGAGGATGATGAAAAATATTTTAAAGAAAGCGAATCCCGGTGAGATGAAGGACAAATAGTAAGGATTCGTATAACAGTTTATCCAAGATCAATAATACTCCATAATAACCAATTTTGAAGCAAAATTCAAGAATAAAGATCAAAACATGGATACAATCAAAGATAGTAACCATAATAGACATCTTGGACAAAAAGAAGAAAATTTCATTTTTCTATTGAATAGGTCAGATTCGTGAATAAAGCCGTAGACACGTGAATAGTAACTCAGACACAAAAAGTTCCAAATTTGATAAAAGTTTATACCAACATTTCTGCAGATAATGATATTGAAGAAAATATCATTTTAAGAAGAATATAACACCCCTTACCTCAAAAATATCAAGATCTTCGATCGGAATATCGGTAGATAAGGTGTGAAGGAAATTTTAATCGATGAATAGAAACTCACAAAGTATCTAAATAATCACAAAATACACTCAATAATCTAGAGAGAAAGAGAGAAAGCTTATGTTTTCGGTGTGATTTTCAATTCTAACTTAGCCTTCTATTTCTTGGAAAATGTTAGCAGACTTGACCTGCAATCTGATGGCTTTACCTGCTACTATTCCCACCCACCACATTTGAAATAAAATTCAGCACATTTCTTCACCAACCACAAGTGGGGCCCACTCAATTCTAGAATTTTCCACCAAAATGCTAAATTCGGATACTTTAACAATTTACGAACCAATCACCTCTTAAAATTCATAACAAATCATACGTTCATTTTAACGGTTCAAAATTTGTGGACATATACTCAACTTATATATGTATAACATATTCAAAAATTACAACGATCCAACGGTTTGATTAAAAATTATAACTCACTTAATATATCTCAAAAAACACTTTGGTTTAATTTTTAATACCTCTATTCAAACAAAAATAATCGATAAAATACCTCAACATTAACTCCTTCATTTTTAACCACAATAAATATATCCAACATTTATATCCACATAAAATAAATATTTCCTTATCATATGAATTAATAATTAATTATTCACAAATAATATTACGAGAATCACATTTTATGACAACCAGCCGCTCCTAGGAAGAGGGGCTTTCAATAAGAATTTCTCCTTCTTGGCCGCAATTAGGTGACCAAACCTCTCCTTGACAGAACTTTCTAGACATTGCCAATAATGCTATCTAATAATATTATTCAAATAATATGAATTATTGATCTGATAATGGGAAATACTGTGCAATGACAATTATTGAAACAACAATAATATAAAATATCAACGCAACAATTATTGAATTAATAAAATAAAATATTGAACAGTAACTACTGTAACAATTATTGAGTAGTGCCTTCTTACGTAAGGATCAATAATTCATCAATACTGTGCATCCACGCCAGACATCGTATTTTAACCACGGGGTATTCCAACAGTGTTAACGGTAACAACTACGCCGTTATTTATAAAAACTCAAACTTGTCATTTTCTTCATCCGACAATTATTCTGTTATGAGGCCCACAAATGACTGCATCGTCGTACGAATATTCTCCGACAACAAGAATATTCCACGACCAAATGAATATTCCCCGACAACAATGATTATTTTATAACCACTTGCATATTTTGCAAAATTTGCATATTTTACCCATAACTAGAGAATTATATCAAATTAATACCTTATTATTCATAATAATAATTAGAGGAAATTCGATTTTATTTATAATAAGTTGGGGTCTTACACCCTCGGTCCTTCGGTCCCTCGGTCTCTTATTATTTATTTTTTTAAAAGTGGACAAACATATTAAGAAAAATAATTAATACTATGCTTTTAATTAAAAATAACTTTAAATCAGGGGCGAATCTATATTGGGGGCAACATAGGTAGCTGCCCCTGATGGATTTTTATTTATATAGGTATAAGATATGATATATATGTAAATTAATAAATTCAAGGGGCAGATTAATGAAAGAGTTAAATTTGGAGGGGGTAAAAAAATATTCATAAACCAATTCTAAATACAAGTACAAAAATCTTCTTATTTTAAAGTTTGATGAAATCTTAAAAGTATTTTTTGTATAATTTTTGGTTTTGAATGTAAGCGTATGAACTGTGAGGGATTATTTAATTCAAGTTTGATTATTTATTTTATTATTGATTTGGTTGAATGTGGTTACTTTTTGTTTGGTCTAATTGGGTTTTTATTTTTGGTTTGTTTGATCTTCAATTGAAAATGAGATCATATTTGTTGAGTAGTTTATGTCTTTTATTGTGATAGCTTACAATAATTTTGCCTTATTTTATAATGGGAAATGAAAAATAGAAAATGATTATGGGCCTTTATAGCAGTCTCTCATTTCTAGTTGTTATAATTACTTTATTTCCCTGCAACTAACTAATGGACACTATATTTTTTTTTTTGAGGAGAAATTGAATTTCATAACTGGAGATCAAAGCTTAGAGCATTACAAATAAAAGGAGGGGGAATAGAGCACCATTCCTGGACATCAGACATAGAACTCGAAGCACGAGCTAAGAGATATGCAACAGAATTCGCTGACCTCCTAATAAAATAGATGCGATAATCGACTATAGAAGCAACCAAATCCTTACATTCATTCACCACCAAACCCACATAATTTAGAGAGGAAGATGAAGCCTGAATACCTTGTATTAACATGGAAGAGTCGGATTCAACAATTACCTGTGAAGCACCAAGTCTTTTAAGCCAACTTAAAGCCTCCCTAAAGCTGACCGCCTCGACCAAAACAGAATCTGCAGGACCTAAAATTGAACCACATCGAGCTGCTATCATCGTCCCCTCAGAGTTGCGAAGAACCATGCAGAAACCCAACTTACTTTCTGATGAGAACACATCTCCATCTACATTACATTTCAGCCAACCGCAGGCAGGTTTGCACCAGCTCACAACGCCAGAAATTTGATCAGAGAGTAGGTCACCATTTATTAGGATTTGGGCATGCTGCTATTGAGTAAGAAAGGAACCAACCAGGTTGACAATCGCCGAAGGCCATTTACGCAAGTTTTTCCAAATCACATCATTTCAATTTTTCCATAGAGACCATAAAATCACACAAGACAGTTGGATGGCCTCACTGTTTTTGCCCATAATAAGAGCTTCAATCCATTGGATAATATCATCACCATTGAGAGAGGGAAGCAGTAAAGCTGAAAGTCTCCAACACTCAATAGCAATTGGGCAGTGAAGAAATAGATGTGAAGTCGTCTCCATGGACTGCGCACAAACTGAGCAAGAGGAATCTACATCAACTCGTCTTTGTCTTAGATTCTCTTTGGTTGGAAGACATCCTTGGCAAATGCGCCAAATTAAATTCCGCCCTTTAGGAGGGATCTTTAGCAACCATAATTTCTTCCAAATTTGAGAGGAATGAGCAGGATTAATAGAATTCAAATGAGCGGTGAGAGTTCGATAGGCACTACGGACTGAATATATACCACTTGTGTCCTTGCACCAGAAAATATTATCACATGAACGTAGAGCAGGAAGAGGTACCTGTAGAATTAGAGCACAATCTCGAGGAATGAAGAGATCATTGATTAGATCAATATCCCAACACTGTTCATTTGGGATCATCAAAGACTGTACCGACGCACTCAGCAACCCAAGAATCTGAGGAGAGGAAATTCGAGGGTTAGCTTCACCAAGAAGCCAAGCGTCTGCCCAAATATTAATAGATGAACCATCTCTCACTCGCCATCTAACATTCTGCTTCATTAGATCCTGGGCATCCATGATACTGCTCCAAATGAAACTAGCATTATTCTTCTTGTTGGCATTCAGAAAATCAGTTCTTCTATAGTATTTAGCCTTATAGACACGAGCAACAAGAGAATTGGGGGAAGTTAACAGTCTCCAACCATTTTTTCCCAAAATAGCTAAATTAAATTCGTGGAGCTTACGAAAGCCAAGTCCCCCAAATTGTTTGCGAGCACAGAGAGCATTCTAGCTCTTCCAATGAATACCTGATGACTCTTCAGAGTTAGATCGCTACCCAAATCTGCTCATAATTCTTTCAAGATCAACACATAAATTCAAAGGAAGAAGAAAAACACTCATAGTATACGTTGGTAGAGCTTAGGCAACTGTTTTAATCAAAATTTCCTTGCCGGCCTTTGATAGAAATCTTTTCTTCCAGCTTGCCAAACGAGACCAAAACTTCTCTTTAACAAAAGAAAGAATTTGGGTCTTATTTCTTCCAATAAAAGAAGGTAGACCAAGATACTTGCCGTGGCCTGTAGTTCGTTGAACATTCAAGGAAGAGCAAATTAAATGCTGTAAAGGAAAAGGAGTATTCACACTAAAAGAAATAGAAGATTTTTGGAAGTTGATTTGTTGACCCGATGCTCGTTCATATTCATTGATGCAAGCTCGGATGATGTCACATTCACGTATATTTGCCCAAAAGAATAAAAAGCTATCGTCGGCAAAAAATAAATGAGATATAACTGGAGCGCTTTGGGCAATTTTACATCCATGAAGAAGTCCTCACCGTTCATATCTTCTCAACAAGGCCGAGAAACCTTCTGCACATAAGATGAATAGATAGGGGGAGAGGGGGAAACCTTGCCTTAACCCTCGAGAAGGAGTGAATTTTTTAGTTTCAAAGCCCCCATGAACAATCGAATAAGTCACCGACCGAATACACATTAATATCCAATTAATCTATTTAATCGGAAACCCCATTCGAACCATCACCCTCTCTAAAAAAGCCCATTCAAGTTTATCATAAGCTTTGCTCATGTCAATCTTCAAGGCTGCATAACCTTCATGACCTTGATGCTTTCTCTTCAAATAATTAGATACCTCGTAAGCAATCATGATATTATCAGTTATTAATCTTCCCGGTATGAAAGCACTTTGGAACTCGGAGACTAAACTGCTTAGAACAACTTTGAGTCTATTTGCCAGCATCTTCAAAATTATCTTATAAAGGACGTTACATAATGCAATAGGCCATAATTCAGATGCCACTTCCGGTGAGTTTTTCTTAGGAATTAGGATAAGATTAGTATGATTAAGACCAATCGGGAGGGAGGAGTTATGAAGAGCATCAAGACATGCAGAAGAGACATCCGCACCAATAATAGACCAAAATTTCTGATAGAATGCTGGGTTCATACCATCCGGACCCGTGGCTTTATCTGGACCCATAGAGAAAAGAGTCTCCTTCACTTCATCATTGGTAAAATTCTGCAATCAAAAAGTTTTGTTTCTCCTCAGATAAACAAGTGTCAATGCTATTAATAATCTCACCGACAATACAGCCATGAGAAGAAAATATATCTTTGAAATACGACATGAGCAAGTCGGCAAGACCAGAATCCCAAGTCTGCCAATATCCATTTTGGTCTTTTAACTGAGAAATAGAATTGCGTTTTTTCCTGGCAGAGGCAGAAATATGGAAATAACGAGAATTGCAATCACCTTCCTTTAACCAATGTTGTTTTAATCTTTGCTTCCAGAAGACCTCTTGTTGAGCTAGGATTTATTATAGTTCCTTTTAGCCTCTTCAAATTGGTGGATAGAGGTCAAATCATATTTGGATCGAAGGGAGTTCATTTGAGCCTGACAGTCTTTAATACGCTCCTTAAATCGACGAGATAAAGACTTCCCCCAACATAATAAATCCTCTCCACATCTTTCTAAATTTAGTTGGATTGGGATACCTGCAGTACTCACCCAACTAGACTCAATCACACCTCTGCATTGTGGTTCCCTTAGCCAGACGTTCTCGAATTTAAAGGTGTGGGTTTTGTACACCTGGGAAGAAAGGAGGAAATCTAGAAGAATAGCAGAGTGATCAGCATAGTAATTAACTTCAATATTACGGAGCTTGACATAAGGGAAAGAAGAACACCAAGATGAGGAAGCAAGAGCACGATTAAGACGGTCTTCAACACCATCCAAGAGACCCCTATGCCTTTCCCAAGTAAAAGGGTGCCCAACCATACCAATATCTAGAAGCCCGCTGTCTTCCACAGTAAGACGAAAACCTTCCAACAGACGAGTAGGATGAGGAATATTACCAAGCTTTTCATAAGGATGGAGTAGATCGTTAAAATCCCCTAGACAACACCAAGGAGTAGTGGATTTAAAACTCAGAGAACGAAGAAGATTCCAGGATAATTGGCGTTGAGCTCGCGACGTGTGCCCATAAAAGCAAGTGAGGCGCCACACATACATTGACGACAAAGACACCTCAATATCAATGTGATTATAGGAGTAGCTAAGAAGCTTGGCACTATTTTTTTCCTTCCAAAGGAGAGCAAGACTGTGACGCCCCCAAATTCAGACACTCGTATCTCGAATTTGGTTCGCCACGTGCTAATTTTAGCATCACACTAAAATCATCAACAACGGAAATAATAGAATAAATTACATTGATATAATATAAATATTCGCGTCCCAAGGTTTCGTAACCATTACTACAACAATCCAGTGATTAAACTTAAACATAATTAATTATCCTTAATACATCATAATACGCATAGAAATAATAATACTACTACTCTCAAAGAACTAAGCTACTCTGTAGCCTTGCCCTTCCCCTTGTCCTTTCCCGAGGTACTGCCTTGCTCTGCCTTAACTGTAATGTTTTTAGGGAAGCAAGAATGAGCAACAAGTTTGCCCAGCAAGTAATATAGCAAAGAGAATGAACAGTATATCGTTTGAATCTTTAAGGGTATAACAGTAAATGGTAGTTCAAGGATATCCAGAAATATCAAAAGTGTTTGATAAATGTCACTAAAGATTGAAGGATATCAATAACATTTCAAGGTTTAATTATTTCGAGGTTCAATAAGAATGAACACTGAGCAGTCGTTAAAGATTAAGGGGGTGTTTGATAAAAATTGAATGAATCTGAATCTGAATGAGCTGAATCTGAATTTGAATGAGCTGAATCTGAATGAAAAAACTGTTTGATAACTGACATATCTTAAAGATTTGAATGACATATTTTTAATATTTTACCCCTCTGAAAAAATTCAAAGTCGTTGTAAATTTATTTAATATAACATAATATAATAGTTAATATTTATTTTTTTTTTTTAATTTTTTTTACTTCATTCAGCCAACCATTCAGCCATTCAGACCAAAAATTCGGACTTAACCATTCATACCAACGCATCCCAACCGATTGACCATTATTCAGATTTATTTTTTCAAAACAAACGCACTTAATGATTCAGCCATTTACCGATTCAGCCATTCAGACCCATTAAGTTCTAAACAAACACCCCCTAAGAACTCTTACTAGAATTAACAATATTATACTACAATCCAAGATAAACGAGTACAACAGGTGATCAGCCTAAGGTACCCTACGTTATTCATAACATTTAATCACACTTGTGTGCGCACGTCGGTTCCCCAACAATATAGAATTTCCCCTTTTTAAGAGGGTTGTTCATCTTAGTATATTTTAAGAGTCCGCACCAAGTCAATTGGTTTGGATAGCTTTCTAACATATGATAACAGTCTAATCGAATCAAAGGTTTAGACAACTTTTATAATGCACTTTAAGAACAATAAGTCTAATGCTCGCAATAATGTCAAAGTAATTGATTTTCGAATAGTAATAGTCATTTGCTCAATATAAGTATGTTAATAATTCGGATTCATACAATATACAATGTAGTGAATTTAGATAACTTGTATTCGATATGTGAATCAATGGAAGTTAGAGAACTCGCACAAAATCCAAAGTTGTGAGAGTTAGGAGACTTGCCTTTAACGTTGATTACCACTTATAGCGTAATATCACCTCAATGAACTACGTTATCCTATTTATATATGTATATGTATTCATTAGTCATATATACTTGATATACATTTTCACATACCTTCATCACACATATCTAAATTCGTGTAGGCTACAAACATTCAAACTCATAGATGCGTAACTCACATTGATTTTACCTTTAAAGTCTTTTGTACCATATGCTCATCTTTTGTATTTGCAAAATGTCTCTTACTTTATGTATGTTTAAGTTGTTTCACATATTGAAGAACCTTTAAGCTAGTTTTGACCCTTTATTAAAGTTACTCATATATTTCCATCTTTCAAAATTAAAAGAGTGCATTACATAAATCAACTAGCCATAGTATTCATTATACCACATAATATTGCCAAACAACTTCTTTATACATATGCTTGAATAATTTATAACAATGTCTAACTAGATGCGTGAACATGTCGAATATCTTTAGAGGCATACGCATCCTATTCTAATTGTTCCAAAGTTCACAATATAACTCATAGAGTTTTCGACTCAATTGGGTTTTAAATGTTGAGATGTCATGTCTAAAAATCTATACATGCAAAGTATATTGAGTCTATATTTCATATGTATTTACAAGACTAACTAAACTATAAACATATGCTCAATGGGTTAGATTCAAAAAGGCGTAAGGTTTTATAAGCATGGTTTCCGTCTTTTAACTTTTCTTTAAAAAGTTTATGATTCAACTTCAAACCTACTAAACAATTTGTAACATACATTGAATACATGTTTAAGGAATATGTATATTCTTGAATTTAAGTGAAGTTAAGATTTCTTGCATCAAACAACAAAACAAACTTCTTTAGTTGTTACAAGATTTCTTCGGCCGAAGTATGCATTTATCTTCAGACCCCCGGTAAGCAAGGTGTCCCCGCTAAAACACGAAAGCAGTATCCCCTGTTCACCCCTGTTCGGATTTTTGTGAAATTTTCCACCCAATTCTCATCCAAGCAACAATGTAATAATGTATAATTGCTATAAACTTGCTACATAACACTCCTAGCATACTTCTAACATTCCTACACATACAAACAATTAATTTCAAGGATAAATTCAAGATTTTTGCCATTTTTTCCAAAGTTTAACACATTTAGCAATTCTCTTCACGATGGATTCGTTACTTGATCGTTTTACTTCGTTTAACCTTCATTGAATTCGTTTTTGACCATATTAACAATATCTAACATCAATTGATACATTCTAGCAAGTTTCAACTATAAACATTTCAACTCAAACAAGTGTCTTTCTAAGAACTTTGCAAAGCTTGAGTGTATGAACATCTAGAGGAGATTACCTTTTCTGAAGTTGAATTGCTTCTCCTAGATTCAACTTGCAAATAATGTAAGCTTATCCCAACCACACTCTCACACACTAGGACTTTTCTCAGAGAGCTTAACAACATGTTTATGAATGAGAAGGGCTTTATTTATAGACAAGCTTGTGACCAATTTGGTTTTGTACAATAAATCAAACCATTGGAATGGAGAAGAAGCTAATGGTTATGGAGGATTTGGTGGAAGAGTACTAAGTAGCCCACTCCCCCCTCCATGATTTTCTAGCTATGGGGTTGGTAATGAGGGACTAGGCCAATGGTCTATAACGTGAAGAAGAGATAGAGTGACTCTCATTTTGGGACCACCAATTCTCAGCACTTTAGTAGCACACTTAGGTTCATTTTACCCTTTGCTCACACTTGAGCATACGAATACACCCACTCATATATTACACATAAAATCATATAATCCATGTACATTGATTTATTTCAAGTAATAATTATTCTAGACTATGATCAAGTAATAATTATTCTAGACTATGATATAATTTAATTGTGTACCAATGCTACTTATTATTAATTTATTTAATCAAAGTTACTTTCTCTCATAGGTTTAAAATACCCATTTAATTATTCCCACACACATCAATATGTCACATAAGACTTTTTATACAACTTGGTCAATTACCTAAGTCAAGCTTACTTTTATCACATAGTGTTATATAATAATTATTTTCATTTCAATGTCACACCTCACTTTATATTAAATGAAAAACCTTATTATATATGATTTCTCTTCACACACTATTATTCATGATAATTAACGAATAACAAATAAATCAACCTCATTATGAAATTATTTACTTATTAGTAATACTAATTAATTCCATCATTAGTTAAAGTAGTATTTTCTCAATTCATCATCTTGCCACACTAGGCATAACTCCACAAGTTTAAACTAAGCTTCTCATTACTTTTGCTTCATTGTTTAATTATCACTGGCTTAAATCAATTAAACCACTTATCACAATATAAGCAGATACTATATATATTTATATTCAAATAAATATGCAAACAAATCTTTATTCTCAATATTATAATTTATTAAAATTCGCGGGTATTACATCCTCCCCCCTTATAAAAATTCCGTCCTCGGAATTGTACAAAGTCACTCAAATAAATGGGGATAATCCCTTCGCATCTTATCCTCTAATTCCCACGTGGCCTCTTCGGTATCGTGGTTTCGCCAAACCACCTTTACAGAAGATATAATTTTATTCCTCAACGTTTGCTCCTTTCTATCTAGTATTTGAATAGGAGTTTCCTCATACGTTAAATTTTTCTCTACTTGAATAGGCTCATAGGAGATCACGTGTCTGTAGTTGGGCTTGTAAGGATGTAACACCGAAATGTGAAACATGTTGTGGATGTGTTCCAATTCAGGTGGTAATGCAACTTTGTATGCCACTTCGCCCACTCGTTTCAAAATTTTGAACGGTCCTATGAATCTCGGACTTAATTTCCTTTTCTTTCCGAATCTGATCTTTCTCTTCCAGGGAGAGACCTTCAAAAACACAAAACTTTCGACTTCAAAATCCCGGCTTTGACGATGCAAATCGGCGTATTTCTTCTGGCGATCTTGAGCTGCTACCAATCTGGCCCTTATTGTTGCCACCGCGTCAGCCGTTTGTTGAACTAATTCCGGTCCCAAAATTCATCACTCTCCGACTTCGTCCCAACATAATGGTGTTCTACACTTTCTCCCGTAAAGAGCTTCATATGGCGGCATACCAATACTCGCATGATAGCTATTATTGTAAGCGAATTCTACTAATGGTAAATGGTCATCCCAATTCCCTTTGAAGTCCATCACGCAAGCTCTAAGCATGTCCTCCAACGTTTGTATGGTTCGTTCACTTTGTCCGTCGGTTTGAGGGTGATAAGTAGTACTTAATCTCAACTGAGTTCCCATTCGCTCTTGCAAACTTTTCCAAAATTTTGACGTGAAACGCGGATCTCGATCGGAGACAATCGACACTGGCACTCCATGTCGTGACACGATTTTCTTTACATATAAATTTGCTAATTGGTTCAAACTGAATCAAATCTTGATAGGTAGAAAATGAGCTGTCTTTGTTAGTCGGTCCACGATAACCCAAATGGCATCATAACCCTTTTGTGTGATCGGAAGTCCAATCACGAAATCCATGGTAATATGTTCCCATTTCCATTCTGGTATTTCCAGCGGTTGAAGTAGTCCACTAGGCCTTTGATGTTCTGCTTTGACCCTTTGACAAGTAAGACATCTACTAACTCATTCTGCAACTTCTCTTTTTAAATTAGTCCACCAAAAGTGATGTCGAAGATCCCGATACATCTTTGTGCCTCCTGGATGAACAGAGTACGTAGTATTATGTGCTTCGTGCAAAATTTCCTCTCTCAGTTTGGTTATAGCTGGCACCCATACTCGACCCTCAAATCTTAATATACCATCTTTATCTATTTTGAACTTTTCTTCCTCATTTTCTACTATTCTCTTCCTTATCTTCTCATATTCTTCATCTTTCTCTTGTGCTTCTTTTACCCTATCCAGTAACGTCGGGTGAGCTTCCATCACGAATAATTTTCCTCCTGCTTCTTTTGGTCCTTTCACCTCTATTTCCAACTTCTCCATTTCTCTTATTAATTCTTCTTGAGTTGTCAGATTGAATAACTTCTCCCTTACTTTTCTACTTAAAGCGTCGGCCACTACGTTTGCTTTTCCCGGGTGATAAAGAATTTCGCAGTCGTAATCCTTGATTAATTCCAACCACCTTCTTTGTCACATATTCAACTCCCTCTATGTGAAGATATATTTCAGACTCTTGTGGTCTGTGTATATCTCACATTTTTCTCCATATAAATAATGCCTCCAAATCTTTAAAGCAAATACTACCGCTGCTAATTTCAAGTCGTGGGTAGGGTATCGCTTTTCAAAATCCTTCAATTGTTGTGATGCATACGCAATGACCTTGCCATGTTGCATTAGCACACAACTAAGTCCTCTATGCGACGCATCACTATATACTACAAATCCTCCTGTATCATCCGGTAATGATAATACAGGCGCTTCACTCAACCTCCTCTTCAATTCTTGAAAGCTCTTCTCGCATTTATCCGTCCATAAGAACTTCACCATCTTCCTCGTTAGATTGGTCAGCGGGGTTGCTATCTTAGAAAAATCTTGGATGAATCTTTGATAGTACCCAGCTAAACCTAAGACATTTCTTACTTCTGTTGGCGTCCTTGGTTGTTCCCAGTTACTTACCGCCTCCACTTTTGTAGGATCCACGGAAATTCCATTTTGATCTATCACGTGTCCTAAAAACTAAACCTTCTCCATCCAAAATTCACATTTCAAAAATTTAGCATACATCTTTTCCCATTGTAAGGCTTCCAATACCATCTCCAGGTGTTCGGCGTGCTCTTCCCTAGTTTTTGAATAAATCAAAATGTCGTCAATAAACACTACTACAAACTTATCTAAGTATGGCTTGAAAACTCGGTTCATCAAGTCCATGAATGCTGTCGGAGCATTAGTTAACCCAAATGACATCACTAGAAATTTGTAATGTCTGTAACGTGTTCGAAACGCCGTCTTTGGTATGTCCTCCTCTCGTACTTTCAATTGATGATAACCCGTTCGTAAGTCTATCTTGGAAAAACACTTCGCTCCCTTCAATTGATCAAAAAGGTCATCTATCCTTGGCAATTGATATCTATTCTTAATCGTCACTCTATTCAACTCCCGATAGTCGTATCTGAGCCTCATCGATCCATCCTTTTCTTTACAAACAACACAAATTGCTCCCCAAGGAGACATACTTGGCGAATGTAACCCCTTATCTAGCAATTCTTGCCGTTGTATCATCAATTCCTTCATTTTCACTTTGGCGCCATACGATATGGGGCTTTTGAAATCGGTGTCGTTCACGGTGCTAAGTCTATTATAAATTGATTTCTCATGCGGCGGAAGACCAGGCGGATCGTCTGAAACACGTCTTGAAAATCTTTGACTATCGATATATTCTTCATTTCTACTCCCTTTTTACGAAAGTATCTACTATATAGGCCAAATAACCTACACATCCTTTCTTTAACAATTTCTTGGCTCGCATCATCGTGAAGGCAACACGATTCTTTGAGCGATGAGCTACCATAAAACACTACCTTAGGCGATTTGAGCTTCGAAGGTTCACACTCTTCTCTTGACAATTGATTATCGCGGCGTGTAATTTGAATAACCAATCCATTCCTAATATTACATCAAACTCTCCCGATCTAATCGAAATTAAGTCTACCTTTAGTTCGTGCCCTCTAATGTTCGCTGACAATTTGGTGATGTAAACAAACTCTACGGGATTATTTCCTTATTTGCAACCTCTATGTTCAACGAATTTTCTAAGCGTTCATGGGTTATGTTTAGTTGCTTAGAAAATTCTTCAGACATAAAGGAATAGGTAGTGCCCGAATCAAATAATGCATATGTATTTATATTATTGATTGGGAGAATACCTGACACCACATCCCCTGCAGTCACTGCGTCCTGGATAGTCATGTTAAAGGTTCGGGCAGTTGGTCGGTTGGATTGCGTTGGTCCGCCGATCATTAGTTTGCTGCCCCCTCCCTGTTGGCCGCTTCCTCCGCTGCTCCCCTTCTTTGGGAAATCCTTGATTTGATGCTCAGTTGAGCCACACGTGAAACATCCCTTGATCTTTTTCGGTTTTGGGCAGTTAGGTGAAATGTGCCCTTCGTGGCCGCAGTTATAGCAGACGCTGCGTCCCTTCCAACACTCCTCTTGATGGTTCCTCCCACATTTCGAACAAGCTTCAATTCTTTTCTTAAACCCTCTATGATAACCCTCTGACTGACTGATGGTTTGATTGTTGGTATTGTTGTTTTTATTGTTGTTGTTGTTACGGTTATCCCATTTCCTCTTTCCCAGATGGCTTCCACCACTACTACTCCTTCCACGAGTTTCTCCCACAATATTCTTATTTTTCTTTTCCTTGTTATATTGGCTCAATGCCTCGCTACCTCCCTCAACAATTATCGCCTTCTCTAACAATGTGATGAATGAGTCAATTTGAAGGACTGACACCTTGTTGAACAACCAAGGTTTTAGTCCTAGTTCGAAATGTCGAGCTTTCCTTTCTTCGGTGTCGACTTGATGTGTTGTAAATTGTGCAAGTTCATTGAACTTGGCCACGTACTGCACCACCGTCATCTCTCCTTGTTTTAGTTCTAGAAATTTTACCTCCATCATATTCTTCATGCTCTTCGGGAAGTAATTCTCGAAGAACAACGTCTTAAACCTTTCCCAGGGTATAATTCCTTCTCCTGCCCTCTGTTGATTTGCTTCCCACCAGTAGTTTGCTTCACCCCTCAGCATGTATGTAGCGAACACGGTTTTCTGGTCTTCACCCACACGAGCAATGGCAAAGGCTTTCTCCATTTCCTTGATCCACGTCAGGTTACGATAGGATCCAGAGTACCACAATTCTGGAGGTCCTACACTGTTAAAGTCCTTGAAGTTTGCGATCGGAGCCACTTGGGGATTGGGTGGTACTGGTTCGTTTCTTCCCCTAAGAGCTTCTCCTAACAAGTCAACAAGCCTCTCGTGACGGGTCCTTTGGTCTCTCTCATCATTAACAAATTCTTCAGATGCGATTACATTTCACGTCTGGGCGACATGTTTCTGCATCATAAAATTTTTCATTTTATTATTTAGTTATATTACTTGGACATTTTCTAATTAGAAAAAAAATTATAACACGTTTTGGAATTAAGATCATTTATATTCATATGCCAACTCATTACATCATATGGTTATCTCTAGCATACTTCTATAAATGACAACACTTATCCCCTAATATCACAAAAGACGGGGACGACACTAGCTTACTACCCCTCTAACATTTTTCAAAAGTTGGGGTTACCCTCATTTTACGGCTTACACAAAGACTAAGATAACAACATATTAACAACACATAATAAACTACTATACTACTGAGATTTTCCCTCTAAACTCAATCTAACATCCCACGCTCCACGGCGCTCTGATACTCCTTCTGTGTAATGCGCGCCACCATATCCCGACTTATGGTATGTCGGGTCTGTCCTTGCTCAGTTGGGTAGTGATTTACCCCATTGACCAACCTCTCCATAGCCGTGCGTAGAGCATATCCCATCTTGTTCATCTTCCTCCTCTTGCACCGCACCTCATCCTCTAGATCATCTACCCTGTCGTTGGAATCCTCCCACTTCTCCTCGAAGTGAATTCTATCCATCATCTCCATCTCTAACTGAGTACGGAGAGCTTCTTTCTCAGTCTTCTCACTAAGTTCCCTCTGCTCAGACTCTTCTAGTTTCCCTGCTAGCTCCACATTTCTAGCCACCGACCTATGAAATAAGGTTCCCAACTGGATCCCTACCTCCCTGCGTTGAGCAATTTCCACCTCCATCTCTTGTATAGCTAACTTCCTCTGACGGTCCTCGTCCCTCAATTTTTGGAACTCAGACTCCCTCTCCCTAGCCTCCGTCTCTAGCTCTTCCACTCTACTTCCTAACTCCAGAATCTGCTCCTCATATTCTCCCAACATCCGATCCTCGAAAGTAGTCCCGTCGGAGTCCTCCATAGGCTCATCCCCCATATGCTCCTCCTCCGGATCAGACTCCTCGAGTAGAGGCTCCATCTCATCCTCTTCGTCATCATCATCGATAGGGGCCACTGCTGATATGGGCTCTGCTATCAATGGTGATTCAAATACCACGTGTATATCACGCGGCTCCTCTTCTATTACTCGGTCATCCTACAATCACCAACATAAGACAAAATAAACAACAACTCCATTAGAATGTTAAATAACATAAGTTCATTGTATATAATGAAGTTATATTCTATAACACACTAAGTCACTCTCTATAAAAACTCTATATGAGTTTCATCCCTCTCTATCTTCTAAGTTCTCCTAAGTTGTAATCTAAGGACTCTCGCTCCTAAGGTTTATAACTATCGCTTTGATACCAACCTGTGACGCCCCCAAATTCAGACACTTGTATCTCGAATTTGGTTCGCCACGTGCTAATTCTAACATCACACTAAAATCATCAACAACGGAAATAATAGAATAATTTACATTGATATAATATAAATATTCGTGTCCCAAGGTTTCGTAACCATTACTACAACAATCCAGTGATTAAACTTAAACATAATTAATCATCCTTAATACATCATAATACGCATAGAAATAATAATAATAATAATACTCTCAAAGAACTAAGCTACTCTGTAGCCTTGCCCTTCCCCTTGTCCTTTCCCGAGGTATCGCCTTGCTTTGCTTTTAATCGTAATATTTTAGGAAGCAAGAAGAATGAGCAACAAGTTTTCCCAGCAAGTAATATAGCAAAAAGAATGAACAGTATAGCATTTGAATCTTCAAGGGTATAACAGTAAATGGTAGTTCAAGGATATCAAGAAATAGCAAAAGTGTTTGATAAATGTCACTAAAGATTGAAGGATATCAATAACATTTCAAGGTTTAATTATTTTGAGGTTCAATAAGAATGAACAACGAAAGCAATAAGAAGACTAAGAACTCTTACTAGAATTAGTATTATAATCGCAATCCAAGATAAACGAGTACAACGGTGATCAACTTAAGGTACCCTACGTTATGCATAACATTTAATCATACTTTGTATGCACGCGTCGCCCCCTAACAATATAGAATTTCCACTTTTTAAGAGGGTTGTTCATCTCAGTAGATTTCAAGAGTCCGCACCAAGTCAATTGGTTTGAATAGATTTCTAACATATGATAACAGTCTAACCGAATCAAAGGTTTAGACAACTTTTATAATGCACTTTAAGAACAATAAGTCTAATGCTCGCAATAATGTCAAAGTAATTGATTTTCGAATAGTAATAGTCATTTGCTCAATATAAGTATGTTAATAATTCGGATTCATACAATATACAATGTAGAGAATTTAGATAACTTGTATTCGATATGTGAATCAATGGAAGTTAGAGAACTCGCACAAAATCCAAAGTTGTGAGAGTTAGGAGATGTGACGAACGAGATTTTGTAAATTAATTTTAATATTTATTGAAGTAAATAAATATTTTCGATGATTTAATTATTAGATTAAATAATTAATTGATACAGTTATGGTAGATTAATTTAATTATATGTGTTACATTTATTAAATTAATGTGGAGAATTTTTATTATCGAAGTATGTCATTATGTGAGCTTATTGTATTAAAAGAAATATTTAATAAGCCTAATATTATTTTAATTAATTTAATTATTAATTAGAGAATTAATAATTTGACATTATTTATTTATGAGAAATTATTATATTTTATTTAAAGTAAATTAAATAAAATATTGGATTTATTTTATAAGGAGTGTGACTTTAATTAAACTATATGATAAAGCTTTATTAAATTAAATTGTTTTATAATCTACTCTTGCTAGCCAAACATGGCCTTAGAGGGAGTTGAGAGCAGTTACCCATGATGGGTAACTGACCACAACGCGTTAGTTCATTTGAATACGACGTCTTCTTTTTTTTTTTTTTCTTATTATTCCTAAGTCTAGAAAACAAGCAGAGCATATTTTCTTAGAGTTCACAGAGAGAAAAGAATTTAGATTGAGAAAAGATTGTGAGTGTGCAATTAATCAAATACCTGTAAAAGGATCATCATTGATCCATCTTCTAATTTATACTTTACAGGGTAATCTCCTCCTTCCCAATTTTTATTTTTAATTTGTTAACTTTCATGAATATGGGTTTCATAGTTTTTGGTTTAAACCTCTATAATTGGGTTATGAGTAATGATTATGGGTTGTGTATGTGTTATGACATATCACATCGTATTTAATTATATATATTATGTAAACCATATCATCAGTTTCATGAAATGTCGTCGTGTATGATTTCTACAAAATTACAGAGTTTGGGTTATGGCCTTATACGTGGTATTTCATGTGTTGATCATATATTATCCCTAAATTTTACACTCGTATATTATTATGCATGTTGATACGAAGAGACCAAAGTTTAAATGAACGGATTCGGTGTTATACGAATCCGCAGTGTCAATTTTCATGTTTTATTTTCAAAACCTTCAAGAACATCAAAGTCAGTGAAATTATAGATTTTAATTCTGCGGTTATGTGTTTTAATGGGTTAAAATCACTTTATAGATGTTGGGTAATGATTATGTATAAATCATAACATGTGGGTATGTTAATTTAGTGAAATTAATAATCATTTTGTGTCCTTTTCGCTGAACTCTATGTTCTTCGCGAACTGGGAATCAAAGTCTGGAGTTTCAGCCATGCCAACTCCAATCGAGTCCAAGTCCATGTAGCATCACCGCTACCGCCAAGCACTAAGACTCGAGTCATGACATACTACCATGTACCCTTGCGCAAGAAATTAAGAGTCCAACAAGATCAGATCATATAAAAGTGAAATAAATACTACCACTCTCCGAAAAGTTCAAATGTAATTTTTAAAATGTTTAAGTCTAACAATGTGTTAGTAAATTAATTTAATGAACATGTAAACATGTTAGAAGTATAATGAGATGTTAAAATAGTTGTTTAACATGTTAATAACATAATTGCATGTGGATTGAATTATTGAATACATAATTAGCTTGATATTCATGAAGTATAAATTATGTGACAATGTGATAATTTGACTAAGTATAGTCATAACCAAAGTTTAGACAAAAGAATGATCATTGATGATTAGTTAAGTTATAATTAATTGGTATTGTGAATGTGAATGGTATGTAGGATTAAATTCAAAGAACGTGCTTAGTTAAAGTGTAATCGCATTTGCGAAGGCAAGTTTCCTAACCCTACTTGTCATTATTGTTCAAGTTTATTAATTACCTCGAGTAAATTATCATTATTATTATTCATGTTCAAATGTTATAATAAAGATTGATTATCTTTTCAAAGCATGATTCAGTTGTACAATAATTGTCCTATTGTATACTTCCTGAGATTATTATTCAATTTGAATATCATTATTATTGAACCTTATTAGACTAGCGAACTCTTATTGATTTGACTAGTCCATAGTTGATGAGCGTTCTAAATTTCAGAACCCTTGATGAATTATCCAAACCAAACTTCCTTTAGTGCGAGACTCGAATGTCAAGCGAGATGAACAACCTGCAAAGGGATTTACTTATGCGTTAAGCGTTAAGATATTGTGCTGCATTATGGTAGTAAGGGACGATCCCCTAAGTATGAGTAGAAAGGTCCATAGTCTTACGAGTATTAAAGGTTTCAAGTATAACCCTTGATAACCTAGGACATAGTTCAAGGTCTTATGACCTCGTAATTCTTTTGATTCTTGTTATTCATTCTTGATTCAAAAGTTGAGTTTTTATTCAGATGTCTTTGATTTACTCGCATGTTATTATACTGTTATTTCATTGTTATACTTGTGGGAAATAGTGCTCACTCTTTCTTAATAATAACATTGCAGTTAAGAACGAAAGAACCGATGAACCTTCCACTAGTAAAGGCAAGGGCAAAGTTAGCAAATGATGAAGACTTGTTATTTTATTTGATGATGTATTTATGTTAGACTTGAGTTAATGATGTTGTTTAAGACTTATTGTTTATATTTCCGAAAGATGTTTAAAGTTAGTTTTAACCTGGGATTATGTTTATGATTAAGATGTTGTAACCCTATAAAGGGAAGATTTTATTTCTATCTATTGCATGGTTTGCATTTATTATGGGTAGATAGATAGATGATATTTAGATGATGAACACCAAATCCAGTGGATCAAGTACCAATTGGGGGTGTCAGCAAGTTGGTATCAAAGTCATGAGGTTATGAACCTTAGGTGGGGAACAACCTTAGGTAGTAGCCTTATAGAAAGAACATAGTGATGGAAAACTCTTATCGAGTTATAAGAAATGAATTTCTGTAATTCATTGAAGATAATAAAAGACCTTATGTGTTTATGTGTTAAAGTATGCGTTAGATGATACGACTTAGTAACTAAAACTTAAAATTTTGTTGTCAGGATGTCAAATGTTGGAGAAGCTAGTCAAGCTGGGGAGGAAGAACCCCGTGTACCTATAGTACCGACAGAGGAGGAGCCCCGAGACATTCATGTCGTTAGGGAGCAACAAAAGAGAGGAATCATCTTCATTGATCACCGTTGTTGGTCAGGAGCATGAACCTGAGACTGATCCTGAGGAGGATCCTGAGGAGGAATTTGTTGAGGAAGAGGAAGAGGAAGAAGAGGAGTTACCACGGTACACCGTTGATGCTGAGATGTATGACACGTTATATGACCGTAACGTAGAGTTACGAGATGAGGTACATGATTTGACCGAGTTTGACGGTTATTCAAAGATATTACTCTAGAAAGCGTAGGAGAGGAGATTTCGACTCTTCACTCACGACTGGGAAATGTAGAATGGGATTTGGTCCATAAGAAGGGTCAAACCGAAGATAAGACCGAGGAGCTATAAAAACTGAAGAATGAACTAAAGGAAACCTCCGAAAGACTAAAAATAGTAGAGGAAGGCTGGGTAAAAGAATCACATCGAGCTGATCATGCAGAAGATGATGGTCGTGCAAAGAAGGCGAAGATTGGGGAGACATATGCTACACTTAACAAGGTAATAAATAAGACCCAAGATCGAGTTTTGAGGTACCCAATCCAGTTCAAAGGACTACCATCATACATGATGGATCGCAGGACGATGTATCGCATCTTAGAAGAGGAGCGCAACAAGGCTAATCAGTACCTTGACCGACAGTGATATGATTTGTTTAATTATGTGAAGAACTTAATTAGTTTTAGATGTAAATTCTGACATGTTTATGAACGAAGGAATATTTTAAATGTTTAAATCCTGTGAATTCTTAATTCCAGGATAGTTGATGTAAATAGCAGTGATGCTATAGTTTGATGTTAAAAGTTTGATTTGAATGTAAATATATCAAGTTGTTTGAGATGATGTATTAAATGAGTATGTTAAATTGTTAAGTAATGCCTTAACTTTTTAGAGAATAAATAAAGTTCTAATAAGCGTTTATTTAACAGAAAAATGCCGCCAAAGAGGAGACAACAACGTCAACCGGCTCAGGAAGAGTCTACCAATAATAACAATAACGCCAATGCTAATCCCATTCAGCAGTTGGTGAACTTACTGACTGGAGCCATGAATAATCAACCTCAAGCTCCACCAAACACAATGTTTAAAGACTTCTGCCTTAACTGTAATGTTTTTAGGGAAGCAAGAATGAGCAACAAGTTTACCCAGCAAGTAATATAGCAAAGAGAATGAACAGTATAGCATTTGAATCTTCAAGGGTATAACAGTAAATGGTAGTTCAAGGATATCAAGAAATATCAAAAGTGTTTGATAAATGTCACTAAAGATTGAAGGATATCAATAACATTTCAAGGTTTAATTATTTCGAGGTTCAATAAGAATGAACAACGAGCAAATCGTTAAAGATTAAGGGGTGTTTGATAAAAATTGAATGAATCGAATCTGAATGAAAGTGAATCAATTTGAATGAGTGAATCTGAATGAAAAAACCTGTTTGATAACTGACATATCTTAAAGATCTGAATGACATATTTTTAATATTTTACCCATCTAAAAAAATTCAAAGTTGTTGTAAATTTATTTAATATAACATCATATAATAGTTAATATTTTTTTATTATTTTTAATTTTTTTTACTTCATTCACCAACCATTCACCATTCGGACCCAAAATTCGGACTTAACCATTCATGACAACGATGATCCAATCGATTGACCATTAGACGATTTTTTTTCAAAACAAACGCACTTAATGATTCAGCCACTTACCGATTCAGCCATTCAGACCCATTAAGTTCTAAACAAACACCCCCTAAGAACTCTTACTAGAATTAACAGTATTATACTGCAATCCAAGATAAACGAGTACAACAGGTGATCAGCCTAAGGTACCCTACGTTATGCATAACATTTAATCACACTTGTGTGCGCACGTCGGTTCCCCAACAATATAGAATTTCCCCTTTTTAAGAGGGTTGTTCATCTCAGTATATTTCAAGAGTCCGCACCAAGTCAATTGGTTTGGATAGCTTTCTAACATATGATAACAGTCTAATCGAATCAAAGGTTTAGACAACTTTTATAATGCACTTTAAGAACAATAAGTCTAATGCTCGCAATAATGTCAAAGTAATTGATTTTCGAATAGTAAAAGTCATTTGCTCAATATAAGTATGTTAATAATTCAGATTCATACAATATACAATGTAGTGAATTTAGATAACTTGTATTCGATATGTGAATCAATGGAAGTTAGAGAACTCGCACAAAATCCAAAGTTGTGAGAGTTAGGAGACTTGCCTTTAACGTTGATTACCACTTATAGCGTAATATCACCTCAATGAACTACGTTATCCTATTTATATATGTATATGTATTCATTAGTCATATATACTTGATATACATTTTCACATACCTTCATCACACATATCTAAATTCGTGTAGGCTACACACATTCAAACTCATAGATGCGTAACTCACATTGATTTTACCTTTAAAGTCTTTTATACCATATGCTCATCTTTTGTATTTGCAAAATGTCTCTTACTTTATGTATGTTTAAGTTGTTTCACATATTGAAGAACCTTTAAGCTAGTTTTGACCCTTTATTAAAGTTACTCATATATTTCCATCTTTCAAAGTTAAAAGAGTGCATTACATAAATCAACTAGCCATAGTATTCATTATACCACATAATATTGCCAAACAACTTCTTTATACACATGCTTGCATAATTTATAACAATGTCTAACTAGATGCGTGAACATGTCGAATATCTTTAGAGGCATACGCATCCTATTCTAATTGTTCCAAAGTTCACAATATAACTCATAGAGTTTTCGACTCAATTGGGTTTTAAATGTTGAGATGTCATGTCCCAAAAATCTATACATGCAAAGTATATTGAGTCTATATTTCATATGTATTTACAAGACTAACTAAACTATAAACATATGCTCAATGGGTTAGATTCAAAAAGGCGTAAGGTTTTATAAGCATGGTTTCCGTCTTTTAACTTTTCTTTAAAAAGTTTATGATTCAACTTCAAACCTACTAAACAATTTGTAACATACATTGAATACATGTTTAAGAGTATGTATATTCTTGAATTTAAGTGAAGTTAAGATTTCTTGCATCAAACAACAAAACAAACTTCTTTAGTTGTTACAGAGACTACCGAGGCTGCATTTATCTTCAGGACCCCCCCGTCGGGGAGCAAGGTGAGTCCCTGTTAAAACACGAAAGCGGTATCCCCATTACACTATTCGGATTTTTGTGAAATTTTCCACCCAATTCTCATCCAAGCAACAATGTAATAATGTATAATTGCTATAAACTTGCTACATAACACTCCTAGCATGCTTCTAACATTCCTACACATACAAACAATTAATTTCAAGGATAAATTCAAGATTTTTGCCATTTTTCCAAAGTTTAACACATTTAGCAATTCTCTTCACGATGGATTCGTTACTTGATCATTTTACTTCGTTTAACCTTCATTGAATTCGTTTTTGACCATATTAACAATATCTAGCATCAATTGATACATTCTAGCAAGTTTCAACTATAAACATTTCAACTCAAACAAGTGTCTTTCTAAGAACTTTGCAAAGCTTGAGTGTATGAACATCTAGAGGAGATTACCTTTTCTGAAGTTGAATTGCTTCTCCTAGCTTCAACTTGCAAATAATGTAAGCTTAGCCCAACCACACTCTCACACACTAGGACATGTTTATGAATGAGATGGGCTTTATTTATAGACAAGCTTGTGACCAATTTGGTTTTGTACAATAAATCAAACCATTGGAATGGAGAAGAAGCTAATAGTTATGGATGATTTGGTGAAAGAGTACTAAGTAGCCCACTCCACCCTCCTTGATTTGCTAGCTATGGAGTTGGTAATGAGGGACTAGGCCAATGGCCTATAACTTGAAGAAGAGATAGAGTGACTCTCATTTTGGGACACCACCAATTCTCAGCACTTTAATAGCACACTTATGTTCATTTTACCCTTTGTTCACACTTGAGCATACAAATACTCCCACTCATATATTACACATAAAATCATATAATCCATGTACATTGATTTATTTCAAGTAATAATTATTCTAGACTAGGATATAATTTAATTGTGTACCAATGCTACTTATTATTAATTTATTTAATCAAAGTTACTTTCTCTCATAGGTTTAAAATACCCATTTAATTATTCCCACACACATCAATATGTCACATAAGACTTTTTATACAACTTGGTCAATTACCTAAGTCAAGCTTACTTTTATCATATAGTGTTATATAATAATTATTTTCATTTCAATGTCACACCTCACTTTATATTAAATGAAAAACCTTATTATATATGATTTCTTTTCACACACTATTATTCATGATAATTAACGAATAACAAATAAATCAACCTCATTATGAAATTATTTACTTATTAGTAATACTAATTAATTCCATCATTAGTTAAATTAGTATTTTCTCAATTCATCATCTTGCCACACTAGGCATAACTCCACAAGTTTAAACTAAGCTTCTCATTACTTTTGCTTCATTGTTTAATTATCACTGGCTTAAATCAATTAAACCACTTATCACAATATAAGCCGATACTATATATATTTATATTCAAATAAATATTCAAACAAATCTTTATTCTCAATATTATAATTTATTAAAATTCACGGGTATTACAAAGACCCCCTCCATGTCACAACAAAGAAGCCATCGAACCCTAGTTTATTTTTTATGGCTAAAATCCTGTCACGAGGAACCATTGTTTCAATCAAAAACACAAACATGGGCTTATAGAGATAGACTAAATCCACCAGAACTTGAATTGTACATGGATTGCCAAAACCACGACAATTCCAGCTTAAGGTCGTCATTGAGCTCGGTGGGCCTGGATGCCAGAACCCACCTTCAATCTGTTATTTGGTGTCGGATTAACCATCATCATATCAGAGCTTTCATCAATAGTAACATCAGTCAATGACATATGAGGTGTTATTAATTCTCCATCAGTACGATGACGTTTTTGATCCGTAATAATAAGCCCATTATCCACAACAGCATCCATATTTATAGAACCAGTAATGGGCTTGATTGACGTTCTAGTAGAGAGATCTTATAAATCATGGGAAATTTTGGTAGCAGTTGTCAAATGAGGCATTTTTACATGATAATTAAAGAGACTCTTGTCGTGAAAGACAGCTGTCCTAGGTGTACCAGGATTACTCAGAGAACCCAAATCCATGTCAACACCCGTACTGGACTCGCCGGTAGTCGGAGGAGGGCGATCTTTGAGGGAAGTCCGGAGCCACTTATTAGCCATTCAGTTGTTATTGCGACGGGGTTGGGCGCGGAGCCACAACCCAAAAGGGAATTCTGACGGAGGAATGGAATTTTCTAATGAGAAGTGGCAGAATTTTTCTGAATGATCCATAAAACCACAATGGAAACAAAAGGTGGGCAATCTTTCATACTTAAATTGAATCCAAAACCACTCTCCACCAGGTCTCTTCATTTTCATTTTACTGAGACTAGAGGTTTGTAAATATTCATCCATAACCCTAATGCGCATAAAAAGTTTTCAATTGACCATCAAAGTTACGTTCATCAAAAAGAACATATTTACCAATATAGTTCCCAATTGCCCGACCAACTTTCTTTGACAAATAACCCAGTGGTAAATCATATGCTTGCACCCACATCTCAACATGATCCAATGGGACTTATGAATGGAGACGTTGTTCACCGCAGAAGCGAGCGATGAAGAATGAGAATCGGTTGCTCGGGGACCGTGGACCATCATTAAGCACACGACATAGATCCTGTTTCATGGAAAAATGAAGGATGTAGCGATTACGCCAAAGTCTTTCACATCCATGCCTTTATCGGTACGCCAAATCGGAATAAGAGTATTCTTCATTGCTTCAAAATCCATCTTCTTCTCGGTGAGGAAGCGCCCACTAGACACAATTGGTATTCATCCACTAGAGATTGGATCGAGATCATCATCGAGAATAAGACCTTATGATTCGGCATCATTCAGGTTCAAATTTCGGCATGCATCGGCCAGATCTGGTTGGGTATTAGGATGAACACGTTCTATAGATACAGAAAGAAAAATAAGCCTTTCAAGTAAGAACTAACATGCCCTAGGCAAGAGGAAGAAACTTGTCAGACGACAATAGGAAAAAAAAGGGTCGGCGGCGACCAGAGAGAAAATGGCTAACCCCTTCAATCACTTCGATAGAATATTAGTATTTCATATTTTGATCTTTTACAAAAATAAAAGTAGCCCATCTAGATCTAAGTAATGGACACTATATAATTTTTGGTGTTCTGAATATAAATTTTGGATAGTTTATTTATGTTATTTCAAATAAAACATATTTGAAACTTATAAAAAGATAACAAAACTAGTTTATGATTTGAAATTAATTCATAGTTTTGTTTGAGTATAGAAAGCTAATTTGGTTTGAGATTTTGAGCATTTGAAAAATAATTCAAATTAAACTATGACTAGTAACTAAAGTAAGCTTCTAAATTGTATCTAAATATTTTTTATTTGAAATTCATTTTTTAGTTTAGATTATGAATATTTATTGCAATTTGCAAATATTATTATGATTAGTTCAAACATTTTTTATTTAACTAAAACAAAAAAATTAGTTAAAATCCGCCCCTGTTGAAAAAAGTTCTCGATCCGCCCCTCCTTTAAATGTCAATATTGTCCTTAGATTAGAATAAGAGAGTTATACTTATTGGATAGAAAGTAGTTAGAGAACCAAATTATTTTTAATACTTCGAGTAATATTAGAAACTAAACAATTACTGCTTAATTAAAATCCTTAAACGATAAATATTAAGAGACAACAACACTTAAAATGACATTTAAAAAGGAACGAGGGAGTGTTAAATTCTAAAATTTGTCTTATCAATAATTGTTAAATTTGTAGTAATTTTCTTTTTTATTACTTAAACATCTTTTTAATTTTTTAATAATTGATTATAAGTATACATTTTTATTAAATAAATAATAATGTGTACTTATTCACCTCTAATTTAACTAAAATAATTTTCATATTTTCATAAATTTTTTAACAATGATTGTTGGATTATTACAATTTACATCACTAATAATTTAATAAAATATAATCCATGTCATAAATCATATAAATAAAGTCATTAATCATCATGACAATTTGACATTAATTAAAATTTAAAGAATGATACAATAAACTTGCTTACATTTATATAAGTTATTGAAATTGTCAAATCAAGATAGAAAATAGAGAAATCAAGTCATCAATGTATCAAGACTTCACTAATAGTCATTGTACAATTACTATTGTATATTACATTAACTTTAACTATATAATTAAAAATACAAACTTGATTTCACCAATTTTTGAATTTTTTAGTATTACAGACTTACGGTGTATATGTGAGACAATGAGTGAGAGAGAGAGAGAGAGAGAGAGTGATTGACTAACTTTGATTTATGCAACTAAGTAATTATATTTAGTGTAAAAAATATTGTTTAATAATTAATTAAACAATATGTCACGACAGTTTGCATGAAATTAAAATGAGTTATTAATTTAAATTAGAATAAGCAAAAAGATTTTATAAAAAATGAAACAAAGTCTAATGGCTTTGAGCCTTTAATCTTAGAATCATAATTAATTTATTTAGTTTTAACTTTTAACTATATAATTATGAAAATTATAAACTTTTTTATAAAGTAATTCTCAAGATTTATTGTATTCAAAAGTTAATTATCAGTTTATCACATTATTTTTGAATTAAAAATATTTCCTATCGATTTTGAAAATCCATACTCGAAGATTTGAAAAACGGTGGATATTAATATTTGATTTTTGATATTTGTAAATCAAGAATTTTGAAGTACTTGTTAACTTTTAACTTTTTTTAAGTAATCATTTTTAGTTTTGGATAAATGATGATTATAATATTTGGCCTAATTTTTGCTTCAGTTCGTTGATTCAATCATTCAAAATTTCAAATGTTCATGATGAGGTTCGTGAACATGATAATGTTCGTGAACATAATGATGTTCGCGAACGTGACCATGTTCAACTATGTTCTCGAACATGATCATGTTCTACTATGTTCGCGAACATCTATCGATCCGAACTCGCACATGGGTATTGGTTCGATTATGTTATTCGAATATGTTCGAGTTCGACTTATAGTGTTCGAGTTCGGTTCGAATTCGACAAAGTTCGATTCGGTTCGGATCGTTTGCAGCCCTAGCTGCCACCACGATAACGGCTTAGCCCCTAACTCCCCATGAAATTAATCTCCTTTTCCTTCCGTTATATAAATATTTGAGATAGTTTTCCTGAGAAAGCGTACTTTTAGCCATATAAAGAGATAAAATCCTTCATTTGTGAGAACAATTTACTGAGAAAAATAAATTAAAAACACAACAAAACTTAAAATCAAATCAAAAACCCAATTTCTTGAAGATTGGAGGCTAACAAGTTAGAGTCTCCAACCAAGTTCCTTCTCATTTCAATTTACAAGGTCCAACTCTAATTTTCTCAATTATACTTTGAAATTTTATTGGTGATTACTCAATTATGATATAGAGATATATAATTTTCAATTCTTAATCCATTTCCATACTAGTTTTACTTTAAATTGCTTAGTATGTGATTTGGGGTACCATTTTGAAGCATTTGAAGCTATATTTTCATATTTTGGTATTAGATTTGCTTGGGTAATTCTTGTATTGCAATTTTCTGATATATCCTAGGCGAATATAAGTTTTTAGGTCTATACCCATAAAAATAACACTTGGCCCATGATAGATTTGGACTTTAAATTCATATAATACATTAATTGGGTTGATTTTCATGATTGTGAGCTTAAGATGAGGTTCAAGGCCTTCAAATCCATATTTAAAGGAATTGGAGCCCCTCTTTCAACGATGAACTTTTCTTAAAATTGTATTATTCTTTGTTGGCTTGTGAGCCTAAAAGAAAGCATAAGGCCTTCAAACTCATGTTATTTGGATGAATTTTACTGCACAAGGTGGAGTTTAGTGCTAGTGTATTTTGGTGACCGGCCTAATAGGATGACTTTCATGCTTTAAGTTAGACCTAACCTATTTACTTGTTTTGAGTAACTAAAAAATGATTTTTAAAAAGTAAATACTTTCTAAAATGAAGCAATTCAAAAGCTAAAGACTAAATGTTTGGAAGGGGATTCTTGGATAGAATCTAAAATTCACGTTTAAAAATTATTTTTGAAAATGACTTTTGACAAACATACATTTTAAAAATGACTTTTGAAATCACATGTTTTAAAAAATGACTTTTGAAATACATATTATCGTGAAAATGATTTTTGAAAATAAACGTTTTAAATAATGGCCTTTGAAAATACATATTTTAAAATGATTGTTGAAAACAAAATTGAAAATGAATTTCATAAAAGGACCAATTTTGGAAACAAACTTTTAAAAAACAAACTCTTAAATCACGTTTTCAAAAAAATCCAAGGATCCATTCCTAGACTAAAATTCAACACCACTAGGATAAAAATGGATTCACCCATTAATGCGTGACATGAAGCACACAAGCACAAAAGTACCTATGTACGGAACACTTAGAACTAAGCACTTAGAACTAAGCGTTTAAGTTATTCAAATCGAAGTGAACATAGAACTACTTAAATTCGATTCGAAGAGTTAAATTCATACTCAAATTCGAATTGTATTTATTTTTTTTTATTCAGATTCGACTCGACTCGAATATTTATTACTCAAATTCGATCTGACTTGGATCGAATTATATTGAAACTACATGCAAGCTTCAAATTTAAGCTCGAATTCGTGGTTGTATGACGGGTGTTGAGGTTAAGAGCTTCTTTAATTTGTTAAATGCCTCATTGCACTCATCATTAAACCGGAACAACACATCCTTTTGCAGCAACTTGCATAGTGGCAGAGCTATCTTTGAGAAGTCCTTGATAAATCTCCTATAGAAACCTGCATAGTCAAGAAAAGATTGAATCTCCTGCACATTGGTAGGGTAAGGTAAAGCGATAATTATTTTTATGGTTGTGTCCGGTACTTTCCCATTGCATTGGCCTGTTGCATAGTCTCATCTTCTTGTTATATTGGGCATGTATCTGTGTTGTGATTTGACTGCAGGCAGATTCCACAAGCCTTTGCAACTGGTATATTTCCTGCAACTAATTGTCTAACCAAAGTAGTTAGTTCAGAAATCTGTTGTTCATGATTGCAAGTACTCACCTCATTTACCCTTTGTGGTGCATGATTCATTCTAGTACCATATTGTTGTGAGTTTGCAACAATGTTTGCAATAAAGCTCTTTTCAGCCTCTAGGGTCTTGTCAACCAATGCTCCTCCACTAGTAGAATCAATCATACTTTTATCCATTGGTACCAATCCTTCATAAAAGTACTTCTATCTGGTGAGGTGGACAACTAGACCAAAGCTTCTTGAATCTGTCCCAATATTCGTAGATTATCTCTGTAACACCCCCTTTCCGAAATAGAAAGAGAGGTTACTCAAAACATAACAAAACTGATGAATTTACCAGCAAGACTCAAAGCCACAAGAATAGTCTTAATAACTGATAAATACCACAAGTCAACCATAATAAATCTCAAACGGTCTCAAACCACAATCTAAAATAATTATTACAATTCCAAGTAAATTGACACATCAAGTCTAAACATAATATTTCTAAATCATTGGAATGAATGGAGCTCTCATCACACTTGCCCTTGATTCCCCTGATTACCTGCCGGAAGAAAAATACAGCATGAGCCAAATGCCCAGTACGGATATAGAATACAAATAATGAACCGAAATAACTAACTCAATTAAATGAAAAGAGACGAAACGAACTGAAACGAAACGAACAAATCTAACACAACGAAATAATAGGCTGAATCAAATGGCTGGGTGTTATTTCATACCGAGCTCAGAATAAAACAGAAATATACCTTGCCACACAGGCAAGTCAAATAATGTCACATAGGCAAGTCAAATAATGCCACACAGGCAAGTCACACACATTGGACCGCGAATCCAATGCATGTAAAATCGGAAGGCGTGTTTGGCACAAACATCACCAATCCATGTAAGCGAGCAACAAAAAACTAGGGTCGACCCATACGCCTCCCACAACAAAACACCAAATGGCCAACTCCAAACGGAGCACAAAACGGAGACGCCGTGGACTGATCACACCGCCACGGAAGGTGTCATGCCTCGGTGCCAAGAGGACATGCATGTGGTACCCCCACAGGTGGTTATAGCTCAGGTATACCCTACGGTATTCTAACAAAATATAATGTCACAACACATGCGACACAACAAAGGGGTTCTAACATGTACATGTTAAACTGAAATAAAATATCAACACAAAGTCTCCAAATATATTAACATGTACTTTCTACAAAGATTGAAATAAATATTAACCATGACACACTAGACCAAAGAGTACAAATACTAGTTTCAAATACTAATGCCAAAATGAAACATTCTCACGAATTTAAGAAGGAACAGTTATGAGAGACAAACCTAAATTTCGAAACGAATAACGAAACGAACAAATTAAAAATAAAAAAGTCTCGCTGAAAGAGTACGGAATCCGTACATGGATTAAGCAATGTAATACCCAAAGTTTATACTCCAAATTTGACTCGTTTAGACTCTCTCCGTTCAATCTAAATAATTTAATAAGATTTTATTATAATCCAATCATTAATAACATAATAATATTAAATTTATTATTAAAACTTTTATAACTATATCGACAAAATTAATTAATTTAAATTAATATACATAACTTCAATTTGATTTACCAATTAGATTTATGAATTTCATGGCCAAATACTTATTAAAACACTATATATATATATATATATATATATATATATATATATATATATATATATATATATATATATACATTTTACGCTAATTAAAATCAAAAACTTATTAACATATAATCTATATATATCATAATGTCGAAGCTGCAGTAGAGGCTCGCACTCCAAACTTTCATAATAAATATAAATATATATATATATATATATATATATATATATATATATATATATATATATAATCAATCAATTGATATAAACGACAAAACGATGCAATTCTTTTCTTTTTCTCCCTTTAAAAGCAATTAAATTGGTCATAGCCTCTTTTTTTAGGTGCGTAAGTAATAAGAAAGTGTAGGTTTCAATTGTTATTTATTTATTAATATTTCTTATTACTCTCCAATTTTTAATAGAATTTAATATTAAACAAGTATTAATTAGACCCAATTAGTTTTAAAGTCCAAATTAAATAATTATTTATTTATTATAGTCCACATTAATTAAATACAATTTTTGACCCAAACAAAAGACAAAGTCCAATTAAAATATTTCAAACATAATTTTAAATGCTATTTATTTATTATATTTTTATTTTTTCGGGTATTACAATCTCTCCACTAAATTGTCTAATTGCACAGATCTCCTTTTTGATGTTGGCTACTCTTGAAACAGGAAAGTACTTCACCAAGAACATCTTTTTCATGTCATTCCATGATTGAATTGTACGTAATGGTTGTTTGCCTAATTCGATACCAACAAAAGTATGTAAGTATACACAGTCCACAAGTAGTATAATGATGAGTAGAGTATAGTTCCCATGGAGAAAAAGATTGCAATTTATACTAACAATTACTAATTTTATATTAACTCGATTTTATTAAACTAATGATAAAGTTAGGAATTTCTAACAATTATCAACTACCTAAACTAAACTAATTATCACAAGGTTGGAAACAAATATTAAAGGCTCAAGATTACAATTTCAGTTATTTTTTCATTTATGTTAATACACTTCCTGTTAAATTACATTAACTATTCCGGACTTTTAATCAAGAATTCATTAGTATTTATGACAATCTCTCAATACATCATAAACATATCAACTTAAATCCACATATGATAGAATTAAGATGAACACCCTAAATAACTAATTCACTATATCTCTATGTGAATTACAATTAAAAAGGATTTGAAGCACATATTCCCTATTAGATTACATGCGGTGTGTAGGTATATCTCTATCCTAAACATAAATCATGAGTTCCATCACCATGTAGAAAACATAATCACATGTTATTATGGTCAGATCTAAACCTATAAATATCCATATCTTGAATTCATATAGATTATAACGGTAATTGTTGATCAGTCAATTAATCAATTAAGAACAAACCATAATAGACAATCCCATAAGAGTCAAATATAATTAACAAAGAAGTGTATATATCCACACTACGCAATAAGGTCCATTGTAATCTTAAGATGAAATTTAGTTCCACATGACAAACGTGAATAATGAATTCATAGAAGAATTAAACATCTGAAGTCACAAGTAAAAGAAGAAAAGAAAGAATAAACTCTGCATTAGATCCTTCTCCCGAATCTTCCCTAAGTACCTTTGAGTCCTTGCAGTCGTATGACTATTATAGTTAAAGTTGAAAGATTACTTATAACTGTGGACAGGGTTCGTGGTCATTAGACCCTCAGTGAATGTTATGATTTATGGAATGTTAATAGAACATATTGTTTAGTTCTATTCAGCCTAGTATTTGGCAAGTGATGTAAAGGTTAAGGTTTTATTTATTATTATTCCAAGTGAGCCTTGTTTGCTCACTCTTGCCTGTAAAATTCTTACAGCTAAAGCTGAAAAGGGTGACGTACCTAGCACCAGTAAGGGAAAGGGAAAGATGAACAAGTACTGAAGACTTGTAATAGTTTAATAATTTTATTATCAGACTTTGGTTTAAAGATTGTAATGAAGTTATTTTATTTTTCCGCATGAATGACTATTTGTAAAGGTTAGATAACCTGGGAGATTTTATTTTATGTAATTCTTGTATGGGCAGGTTTATTATTCAATTTTATTTATGATTGGGTAGTTATAAATGAATGTTTTGATTACGTGAACACCAAATCTTGAGGTAATAAGTACCGGGATTTGGGGGTGTCACAAGTTGGTATCAAAGCTTTAGGTTATGAACCTTAGGTGGGGGAAAAGAGTTAGGAAGTAACCTTTGAAAAGATAGTGGAGATAACTCCTATCGAGTTTTAAGGAAGAAGTAACAAAACACTTATGTGCTTATGTGTTTATAACTTATGTGCTCGTGAGTGTCGAGTAGAATGATTAATAATTAAAACTTTAAAACTTTATTGTCAGGATGACTAATGCCGGAGAATCGATCGGGGCTAGAGGCGAAGGACCTCAGATGCCTATAGAGGAGGAGCCTCGCGACATTCGAGTTGTTTGGGAACAACCATCGCCATGGGAGTCACCCAGATTGGTCCAAAGTGGTTGAAGATGAAGATGATGATGTGGAGGCGAATGAGGAGGATCCGTGGAGTTGCCACAGGGAGGATGAGGATGATGAGGACGAGGAGGAAGAGACTCCACTAACCTCGATGGTGCTTTCAGTATGTATGATGAAGTCTCTGACCATAGCGTGGAACTTCGGGACCACAGTTGAGGAGTTGCGAGGAGATAGTAAATTTGAACAATGATCGCAATGACACGGAAGGACGACGACATCCGGGATCGAGATGAACGTCTAACTAATGTTGAAGAGAAGAAGTCGATGCATGAAGTAGAGAATGAACAAGCCCTGATTGAGATGGTCGTGGGCCGAAGAACAAAATTTGAAGGAAGAAGCTACCAAGAGGGCGAGAGCTGAAGACGCATACGAGGAAACTTATCAACGAACTAGAGTAGTAGTAACAGACGCACAAGCTAAGAGGATGAAGATGGAAGATATGGATAAAGTATTCAATACCGTGATCAATCGAGCTCAAGATCGGGTCATGGGTTATCCAATTCAGTTCGAGACTCTGCCATCATACGTGTTAGATTGCCGAACAATGTTTCGAGTTATGGAAGAAGAGCGTCGAAAGGCTACGGAGTATCTTAATAGATCATCGTAGGAAATGTGCCTGTAATGCACGTAATAAGTATTAAATAATGTGTAAATCCCTAGTGTTAAGTAACCATGGGATATGATAATAATGATGTTGTCCTGTAACTTTTGTAGTTCCGTAAAGGAATGTAAATAGCAGTGATGCTATTGTTTTTATGTTTTTCGAAGTAATGATGAATAAATAAAAGTTATTATTTTATTGAAAGTGTTATGTGTTATGTGGTTATTTCTTTTATGGAGGCAAGTTAATTAGAAAATACTTAAAGAAGTTGAGTAATAGTCTAATAGATGTTTTGTTTTAACAGAAAATGCCTCCTAGACGTGAACCACCCCGATAGAGAACCAATGAGAGAACTAACAATAACGATGTTGAAGATAATCCCGTCCAATAACTAGTGACATTACTAACATTAGCGTTGCAGAATCAACCTCAAAACCAAGGCACAACGTTTAAGGAGTTTAAGGCGGTTGGACCACCTGAATTCTGTGGATCCATGAATTCGGTCAAGGCACAGACCTGGATTATGGAAATAGAAAAAGTATTTGAAGTCGCTAGGTAAGGGGATGAACAGAAGACTGCTTTTGCAACATTCATGTTGAAAGCAGAAGCTATTTATTGGTGGCAAGCCAATAAAACCCAGGAAGGACCATGAGTGATGACCTGGGATAGGTTTAAGGAGTTATTCTTCGAGACCTATTTCCCAGAAAGTTCAAAGAATCAGTTAGAGGTTGATTTTTGAATCTGAAGCGAGAACGAACGATAATGATATCTGAGTATGCCTTGCTTGAAATTCAACAGGTTGGCGAGGTTTGCGCCATATCAAGTTAACCTGATGAGATGAGCGGAAGGCGAAGAGATTTGAGCAGAGGGTGAAGCCCTGGATGTACTGATGAGGGTTTCCTGTTCCAATTGAAGACGTTCTGCGGCAGATCTTTGGAGAGGCGATACTAATTTGAAGGTGGAGGCGAGGTAGTGATAAAATTCAACCAAGAACAAAAGAAGAAGAAGAATGAGGGGGAAGTGAAGAATGGTAGCGGAGGCAATGGAAATGGCAACAACAACAACAACTTGAAGAGAAAGTTGAACGGAAACGGGGGTTGATGAGTGAGTTTTATACTCATAATTGAGTGCGTTTGAACTTAATCTTTTGGATGTTTTTAAGTATTTATGTCTATTCATGTATGTTTTATGTTGTTTTGTAGGATTTGGGACAAAAGTTACTTGGATCGACGTTTGGGGTGGCTAGATGCGCGTTTTCAGCTTGTTATTTACACATCAGTCACTTCAGAGCCAATTTGAGTATTTCTCTGGACCTTATTTCGAAACATTTAAAGAATTAATGTTTTAGATCTACGTCTTCTCTTTCCGGAACATCTTGAATCATCGAAATTGGAGTTCGGACGAAGAAGTTATGGCCATTTTCCCAAAGGACGTTGGAGTAGAAAATTTCCAGAATTGTTCCAGCGCCGGGGCGCCCAACTCAAGCTTATTTGCAGTGGCGGGGCTCTAGGGGGCAGAATCCCAACGCCATTCGATCTTGTGCCCGGCACTAGAAGTATTGAGGGAAGAGGTTGAAGCAAGCTTGGGCCAGCGTTTTGGGTAATTTTGACACATTTTGACTCCAAATTGGATTGGGTTTGTTCCTAAGCTAAAAATTAGACTTGTAACCTATAAATACATGATGTAAGGCATAAAATAAAGGGGGATTACATAGATTAGACTAGATAAAACACTCCATTAGATTAGAATATAAACCCTAATTCTTAATTAGCCATTGGAGATTGAAGCAAATTGAAGAACACTGAAGATCAAGAGCAAGAGCAAGAGGGAGCATCGATTTGGCGACAATGATTCTATTCTCTTCTCTTATCATACTTTTATCTTTTAATGTCTATTCAGTTGTGGATTCTTGGTTTCAATTCATTAATTATGAACTAACTCTTTTATTAAGATTTCAATTGAACCTTTTATGTCTATAAATTAGTTATTTGATTTATTCCAATTATTTATGTCAAAGTGAATTGTTTATCTTGTCTTGAGCTTATTGATTAATTATCTGATCAGTAATTTCCTTGTTACTCTAGAAGGAATTGAAAGAGGAATTCTAGGGTTAGAATTGGGCATGATAACATGTGACTTAGTTATTTGCATGGTGAATAATTAGGTTCGTGAATTGAATGGAAATATCTGTTCACCGCATGTAACACATAAGGAATTGGAATTGAAGGAGTTTAATTCAATTGTTTTGCATAGGAATATAGCAAGATTAATCTGGATTAAATAGAAGTCAATTGATCACTTGGAAAAGGACTTTTGGCATTTGAGAATTCCTGTTAACAATTCATTAGGCATAATAATTGGGATAATTGGTTTATAGTTCATAATTGGGGATATTGAAGTCTTAACCTTTATTTATTTGAATTCAGTCATAAAGCAATTCAGTTTAATTAGTTAATTTAGTTTTCTTAATTAGAAAAATCACGATTTGAGATTGTTTAAATAAAATTAGTTTGGTTAAGAATTAGTACTTGGTGATTTTTATTAAATAATTCCTCATGGGAACGATACTATACTTTCACTTTATTACTTGTTGACCGTGTATACTTGCACATATTCATTGATTGCGAAATCGATCAACAGGGATACTGGAAACCAGCAGGGTAACCAGCAATTTAAGAAGTTTGAAGCATGTTTTACATGCGGGAGGTTTCATAAGGGGGTGTGCTTGATGGGGAAACATGCATGTTTCAACTGTGGCCAGGAAGGTCACCTAGCCCCAAATTGCACCCAACCCAAAAAGAATGTCTGTTTCACGTGTGGATCCAAGGATCACTTTGCTCGTGAATGTCCTCAGAAGAAGGTTGGAGAAGCAGCAAGAAGCAAGGGAGGTAGCAGTGGAGGAACATGGGCCATTGCTGGACCTATAGCATCAAACAAACCCACAGCCAGAACTTTCAACATGACTGTGTAAGATGCTGTGCAATCAAAAGATGTGGTGTCAGGTATTATCCCAATTAACGATATTAATGCTTATGTATTATTTGATTCGGGTGCTACTTGCTCGTTTATATCTGATGAATTTGCTAAGAGGTTAGAATTGCCTAGAGAAGAACTGAATTTCCCTTTGAACATAGAAATTGCGAATAGGGAAGTGATTCCTGTTAGGTTCGTATACAAGAGCTGTAGGGTTAACATTAAAGATAATATCTTGATGGTAGATTTAATCCCAATTAGACTTGGAGAATTTGATGTTAATATTTTGGGAATGGATTGGCTGTTCAAATATGGAGCAGTAATTGATTGCCACAAGAAGTGTGTAAACCTTATGACTCCGTCAAAGGTAGTTTTCTATGGTAGTAAATCACCTAGACAAATGAAATGTCTGACGATTATGCAGGCCAAGAAGTTGTTTAGTAAAGGTTGTGTGGGTTATTTGGCTTACATAGTCGATACTTAGAAAAAAGGTGTGGCTGGAGGAGATACCGGTGGTTAGGGAATTCATGGATGTATTTTGGAGGATTTGCGGAGACTTTCATGAGACGGAGAGATTGAGTTCGTAATCGACTTAGCGCAAGGAAATGCACCGATATCGAAGGCCCCGTATAGAATAGCTCCGGTAGAAATGAAGGAATTGATGGTGCAACTGCAAGAGCTGCGGGACAAGAAATATATTCAACCAAGTGTATCACCGTGGGGAGCGCAAGAATTATTCGTGAAGAAGAAGGACGGATCAATGCGTCTTTGCATTGATTATAGGGAGTTAAACAAGGTCACTATTAAGAATAGGTATCCGTTGCCTAGAATAGATGACTTGTTTGACCAGTTGAAGGGTGCTAAGTACTTCTCAAAAATAGATTTGAGAAGTGGGTATCACCAATTGAAGGTAAGAAATGAGGATATACCTAGAATGGCATTCAGAACTCATTATGGACATTACGAGTTTCTGGTGATGTCTTTTGGTTTAACAAATGCCCCTGCTGTGTTCATGGATTTGATGAACAGGGTATTTAAACCATTCTAAGCCAAGTTAATAGTGGTATTTATCGATGACATTCTGGTGTATTCCAAAACTCAAGAACAACACGTGGAACATTTACGTTTGACATTGGAGACACTAAGAAAAGGAAAAGTTGTGCATAAAATTCTCTAAGTGCAATTTTGGCTCGATCGTATACAATTTTTGGGTCATGTGATTGACAAAGATGGGATTTCAGTGGATCCATCGAAAGTGGAAGCTGTAATAAATTGGGAACAACCAAGGACACCTTTGGAGGTGAGGAGTTTCTTGGGACTGGCCGGTTATTATAGAAGATTCATTCAAGATTTTTCCAAGATAGCCACTCCGTTAACAAATTTGACACGGAAAGCTATAAATTCATTTAGACGGAGAAATGTGAAAAGAGCTTCCAAGATTTGAAGAAGAAGCTAAGTGTGGCACCTGTGTTAACCCTGCCGGATAATATAGGAAATTTTGTGGTGTATAGTGATGCCTCACACAAAGGATTGGGTTGTGTTCTTATGCAAAACGACAAAGTTATTGCCTATGCATCAAGATAACTGAAGGATTATGAGAAAGGTTATCCGACTCATGATTTGGAATTGGCTGCAGTAGTATTTGCTCTCAAGATAAGGAGACACTATCTGTAAGGAGAGAAATGTGAGATCTACACAAACCACAAAAGTTTGAAGTATATTTTCACTCAGAAGGATCTGAACATGCGTCAGAGAAGGTGGATGGAATTGATAAAAGATTATGATTGTGAGATCTTTTATCATCCAGGCAAAGCGAATGTGGTTGCAGATGCTTTAAGCAAGAAAGGTCGGGAGAAGTTGATGCTGATAACAACTCAAGAGGAGCTCATTTCAGCAATGACAAAGTTAGAGCTGGAAATCAAATTTCCACAGGAATCCGACGAACGACTATTTCAGTTAGAAGCAGGTCCAACTTTACTGGACAAGGTGAAGAACGCTCAGTTACAAGATGAAGAATGTGGGAAGATAAAAGAGAATATGGTTGATGGTAGCGATACAAAATACAAGGTCGATCACAGAAGGATTACTCTGATGCGAGGGAAGAATGCGGGTTCAATGACTTTGAGTGAAAGACGAAATCTTGGCGAAGCTCATAGCTCAAGATATTCGATTCATCCAGAAATGCGAAGATGTATCAAGATCTACGCCAACATTTTGGTGGCCAAATATGAAAAGGACGTTGCGAATGCGTGGCGAAATGTTTGACATGTCAAAGAGTAAAAGCTGAACATCAAAGACCCAACAGATTACTTTAACCGTTGGAAATACCGGAATGGAAGGGGGGGCATATCACGATGGATTTTGTGGTGGGTCTTCCAACTACTCAGAGAGGATGCGATTTGGGTGATAGTGGATGACCTTGGCGAAATCGGTGCACTTTTACCAATAAAGATTAGGTTCAATCTTGATCGGTTGGCAAGATTGTACATCAAAGAGATCATTTTGAGACATGGAGTGCGGTGTCAATTGTGTGTCTATAGAGACCCGCGATTCACTTCAAATTTCGGAAGAGACTACAAGAATGCATGGGAACTCAATTGCGAATGAGTGCGACTTATCATCCATAAGCAGATGGGCAAAGCGAGCGAGCGATCCGGACATTGGAAGATATCTTTGAGAGCATCGTCATAGATTTCAAAGGAAGCTGGGAAGAACAATTACCATTAGTGGAATTTGCTTACAATAATAGTTATCACGCGAGTATCAGTATGCCACCTTACGAAGCATTATACAGCAGAAAGTGCAGAACTCCACTGTGCTGGGATAAAGTCAGTGAACGTCAACTGCTAGGACCAGAACTAGTACAACAAACTGCTGAGATTATCAAACTCATCAGGACAAGATTGATAGCAGCTCAAGACCGACAGAAGAAGTATGATGATCAACACAGACAAGATCGTGCATTCGACGTAGGAACTTTCGTATTCCTCAAAGTTTCTCCTTGGAAGGGGAAAATTCATTTCGGCATGAAAGGAAAGCTCAGCCCGAGGTTTATTGGACCCTTCGAAGTGCTGCGAAGAGTTGGAGAGGTAGCTTACGAAGTAGCTCTACCTCCAGAGTTGGAAAACATTCACAATGTTTTTCATATTTTGGTGTTACGATCGTATAAACCCGATTACAAACACGTGATCGAAATACGAACCATTCTGATTCGAGAAAGATTTGTCTTATGAAGAGATTCCTATCTAGATAGTCGACAAGAAAGAATAAGTGCTCAGGAATAAAGTGATACCTTCTGTGAAGGTGATATGGAGGAACCATAATGCTGAAGAAGCTACGTGGGAACTCGAAGAGAAAATGTTGAAAGAGTACCCTGAGGTATTTGTTTAATCTATATCTTTGATTCTGGGGACAGAATCTTTGTAAGCAGGGAAGAATGTAACGAATGTGTTATTTGAGTTGTGATTCTGGGGACAGAATCCTTATAAGAGGGGAATGATGTAACATTCCAGTTTTTTTTAATGTAAATTATAAATATTTATTGATTTATATAAATATTTATTGGATGTGTTTATTATTGGATAAATAATTGTTCAATTTGATTGATTTTATTTAGTTAATTATTTATTTATTAAATAATTAATGTGTTATATGGATTGAGTTATGTAATTAAGTGATTTATTTAATAAATTGTTATTACATAAAGTGTGACAAATAACTATGTGATAAAAAGTTATTAAAATAAATTAAAGTAGTTTAATTTAGTTTTACCCAAACAAAGCTTAAGGATATAAATATTTTTTTTTTAAATGGTTTGCCAAAACAAAGCCTTATGGCTTTTGGATTTCTTTTGAATTTAAATTATTAATTAAATAAATAAAATATATATAATATATATTAATTTGGTAACTGCTAATTCAATACGGTCATTAGTTGAGCGTCGGTTTAAAACTTTTGAAAAGACGTACGTTGGTTTTAGTTAAGTATATTGTTTTGGCTTAAACCTGAGAAAGGTTTATAGAGTAAACAAAAGAAACAAAAGAGCTCTCTGTGAGTTGAGAGAAAATCATCAGAACTTGAGGAAGGTTTGTGAAAGAATTATCTGTTGTTAACAAGTTCTTAAGACAGGTAGGAGCAAAAGGTAGGAGCATAACCCTATATATATATATATATATATATATATATATATATATATATGTGTGTGTGTGTGTGTGTGTGTGTGTGTGTGTGTGTGTGTGTTTGTATAAATGGCGTGAGTTTGAGTTTACGTGTTCATGAGTTTTATAATTCTTTGAGAATTTCTAATTTATGTAATTTCCAGTTATACAATTGAATTATATGATGTTATGTTTCTCGAGAGCTAGTGTTAGATAAAGATTGTATGCTAAATTAAAATTTGCAAGGTAAGAACTTGATTTTACAGTGAAAAACATGTATGAGCGTATGTTTGCAAAATAACAAAATTGGTATGTGATTATGCAAATTGTGAACTAATCTATGAATTGAACTTTGTATATATTAATTGGACTATATGTTGGTATGCTAGTATTCCAAAAGTATTAAGTTGGTTATAATTTTGGATTTACGTTCTTCGTATTTTAGATATCAACAATGGAGTTTTAAAATTTTGGTTTCAAAAGAAAAGCAGTATTTTCAAAGAATTAGTTCTCTGATATTGTTGTTTAGTTGTGTAAAATTTGTACACGAATGCTTCATAACTTTTATGTGTATTTTACGTGAAGTTATACATGTTAATGGGTGTCAATTGTTGTTAAAAAGTTAGACAATAGCTTTGTTCTGTTTTTATGGTTTGGTTACTTGTGAGTTTGGCGCCCAACGCTTAAAATCCACAACTCAACGTCAAGTCTCACGCCTCAGCATCAAAAATAGGCTAGAAGTTCAAGCCAAAGTGCCTTGTCTCGCGCCATGTATTTGGAAAAGTGGTGCAGGGTGGACAGTTTTGACCTCCTGTAGTAAAATGGCCATAACTGTTTCATACGGACTCTGATTGAGGTGATTCAAGATGATTCGAAAAGAGGACGAATAGGCCTATAACTTTTATTCTTCAAGTGTTTCAATTTGAAATCGTTATGAAGGGTCAAAATGGCCATCTTTAGGACTGTTGTGTATTTGGACTCAATCGGAGGGCGTCAGGATGTGCGAATGCAAGTGCAATCCCTTGAGTATTAGTATAACCTAATGATAACATGTTGGACATATAATAGGATGTTGTATCAAGTTGTTAATGTGTATGTGGTGCAATGACATGATCACTTAAGTAGTTGTAAAAAAAACTAAAAAGTAATGTTCATGAAAAGATGCAATGTTATTTAAACTTACACTTAGTTAGTAGCTATACTAAAAGTAAGAAAGCAACTCATGAAGGTAATGTTAGTGTAACTAATGTGTATTGTCAATACATATGGTATGTGTAGGACTTGGGGTGAGCGTGAGTAGTGATTGTTTAACCTCACATACGAGGCAAGTTCCACAACCTTTGTTACTTTATTATTCAATGAAGGTTACTTTTCCTTTGTTATGTTATACTTATGCAAATTCTCTATTTCTAATCTCTTGTTTAACGATTTATTGTCATGCAAGTTCACTAACTCTACTTTGTTAATAGTTGAGCAAGTTTTTCTAAATCATAAATAAATCGTTATGCAAATTTCATAATTCTATACTTTATTGAGTAAAGTATTTTCATTAAACAACTTGATTGCATCTAGTTATTCATGATGATACAAGCTTTCCATCTCCACACTTTCGTCGAGATAGTTATTATGGTTATGCAAGTTTTCTTAACTCTAAACTTGTTATATCAGCAGGCTAGTACCTTTTATTACATTGAATCGGTTTATCGTTCAAATTATTGTTGTTATGCATGCTTAATATTAAATTCTAAGTTGTAACCTTAGCTTAATGTTGTTCAAAGCAAGGTATGATAGATTATTCAATTGTTATGCTATTAGATTATTCCTAAAGCATGAACTTAGAACGAAATGTTTATTCAGTTATGATCATTCAATAACATAGTGTTATTATCTTTTATTCAACTAATCCTTAGTTGATGTCCGTTGAACTCCAAATTACCTTGAAGTGTATCCAAACCAAACGGACTTTGGTGCGGACTTGTACTCTAAATACTGAGATAAACAACCATATTTTTAGGGGTTGCACCTAGTTTTGTACTTTGTGCTAAAATGTTTGTATACAATACATGTACGAAGGATTGATCCCCCTAAATACCTTTGAGTCCTTGCGATTCGTATATTTATTATAGTTAAAGTTGAAAGATTACTTATAACTGTGGACAGGGTTCGTGGTCATTAGACCCTCAGTGAATGTTTTGATTTATGGAATGTTAATAGAACATATTGTTCAGTTCTATTCAGCCTAGTATTTGGCAAGTGATGTAAAGGTTAATGTTTTATTTATTGTTATTCCAAGTGAGCCTTGTTTGCTCACTCTTGCCTGTAAAATTCTTACAGCTAAAGCTGAAAAGGGTGACGTACCTAGCACCAGTAAGGGAAAGGGAAAGATGAACAAGTCTGAAGACTTGTAATAGTTTAATAGTTTTATTATCAGACTTTGGTTTAAAGATTGTAATGAAGTTATTTTATTTTTCCGCATGAATGACTGTTTGTAAAGGTTAGATAACCTGGGAGATTTTATTTTATGTAATTCTGTATGGACCAGGTTTATTATTCAATTTTATTTATGATTGGGTAGTTATAAATGAATGTTTTGATTACGTGAACACCAAATCTTGAGGTAATGAAGTACCATGATTTGGGGGTGTCACAAGTTGGTATCAAAGCTTTAGGTTATGAACCTTAGGTGGGGAAAAAGCCTTAGGAAGTAACCTTTGAAAAGATAGTGAAGATAACTCCTATCGAGTTTTAAGGAAGAAGTAACAAAACACTTATGTGCTTATGTGTTTATAACTTATGTGCTCGTGAGTGTCGAGTAGAATGATTAATAATTAAAACTTTAAAACTTTGTTGTCAGGATGACTAATGTCGGAGAATCCAGTCAGGCTAGAGAGGAAGGATCTCAGATGCCTATAGAGGAGGAGCCTCACGACATTCAGGTTGTTTGGGAACAACTCATCGCCACGGAGTCGACCCAGATTAGTCATGATGGTTGAAGATGAAGATGATGATGTGGAGACGGATGAGGAGGATCCCGTGGAGTTTCCACAGGAGGATGAGGATGACGAGGACGAGGAGGAAGAGACTCCACTAACCTCGATGGCTGCTTGTATGTATGATGAAGTCTACGACCATTTCAACGCTAAGCGTAAACCTCTAATAAAAGAGTTGTTCATCTCAGTATTTAGATTACAAGTCCGCACCAAAGTAGGTTTGGTTTGGATACATTTCAAGGTAATTTGGAATTCAACGAACATCAACTAAGGACCACATGGTGCTCCGAAATCGTAAAAAGGCAATGCAAACCTCAATCTTTTCAACTGAACCAAGTTCATTCACTGAGGCCAAGAAAGAGAAAGGGTGGTGTCAAGCCATGATCGACGAGTTTAATGCATTGGTTCGCAATCAGACTTGGTCTTTAGTTCCTCCAACACCGATATGAATATTGTAGGTAATAAATGGGTGGAAAGTGGATTGACCATTTGAAGGCTAGGTTGGTTGCAAAGGGTTACCACCAACAACCTGGTATAGATTTTCATGAAACATTTAATCTTGTCATTAAGCCAACCACCATTTGGCTCATACTCTCTGTTGCTATCACAAGGGGCTGGAGCCTACGACAGTTGGACGTTCACAATACGTTTCTACATGGCTATTTACAAGAAGACGTTTTCATGGTGCAACCTCAAGGGTTTGTGGATCCTCAACATCCACAACATGTGTGCAAGTTGCACAAATCATTATATGGATTAAAGCAAGTCCCCCAGGCTTGGTTCTCTCGCCTTCTCAATTTTTGTTATCACAGAATTTTACTCAGTCTCGTAATGATTCATCCTTGTTTATATTTAATTGTACTAATGTCATAATATTTGTTTTAATATATGTTGATGACATTATTGTCACCGGGAACTCCAACTCCCATCTGAATAATTTAATTTCAACCCTTGGAAAGGAATTCTCGCTAAAAGACTTGGGGACACTACACTACTTTTTTGGAGTTGAGGTTACTCGAACGGACAATGGCTTACTCCTATCGCAACAGCAATACTTATCCAATCTGTTGAAGTTGTTGAAGCTAGCTTCCATGGTGTCTTGCAAAGCTACTAACACACCCATATAAACTTCGGACAAACTTACAAAATATGGAGGATCAATATTTGAGGATCCCACTATGTATCGCCAAATTGTTTGTTCTTTGCAGTATCTCAGCATCACACGACCGGACATTTCTTTTGCGGTAAATAAAGTGTGCCAATATATATGCACTCTCCAACGGTTAACATTGTACAGCCGTCAAACGGATCCTAAGATACTTACATGGCCACAACACATGGCTTATTTTTCTCGAAAAAGTCCTCCCATCAACTATTTGCCTACACATACGCTGATTGGGCAGGAAATCTTGATGATCGGAGGTCCACAGCTGGGAGTGCTATTTACTTAGGCTGCAACTTAATATCGTGGTCGCGAAAGCAGAAGACTGTTGCTCGGTTATCAACAGAATTTGAGTACAAGGCTGTTGCCGATGCTGCCGCGGAGATTCAATGGTTGTCCTCCTTATTGTCTGAAATTTGTCTTCCATTGCGAGCTCCGCCAATGTTATGGTGTGACAACATTGGAGCCACTTATTTAGCCTCAAATCCAGTCTTTCATACAAGAACAAAGCACATTGAGATCGACTTTCACTTTATCCGTGATATGGTTAATCGCAAGCAGTTATGTATTCAATTTATTTCCACGAAAGATAATGTTGCTTATGCTTTAACGAAGCCTTTGTCACTGTCCAAGTTCGAATGCAATCGAGACGAGCTCAAAGTAGTTACTACTTACTAGTAACCCCATTGGCTTGCGGGGGGATATCAATCCAACCTAATCATTCAGTTATTTAGATAGGTTTTGTATAGAGATAAGGTTGTATCCCTTATCTAAAATAGGTTCGTCATACATATCTGTATATCTCTATATAACTAGTCATGTACTACAATCAACAGTGAATTAATCAGGAAACTATTCACTTACCAAAGCAGAGTTATTTGAGTTATTTTTGAGAGATGAATATAGTAATTCGGGCAGGTCAAATCTTGTTGGTTGTAGTTAGCCCCTCAAAGCCTGAATTGGATTTTTAATTGAAGTTGGTTTGTTTTTAATAATTTAGGCCTTTTTTGCGGAGCATCCCAAGTTTGTAAAGAATGACTTTTTCATAACTGGAGAATCATATGCTGGGCACTACATTCCTGCTTTTGCTGCTCGGGTCCACCAAGGAAACAAAGCTAAAGAAGGAATGTATATAAATCTGAAGGTAGATCTCTGCTCTCATATATTTCCGTCGTAATGTAATTTTTGAAAAGTCCTGTTATTTTTACTTGACTCATAAGTGGCTGAACAGGGATTTGCAATTGGTAATGGGCTGACAGATCCAGAATTTCAGTACAAAGCTTACCCAGATTATGCACTGAACATGGGAATTATTACGAAGTCTGAATATAAACGCATCAACTTGGTGTTTGTTCCAGTTTGTGAAGCTTCAATAAAGCTTTGTGGTAATATTTTACGCAGTGTACCTCTCTCAGATGGTTTCATTTTCCCTTTTTTTGGGGGGTTGGGACTTTTGAAGAGGATGTATATTAGAGATTAATATTTTTTTTCCTATTAAGCTTCCTTTTATGCAGAAAGGATTTGTTTTCAATGGTTATCAGTATTCAAAATATCAAAATCTATGCTGCCTTAACTTTAGCGTTTGGATAACAAATCTTAAAATGCCCACTATGCTTCTAAACTTGAACTCAATTATTCTTTTAGGCACTTCTGGGACAGTCTCTTGCACGGCTTCCTATGTTGTTTGCAATCTTGTATTCTCTACTATCTTGTTGCATGCTGGCAATATCAATGTAAGAAACTTGTCTAATCCTTCCTTTCTTATTTGAATGACATGTTGAACTATTCTTTCTTTAGATTAGAGCTCTATGCACCACGGTAAACCAAGGTTTATATACCATAGGATTTATAATATTAAAGCATACCATCTTTTGAATCTATTCCTGAAAGTAAGCAATTGAATTTGTCCACTAAGATATAAAAGTTTAGAAGTGTACAACTGCACAACCATTGTTTCAGAAAACAAAGCTTATTTCTAAATTTGAAAAGCTTGATATCTTCATATGCAGTACTATGATATCAGAAAGAAGTGCGAGGGAAGCCTCTGTTATGACTTCTCAAACATGGAGACATTGTTAAACAAGCAATCTGTTAGGGATGCTCTTGGAGTTGGGGATATAGAATTTGTTTCGTGTAGCCCTACCGTGTACGAGGCCATGCTTGTGGACTGGATGAGGAATCTTGAAGTTGGGATTCCTGCCCTTCTTGAGGATGGAGTGAAGTTGCTTGTATATGCCGGAGAGTATGACCTTATCTGCAATTGGCTTGGTAAGTTTTTACTTTGTTAGAGCCTAATTCATATATAACTCTGCTTTAGCTTGGAAATAATATTTCAACTGATAAGGTAATTTATCTTTTTTGTGTATAGAAAAAAGGTAATAAGAATCAAGTAACATTTTCCTAGCCCCACTGATTTTCTACCTTGCAAAAATTGAAAATATTTTGTGTTTGAGTAGGAACTTGTACTAGCACTGTTGTAGTCTTATATATAATATGAATGAGGACCTTGAGGTACGTAAATTTACGTGCGCGCACACATCTAGTAGAACCATCATTTCATATGGATGTTTGATGCTAGGAGAAAAATGAGTAGATATAACATTTTTTATCCAAAGATAAATGAGGAGATAAACATTAACAATGGTGAGAAAATATACTAAGGAAATATTAAATCTTTAACACGAGTTCGGCAAAAGGCTAAATCATGACCTCAACCTTTAGACAAAGTCAGGGTGAAGATGATGAAGTACTATAAAAAGAATCAAAGAATGCATTCTATGATAATCATTCCTAACTGGTCATTAATTTGAGTAGGTAATTCAAGATGGGTTAAGGCAATGAAATGGAGTGGACAGGAAGAGTTTGCAGCATCTCCTGAAGTTCCTTTTGAAGTTGACGGTTCCGAAGCTGGATTACTGAAAAGCCATGGGCCTCTCAGTTTTCTCAAGGTCTATATCTCTATCCTTAGATTTTGTTGTAGAACACTGAAGTTGATGTTCTAACAAACTTGATACTTGTACGTAACGGCAAACAGGTCCATAATGCTGGTCACATGGTTCCTATGGATCAGCCTAAGGTTGCACTAGAAATGCTGAAAAGGTGGACCCAGAACTCACTTTCTGAACAAACAACTGAGCCAGAAAACTTGGTTTCGTCGATTTGAAAGACAGTTTGTAAATATATGCCACTAATTACAACTTTAATGTAGCTTCCAAAGAAAATTCCTCGACATACTATCCCCATCTGGTGAAACATTTTGGGTTTGTATTTTCATGGTTGATGTGATGGTTGTTCGTTATAGCCTTCTGTTTGTACTACAATGTTGGATGTGTAGGGTGAGTTTTTCTGTCTCAAATTTCAATTGTTACCAATGTTATTTGGCTCTCCATATGTTGCTCAAATCCTCTCATTGTGAAGATGCTCACTAGTTTGGTTCTGATACAAATTTCTGGGGAGAACTGGGGGAGCATGTGCGTTGCATGTTCGCACACAATGCCTTAATATACCTGTTTGGAATTTAACTAGACTTTATATTCTTTCACTATGGACAGCTATATCAACATTTTATCTACTGTAATTAAACTAATTTTTAGATGATATTATTCTTGTAAACACGTTATCCTGGTGGCACTTTACCTTTTAGGCCCAGTAATTTAACCCGCTCACTTGAAAAGATATAAATAAAGGTTAGGAAGAAAGCAGAACAAATGGCCAATAAGCATTGTAATGGAACTACTTTTGAAACTGCTTATTACAACTTATTATAAAAATAATCAAAATCACTATTTCTTTTTTTAAAATTCATAATTTTTTGACTTAAATATGAATTACTACCCTAAACTATAGGTCATATTCCATTTCGGGGATCAAAGTTTCAATTTTTTCAATTAGGTGATTGAACTATCAATTTTTTTCAATTGCAATGTGGCCCTCGAAGTGGAGCCATCACCGGCTGATGTGTAAATAAAAAAAATTATTTTAATATCTATTTACACATTTATTATATATTAAGGGCAAATTTGTCAAATCACTTATATTAATCATTTAAACTAAATAAAAACAACAAAATTATCTAAAATCTATACCATCTCAGATCAAAAACAACAAAAAATCTAAACAAAATAAAATCTAAAATCATCAAAATCTCTTCAATAGCCAAATATTGAACGAAACCTAGGCGTTGGGGCAAAACCGGCCGTGCGAAAAGACCATAGGAAAATCGAGACCATTGCAAAATAAACGTCCACTAATCGACTAGAGAACCACCACATCGCCGCCCAGAAACTACTCACAACCGGATAAAGAGGAAACAACAGTCCATAGCAGTTGCGTACCAGAATCTGGCCAATCAAACCATTCAAACGAAAATCACATCTTGTAATCAGCAAAATCAAATCGGTAATAACAGAAAATTCATTTGAACTAAATCAAAAGAAAGAAATCAAACTCCAGGACCAATTTTGGCCAAACAAAACACAATCAAACCCAGCCTAGAAAAAAACAAAAAATGAGCTAGGAAAGAAAGCACTCAAACCGGCAATGACCAAAAGCCCGAACCATCAATGAAAAAACAGAGATCCCAAATCAGAACTTGAAAAGAAAAACAAACAAAATAAGAAGCCCAAATCGAAACAAATGCGAAGAAAAGAGAATGCCGGAGTAATAGAAACAAATCGAAACAAGTCATTGCATTCTTTGGTGGTAATAACAGGATGTTTCGGAAGTCACCGCCATGGACTCTCCCTCCACAGCTTCAACCTGGTTCACTTCCCCACAAACCCGATTCGAGACCACGACCCGTTTCTTCTTCCTCCTCCATCCCCATCTCCTTTACGGAGGCTTCTTCAACAGATCAAGATCATTTGGGTACGAGGGTCCATCTAATTCGACCACCTCGAGACTCTATCCGACACCAACTACTCGGCCAAGTGGTTCAAATACCGCTCTTGGCCTTTTGGACTTCAAGCCGAGCTAGGTGGTGACGGCCCAGGAGATTATGGACGCTAAGGCTCTGGCCGCTTTCTAAGAGCCACATGCAGTGAAGCCGAGAGAAGACGAAGAGAGAGAATAGCAGGATGTTTTATCAGAAGTTCTTCGCGCTTTGGTTGAGCTAAGTTTTTTCTATCAAATTGGGGGAGAGCTGTTGATCGACGAATTTAATTATCTTTCTACTGATATGTTTGTTTTATTTTAATTAGGAATTTTAAGTTAGGTTTGACGATTTTACCCATGATATAAACAGATTTGTTTATATAATGAATAAAAAATTATTTTTTTTTACCACATAAGCTTGTTAAGACCCCACACAATTAGTCACGTCAGCAATTTCTGACGTAACGTGTTTAATTTGGTGTAATTGGAAAAAATTGATAGTTTAATCACCTAATTGAAAAAATTGAAAGGTGGATCACCGAAGTGGAATATGGCCTATAGTTTAGGGTACTAATTCATATTTAAGCCTAATTTTTTATAGAATACAATATAATTTCATAATTAAGTATATCATCAAGAATTAATCAAATCTCACAAATTTTTCTTTAATAAATTCTCACAAACAAGCTTCACAAAGAGGAAACTACTTTTGTCCTACAAATTCGGTTCTTTTATAATTTTATCCTTTTTAATTTTTTTAATTTTAATTTTATTTTGTAAATTTGAAAACACTAGTTGATAGCCCATGCAATGCACAGGCTAGTTTGAGTAATGAATTGTATAATTTACTAATACGATCATGCTCAAAATTAAAGACGTTATATGTTATAACAAATATGTAAATATAAAATTATAAATATATAAATAATTGTGTAGTTGAATAAAAGAGTAATCACATTACGCTATGGAATAAATCATAAGTGAATTAATCATTGTATATAGAAGTTATACTTTAGGAATAATCTAAGAGCATAAATATTGAATAACTATAACATATCTTGCTTTGAACAATATTAAACCAAGGTTAATTTGAATTGAATATTAAGCATGTATAACGAATAACAATTTGAACAATAAAAGCTATTCAACATTAATATAACAAGTTATATAAACGTGCATGCTAATTAACAAGTTAAAGATAAGAATAACTTGTTTAACATCAAAATAAGTTTTAGAAAACTTGTATTATCATGAACAAGCTAGATACAAGAGCTTGCGAAATTGTAATTGAATTAGAAACAATAACTTGTTCAACGAAACAATGGATTTAGAAAACTTGCATAAACATAACAAACTAACTCAATGAAATTATGGAGTTAGAAGACTTGCCTTGAGTGTAAGCTAAAGCGTAACAACTCGAATTACAATACCCTATATATGTATGTCATCATGACATAATTAGTCACTACAACATTATATATATAACTAAGTACTTACATCATGTAATATTTGATTGTTAATCACATAATCAAATTACATTAGTAGTAAAACTAGTTAATCGTTAATAACATGTTCATTCTTAGCATAGAATTACTGAAATCATAATTTAACAGTCCTACTATTAACACATAACAACTTTTTCAGACTTTTGTGTAAATAAATTATACTGTCTGACCATTCTGCTAACTCGCGCTATGGAGCCACAGTTTATACTATGGGTACACATTGTTGTGTGCGAGACAGAATAACGATTGGCGTGGTATGGATAGCCATGGCAGCAATGATCTGAAACTTACCTACTTGGGCCTACAACAACATGAACAAAAACCAATTTGGCCTACAAGCTCCTTTCTAACAAACTAATTAACATGTAATACATACAGAGATTTTATGTAAACATAATCTAAAGACTCTTAACATGTTTTTACCCATATAACCACATAAACATTGAATTTATAACACCCAATTTCACTGTTTTTGATAAAACTTCTCTTTTTGACATTTTTAATGAAAATCATCACTGTAACTTTGTTTTTCAATCAAAACAGTTAATTCAACATATCATGTTTATGTTTATTCATCCTCTTACAAATTCAATAGTCAATTATAATTTAAACAACTAATTAATCCTTAATTTTACTTTAAACTAAGCCATATTCATATATATATATATATATATATATATTCATATGAACTCACTGTAATATATTTTCTTTCACAAAATACATACACACATAAATTAGTTTATCTATAATCATATATAAACTCATGAAACCATCTTATAACCAACAATTTATCATATAAAACCATATACCACATACAATTTATCCTTCATGAAGATTTTTACAGAGAATTTTAGAAGAGGAAAAACTAAACTTTAAAAATAAAAGGATTAAGATGATACCTTTGTTTAAAAAGATGATACCCTTCCTTTTTGATCAAGAACTTTCTTTTCCCCAATCTTCTCTCAAAACCTCTCAAGAATTTTCTCTAATTCTCTCTTAGTTTCTTTTTTTCTTCTTTTTCTTTCTTCTGAGTCTTTCTTCTCTTACTCTATCTTACGTACTAACATATAACGTATAATAATAATATATGTATTAATTATATAATATTAATATAGATATAACTGATATCAGTTATCTAAGTTTTGAAAATCAAAAGCCATAAGGCTTGTTTGGCTAACATAATAAAAATAACCCATTAACTCTTACACCTTGTTTGGTAAAACACCATTATTTTAAAGACTTAATATGCATTAAGTCTTGTTTAAAAAAACTAAATTAACTCTTTTCATTTATTTTAATAACTCCTTTATAGTGAGGTTATTTATCACACTTTTATATAATTAAATTTTAATAATCAATTTAATAAATTCTAATACTAATTTATCAAATTAATTTAACACATAAATCAATACCACACAATTATAATTTCCTTTATAATTATAATTTTATTTAATCAACTACCACTTTATTTTAATTAAAAATTCAAATTAAAATATAATAATTCACTTAATTATTATAAACTCTCTAACCTAATTATTAAATTAAATTAGTATATTACCTCATAACAATTGATTTTCTTAACTCCTTAATTATTTACTTAACAAATAATTAACTAAATCAAATCAAATCAAATTGAACAATTATCTATTCAATAATAAACATAACCATTAAATACTTATATAATTCAATAAATATTAAATATTACAATTAAAATTCTGGAATATTACAAATGCAACCTAACTAAATGCCTACGAATCAAGTAATCAAACAACATAGCACCCAATTTTAGGCCTCAAAGATAACATATAAGACTCAAACAAAACATCTAACCAATGTAGAGTCTCCAACTCTAACCAATCAATGCAATATACTTGTCATCACGCATGTTATGTGTAAGGCTGTAAAATGAGCAAACAGTTTAGACTCGATTCGTACTAGCTCGACTAAAAGTTCAATTCGAGCTCGACTCGAAATATAAATGAGTCAAATATGATCACATTTTAAAGTTCGATAAATTACTCGGACCTCTTCAAATTATAATTTACTATTGATACTCGGATCATATTCATTAAAAAAGTCCAAACTGCTCGGGCTCGATTCGAAATCGTGCTTGACTCAGTAGCTAAATAAGCCTCAATCAAATCTTATTTTATACTCGATAAATTTTGTGAACCAAATCTGAGCAACTCAATACTCGGATCGACTCGGTTCGTTTACACCCTTAGTTATGTGTGTGTGAAAATGAACTATTTTAATATATCACAACTTAAATAATATACATAATAACTTGTTAGAAAGAAAGTTCAGTTTTTCTTAACTCCATCAGTGAGCACATCCACTCTGACTATCTCAAGCAAATTCTAAACAAAAGTGTATCAAGAAGGTTTATTACATACATTTAAACTCGACTTATGCAATGTCTAGTTTTCTTAGGCTTTTAAATGCTACCCATGTATCAAGCTTTCAACCAATGACTGCGACGCCCCCAAATTTAGACATTAATCTCTCGAATTCGGTGCTTCACAATCTTGTACTAACAATATACTAATAACTCATACAATAGAATAATAGAATAATTTACATTGATTTAATATAAATATTCTCATCCCAAAGTTTTGCAACCATTACTAGTAGTATTACATAACTTAAGTTCAAATATAACTTAGTACATAATATTAAATAAGTCTCATTACAACATAGTAATAACTTCTAATCATAACAGATCAAGGTACTCCTTTCCCTTTCCCTTTCCCTTTCCCTTTCCCTTATCCTTGCCTAATGTTTCACTACATTTTGCCTTAACCGAAAGGTGTAAGGAAAACAAGAATGAGCAATAAATTTTCCCAGCAAGTAATATAGCAATAAGGGTGAACAGTTATAAAGTAACAATAAATGATAGTTCAGGAATGACAAAAAGTATCAATTATTCTAAATAAGAGTCACTATGGACTGAATGATATCATCAAGAATTCCAATGTTTAATCATTTCAAAGTTCAAGAATAATGAACACTGAGTAGTCGCTATGGACTAAGAACTCCTGTTAAAATTAACAGTATTATACTGCAAATCCAATATAAACAAGTACAACATGTGATCAGGCTAAATTACCCTACGTTATGCATAACATTTAAACATGCTTGTATGTGCGCATGTCGGTTCCCCGACAGTTATATAAT